>JAESUZ010005288.1:0-617500 GCA_017311185.1 Proteles cristata cristata
TGGTGCCTGGAAGACAAAAGTCATAGATGTTTTAGGAAATGGCCATCATTCAGAAATCCTCGTATGCTCTTGAAATGACAAAAAATGGTTTTTGTGAATTGTGATCCTCTTCCTTAGTTATGTGTATGAAATTTTCCCTAATGATTATGGTTTCTGTTGACTTCACATAAATATAGACATTCCACACTTTTTCCCTAAATTTGTCTACTAAAAATATCTTTTACTTGAAGAAAAAAGATAATAAAAGGTCTTTTTTTTAAAAAACACTTTGTAAGGTTTCTATCTTTTATTTGCCAATTAGATTTGAAGTCAGGTGAAGGGGACTTAAGAATGTCAAACCATTCTCTTAGTACAATATTTTACATTTCTTTAAATGAATTGTTATTAGAATATTCCTGAGGTCTTTCGGTCATCCCAGGTTTTGAGAGCTACTCAACAGATATCATTTAAATGTAAAAGGGGAATCATATTGATTGATAGATAAAATTCTGTTTATTAATACTGTGTATTACCTAACACTCACAATTCTTAAAGTATGTTGGTTTAGTTTTTCCTTTCTTTAAAATTTATCCCAAAATGTCATGTCAAAATTCTATTCAGTTTTCAAGCCCCCCCCCCCAAAAAAAAGAAAGAAAGAAAGAAAAAGGAGAGAAAAGAATAGAGGAGCATGAATACAGGAAAAAATAAAAAGGAGCGTATTTTACTATTGATGGATTTCAGAAAAGGGAGCTATTGGAGTGGGCTCTAGGACCTTGGATTCAAATCCTCTTACCATCATTGATAGAAATGGGCAGGTTGCAGAAGGCATACACTACAGTGATTCCTGATGAGTCACACTCCTGTACAATCCTCTCCCTTTGAGTGTTTGCTCCTAACCTGTAGAACCTGTGGATTTGCTTCTAACAAGTAGAATACAGCAGCAGTCAAGAAATGTTGCAGGTGTAATTAAAGTTTTTAATCAGTTTACTTTAAGTTAATCAGAAGAGAACCTCCTGTAAGCCTCAAGAAGTAGAAAGACACCCTTGAGTTCTACAGCTGTAAGAAAACTAATTCTACCACAAGATGACCATGGAAGAGGATGCTTGAGCCTTAGACAGGACTTCAGACCCAGCCAGTGCCTTGATTACAGCCTTGTGAAATCTTGAGACTATGACCCAGCTAAGTCATGCCCAGACTATGTTATATGTGAGATATTAAATATAGATGATGTTTTAAGCCAATAAGTGTGTGATGATTTGTTAGGCAACAATACAGACTTCAATTTCTTCCTTTGTAAAATAGGAATAAAAACAGTTAATACTACAGAGCCTTATAATGAGAAATTTGTAATGGCACCTGTTATCAGGCAAGCTTGATAATTCATGTAACAAATCCATCAACAGTATCAATTTTAGAGACCCCAGCTCAAGATGCCTCAGAAACCTGCAAAAAATAAGGCAGTGCTTATCCTTGTCCATAAGTGAAAAATGAAAGGTTAATTAAACCTTAAGATATCAGTAATAAACACAGTTTCCACAATGATTTTCCTTAAAGATCTTTGCTAAAAATCACAGAAACCACTGCAATATTGAGGTTGACCATCAAAATCATGAACTCTTCTAATGGTTATTAGTGGAATAAGCATCATTCTACTCACCTAGGCAAGGCTGGGAAGGACAGGAATGGCTCCGCCTTTATACACTTTATTAATCAAGATTTCATATCATTGGAACAAGGCAATTGCTAGAGGCAGGAACCAGATTTCCCAAGATTTTCCTCACAGAATTTGGAATCATTTTCATTCCACTTCAAGCTAATCATTGTACCATTTGACCACAAGTATACAGCTCATGTGAAGAAAAAATTTTAATGCTAAGCTGTCATTCAAATGGGGAGGGAGTGTCCTTGAATTAATAGCATGTACCCTGAAAACAACAATAAGTGCTCCTACATTCTGCCCCTAAAGTTTTCCTAAATTCTAAATTCTGTTCCTATATCATTTATAACCTCATTATCATATAAATTATACAATCTACTCAAACATCACAATAAATCAGCAAAAAAGTTGACATAATTACCAAGATTGTTTGAAATATGGATTCATGCCCATTGTCATTAATGTTGAAACTCTTCCTAAGTACATGATGTATTAAAATAAAAAACTAATTTTTATGTGAATTATTATTAGCAAGATCTAAAATTTTTAAGTGAAACATTTATAACATGTTGAAGATAAAAAGAAACTTAAATTTTTGAATCTATTACTTGACAAAATTCCATTAAATATAATGGGAAATATTTATACACTTCCTTAGAAATTTTCCACTAAATATTAAAATTTTAAAAGACACACACCATAGAAGAGGTAGTTATCCTTCTTGAAAGAGTTCAAATAATGCCCAGAAAATGCTATCACATCAAACCAAAATGCATGTCTTGTCCACAGATATTGTGAGAAGACAGCAAATTTGCTAAAGAAACATATTAAAACTAATTACAAGTTGAGAGAACTTTGCCACTAAACACTTATATAAATGTATACGTTTTATATATATCTCACTTTATATTTTTTCAAAAATAAAATAAATGGGAGGTTCTGAGTTTTATGATCCTCTTAAGGAAAGATGTACTAGATAAGATATATTCTTAACAGCAAATAATTGTTGACCCACAAAATTTTACGGAAATCCACACAATATCTACTAGTGATTTTAACTATGTTATGAAAAAAGTCACATATACAGTGTCACATACAAAATGTATTTGCTACATCATTCATATATAAATTGTATCAGCAAACAAGCTGAAGGTAGAAAAGCATAAAACACCAACAGATACCATCACTGTGGTAACATCATATAAAAAGAGTTTAGCAAAGGGGTGCCTGGGTGGCTTAGTCGGTTAAGCGTCCGACTTTCGCTTAGGTCATGATCTTGCGGTTCGTGGGTTCGAGCCCCGCGTCGGGCTCTGTGGTGACTGCCAGCTCAGAGCCTGGAGCCTGTTTCAGTCTGTGACTCCCTCTCTCTCTGACTCTCCCCTGCTCACGCTGTCTCTCTCTCTCTCCTAGAAATAAATAAAACATTAAAAAAAATTAAAAAGAAAAGTTTAGCAAAGAATTTCTGACTATGCAAACACGAGATTTCAGCAAACTAACATCTTTCAAGTATAAATAGAAAGAATATACATAAATTTTTAAACTTCAGTTGAAAGCACAAAGCCAAGAAGCCAGAACTTGAGGGTCAACATTTCTAGAAAGGAGGGAAAGGCAGAAAATTAAACCAAAAATGTGTTCTGTGTTGACCTTTACAAATTGGCTGATTCATGAGCAAAGCAAGACTGGAAGCTAAGAGGCTCAGAACAAAGTGTCAGCTGAAAGACTGAGAAACTAGGCAGAGCTATCCTCAATCTCTTTGTGTTCGAGACAAAAATTGAATTTCAGGGCTCAAGGAGATGAGGTCCCAGGGAATAGGCTGGCTCTCAGAGGAAACCCCTGAAGGGCAACATCCTGAGAACACACTGCAATTAGCTAAATCCTTTAACATTCTGTAGTCCAGACTGGATGGGGCCCTAGCCCTGACTGGATTAGGGTAACCTGCCCCTACTCTCATTACCTATCATAATCTAAAATTAATTTCTGGGGCGCCTCGGTGGCTCAGTCGGTTAAGCATCTGACTTAGGCTCTGGTCATGATCTCACAGTTCGTGGTTCGAGCTTCGCGTTTTGGCTGTGTGCTGACAGCACGGAGTTTGGAGCCTGCTTCAGATTCTGTGTCTCCCTCGCTCTCTGCCCCTCCCCCACTCATGCGCGCGCGACTGTGTGTGTGTGTGTGTGTGTGTGTGCGCACGCGCGTGCTTGCTTTCTCTCGCTCTCTTTCAGAACTAAACATTTAAAAAATTAAAAATATAAATAAAATAAAATTAATTTCCTCTGTGAAGATATTATTATGATCATACAAATGTCTAACACTCAATTAAAAATTACCAGGTATACCAAGATATATAGTCAAGACAAAAAGAAAACATAATATAGAAACAGACCAAGGAATTATCCAGATATTAGAGTTACCAGACATAGACTTTAAAATAGCAGTGATTAATATGTTCAGAAAATGATAAGAGAATTTTGAATGAAAAGTGGAATATATTTAGAAAATCCAATAGAAATCCTATAACTAAAAAATATAATAACTAAAATCAATAATTAAATAGATGAGTTCATCATTAGATGGGGCCCATTTGAAAAGATGAGTTTACTGAACAGAAACAATATGCAGATGAAAGCATTAAAATTTTTTTGGAAAATTAAGAAAACACTGTAAGAAATATATGACATCTTAATTAGTTCTGTGATACACACAGTGTCCTAAAATGATAATACAGAGAATGTG
Organism: Proteles cristata cristata; assembly: GCA_017311185.1. Taxonomy (NCBI): domain Eukaryota; kingdom Metazoa; phylum Chordata; class Mammalia; order Carnivora; family Hyaenidae; genus Proteles; species Proteles cristata. Next base: position 4,367 of record JAESUZ010005288.1, read on the forward strand.
GCAAAAACAATATTGAATAGATATCTCTTAGAATATTCAAAACTGATGAGGTACATCAACTCATATATTCGAGAAGTGCTATAAACACCACAATTTAAAATTTAAAAAAAATCCACATTTAGGCACACTGTAGTAAAACCACTAAACACCAAAGACTGAAAAATCTTAAAGACAGGCAGAGAAAAAAGGCATATTATCTTCAGAGGAGAAATAATAAGACTGGGCTGATCTTTTAACAGAGAGGGTGGAAGCCAGAAGACAACCAAGGATATTTTTATAGAGCCAAACAGGAATTGTATAGTCTATGAAAACATCCTTCAGAAATGAAGGTAAAATTGAGACATTTTCAGGCCAACAAAAACTGAGAAAATTTATCACCGGTAGATTTTCCTAAAATAATTACTAAAGGAAATTCCTTAGGCAAAAGGAAAACAGTCTTGCACAAAATGCAAGAAAGAGTACAAGGTGGCATAAAGTGATAAATACGTGGATAAATATAAATGGACGGTGACTGTAGAAAACAGTAATACTGATGCCCTGCAGGGTTTTAAATGCACTAAAATAGGTGATCACAGCATTGAGAAAGGCATATTGAGAATAAATGGAATTAAAGTATCCTAAGGTTCCAGCATAATCAGAGAATTGATAAAAGGAATATTTTTTATTTGACTGCCATAAGTCAAGTGTAAGTATTAAATAATGACAGAAGATATAACAGACAAGATAATTGGAATTAAAATTTTAAAAAACAGAAATATTTTATTACCCTCAAAGAGGACATTATAAGAAAACAATGGATATGAGAACAAAATATTGAACACACCTGGCATATTCCTCATATGTCAAATACTACACATATCAATTGCAGGATAGCTTTGCACATGCAGTATTTCTCAAAATTGGCAATATGCTAGGCGACAAAGCAATTTTCAACAAATTTTGCAGAGGACTGAAATCATACAAAGAATATTCTCTGAGATAATTCTTGAGTGTTAAGCAATAGATTCTAAATTAATCCAAAAATGAAGAAGAAATGGGGTGCCTGGGTGGCTCAGTCAGTTAAGCGTCCAACTTTGGCTCAGGTCATGATCTCCCGGTTCATAGGTTCGAGCCCCACGTAAGGCTCTGTTGTGACAGCTAGATCAGAGCCTGGAGCCTGTTTCAGATTCTGTGTTTCCCTCTCTCTCTGACCCTCCCCTGCTCACACTGCCTCTATCTCTCTCTCAAAAATAAATAAAAAACATTAAGAAAAATATAAAAAAAGAAGAAGAAATAACAATGAAAAATAAAAAACATATTTTGAACTGAACAATAGTAAAGATTAAGACATAATAAAATTTGTGGAATGCAATTAAAGTCATCCTTTGAAAAACATTTATAACCTTGATTAATACATCAGAAAAGAAAAAAAGTTTAAAATTTGTGATCTGAGTATCTAACTTAAGAATTTAGATAAAACTTCAACAAATTATTTCCCCTCCTAAAAAAAATTAAAGAAGTAGGATGAAGACAATACATTTGGAATAGAAATTAATAGAATAAAACACAATTATTCAACAAGGAAAATCAACAAAGGCGAAAGGATTTTTAAATATTAGTAAAATGAATAAACCTGTAGGAAGATGAATCAAGAAAAAAAAAGAATACAAACTGTCAAAATCAGAAATATGCAAAGATAATATCATCTCAGATAGACAAATACTTATTTTAAATTTTTTAATTTTTTAAAGCTTTTATTATTTTTTTTTTTATTTTGAGAGTGAGAGAAAGACAGCATAAGAGGAGAAGTAGCAGAAAGAGAAGGAGAGAGACAGAATACCAAGCAGCCTCCACACTGTCAGTGTAGAGCCCAACGTGGGGCTTGATTCCACAACCTTGAGATCATGACCTGAGTAGAAATCAAGAGTCAGATGGTTAACCAACTAGCCCACCCAAGCGCCCTTGACCAATATTTAAAAGTCAGGAGGAAATGATAAAATTTTATGCTCTGAAGCATTTTCTCTGACACGAAATTCTCTTTTCTCCAAACACCAAGTGGTGTCCAGTAGTTCCATTCAATTCTAACACTACTGTCCCAGACTTAGTACAGACACTACATGCTAAGGGCTCAGTCTCACAGAACTGCCCCCACTTCAAACACCACTCAGAAGTCCAGAGCCATCTACACGTCTGACTGGCTATAAATCAGGTGTTCTTATGATCCCCTCCTCAGGTTCCATAATTTACTAGAACAGTTCACAGAACTCAGAAAATTCGTGTACTTATGTTTACCTTATTCATCCTTTATTATAAGGGTACAGTTCAGGAATGCCCAAATGGAAAGCATGCATAGAGCAAGGTAGGGGGCCAGAGTAGTATGTCTATAGCAGCACTTTTTGTGATAGAGAAAACTGAAAAGTACCCAAATCCCTATTTAAAATAGTTAAATAAATTGCAGTATATTCCTACAATGACCTGCTATTCAGTGATGAGAATGAAGAAATCACAAACATATATCATAATGCTGAGAAAACAAGATAACTAAATACTATATGCTGTATGATTCCACTTGTATAAGATGCAAAAACAGGAATAACAAATTGATCTACAGTGTTAAAATTCAGTATAATGGTTACCCCCGGGAAAGGTAATGACCATGAACGGTTCCAAGGAGGGGCTTCTACAGGGTGCTAGTGACATTCTGCTTCTCAACCTCAAGCTAGTTTCATGGGTGCTCTTTACTTTGTGAAAATTCATAAAGTTGAAACTTATGATTTTTCTGAACATAAGCTAAGCTTCAATAAAAAGTTTAAAAATGAAATATGATTTAAAAAATGGGATGGAACATATTTCCCCGAGGAAGTGAAGAATATGCCAACATATTTAACACACACATTTCCAATTACTTTATTTTTTTAAGTTACCTTCATGGCCTTGAAGGCATTTTAGTTTGCAACGCTTGTTTTGGGGGCATAATATAAAATACAATCCTGTTTTTTGTGGTTAGGCTTTACCTTGATCTATGGCTTTGAAACTGCAAGATCCTAGCTATGAAAATACTTCTTTAGGAAACTTGCAAACATCCTTGGAATGTGTGGAAAGTGATAGGGGGAGAGGAGACATAACTAAACTAACTAACTCAGGTAATAGAAACCTTGGTAAAGCCAGTGGGCCATTTTTCTTCCTTAATGACCTTCTGGGTGAATATGTACAATGAGCATTGTCCTATAACCAGGAACAGAGAAAAGTAGTCCCCTCCATGTGGGGGTGGCTCTCCTATGCAGGGACAGAGACTTACAAGGAGGTCCAGGTACTCCACAGTCATCTTCATAAATATTAACAGGCTAGTAGTTTGAGAATAATGATTAGAGCCACCACCCTCAGGAACACATTAGGGGACAAATCTTACTGCTCTCAGATAGCCACTCAGACTTTTTAAAAATAGCAGAGTTGATCTAAAATACCATTTTAGTTAGATTAATTAAAAAATTTTTCTTAATGTTTCTTTATTTTTGAGACAGAGAGACACAGAGTGTGTGAGGGAAAGGGACAGAGAGAGAGGGAGACACAGAATCCAAAGCAGTCTCCACTCTCTGAGCTGTCAGCGCAGAGTCCAACATGGGGCTTGAACCCACAAACCATGAGATCATGACCTGAGCTGAAGTTGGACCCCCAACCAACTGAGCCACCCAGGTACCCCAAATTAATTTTAGATAACAAGTTAAGCTAAACATTTTTGTAACCCATTTTCTAAGTTACCTTCTAATCTTATATATTCCAAATCATGTTCCTATATCACCCCGTTCTCAACCTTCATCTTCATATGGCATCCGTATTCAAATTTCCACTTTTCATAAGGACACAAGTCAGACTGGATTAGATTCCACCCTAAGAACCTCATCTTAACTAATTACACCTACAATGGCCTTATTTGCAAATATGGTTGCATTCTGCTGTACCAGGGATTAGGGCTTTAACAAATGAATTGGAGGTGGGTGGGGACCTGTTGACTCATAACAGACTTTATTTCCAAAAATAGATCACATTCACAGCTACTGGGGGTTGAGACTTCATCTTTTTGGAGGACACAGTTCAACCCATACAGCACTCATGCTTTTTAAATGGATAGCACTTTAGTCCAGGAAAACTCCCCCCTAATGCAGTCCAGCCCTAGTATCTTCTCAGTTCCAAAGTAAAACGTAAGTGTCAGTGACTTTGTCTCCTAGAGCTACTCTGCCCATTCCCACCTGATACGGGCCATCACCTGCCATCTGCATTACTTGTTGCCATGATTTTCTCATTGATTGCATCTCCCAGATTCTATTTCAGTCAATGATCCTTTGAGCTTTCCATGCTTTGGGGACAATGTGCATAAGGCCATCTGATTTCCTTGCCCTGCCTCTCCCTTCTCGCATCATTACACCAACACCCCCACGTGCCCACGTGCACACATGTGCGTACCACACCACTTGCATCAGAACTCCATACAAGAAAGATAAGGCCAGTTCTGCGGCCCATACCTTTTCCTGCTAGTTCATTCTGGTATAACGGTGTAGATACAGGCAATGGGTTTAAGTTTTGAAAGGTATTTTTAAGACATTGTTTCCTTTTGTTTTTGTTTTTCCTGACAGACCAGAGTGTAGCTGACTCTGTTCTCTTCCTACAAAGTGAATCAGAACATGCTAATGAGTGATAGGATGAGTAAGGTAACAAAAGTTTCAAGAAGAAATTGGACATTGCTTTAAGCTACATCTTTTTTGTGTAAAGATGAGTCACAGTGAAATTCTAAATCCTCTCTTACCACCACCATCCCTTAAATTAGGATCAAAGGAAAATGTTACAGTCAAAAGTTATTAGTAAAACATTAAAAAGAAGTATATTAAATATATGAAAGAAAAAACTTGTTTTTAATTGGGAAGGAAATTTAATTGTGATCAACACCTCACTTATACTTACAAATTGGAAATGGGACAATTTCAGGTCACCAGCTACTTAATTCCATCCATTTCTAGTAAGTAGCATGTGAGAGTAATTCCAAATAAAACTTCTATGCATTATGGAATACAGAAGGCCTAATTTCCCAAAGAACAAAGGTAAGGTATTTTGGCATCATTTGAATGTCAGAGAGACTTCCTGCTCATAAATAGGAAGTTGAAGGCTCTTTTAAATTTTACAATTACATCTCTAAAATTTAAATTGTTTTGTCATAATTATTATTTCCAGAATCCCATGAGGAAATCTACTTAACATGCTTTCTCCCCTTGACATTTGGGGGGAAAAAAAGACATCTCAAGGCAAAAAAAAAAATTATAACACTTCGAAAGGAAGATTAACATATTTTAGGACACTGATATGATTAGTTATCTGGTAACTAAAAGACCTTCAAGCCAAGAAAAGTGGCCAAAAGATCCAAAATGTGGAGGTTTAGGCAATCTGTGAGGAGAGGTTTAGCCAGGCGCACTGCCTCACGGACGGGTGAGATCCAGCCATTCAGGCTGGCAGGTGCTCTGTGAATTGAGATTTGGGGTTTGGGTTGCAAGCAAGGGCTCCAGGGTCCAGACAAGGTACTTGTAGGAGAAAGGCAACACTTTACACTTAGAGAAAAAATAGTACTAGAGAGATAGCTAGCCAAGGATAGATGCCCTGGCACCGGAAGCAAATGACAAGAGACCTACTTACAAGAAATGGAACCCAAAAAGCAAAGGTGGGCTAAGGGCAAGGATGTCTCCTGATGAATCTAATCAGGGTCAGCATAGATTATAAAAACCACACTGTCAGGAATAAGTAGCAGGGGATCAAGCTACGGAAAGAGGGGAGCCTCAAAGGCTTTCAGAAGAATTTGGCGGTTGTTGATTCTGATGTCCAAATAACAATAGAAGGACCCAACCAAAACACATGGTTATCTCAGAACTCAGGGAGTTCACTTCATCTCTCATTGTCTCCTTTTCCTTCTTCCTGCCTCCTCATCCTGCTTCCCTCTCACATTCTCCCTCTCAAGTATTTTCTTATTCATTTGCCCTTGTCTGTCTGCTCTATTTGTAAATATTTGATTCCTCTGGCCCATTTCTCTTCTTTTGCTCTCTCTTCCCCACCTTCTCCCCTCTCTGCTTCTCCCCTTCAGTCGTCTTCCTGTCTCAGCATCCCCACACTGTTTGATGGTTCATTCACCCACTTCCTTCTGTGACAATTCCTTCCTTCCCTGATCCTGGAATCTCCAGTTACTCATCGTATTAAAAGAGCATATTTCTCTTAATTTCATGTAGCTATTCAATGAAACTTGCAAATCCCAAATTTGGACATCATTATAATGTTTTTTAAAATTTCTTTCTCATAAAAAGATAAAAGAGAAAAAGTTATTTTCCTTTATATGCATCTGATTGGGGAGTTTTCTTTCCCCAAGAGGGGCAGTGATTAAGAAACAAACAAACAAAAAGTTTCTGCCTCCACCCTTGTTTTCAAATTTCCTAAGTTATCATTTGAAAAGGTCTCATCAACTATGAAATTCTTTGTACGTTATTAAATTCTATCATCTCATTGATTTACTACCTCTTTGTTCCACCAGAGATAGAGGATGAGAATCTGACCCACTGTTATAAATGGTAACAATTATGTTCGTCATGGCTAGGTCTCTTTGAACATCACAGAGGGGAACATCTAGCCCAATAAGAGCAATGGCCACAGAAGCCATGGTAATAAAAGACAATCACTAAACTAATATTAAGTTCTCAGGGTACATTGTTTCCCTGGCACTGACCAGCAGTTCATTTTAACACAATAAGACCTCATTCCCAAATGATGTAGAACAGGTAGAATGTGATTATGGCACATTGTTTATCTCTTTATCCAGACCTCAGTCTGTTTTCTGACCTCTAATACTGAAACTGCTATTGAGGCCTACATTCCCTATTACCAGCTTCACACTGGCAAGCTAGAAAAGGAAAAAAGAAAAACAACCACAGATTTGAAGAATTTATTGTCTGCCATAAGAGCTTGCATCAATGAGGCTGAGCAGCTGGCTCAGGGCTCTTATGATATCACCATCTGTAACTCAAAGGGGAAAATGAGTATCTCTGATTTTTCAAAGGGTAAAGAGACTACAATTGTATTTATTAGGTGTTCAAAAGCTTTGACAAGAGAGGCCTGTCAGACGTTATCAGCATGTGCCAGTTGGCACGCAGATTGTGGGCATATTGTCCATTTAAGTTGTCAGTATACAAGTCTCAACCAATGTTTGCAAATCTGCATAGCAAAAGCCAGTCATTGTCATGATCCCAGGAATACTGCTTAGGGACTGGTGTCCTCACTGTTTAAAACTTACATAGTAATGCGCTTTGTAGAAGAAACAAACAAAAATGTGTGGCGTGTGTGTGTGTATGTGTGTGTGTGTGTGTGTGTGTATGTATATATATATATATATATATTTATAAAATAATGATTTAGACATAGTAGGCCTAATACTAAATATAGTATTTTACATAATTATCTTGATATAAGAATTTACTGACTGTCCTTCCTCTAGGGCAATGCTTTCTTTCTATTCTCTATTTGACAACCTCTTTCTTCATTCCTACCAAGGGGCTCCTCTCTGAAGATTCTTAGAATTTCTTGTGTCACTAATAAAATATACTTTAGAAGCCTAACTAACACATTTTAGTACTTTTATTTTATCTTATAAATCTGTAAATATGAAAGAAGCCCCTAATAAATGAGGGAGAACAATGTTTCTGGAGAGAAAGATTATTATAAAAGACATCCATTCTTCCCAAATAAATACTTACTGTAAGATAATTCTAATCAAAGACACTAATTTTAAAAAGTCACAAATGGTTTTCTTCACCTCTTTTAAACTTTACAAAATGGTATTTAGAAGAATAAATAGGTAAGGATCACTAAGGTTTTTGATGATGGTAATGAGGAGGAAATTTCTGTACCACAAATTAAAATCAGTGTGGTACCTGTGCACCAATAGATAGATGAACAATGGAACAGATTATTGAGACGCTAAATTTCATGCAGGCTGAGCCCACATGTGTTCTGTTCACGACTATTGTATTCATTCTGATATCTCCACAGTGCCTGGAACACAGTCAACATTTGTAGAATAAATGAGCTAGCACAGTAAGGGCAATATACATACTATTAGAATATAAATATACACTCACATATAACATATAAGAAAAACAGAGTCATATATCAGTAAAATACAAATGTTTTATTCAAAAAGTGTTGAGAAAATTGCCTTTCAAGGAAACAATATACTGTTTTAATCACTACCTCACAGAATTCATGAACAGAACTTGACTTGATGTATAATTAAAGTATAAAAAAAGAGGATCCATAAAAAACTGGAGGAAAGCATGATGATAAATTTGATCTTTGGACTGGGGATTGGGTGCTCTTAGAGACAAGTAAAAGAGACGTTCAGTGTTTCAAAAAAAAATCAGACGTCACAAAGAAAAAATTATTTCCGCTATCAGTATTCAGGGTACCTGTTACGGACACATGCATATGCGCAAGACAACTTTATGAGCAGTGATTCACATGGGAACGGCGCCCCCTCGAGGTAAAAATAAAACAAACGTGGTGACTCTGCAACCAGTCATTCTGATTTCCCCAGGCATTTTGGTCTCCTAGAGGATACCACTTTAACTGGCAACATTTTGAAAGAGTTCATAAATCTCATTTATGGATCAGCACAATAGAAAGCTTAATCTCAGCTCTCAGATAGCTTGGATCAAGGGTTGTCGAAGCTTGGTTCCCAGCTAGCAGCATCAGTGTCATCTGACTCTCACCCGACCCACTGAATCAGAAACTCTGGGGTGGAGCCCAGCACCTAGTCTGGAGATGCTGATGAGTACTGACGTCTCAGCACCACTGTCTCAGATGAAACAAGCCACCAGCCACATTACAACTGAATCCACTACCTCGTCTCCTTTCGGTTTCACTTTTCTTACCACGTCAGCAACAAATATCATTTTCACACCTAGTGGTCATATTGTCCTGTCCCGGTCCCTTCAGCCAATCTTAGACAACCTATGTTTATCAGCATATTCCCACCATTTTGGTGCCTAGGAAATTCTTCACAGTTCAATATGACCAAGATCCAGGATCCATAAACCAAAGTTGAGGAGAACATCAATGGCACCTAAATCTTACATATCAAGCAAGGATAGGCTGAAGCAGTCAAAGTCTAAACTTGTCCCAAGCATCATTGAGCACTAAAACCCTTTCTAAGCAAAAAAGAGAGAATGCAGTGTACCAATTGACAGTATTAGAAAGTCATAAAGAAATGATAGGTGACGCCAAATGAAGCTATTTTCCTGAAGAACGAAGGGAAGAGGGAAGACAGGGATTGTGCTGGGAAGCCGGGTTTGAGATCTCCATGTGCATTCTATGCCCCAAAGATGTTCATTTATCTCCACGAATGCCTCATGAAAATACACATTATTGGTAAGAAAATCCCCAAATCTTCAAGAGGCAAGTGACTAAATATCATAAACTGACAAGTCATGGAAGAGAAAATTAAAAGAGCTAATTTATGAATGTGAAAATGGTAAACCTCTGTAGTAGTAATGATAGACAGAAAAATAAAAGCTGTACAATCCAGTTTTCATTTATTCAATTGTTCAAATATTAGAGGAAAACTCTCAGTGATGACAGAAGTATTAAATCATCACAAAGATTCTAGAAGGTAATTTGGCAAGCTACATTAAGAACCTTAAAATGCTGAGTCTTTCTGACTCAAAAGTGTCTTCTAGCACTCCACTTTAAAGAAAGAAACAGGAGTCAATACTGCTCAAAGCAATCTACATATTCAATGCAATCCCTATCAAAATAACACCAGTATTCTTCACAGAGCTAGAACAAACAATCCTAAAATTGTTATGGCACCAGAAAAGACCCTGAATAGCCAAAGCAATTCTGAAAAGGAAAACCAAAGATGGAGGCATCACAGTTCCAGACTTCAAGCTGTATTACAAAGTTGTAACCATCAAAACAGTATGGTATTGGCACAAAAACAGATGCATAGATCAATGGGATAGAATAGAAAACCCAGAAATGGACCCACAAACATATGACCAACTAATCTTTGACAAAGCAGGAAAGAATATCCAATGGAAAACAGTCTCTTCAGCAAATAGTGTTGGGAAAACTAGGCAGCAGTGTTCATATAAATGAACCTGGCCACTTTCTTACACCATACACAAAAATGAACTCAAATTGGATGAAAGACCTAAGTGTAAGATAGGAAGATTGAGTCAGCATCCCAGAGGAGAACACAGGCAACGATCTCTTTGAACCTTGGCCACAGCAACTTCTTACCTGACATGTGTCTGGAGGCAAGGGAAACAAAAGCAAAAATTAACTATCGGGACCTCATCAAGATAAGAAGCTTCTGCACAGTGAAGAGAACAGTCAGCAAAACTAAAAGGCAACCAACAGATCAGGAGGACATTTGCAAATGACATATCAGATAAAGGGTTAGTATCCAAAATCTATAAAGAACTTATCAAACACAATATCCAAAAATCAAATAATCCAGTGAAGAGACAGCCACAAAACTTAGACACTTTTTGAATAAAGACCTCCAGACAGCTAACAGACATCAAAAGATGCTCATTAGGGAAATACAAATCAAAACCACAATGAGATAACCATGTCATACTTCTCGGAATGGCTAACATTAGCAACTCAGGCAACAACAGATGTTGGCAAGGATGCAGAAAAAGAGGAAACCCTTTGCGCTGCTGGTAGAATGCAAACTAGTGTAGTCACTCTGAAGAACAGTATGGAGGCTCCTAAAAAAATTAAAAATAGAGCTATCCTACGACCAGCAATTGCACTACTAGGTACTTCTCCAACGGATACAAGAGTGTTGTTTTGAAGGGGTACATGAGCCCCAAAGTTTATAGCAGCGTAGTCAGCAACAGCCAAAGTATGGACAGCGCCCAAACGTCCACTGAATGATGAATGGGTAAAGAAGATGCAGTAGACACATACAATGGAATATTACCCAGTGATTAAAAAGAATGACATGTTGCCATTTGCAAAAATGTAAATGGAACTAGAGTGTATTATGTCAGGTGAAATTAGTCAGAGAAAAACAAATATCATATGACTTCACTCATATGTGGAATTTAAGATATAAAATAGATGAACATAAGAGAAGGGAAGCAAAAATAACACAAAAACTGGGAAGGAGACAAACAATAAGAGACTCTGAAATACAGAGAAAAGACTGAGGGTTGTTGGAGGCATTTTGGGAAGGGGGATGGGGTAAGTGGGCAGTGGCACTAAGGAGATCACTGGGATGAGGACTGGGTGGTATATGTAAGTGATGAATCACTAAATTCTACTCCTGAAACCATTATTACACCATATGTTAACTAACTTGGATGTAAAATTTTTAAAAAATTTATTAATTAAAAAATAAAGTTCTAATGTCTAATTAATACTATTAATAGATTATGTATCTTTCTATTTTCAAACGTCTTTGTCTGGAATGTTATTCATCTGTATTATATTACCTACATTGCTTGGAACTTCATTATATAGTCTCATTTTCAAATAAATTCAGGAATGAGCAAGAAATATTCTTTAGTATAAATAATCACAAACCTCAGTATTTATGTATAGAATATTTTGTCCTTGATTAATCTATAAAAATGAAATCTGACAATATGTGCAATACATATCCTTATTACATGACTGCATTGCAATTAAAAATAACTATTAAGTTTCATATAAACAAGAGTCTTTTATAAGCCAGTCCACACATATAAAATCTAAGAGTAATATGTTGTCCTGCATGTGCGAATGGAGGTAAGTAGATAAATGAAACTGTGATGGGTGCCACCAATAAAACTACTTCAAAATTTAGAAAACAAAAAACAGAAAGAAAGAAAGAAAGAAAGAAAGAAAGAAAGAAAGAAAGAAAGAAAGAAAGAAAGAAAGAAGAGGAATATGAACAGATATTTCAATCAAAAAATGTTACTTCTACACACAAATTGGAAATAATCGAATTGCTAAATTATAAAAGCATAAATTCAGAAATTTTCTTGTGAAAAAGTAGGATACAGAATTAAATATATAGTATGATTTCAAATATATGTGCATGTGATTATATCAAATATATATACTTGAGTACAAATATATAAATATAATAAGCATTTGTGCCTTCTACACATTAACAGTATTCATGTGCAGTTGGAGATTATTAGTAATTTGTTTTCTTTTACACTGCCACATTTTCCAAACTTTCAAAAGAATAACATTTGCCAGAAAAATATTTTAAAGGATATTACATGAAAATTGCATTTGTAATATTTGGGGGGAAATATTTAGGGCTGTGTGATCTTTCTAAAAAAAAGTCACCAATGGCGATAATTTTTAATGCACCCTAATGACATAATTAGTCCATTTAGTGTTAATTAAATCTTTAAAAGTAGATCCATTTTTTCCATTTACTTGCAATATGAAATCATAGATATGTTTATCTGGCAACACTCTTCCATTAAATATAATTAAAACGTTTTGGAAAAAAACCCACAAGTGTTCCAGCTGTGTTTAAAAAAGAGGGCTATGGCAAGCACTTCTATAGTATTTTGCCACCTACCAGAGCACCCTTTTTTCTTGGCATTTCACCAACCTTCTAGGATAATTTAGGACTAGCAATGTTTGTCAGACCTCTCTTCTGTCTCTCTTGGTGAATTTACAATACCAAAAAGAATAAATGCAATATTATATTTTATTAGCAACTAGGTAGCCTTCCTTTAAATCCTCTTAGTTTAAGATTTCTGATTCTAAAAAAGCTATAAATTCTGCTTTCATCCATTTCAGTCTAGGAGTGGTAAGTAAAATGGATTTTGAAAACTTTTCCACAAAATACTATAGAAAAAAAATTTCTTAGATGTAATCTTAACTCAGGGCCAAAGGTGGGCATGTTCTTCTGCAAAGAACTACAACTCTGTGTTCAGAGGAAAGTAGTTCATTTCAGATAGGCTTCAGTTTCCTCCCAGACACTGGGGTCTCATCATTCAAACAGAATATTGATTGTAACAGACATGTGCCTGCCTACTTGATTACATGGCATGCGACTGATGGATCCTGCACAGGTGTAAGTGTAGGCAAGTGGCTGGTGGGCTTGGCAGTACCGATGGGGTGCAGACGGAAGAGCGCAGGGTGAGGAGAATCAGTAACCCAGGGCCTCTGCTCCATCAGCCTGTGGAGCCTGCACAGCCAGAGAAGCTGCTAAGCTCCAGACCCCCTGCTCTGGCCAGAACAGGGATGAGGCACAGGGGAGCTGACCAACATGCGAGGACACGGCAAACACATTAAATTTAACAAGGGCGTATTTAACACACCTTAAGTGCCCAACTTACTTATACCTATGGGCACCGAGTTCAGAGCATGGTCATAGCCTCCACACGAACCCTCCCAGAGGCCCTAACCGTTGGTTCATGAGAGACAATCCAGTCGTCACCACACAACTTGAATGGAAAATGCAGGACTAACATTTGTAGCAGATATTTATCTTTTATAGCCATAGATTTGATGTATAAATACATAACTTTATCTCCCTATTTTCAGGTATGGCTTCTCCTCAAGTTATCATAACTGTGACTGAGACACTTTCATTCTTTCTTGGAAATACTCAGTCTCATCCCCTCCTTCCTTTCCTTAGAGAAGCTTACTAGGTAAGTCCATGATCCTAATCCTGCATGCATTCAGGTCTTGTCTGTTACTTCACTGCTGTGGGCATTTGGGCAAAATTATTTAACTTCTCTGTATGTTGGGTGTACCTTCTGTCAAATAGGAGGTGATAAACAGGAGGTTCTGAGGATAACTGGTGGTTAATTACCTACCTCACAGGACTGTTCTGACTAGTAAATGTGTTAAACTATGTTATTTCACAGTATACCTTGTAGCATTTACCATGTTAATTGTATTTGGCACATAGCAAATGCCATGAGAATGTTAGCCATTGTTCTTACTGCTGAATTAATTCCCTGGGAGCTTCTATTTTACAACATTTTGGTCTGTCTCATCCATAACCCCTCCCTGGACCTGAGGGACCATCCACTGCTGATATAAATCAACCTCTTTTTCACTCAGTGACCTTTGTTACAGCCAGTACCAAACACATCATCCACTCACCAGGCCTCTCCAGCCCAACAGCCCACACTCAGCAACTTTGGAATCTCTGAAGAGTCACAGCGAATCTCAGATCCTCTTGGGTCCCATGTCACTCAGGGCAGGAGACACAGAATGGAATGGGGTTCAACTTACAGTCTCTCTGCCTAAAGTGCCATATTACCATTTCCTGTTTCTACCCCGCTGAAGAAACGCCATGTCACGGTGTAAGGTTAAATGAAGAGTGCAACTTTTCTAAGTGGCTTACTCTTGTCCAGGGGTCAGAAAACATTTTACGTGAAGGGCCGGATGGTAAATATTTGAGGTTTTAAGGGTCATATTGTCCCTATTGCAACTACTCTACTTGATTGTTGTAGCAGGAAAGCAGCCATAGATGATAGGTGAGCAAATGAGCATGGCTATCTTCCAACAAAGCTTTGTTTACAGACACAGTCAGCAGGCAGGACTTAATTTGCCAACATAGTTTGCCAACCACCTTTCTAGACCAGAAACTCTTTGAGAATGCAGAAATGTCTAGATCTTCTTAAACCTCTACACAGAGAATATACCACTTTCCATTCGTAGTGGTATAGGAAGTCAGTGATATTCATGTAAAAATTAAATAAAACAATAAATGTAGGAGTGTGTCCCCTACAACTATCTATTAAATCCATTCTTATCTTTTAAAATCAATCATCCATTTTTTAGACGATTGAGTTGCATCTTTTAGAGTTTGGACTTGTAGGCAAAATCCCTTCTGAGCTCATACAAGTTATGTTTAGTCCGGACTTTGCTTCACCTTGGTTTCAAAGCCCCTTTTCAGGACTGAGCTAAAAGTATCACTAAGAGGGCTCCAAGCCCTGACATCAGCCCCACAGAGGAAGCTTCTGGACCTTGGGAAATCAGGTTCTATTAGGTCCTCAGAGATGAATCCAGCTCTAACCATGGGAAAACTGAGGAATCTTGGATGGATACCACTGCCACGATGGAACTCAACTTCCTCTGGCAGCCCGGGACCTGTGAGCTTTATAGAGCTCTCCTATAGGTGAGAGAGGCCAGGAAAGACTGAAGTACATTCAAATTCTAAGAAGCTGTAAAGACCAAGTGGGAGTGCTGCAGCCAGTTGTCTGCAGCCCCCAGTTCCCTGAATTCTATTCCCAGCATCAGCCTGCCTCATTCCCTCCTGCGGTCATCAGTCCCCATTTGTAATCCACCCCTAATGTGAGACACTGTTAGAGCTCCGAGATCCAGCGTCCCCAGCAATCACCAGGCATTAGCCCTCCTCAGTATCAATCTTAATTCAGTCCTACAAATGACCATGTGGCCTGAGGATCCCGGACAATCAGGTCATCTCATTTGTTCCGGATCCACTGAGTTTTGTGTTAATATCCTTGTCCCCAGCTACACATCAGTCGTCACAGAGCCATGAGCATAGATGACATCCAACTCGTCAGTCTTAGGCCTCTCACAGCCATTTCTGGCTTTTCAGGCTTACTTGCAGACAGATGACGCCCTTTCTGTGCCAATACACCTAAGGCCTTAGGATGTCTTTCTGGGATCCTTCTAGCAAGATCTGTTTTTCTTTGGCCTCCCTCATTTCCTCTCCTCATAGATAAAGAGCAAAAGCAGATTACAGTGCAATAGGCCAATCTGTATGCCACAGAGTTTGTGCACCAACACTTATTTTCATTTAGTTCTTCAATGACAATTATTTCCCAGTCAGAGAGGGAGACTTTTGATTCCCTACTGAAGATTAAAAAAACCTCTTCCCCCATACTTATAATTTTCCTAATAGGAAGTCACCCCTTTGTTCTTAAACTTAATAAAATGGCTCCTTTACCAATTCCCTAGGAGTCTACAGCTTAGTAAAACTCCAGCAGCCGTTTATTGAACTCTTATTAGATGGCAGGAACTGTACTAATCCTTTTACTCATATCATAGATTATTTCCTAACACTGTTATCACCTCTAATTTACATATGAGGAGACTGTGAGCCAGAGAGTTAAGAAACTTGGTTTAACATCCCACAGCTAAAAACTGGCAGAATTAACCAGTTTGACCAGAGCCTTCCTACATACAGCCCTCATACCTGATCCCACAGCACACTTTCTAGTAGTGCTTGTCCTTTCTCAAAAACTTTGCAGCAACACATTCAGTATTATCAACAACCACCTTTTCAGAATAACACTTAACTAGGAAATATTTTCCACAGAAGTTTCATGACAATATTTGTCACTTTTCTAAAACTTGTTTATTTGAATGAGCACCAAGGGTCATGATGGAACGTTCTTTGTATGAAATCTTAAAAATTCAGTAATTCTTAATATCAACAAATATGAATGATGCCCTTCCTTATTATCTGAAAAGAAATTAGAAGAAAGGTATCAGAGAATATACTCTTTAGAATGACTGATTACTGAAAAATACCAAAATATTTAGCCAGGTAAGTAAAATATAATGGTTCATTTGTACTGTATCAATAGTATTGAGCCAAGCCTGTATTCTGAAGTTGTAACATACTTGAAGAATTAACCTTTTTTTTTCTTTCTTTCTTTCTTTTTTTTTTTTTTTTTGGTGGGGCTGTAGCTGTAGGAGGAGTGGGGAGTGTGGGTTGCCTCTCATTCTTGTTCAGTATCAAATAGCTTCATTGGGAAGCTCATTCAGAATTATCTATACTTCGTTTCCCAAAATCACTATATGCAACAAAGGTACCAGAAGTAATCTCCATTTTCAGAGAAAAGACTTTAGGTTTTGGATTAGGTACATTGGCTATTAACTTACCCAACAATCACACAACAGTGCTGTAGATGGATCTCAGTTTAGACTCTACTTTCTTCAAATAGTTCTTAATCAGCTGCAACTTCTTGTCAGAGATGTTGGGAAGAATTAACATTTTAAATGACAATTATCTCTGATGACAACATGTGGTTATTTAGTGAATATGATGATTATCATGGGTTCTTAAACAGAACATCTCCTGAGGTGCCTGGGTAGCCCAGTCAGTTGAACATCCAACTCTTGATTTCGGCTCAGATCATGATCTCATGTGGTGAGATCAAGGCCTGAGTCAGGCTCCACACTGAGCATGGAATCTCTTTGGATTCTTTCCCTCTCTCTCTGTCCCTCTTCCAACCATGTGACAGTTCTCTTTCTCTCTCTCAAAAATAAACATTAAAAAAAGAGTACATTTCCCAAATACAATTAGATATTCATAGACATAAAACATTACTTCTAGGGTGATGGAAATGTCCTAAAATTTGATTGCTGTATCAGTTATACAACTCTATATAAACTAAATTTCATGGAATTGTACACTGAAAATAAATGAATGTTATAGCATGTAAAGTATACAAGCTAGTTTTAAAAAAATAATAATACAGGAGAAAATATGTTGCTGAGGCCAATAAAAATTACTTTCATTTCTAATTATCATTTGTTAATGAAACCAGGGATCAAGTATCATGTTAAACAGGGAATCTCAATTAAAGAAACTTCTTTGCTTCATTTCACTTTTTTTCTTTATATCTCACTTAATCCCCCTCATTGAAGTTGTCTGGATAGGTATCCCCTGCTCTGCCTCATAGATGAAGGAAGGAACATTAGAGGTTTCCTAGATCTGAAGAGAAGGAGCCAAGAGGCACATCCAGATTTCTCTGGACTCCAATGACTCTGCTGAGTTCTACAATTTCCTTAATCCTGGGTACCCTATTATGTCTTATTTAAAATATTGAAAAGTTAGTCCAAATCCTTGCCCAAATAGCATTTCAGTAAGCAGCCTTATAAGATATTAGAATATATTTAAAGTCTGGAATAACTATTCAATAAGTTGAAATTAAAAAAAAAAAAAAAACAGAGGTCACCTTTGTTCTTTACCCAAGGGCTCCATTTTGGCGTGTGCTGGAAGGTAGCGTGTTGCTTCAAAGTCATCTTGAAAGCTGCACAATCAGGGCCTATCAGAGCTGTAACCTCAGCCTATGAAACAAAGATCCACAGTGCTTATCCTTCAGTTTGTTAAAACATGAGATTTCCTATTTAAAAACAGCTGCTCAATGACACCAGTGTGGATTTTATAGAGGCTTGATAGTCTTCTCTATGAACTTGCAAGAAACTGTCTTTTGGCCTCTGACCTCTGGCTGTTTATATTTGCTTTTTCTTTTGTTTGGAACAGTCTTCCTAACCTTGTTAACCAAGCTGAGCGTCTTCAGTTCTCTTCTTGGAAGGCATCACCTTGGGGAAGCCTGACTTGACTTACATGCCATTCCCATGTGGGTTAGGGAGACAAAGTGTTCTCTGAGAGCCTGTAGTTCACTGCTTACAGCCCTAGTGCCCGCTGTTGTAGCTGCGTGCTTAATGCCCAGTGAGACGCATCTGCCACTGAGTCTCCAGCAGATAATACAGCAAAAGGGAAATAGTGGGCACTCAGGAAATAATTACTCAATGAATAAAAGAAATAGCCTAAACTTACTTTCTACCAGAAATTTCAAGTTTTTGTTTCATTTCATTTTTCTTTTTTTTATTTACAAACTGCAGTCCCTATCTGTAAAGAGTTTAATCTGTGAGTATATATATATATATATACGTATATATATATATATATAAACACTGGTAATATCATATGGTGAGCAAGCATGTGTATATGCTATCAATTGAGGCATATAGAAGACACAGTCTAAACATAATCTCCATTTACTCTGTATTTGATTTTATTAAAATAATAAAATTTGATTCATAATATGAATCGAATGTGTAGTAGGGAAGACTTAGTAAGATAAAAACTCATAAGGCTGTTTATTTCCTTTTAGATATCATATACAACCAATGTGATGACTGAATTTTGATCACAAGAATGAAGATTTTGCGTAAGTGTAATGAGCTGAGGGAGTAGCTACAGCATCACAGTAAATATTTTTTTAAATTATGCACTTTCTAAAATTTAGGCTTGTACAAGGTGAAGTAATGAATTTTCTCCCCACCCCAACCAACCCTTGGGTGGTCCATTGTTGTCCTGGGAGGGGAATAAACTTTCTAATAGTCACTTGGAAGTTATCATCATAGAATGTATCAGATCTTTGTAAAACCTTCTCTTTCCAGATCAAGTTTGTCCCAGGACACTGTTTGTCGCCCATCATGTGGGAAGGGCACAAAGACACCAAAAATTTGCTGAGGTTCTGCCAGCCAAACATTCTATCATTTTCATCCAAGTGTATCACGGTAGGATCCTAGGGGTGAGATTCTCTGCGGGACTGAGTGAGGGGAAAGGGACTAGGAAGATAGGCTGGAGCAGGAGTGAAATTTCTCCCGCATCTGCTCTCTGCCTGCACTGGACCAGAAGCATGACACATAGAGTCATGCTTCAACTTTACAACAACCCTACGAAGTTTACACCTGAGGATACTGAAATCCCAGTAAACCACCCACCATCAATAATGGGTGGGTCTAATATGTTACCCAAGACCATAAGCCTCCAGAGATTTTTTTCATCTGCATATACACCGTCCACAAATACCTGTTCCCCATGAAACCCACCCATGGGATTAACAAGAAGCAGATGAAATTCTTTAACATTATTTTTACATTTTTTTGAGAAAGTGACAGAAAAATGATATTTTAAAAGCATACACAAATAAAATAAAATGTATATTTAATAAAACATTATATATAATTTTATATAGCATAAATATATGGTTTATATTAATAAAATATACATATAAATAAAATAAGGCAAGTAGTTTTTTTTCAAAATCATCTAGCTTTTACATCAATACTTTTAGCAAAAACAAAACCCCAACAACAGCCAATTGGCTTTATGAATTTTTCTAAATGATCAGTTTACATTTGAAGTAATTTGATTCTCATACCATAGTACAATATAATTGGTGTAACAGATTTATCGAGCATCTTTACTTAGAGCAAGTGTCTTGAGCATATGCATAATAGCTTTCTACAGGAGGAATTTCAATGTCAGCCAAAGAAATAATCACTTACAAAAGAAAGAATAGATTGGGCAATTCGGCCTAAGTACCTTCAGGGTTTCCATGACAACCACAATTAGTACCATTTAACAAGAAAACAATGGATCTGCAACCTCAGAATAGTAGCCAAATACATGTCTTCTAATGTATTTCTGTTATTAGAAATACAAAGAGATAATTGAATATGGTACTGTGACTGCTCTGACACATACTTTACAGAATTTCTGGTGCAGTGAGAGGATAGCATCATTAGCATAAACAATATTGATTGTGTGGACTGTGGAGGGACTAAGATGAATGTCTTCTAGAAATCCCATCTGAACACTCACCGCCATCCCAAATCAATTACCCTCTACAGGATAAATAAGAACTGACAAGTTCTTTGTTCCAAAGTCACCAGAAGACAAAAGGGATTCCCCTGCTATACCTCCAGTTTTGGCTGGGTAGATCACTCCAAATTATAGAGGTTAACTAAAGGTAAATCAATAAGCTGGAACTGTCAGCATTTCATGATTAGTCCCATAAAAACTTTCTGATCATCCTTTTTTTCTTGACTTTGCTTTGGAGAATGTGAATATACAGTCACATCAATTCTCGAGCACATAAACTTGGCTGTGATTACTGGCTGCCTTAGGCTGACTCAGCAGAGTTGGGCTATGAAGTAATGGAGCATGGATGCTTCAGCCTTTCCTGTCCAGCACAAGCTTTGTTGCAATGCCCTCTATAACTGGCAAATTTTGTACATCAGCCTTCTTTATTTATTTGGTATTATTATTTGAGGTTTCTAGCAGGTTACAAGTTAGTTTGCTCCAAAATATTCCCCTATTAAAAAAACTTTTTCCCATGTGCACAGGACAGGGGAGACATAAACATTTATAAGCAATTTTGGCAATAACAATAGTTATCTTGTATTGATTATCTGAGAGTACTTTGCAAGGATTTGTTCAGTTAATCCTCACAGCTCTCTGAGGAACATATTATTATTATTCCCATTTACAGCTCAAGAAACCTAAGTAACAGCCCCAAATTACACAGCTAGCCAGTAGCCATGTACTAAATAAATGTACCAAATCCTAACAGCCTGACCCAGAGCTGGTTCAGTAATAACGCTATGCCAATTGCTGAGGTCTGAAACTGCTAGAAATTCTCTAATCCAAGTAGATATTGTTAATAGAATGTATGCACACAAACTAATGTATCTGCAGCCTGTCTACCTGGCATTTCCTTTTCAAAGAGTTGCTTGTCCAGAGAAGCAGAATAATGCAGTGATAAAACGGGGCCACAGGTTTAAATCCCCGCTCTGTAATTCACCTACTAGATGACCTTGGGCAAGCTTCTGAACTCTCCTCAATCCAAGTGTCCCTGATTGTAATATGCATGCTGGGGAGCTATGGAGAATACTAGCAATGGCATATATTAAATGCTTAAAGGTAATAGGCACTCTGAAAATAGAGTCAATAACTATTTTGAGCTTCTTAGGAGTCCATCTCCTTCAGATCTCTCTCTGACTCCAATTCTGCTGGTTGCCCCCAACAAGCAAAGGTTTTTCTAGCAAAATCCAAGAGGATTGTCTGTATGTTTTGAGTCCTGCTAGTGGACTGGATGAAGGGGTTTCCTTTCATTTCTAAGTAAGGATAGTCTTATCCAGATACCGTTATATATAGTTTTACTAGGAAGGTTCCTAACCCCGGGGTGGCGACTCTCATTTTATAATGAGGAGGTTCTAGAGCTATGAAAAATACCAACTTGTATGAAACAAAATGGTTCCAGAAGAAAAGTAAATAGCGTCTGAGTTGTGACCCTTGGGTTGTGCTGGGCCTGGAATGTGGAGGTTGTAGAAAGGGCCTTATGAGGTGCACAGAGCACAACTCAAGGAGCTAAACAGAACTACAGGCAGCATTTGCTCGGCTCTAAGGAAACAGGAGAGCTCTTTTGATCCTAATATATTCAAATAGATCCTGAAGAGGCCCTGGAAACAGCAGAGTGTTCTGCAATATTTAAAGGCTGCTGCTGAGATTCACAGCCCTAAAATTAGACCTGCAGGCTGTTTCCTGCACTTCAGGCTAAACTTCCTTTCCATGCCCGGGATTATCTTTCCAAAAATTAAGGTTCTGGTTCATTTAAACATCTACTCTGTTTACAATATTAAAAGGTCCACACGCAGCGTGGGCTCTTCTGCCTTGCTTATAGACTTACCGAGCAGGACAACACCTGAGTTCTGTGAAATGAGGGGGCTGACAGGGAAACCTCCTTGGCCTGGGATAGTGTCTTATGCCTCAAGGACTGTACGAGGGAGACGGGACCCGGCTCGCCTCACTACTCCGCTTGCATGGCTAGTGTCTCAAAGACAGGAGATTATGTCTAGGACATGAGTCTTCTTTTCTGAGTTTTAAATATTCAGGACCTTGAAACGTAACAGAGTAATATCTCAGAATCCCCAGGACTCATTTAGAAATTACATCTTTAGTTTTGAAAAAGTATCAAAATAACAACTTTGATTTTTGATGTTAAATGAGGTCAGTAACCGTGGAAGTAAGGGAAACTTACCCTTACTTCCAAAGTAAGGGTAAACCAAAAATGCATTTAGCAAATGAAATTAAAAACATTTACACAGACACACACACACACATACATATGTGCACATATACATGTTTGCATCTATAATGCAGGTGCCCTCCCATGAAGGGCCTTCATAAAACCATCACTGGCACATTAGCCAAACCTCCACAGGGACTGTGAGGCAATATTCCACATTATTACATGTCACGTAGTCAAAACTCAGCTGGTTGTCTATGAAGAATATTTCCCCCCTTAGGCAAAGTCTGGCTTTATGTGATCCAGACCTCTTTGCGACATGTTTCTGTCACCCAAGAACTACCGTGATTTGTCTAGAGTGAGGCTCGCGTAATCCACTACAGCAACTTAAACCTCTCTAACAAATGAGCATTTTCCTTACAACTTCTTAACCAGAGTACAGCTCTATCATTTACAGATATAGTTTTTCTCTCTCGATTTTAAAATCAACTACTGTGAATAATTTTAGTCATTGTTTTCTCTATTTAATCATGCTAAAATAGTAATGATATAATATTTGTGAACATAGACCCAACCAACATTAATTGAAACTACGCTGCATGACTGAAAATTAGATTCGAGGGAACTGAAAGGAAAGGAAAACAAAAGCAAAACCCTGCCATGGGTGTAAGGAAGACAATGGAAATCTGTCCCAGGGAAAGTCAGCATTTTCCCTCTTCCTTGCTGACAGGTATAATGATTAATGAATATATTTATTTTATTTTATAATAACAAATACAACCTGGAAAGCATATTTTCTAATTAAATATACTTTATAATCCCAGCCCTGAACAAGGTTAGAGTTTAACAGGAATTATTTATATATGTGTGTGTATGTGTGTGTGTGTGTGTGTGTGTGTGTGTGTGTGTGTGTATTCCAGAAATATATAATATCCAGAAAAAGGGGAAAGTGTGTACTGGCATTTAAAAAACCTCTTCATTTTAGCTCTTGCATTCTCTGTTGGCAGCATCATAATTCCTGCGGTAGCAACTATGACAGCCAAACAAAGGATTAAGGCTGGTTGTGGGAAAGCAGCAGCAGTTGAATTCATAAGCAAGAGAAATTCAATATACTTGTAAATGCCTCTCACAATAGAAAACAAGAGAGATAAAACTCCGAGAAATAGAACTATTTATTTCTCTAAGATTACTTCAATTCTAAAAGTGGTAAAGCCTTTTTTATTTGCTGCTCACAAGATGCCATCTTGGATTTCGACCACATACGGAGCAATTCTTTGTGGTGGCGTTCATTTTAAATGTATTATAAAATATTATTAAAATAAATTTAAAATCTATTCTGAAGATGGTGAAAAAATTATTATACTCCCCAAACACATTATTTTCATTTGTGTTTGTTCTTTCCCAGTCATTTTTATGTTTCATCCTAATTCTTCATATATAGACATAGAACAGGTGAATTCTTCAAATTATGTTGTCTCAGAGATCTTTATTTTGTTCATATTTCTAAGGGTATTTTGCAACTATTATGAATAGCTGCATATTATTATGTAGAATTAACATGATTGTCATTCTTAATTATTATTTAGCTTTGGATATTTAATTTATTTCCAGTTTCTTATTATTATAGATAATACCACAGTAAATATCTTCATACAGTTTTTTCTCCTGAATTATTCTCTTCAGATAATTATTTTCTTCAGATAAATTTCCAAGGAAGTGAGGTTGATAGATCAAATGGCATTATAGAGAGGTATTACTTTCTTAAAAGGTCATTCCAGTTTACTTTCTCATCAGCCACATGTGTGTGTGAGGTGCTCATTTCTAAATTTGTTGTGTGTCAGGTGCCCATTTCTAAATTTTTCTGGAAGTTTGGAGTGTTTACAGGAAATGTGGGAGAAGGTACAGAGTAGGGAGGAGGGGAGTTACATGAAAGAATGAGTGTTCAAGAGATGATGCTTGAATGAATGAATAGATAATTGGACTATTCAAATGCTCAACTCTTTCCTTGGAAGAAAAAGTAGCCTAGAATAAAGCATTTGTCTAGCACAGTGAGTGGTTACATTTCTTCCAAAGGTTGGCTCAATAATAGAGCAAATGTTGGCTTCCTATTACCTTTAAAGTAGAAATAAGATGCTCTTTTCAATATAATTTTTTATTATAATTGACCATGAACTGCCTTAATACCACTATCATAGGACAATATACTTTATCATCATTTCCAATCTTTAACTAAATCCATTTCTAAGGCAATTACCTGTCTACTATTGATTGGCCATCTGTTTCCCCAGTAATTACATGAGCATATCACTTAGCAACAGGATGTACTTTTCTTCCGTATTTCCATAGAACAACATGGTTATGGTTTAAAAGCAAGAAAATATTGACGTCTTCTGTTACGACAAACAAATGTACAGTCACATGCTCTCAGCACATCTGTGTGAACGAGTGTGGCTGTGTACTCCTTTTATCCTTGGTTGCTGTAGTTAACAAGAGGAAAAAGATATTTGCCTAGATATCTCATAATTACCAACAGAAGCCACTACAGTGACTATTGGAGACTTACAATTAGTTAGACACTGTATGTGCTAAAACTTTATGTACATTACTTCACTTAATCCTTAGAACAATCTGATAAGCGAGGTATTTTTATACCTAACCAAGTGGCTTTATCCCATTTACAGATAAAGAAATTGAGGCTTAGAGAAATTAATTTCCTTAAGGTCATAGGTTAAGTGACAGAACTGGAATTCTAAGCCAGAATTACCTGCTCAAAAGTCCATGTTCTTAACTACTGTGTCCTTCAAGCTGATCACAAAATTAGTTCATTTATCACTTGGGCAACTTGGTGCTTTCAGACCAATTTCATATAGATTAACAATGAAGGAGAGATTTAAGTGTCTCTGACTCTCTCTTTAGACTCATCCAGATGTTTCTTTGTTCTTTTGCCAGTGCCTGGATCACTGCTTGCAGCTCAGTTTAAGGCCTGTAGACCCAGCATCAAGTACTGAGAAACCCCCAGATCCCAGCATAGACAGCAAATGTTCTTGTCCAGGGAGTTCCATCTTCTTAACCAGAGTAAAGTAAGTAAAATAACTGGTTATTAAGCTTCTTACATAAACTGACAGTGTCATTGCTGGTTTCATGCTACACAGCTTCACTTGGGTGATCCGCAAGCATTTCAAACTCAAAATATCCAAAACTAAATTCCCCTCTTTTTCTTTCTGACCTTCTACATACCTCAAAACTGTCCCTGGTGCAGGTCCCCTGTCCTGTGAATGGCACTACCAAAGGTGGGTTTGCTCAGTAGAGTCTGGTGAATGCAATTCATCTGTGATTCCTCTCCCTCATTCACTCACAGGTCCAATCTATTACCAAGACAGTTTGCCACCCCTGTCCTTCTACTTACTCCAACCCCAGGCTACCAATCCATCTTTTTTTCTATATTATTTTATTTTACTTTTTTATAGTGTTATATTAGGTTCAGGTGTACGATATAGTGATTCAGCACTTCCATATATCACCAGGTGCTCATCTCAACAAGTGCCCTCCTTAATCGCCATCACCTAATTTAGCCCATCCTCCCTCCCTCCCCTCTGGTAACTTTCAGTCTGTTCTCTGTAATTAACCAATATGTCCTGCTGTACTTATTACAGAAGTCCCCAAACTGATATTCCTGCACGTACTTTTGGCCTAGGTTATCTATTCAGTCACTTCACTGCAACTGGAAGACTCTTTCTACAATGCGTGTCTGGTCTTTTTACTCTCCTGATAAATAGCATAGGTTATTCCAGATTGTCCTTTTAATGAACTTTGAATTTCTCTCTTGGGTTCATATAGCCTTTCAGAGCTGGTTTCTGCATCCACTCTCCAGCCTCATCTCTGGCGATGAATGAGTCACCTCCATTCCAGCCACACTGATTCACTTCTTGGTCCCGAATATATCTTCTTCCTTCCAGGCCAGCACACTGGCTGTTCCTCCAGCCTCATCTGACCAACCACCAACACTTTCTAGCTCACTCACTCCTATCCATTTCAAAACTCAATGCTGAACTTATTTCCTCCAGAAAGCCTTTCTTAACACTCTGGGTCAGAATAAATGCCCTTCCCAAGCGCCTCCATAATGGCTTAGACTTCCCCCAATGTTGCATCTGCTACAGTATTTCGCAGTCACTCATTTGCTTGTCACAGTCCCACCATCACTGTCGTGAAAAGCAGTCTATCTCAATCATAACAATATCTCAAGGACCTAGTACACATTGCAGATAGAAGCTCCATTTCTTGAATCAACTGACTAATAGGCTAAATAAACCCTAATGACAGGAAATCAGGGGCTGAAAACTAGTATACCGAGTTATAGACTTTCTTTTTCTTGGCTTCATATCATGAACTTTTTGGTTTCCTTTTTTCATCTTGACTGATCCTATGGGCAAGAATTGCAAGTAGTTCTTTGATCTGGCAATGAGGAGAGGTGTTTAAGTGTTGGCAAGGTCTCAGGAAGGGAAACATTAATGACCTGTAGTAATACACACCCAAAATACATGCTTTATCAGCCTTCAATATCCAACTAGTTAAGAAAAAATTATGAATGATAGATAAGTAAAGCTTCTAATACAAATTTATATTTATAAATTCTCCTCTGTGTATTCCTGTGTATAAACCAACAACAGGATGTTCTCCCAGGTCTGTCCTGCATTGGTGATGGGAGGCTGTGGTGTGAAAGAGCTCTCCCTCTCACCAGCTGTTTGGACTTAGGAATTCTTTCCAACCAGGCATTTAGGCCTCAGTTTCCTCATCTGTAAAATGGGTGATAGTACTGTCCTACCTTAAATTGGTCTCCATAAGGTCTGCTATTGCTGGTTTCTTTAAAACCCTTCTTCTTAAGTGTCTTGAACTCTCACAGCCTATCGTTTTCATAACTGCTATTCTTCTTTACCTGGAATACCCTTTTTTAGACTCCTTGTAAGGTAGCTCTGAGTCTGTACCATGTCCTCTAGAAAGCCTCCTATGATCCCTCTAGCTGAGATCAAGTGCCAGCTTCCTCAGCCCCATTTGTCATAGAGCACTGACAATATAGTCATGCTGCTCTATATTCTTGGTTTACTCCCGTGGGTCTCTGACATGGCTGTAAGGTTAATGTCAATAATAAAAATAATGATGAGAACTCATAAGTGCTTACTATGCACCAAATACTCTGCCAACTTCTTTCCATGTACTCTAATCATCACTATAAGCCTATTAATCCCCACTTTATACATGAGCAAATTGAGGTTTAAAGATGTATACTTCTAGGGCCACCTGAGTGGCTTAGTCTGCTAAGTGTCTGACTCTTTTGGCTGAGGTCATGATCTTATGGTTTGTGAGTTTTAGCCCCATATCAGGCTCTGCACTGACTGTGCATGGAGCCTGCTTGGGATCTCTCTCTCCCTCTCTCTCTGCCCCTCCTCCACTTGCTCTCTATATTTCTCTCAAATAAAAATAAACTGAAAAAAAAAGATGAAATGTTAACTTTTTAAAAATTTAAATCTGAGATGTTAACTTCTAAGTAAGGGACAAAAACTGGGTTTCAAACACCATCAATCCAATTTCAGAGTCCAAATTCTTAATCATTATGGTTATTAATTTTTCTTGAGAGAATTTTCTATCCTTTTTATGCATGTATTATTTTTTTTGAGAAAGAGAGAAAGAGAGAGGGTGCTCAACCAGGGGAGGGGCAGAGAAAGGAGAGAGAGAATCCCAAGAAGACTTCACACTGACAGCACAGAAATTGATATGGGGCTTGAACTCACAAACCATGGGATCATGACCTAAGCTGAAATCAAGAGTTGATGGTTAATCAACTCGGCCACTCAGGGTCCCCTATCTGCGCACTTTTAATACATGACTAGTGTACAATAGGAACTAGGTGAATGTTAGGGAATTGGGTAACTAGTTGAATGAATAAACAAGTGAATTTATGAATATGGCAAAGAAGCAATAATACAATAGTAAAAAGAATAACAATAATAAATAATATAATAACATCAAACATAGAGATAACAAAACTTGAGAAATCTTTTTTTTTAATGCTTATTTCTTTGAGAGAGAGAGAGAGAGAGAGAGAGAGAATCCAAAGCAGGCTCCAAGCTCTGAGCTGCAGCACAGAACCTGACACAGGGCTTGTACTCACGAGCCGTGAGGTCATGACCTGAGCTGAAGTCAGACACTTAACCGACTGAGCCACCCAGGGGCCCTGAGAAATCACATATATATATATATATATCATATATATATTATTGCCATGGTTTCTGGTCTATAATTCTCACCTACTTGCAGAAAAGGTGACTGAAAGTTTACTACATTTTTATAACAGAACTTCTAAGACCTCTCTCCTCCTTCTAAATGAACTAAAGTGTTTGACATAGTACCCAACATATAGTTTGTGCTCATCAAATGTTAATTTTAATGAGCAAATGTTCCAACAAATCTTTCTTGTCATATGTCAAGCTTAACCAAAGGGCCACTACGTCTGCATTTTCTAAGTCCTCAGGAACATTTTTACTTTGGTTACATGTCCAAGATGCTGGTTCAAAAAATGATCTGTCACATAGAGATGACTAACAGTCTTTGTTTTCAGGCTGAAAATGGACAAATTTAAGTTAAAGACGCATGCTTTGTTTGTATTTATTCTAATTGCTAAGTTTTCCCACTCCAGGGGAAAAAAAATGGGAAAAAGAGCAGGAAGAGGAAGAAATAGAAGAAGAGAGAAAAGGAGAAAGAAGTAAAGAAAGAGGAAGAGGGAAGAGTAGGAACAGGTGAAAAAGAAGGCAAGCCTCTCCCTAAATGACACCGGCCTTGACTTTACAAGTCCTGTGGACGGTGCCAGAAGCCCTACACTAACTAAGAACAGGAGGAGAGGGACCAGCTTGGTCTCTTGTTACCTCAGGGACCCCAAGAGCTTTATCTTTGGGAAGATAAGAGAATTGGACTAAAAATTTCCAAGATTTCTTCCGGGTCTAACGCACTAATAAGTTTACAGAAAGCCCTGTTTTCAATTCTTTTAAATCCTGACTGAAGAATGTATATTACAGATAATTGCACTGTCTTTCAGGCAACATGAGAAAAGTTCATAAATAGAATCATATTGTGATGGTTAATTTTGTGTCAACTTGAGTGGGCTATGGGGTGATCAGACATTTGGTCAAACATTATTTGGGGCATATCTGTGAGGGAGTTTCTGGATGATAGTATCATTTGAATCAGTAGACTGAATAAAGCAGATTGCCTTTCTTAATGTGGTGGGTCTCACCCAATTATCTGAAGGCTTGAATAGAACACAAGTGCTAACGTCCCCTGAGAAAGAGGGCACTCGTCCTGTCTGACAGCTGATCTGAGATATTAGTGTTTTCCTGCCTTTGGACTCAAACTAAAATGTAGGTTCTTCTTGGGTCTCAAGTATGTTGGCTTTCAGACTGGAACTTATGCTATCGGCCTTCCTGCTTCTCAGGTCTTTGGACTTATTTCATTGGCTCTTCTGGGTCTACAGATTACTTATTATATATCTTAGGACTTCTCAGCCTCCATAATGACATAAACCAATTCCTTATAATAAACCTCTGTCTCTGTCTCTCTCTGTGTATCTCCCTCTGGCTGTCTCTCTCTGTTTATAATACATATATTATATATATATATACATATATATAGAGAGAGCTATATATTATTTCTAATATATATATTTTAGTTCTGATATAACTTTTATGAGTTCTGTTTCTCTGGAAAATCCTGACTGAACACAGATCATTACCAAAGAGGAATAGGCAAGGCTTGATAATTTTCTACCTTCTCTGGAACTATTAGGACTTTCTCTGCTAATTTTGTAAAGCAGACAATCTCCACAAGAATTCAATTTATAGCAAGCTTTCTAGATCATGGAGCAACCAGTGAGCCACGTCAGAAATTGCAGATAACCAGAGTTCCTCTGGTACTTGCGTTAGAATTTCCTCCAACTCCAGGGCTCTAAGCCACTAAACCCTGCTCTGGGGGGTCTTTAACCCCATGGACCAGTTTCCAAAACACTGAACCTTCAATCTGCAGTGTGTCTTTCTTTTTAATAGGTTGTTCAGCAGAGATTCATCTTTCTTATAAAAATAAATGCTGAACTAACTTAAACTAGTTCAACTAGTTTAACTTAAATTCAACTAACCCTGTATTTCTGATCATTTTCTTCCAGCTCCTATGATGTCATGGGCTAGGATCTTGTCCTCTCTTCTATGCTTTAATCCCATGTAGTAGACAAGATGGCTATTTTAATACAATTTCTAGGTTTATAAATAAGTCTTCCATTTCCATCATTCTCCTTTCCTCCTGGGATCGTATCTTCCTTCTAGACTTCTTCCCTTTTCATGAAAACATCCTTCACAACTTCATTTCGTGAGTGTAGGTTTGTAGTCAATTCTTGGTTGTTTTTCACTGTTGTTTCATTGCACTGAAAAGTCCTCATTTGACTCTTAAGAAAATACAGGTGCGCCTGGGTGGCTCTGTCGGTTAATCGTTTGCCTTCGGCTCAGATCATGAAACACCGTTCGTGGGTTTGAGCCTCGTGTCCTGCTCTGTGCTGACAGCTCGGAGCCTGAAGCCTGCCTCAGATTCTGTCTCCTTCCCTCTCTTTCTGACCCTCCCCTCCTCACACTGTCTCTCTCTTCCTCAGAAATAAATAAAACATTAAAAAATTAAAAAAGAATAAGAAAATACAGAAGCCAAGGGTGACATTTTTCTTTCAGTACTTTCATTATGCAATTCCATTATCTTCTGTTTACTACTCTTACTATGACTTTAATTATTATTAATTGGTAATAGTTTCTATGACTCTTCTTAAGAGCAGCTCTTTCTCCTTCCTCGGAATATTTTCTAAAAATTATTATCATCAGTTCTCAAAAGTTACCAATAATTAATTTTTTAAATGTTTTCATCTCACTATTACCCAAACATTGGAGTCTGATAGACATATGTTGCTTTGTATTATTTCATTCATGTCTCTTAATAGACCTATTTTCTTCCCTATCACTCTCCTCTCTAATTCCTTGTTCTGGCAATTTGTTACTATGTAAAATTCTATTTGCTGAATTTTTCTTAAGATATAGCTATTCTGTCTCATCCATCAAGTTTATAATGAACATATTTTTTTTATTTCCTAAATTATTTTAACACCCTGGACAATTTTGAGAATCCTAATAGGGTATCATGCTTTGAAATTATTTTTTTAATTTTTATATAATAAATAGAATCCTATTCTATTTGTTTCTGAGAACTGCAATAAAAGCTGTCATTGTATGACAAAAAAAAATTCAACTAGCCAATTTAACCTTTTTTTTCAGATAAACAATGCAAATCATTAATCTTACTGGAAATTTTTGGGGTAGTTCTTTGGGTAGTTTCATACGTAATTATTTTACCCTTTCTGACTTCCAGAATATCCTTAGAAAGAGAATGAAAATTTATTATCTCAAATTCTTGATTCCAAACACATTAAAGGCTTTACATTATAGGAACTGTCAGGGAGAAAGTAACATATAACATCTGTATGCCATCAAAAAGAGAAAGATTTTTTTTTCATTGTGATACTCTGATTCTCAAATATTTTACAAAGATTCATGAAAGGCCTTGAGTTTAACAGAAGATATAGCAGAAGAATTATTTCTGATTACACGCTTTTCTTGCGTTTTAATAGGATTTAAATTGGATCACTGATCTAAAATATTCATTTTGAAAATTATTGCACAAAAAAATAAGAAGATTAAATAGTTGATGCTTTTAACGATGGTCTGTAGAGACAGCCAAGTGGTATTAAAGCTTGTTCTTCATTGTCTTTTTGTTCCAGAAAAATCCCTATTAGGATGGTTACTGCTAAAATTTGAATTAGCCAAAGAAGCAATTAATTCTTTTCATATTAAATTAGAATGAATTAAATCTATAAGAACTTTTCATTCTAAAATTTTACATGACAACTATATGATGTCTCCTTCACTAAGAAACATATTTTCAGTTGTGGATTTAAGTGTAATTTTTTAAATGAGCTACATTCACAATTAACTTTTCATCTATCTTATTTATTTTGGGAAGATTTAATTTTTGATAGGTACTAACTTGGGGCAGTGAAATATGTCCCACGATTTATCATTTCTTTAGAACAAATGGTGGATGCAGCAGTCTCAAGATTTCTGGTCCAGGTTTAGGGGTAATAAAGATACTAGAACTGAGTATAACATAGAATTTCCCATTCTAAAAAACCTTCTTTTCATGGTGCCAAATGGCTGAGGAATAGAACATACTACCCAATACTACCTAATCACACATGATTAGGAGGAGATTTCAATAAGTCATTACTGAGGACTTAATGCTACACTGGTACTGTGAATAACAGAAATAGAGATTACAAGTGAACTAAGAAATAGATCTTTCAGAAGGGGAAAAATATGCAGTTAAAAACGGAAGTCAACAGTGAGAAAGACTGCAGAGTTCTGGCTGACTATATAATTAGAGATTGACATTTCTATAGAAAGTAGCGATCAGGACAAATAGTGTCTACATGAATCTGAGAAGGCCATATTCGGTCATACTTAGATTCCGGGTATTCCCTGTAGGTCTAGTCCCTATGTGTGTCTGCCATTGGCCTTATTACTAGAAAAACCAACACTTCTACCTTGAAGGTCAGTAACACAGAAAGTGGAAATTTCCTTATATATCAGTTTATCCAACTTTCAATCTCTTTTGATTTACTGAGCATAAGCCAAATAAATAAGAATCATGTATTATAGAATGGTTTCCAATTTAAATTCATTCATAGAATTTTAAGGTCCTGTAGCAATACACTGTGTTGAGTCACAACCCAAACCGGATATTATGAGGATGTGATTAATGTGCCACTTATTCAAACAAAACCATTAATCAAACAACAGATTAAGAAACACTATAAGCATAGCTTTATATATGATAACAAACAGAAGCCACAGTTCTGTAAGGACATTAAGGAATTTGATATTAAGAACAGAAGTAATTAGTGTCATACAACTAATCATAGCAAGGGTTAGGAGAAGGACAAGATCAGGCTGAGTTTAAGAAGATTCCTTGTAGCTTTTTCCCATTACCACATAAATGTGGACTGCCTTATCAGGTCAGACATTTATCAAAGTAAGCTTTCCAATCATTACTTTGTGTGTGTGTGTGTGTGTGTGTGTGTGTGTGTGTGTGTGTGTGTATGCATGTGTGTGTGTGTAAAAAGGCCAGATTTGGTGAAGAATGATGAAGAAGAGGGTCATTTGAATTGATTATTAACAATCACTAGAAATTCAATCAACAGTATTTAGTGTGTACTTACTTTGTGTGAGATACTGAGCCTGGTATTTTAACATCCATCTTTATGCTCTACATCAACCAAAGTGAGGGAACAAGTCAGGAAATCTGCTTCAGTCACAAATATAGAGGTATTATGAAAAACTCATGGATAACTTTTTCTTGTCATTGAGATTTCTATTTTGTACTTATTTAGAGAGGTCTTTCAGACTTGGATTTTCGTCATATGTCACTTTTATGCATACAAAAAAAAAAGAGAACATAAGTAAAAGAAATTGGTTAAGATATTTCTAAGGTAAAAATAACTACTTTACAATTGTCACTGGCTCTCAGCAATTGTCAGACCATCCTGATTTCAAAGATGTTAAAATGTGAAAATAAAAAGGATAAACAACAACAAATAACATGCACCCATATACACACTACCTTGCTTAAGCTACAGAAAAGTTCCCAGCATCATTAAAGCCCCTTATATACACCTCCCTTGTCACACTTTCCTCCTTTCCACATAAGATAACTACTACCATGATTTTTTAATTCAGCATTCTCTTGTTTTCCTCTGCAGTTTTACCTATAGATACCCAAAGCATTTATATCTTGTTAAGTCATATTTTTCATCACAGCTTGGCTCTGAGGAGTCCTACCAAGCTCTGTTTGGGCCAGCGTTGTCATCCCAGCTTATTTGGCCATGGAAACGTGTTCAAAGTAGCATCTATTAATTTCTGAGGAAATACTGCTCTGAGGAATTCACCTGGGAAACATTGGCATGTCAAATGTAGAAGGAATTGCTGAGAGGAAAGGGTGGATGGGCAGATTGAGGCCAGATTGTAGAAGGGCCTAAATGGCACATGAGGGATTTGGATTTTGTCCTGATGGTGTCAGAACCATCTGGTCTATTTTAAAGGACATGGCATGATCTGACCTGTGCTTCAGGAGAGTTTCTCTGGAACCAAGAAGATGGATTAATGCGGAATGAGGCTGGAGGTGGGAAAACTAATTAGAAGACAAATAGCAGCAGCCCAGTGAAAGGTGATAAGGGTATGAGCTAGGCCAGAGGCAGCAGTCAGATACAATATAAATGGAGAGGGGGAACAGCTAAAGTTACCAAAGTTGGTAAAGATCAGGGGTGAGTAGATGAATTCTTAAAAGACAAGTCAGAGGCTTTGAGCTTTGATGACAAAAAAAAAAAAAAAAAAGTAAGTGGTACCTTAAGAAAAAAAGAAGAGGAAAGTCAGGAAGAAAAACATGTACATTTTTTAGGAAAAAATATTGTTTATTTTGGACACAGAATAAGATACAACCATCCAAAGTCAATAGTTGCAAGTATCAAGCATCATGGTTGACTAAGAAGTCCCTTGTTTTTATCTCCCTCAACAATAACAATTTGGTAGACACTCACAGACAAAAATGCCTTTATGGGAGATCTGGAAGCCAGCACCATATGCCAGGGCACCCAGGAGAAGTCTCATCCATTCATGCATCAGATAATAGGGATACAGACTCAGTCCTGGCTGTGGACACTGCAATGGCCCATGAACCAGCTCCGGCCCCTCTCAGCTATGGTCCAGAAGCCCTGGGCAGCCCTGTTCAACAAGAGACCTTCTGTGGAAATCTAGATTTCCAGCAGAGAAGTTCCAGCACACCACTGGAGCAAAATTATATGAGTTTGGACACAGTGGAGAGAGCAGTTTATAAAAAATGGAGAAGGTGACTGCCACGTAGAATGTGAGGACAGCAATGTAACACTCCATGGAAAATGGTAGTGATGGTTGCACAACAATATGAAAGTACTTAATACCACTGAGTTGTACACTCGCAAATAGTTCAGGTAGCAAATTTTAAATCTGTGTTACCTCAATTTAAAAAATTGGAGAAAATTAAATATATGCCTGTTTCCTCTCCACCTTCATTTCTTTTCCTCCCTCTCTCTCTCTCCCTCCTTTCTTTCCTTGTGGGAACCAAGCAAAAAGAAAGCCAAGTCTGGGATCTTTCTAAGCACAGACCCTGTGTAACTGCACAGGTGGAACAGCCATGAAGCCAGCCTTGCCAGAGCATCTCCTCATAAAATATTTCATTAATTAGAGGAAAGGGAAAACAGCAAATTTTCTTTGGAGAAACTAGGCAGCAGACATCATCTTAACCACATAAAGTTAATACCACAGGTAATATGATAAAGTGACATCGTGTGCCACCTGATAGGACATAATAAGAAGAACACAGGGCCACTTCTGTGATATTTCAGTCAAGGGTGAAAAACTTGATTCTAATTAAGAGGAAACACTGAACAAACCTAAACTGAAGGAAGCCTATAAAATGGCGTTTTATATTTAAAAAGACAAGGCCACGACAGTGGAAGAAAATTGAGGAACTGCTCCAGTTTGAAGGACACTCAGGAGACATGACATGTTTGCAACATGTGATCCTGCACTGGGTTATTTTACCATAAAGGATGTTACTGGGATGACAGAGGAAACCTGATTACGCCTCTGGGCAAAGAGAATGTGGGAGTTATTTTGTACTATTCTTTCAGCATAACTTTTCTAAAAGTTTGGAATTATTTGAAAAGAAAAAAGGAAATTTACCATGGCAAAATTAAGTAAAGAAATACTCTTTAAAAAAATCCTTTTATTTATTTGTTTGTTTGTTTGTTTAAAAGTTTATTTAAGTAATCTCTGTACCCAATGTGGGGCTCAAACTTATGACCCCGAGATCAAGAGTCACAAGCTCTACAGATTGAACCAGACAGGTGCCCCAGTAAACTAATACTCCTGTCTGGGCGTGGGTTTCCCGAGAACCAGTGCTGTATCCTAGGTGCAGTATTTATCTGGGAGGTGATACTGA
This sequence comes from Proteles cristata cristata, assembly GCA_017311185.1. Taxonomy (NCBI): domain Eukaryota; kingdom Metazoa; phylum Chordata; class Mammalia; order Carnivora; family Hyaenidae; genus Proteles; species Proteles cristata. The sequence goes on from JAESUZ010005288.1 coordinate 41,152, forward strand.
GATGGCTATTATGAAAAAGATGAAAGATAACAAGTGGTGCTGAGGACGTGGAAAAAAAGAATTCTTGTGTAGTGTTGGTTAGATTATAAATTGGTGCAGCCACTATGGAAAACAGTATGGAGGCTCCTTAAAGAATTAAAAATAGAATTAACATATTATAAAGCAATCTCACTCACGAGTACATATTCAAAGGAAATGAAACGAGCATCTTGCAGTGATATCTGCATTCCCCTGTTCATTGCAGCATTATTCACAACAGCCCAGATATGAAAACTACTTCTGTGTCTGTGTATGAACAGATAAAGAAAATATGAGATATATACACAATGGAATATTTTTCAGTCATGAGAAAGAAGGAAATTGTGTCATTTGCAACAACATGGATGGACCCTGAAGGTATTATGGAAAGTGCAGTAAGTCAGAGAAAGACAAATACTGTATCCTATCACTTGCCTAAAAAACCCAAATGTATAGAAACAGGCTAGAATGGTGGTTACCGGGAACTGGGGGCAGGGAAGAGCAGGGAGGTGTTGGTCAAAGGGTACAGATTTGTAGTTATAAGATGAATAAGTTCTGGGATGTAATATATACCATTGTGCTTACAGTTAACAGTACTGTAGTATATACTTGAAAGTTACTAAGAGAACAGATCTTAAATGTTCTCAACACAAAAAAGAATTGGTAATTACATTAGGTAATGGAAGGTCTAACTAATGCTACTGTGGTGACCATTTTTCAATATATTAGTGCTGTACACACATTGCACACTTTAAGTTTACTCAATGCTATATACCAGGCAGTGCACTACATGCTGAATACACAATTACGAAAAAGACAAAGGTCTTGTTACAGAGTAAAGAACACGAGGTAAAATTTACCACAATGATTTTAGAATATTCAAGTTCAAATAATATTTCAGAAATAAGTATCTTTAACAAGGTGAAAATGAGACTGATATTTTAAAAAAATAGTCTTGCATGGGGCACCTGCGTGGCTCAGTGGGTTAAGTGTGACTTCGGCTCAGGTCATGATCTCATTGTCCATGAGTTCAAGCCCCATTTAGGGCTCTGTGCTGACAGCTCAGAGCCTGGAGCCTGCTTCGGATTCTATGTCTCCCTCTCTCTCTCTCTCTTTGCTCCTCCTCCACTCATGCTCTGTCTCTCTGTCTCTCAAAAATAAATAAACATTAACATTTTTTAAAAATAGCCATGTGTGTGCCTACACTCACATAAATGTAAAAACAATGAAAAGACCAATGAGTGTAATAAACATGGATGTCCACAAGATACAACAGGAAGTAAATATCTGTTTCTTTGCTTAATTTGAAGAGAGGTGTGTAATTGGAAGATGAAATAAGATACTGAGTTTCTATTCTTAGGAGAAAACCAATGAGTTATCAGCAAGAAATGACAGCACAGGGACCTAACAAGGAAACTTAGGACCCTAAATCACTCCCCACATCACAAAGGTAATGAATCTCCCTAACAGGCCCCCAGGGAAAATGACCTGGAGGTCAAAGCTGCAAGACCAAGAACAAAATGTATAATCTTTTCTTGTGTTTTTATAAATATGCAAATCCAATCAGGAGTGTTTCAGAACTTCTAGGGTACCTACTAGTGATGTCTTGGAGTCAGCATGCACCAGCTCAGGAGAACCCACAGCTAAATTTTCAGGAATTTTGCAATCCTTTTTTAAAAATACACATTACTAAACAATAAATTATATAAACTTATAGTTAAGTTTCATTCTTAAAAAGGGGCAATTAATACTTGAAATTTATTACTCTCCAATTATATTATAAACTGTACTATTTTCCTGTGCTCTTGAGTCTTGAGGTTTTTACATCTACTATTATCTATATGGTAGATATATGTAGAGATTTATGACGGCACATCTCTGCCCAATGCCATGTTCGGTGACATCACGTTGGTAACTTGGAATTGGTCAAGGTAGGAGTACGTACAACATAGAAATTAGCAAATGCTACAAAGCAGGCTTTGTTCCTTGTTTTGCTAATCATCTGACCAAAATGTTTTGATTGTTTTGATACCAGGTAGGCATCTTCAAATAATATTATTGAATTATCCTTTATCTACTTTTTTCTTTTTTTTTTCAGATTGAATTGTCCTGATATCTTTAACTTCTATGCCAAAAAAGTGTTTTCTAGTGTCTATTTTTCCTTGCATTGTTGTGAATTTTCTCATAATATTCATATCCTTCATGGTTGGGACATAGAACTTTAGCCACGTCTATACAATGCAAAATTTCCAACATAATACAAAGGCCAAAAATTCATACATTTTCAAATACATGTACCCTGGGTATGTGTGTATGCACGTGTGTGTCTATGACTGTTTATACAAATATATTTGACATTGTAGAAAAAGAGCATCTGTCATTTTCATCCAGATGCTTGACATTATATGGTTACTACAATCCAGCCAGGTGTCTGCTTCAGGTCACTTTTTTTTCCTTTTTTGTTCATTGATAGGTGTAACATGCAGATAATCAAAAGATTTGTTGCAATCAAGACAGAGAACATCTATCATTTCTCCTTGATCTACCATATTAGATTAGCTTTAAAGGATTTGGTTTTAAGGAGAACACATTAGTCATTATCTACTAAGTACCTTCTTGTCTTCAAGTCATTTGCAAATTGATTATATCAGGGTTCCTGCCAGTATTTTCTTAAGTATCCAAGTGAAGGTTACTTGTCTCTTTTGCTTGTTATATGACTCGTGACTTCATTTAGTCCGCTACTGGTGACAGATTTCCCTGTTAACACTTCAAGATAAAACCTTTAGGGAACCTGACACATGAATAAAAAGAATGCATTAAAACCAAGGTTGGTGGAGTTGTTTCTATTATTAGAGTTCTTACATATGAAATTCTGCCAGTATTTCAAATGCATACTGAATGCTTAAAATTACAATCTCCATTCTTAGTTGTGTATTTAATATCAGACTTAGCAAGTAAGATTGTGAAAGATTCTTAGCTTACTACTTTTTACAGCCACAAAACATAGTGGACTCCAGTTTTTTTAAATGATCATGACCTAGAAGGGCAAAAAAGTGGAAAATTAAAATTTTTAGGGTTTTTCACTTTATGCATGAATTAAATTTACATATAACAAAGTCAATGTTATTTCATGAATTGTGTGATTGATATACAATAATATGCCATCTCCTAAGATATGTGTCTGCACTTAAAAATTAAGTTAACTTGGGGCGCCTGGGTGGCTTAGTCGGTTAAGCGTCCGACTTTCGCTTAGGTCATGATCTCGCGGTTCGTGGGTTCGAGCCCCGCGTCGGGCTCTGTGCTGACTGCCAGCTCAGAGCCTGGAGCCTGTTTCAGTCTGTGACTCCCTCTCTCTCTGACCTCCCCTGCTCACGCTGTCTCTCTCTCTCCTAGAAATAAATAAAACATTAAAAAATTAAAAAAAAATTAAGTTAACTTTACATATCGATATATCTAGAAGAAAGCATGGTATCAAAAGAATAGGAATGAATGTAGGAGTCCCATAGACCTGGTCTGAGTCTCAACTGGCCCACCTACAAGCTGTGTGACCTTCAGCAAGTAACCTAAGCTCTTGAAATCTCAGTTTCATCATCAATAAGTAAAAGTGGCATCACTTATCTCATCAACTTGTAATGAGCTTACAGGACATAACATATTTAATTTATAATATATGGCACATAATAACTGATAAATAAATATCAGAGTTCCCAAGATTCATAGGTTTTCTGAAGAGAGATTGGAACTATGATGGGAAAACCCACTAAACCAGTTTGAACAATTTCTTGCTCATTTCATTAGCACAAGGGCAATGCAATGGCATCTGAATCACCATTATGTGGTTTCAGGGACATAGTCATGTCCAGCTTGATGAAGTGAGATTAAGGCTGTATCATGGGTGTTATCAGATTGTGGAAGACTACCCATATAGGATAGCTATACTACATACATGAGCTCCTAGATTACTTTTAAACATGGATTGAACAGTATTCAGATCATGGACACAAATAGAAAATTGGTATAGGCTCTAACTAGAAGACTGAACTCATAAATTAACATCATTCACTACATGCCAGTTCTATTTAGGGTAATACATTGCTAAGAATTATACTAGCAATCCCTCAAATGAAAGTGAGGATTCTATCACCTTTTCCAACTTAAAAAGTGAGCCTCAACACTCTCTGGGACTTTTGTCAGGAAATTGTAGGGTTACTTCTGACCCTAAAACTGGCCATTATCACCATTATTATCAACATGTGAATAAATATACTAAGGCCCAGGAAGGCAATATACTGATCACCAATATACCTCTAGCACTCAGAAAAAAAAATGTAGTACATACTAGCATATCTAAAGGTATTTGTTGAATGAATAAATGAATTAATTTTTAATTGGGCCAGTCTGTCAAGACTGAGGGTTCTGCCACCTGAGGGTTACAGAGCAGTCCAACTACCTGTTGGTTAAATTCTTATGGCTTCTAAACGTTTCTCAAAATGTCTTCTCACAATGTCTGTATGCAACCTCTTGCCATATTAAGCAGTCTAGTGAACATGATTGCATCTTTCAGTGATGTGATAGATCATTGCAGCCTCAGGATTATCATATGCTAAATCCATTTTCATCTTTCAGCTGCAAGTAAACAGGAAGGGTAAGAGTTGGGATGAAAGAAGTATGATCCTGAAATATAAATTTAAGATTTTTACTAATATAAATATCTACTATCAATAAATTTATCATTACCCATATCTCTTTTCTAACACCCTTATGGAGAAAAAATATCAATATTTCTAGGTTTCTGCTATATGAAATCTGAATAACTTTTACTATAATGAAAATCCTATTATCACTCAATAGATGAGTAAAGTCTCTTTTGTTCCAGAAACTGTTTGTGAGCACCTACTATATACTTGGAAGACACATGTGTTTGAGAAATAGACTTATTGACATTTAACCTCAAATCAATGTATTATAACAATAACTATATAACAAAATATAATTACAAGATACTGTGTTAAACTGGAAGTGATTACTCTGTATACAAGGACTTCTCAAAAAAGGAACTATGTGAGATAAACTTGGAAGAATGAGTAAGAGTTCACCAAGACCAAGGTCACCAAGTTATACAACTCCATGGAATATCACCATCACATTATATATAATGGTGACCTCTGAGTTTGTGTTCCTGGGAAACTCTTTTGTATATCAGTTAGGATACTTTCATATGCAAGTAAACAGATTATTACAGAAAGTGGCTTAATTAATAGAAGGTTTTATTTTCTAAAAATATAAAAGAAGTGGTCCTAAGGTGGTTCAGTTGCATGGCTATTGTCAGTCAAGATATTCCATGATTCTACTCTGTTGTAGTCAGCATGTTGGCTTCTGTCCTTGGGTTTATCATCACATGGTCACAAAATGGTTTCTAAAGTTGCAGAAAACTATTGAAATACAGGAAGAAAATGCAGCATCTGGAAACACTCTCTTTGAATGTATCTTTTTTATTTTATTTTTTAAAGGGAAGAAAATACTTCACAGGTATCACCCAGATGTTACCCTTAAAACTTCATAGGCCGGAACTTATATATAACCAGTACTAGCTACAAGAGAGATTGGGGAAGCAAGTAAATTAAAAAAAATTTTAATGTTTGTTTATTTTTGAGAGAGACAGACAGAGCATGAGTGAGGAAGGGGAAGAGAGAGAGGGAGACACAGAATCTGAAGCAGGCTACAGGTACTGAGCTGTCAGCACATAGCCCGATGTGGGGCTTGAACTCACGAACTGCGAGATCATAACCTGAGCCGAAGTCAGATGCTTAACTGACTGAGGCACCCAGGCATCCCACAAATAAATGTTTTTTAACCACCATTGTGCAAACCCTATGTACTAGGGGGAAAAAATAAAGAAAAGGAAAGATCTTGTATAGGCAACCCACAGTGTCTCTGGGCAATTCTAAGGTGAAAAGAAATTAGGCTTTTTGTCTCCAGAACTAGACATTGTGACAAATATTAAAAGTTTTCTTGTCAGTATCTGTTAAAACTATACTTAGGTTTTAATAACATCTAGTATTTTTTTTTCCTTTCTCAAGAGTAGTATGCTTCAGCTAAACATCCTCTCTTTATTCTACCAAAATTACCTATGAGGTTGCTATTATTATAGTTAATTATCATCTGCAGAGCAGAAATTGGGTCAAAGAAGGGTTAAGCAACACAGACAACAAGTAATTAAATAATAAAGCAAAGAATGGTCCCAGGTCTCCTGACTCTGAGACCAACTTTTTTTTTCTGTGATGTCTTAAATGTTTATATTTTCATATTTTATTTTCATATATTTTATGTTTATATTTTCAAGTACAATATTATAGTATGACATGATAATATGATGTATATTTAATAATATACAGTATGGTACAGGTTACTACTCTAACATAGGTTAATAATTAATCTCTGCCATATTTCAAACTTACTATTGCAACCCAAGATAGACTAATCAGCTTCACAGGAATTATTCACTATAGGCTTAAAGGTATTTCTCTTCTACAAAGCACTCTCCATTCCAGGAGCCCACCATCTTCCCAATACAGCCTGAGAGAAATAAAAAAGTGGGCTCTCACCCTAAGAGTAGAAGAAGTCAGAAAATGACCTGAGTATAAGGACAACCAAGCATGAGAAAGGTGACTTGAAAAGCAAGAAGTCTACATTCCTTGGACTTCTTTCCCTTCTTTTGTCCTCTAGTTTACATCTGTCCATGAGAAGTAACAAAATCACCAGCAAATCAAAAGAACACATTGTACCAAGACATAAGATGAGCTTTGAGAAGCCCACAAGAAGCTAAGATGTGCTTCACCCCAGGGGAAGAGACTGCACGGGCCATTTGAAAACTCTGAGATGGACCATATACTCAAGATCAATAGATTTAATATCTGATGGCACCAGCCATGGTCACCATGGTAAGAAAGGCTCCTGCTATAATAATAAGGTTCAGCTAAATGAATTCCAGGGAGATATTCTTTATGAACAAAACAGGCTTGGCACCCTTACAAAGCTCAGATCCAGCTTATTTCTCAGTAAGGGACAATTCAAAAGAGGGTGCCTCTGAAGAAAAAGTAGAAACGAAAGTAACTGGGTCACTTCATTCTGGGGTTTTCAAAAACTGTTCTAAATCAGCCTAGGTTCTAAACAGTTCACAGTGTCTATAGCTGTAATTCTGGACTGTGGCTGAGTGTTTACTTGACCTCATTTTCCAACATAAAGAATTATCTATTAAGACAAGTAAAAATAGAATGTCTCCAAAGCAAGCACACTTTAGTCAGGGCAGAACCCATTCAAGTGGAACCCTGTAGCACAGCATCTAAAGAATGGGAAAGGTCAATGACAGAGTTTCCTTAAGATGTTATCATGTATTTTTAAAAAGAGTGAGCCAGAAGAAGTGGGAGAGTGTCATGTTTCTGAGTCATAAGTTTTTCAGTATGCTTTGATCATGTAGATTATTGTGCAGTTGCTCAAAAAACGGTTTCAGGATAGGCAGTTGAGCTTTTTGACTGAGACATATATACTCTGGAAATTCAAAGATTATACAAAAGCTACAAAATTGGTGGCAAGCCCCAGAAATAGAGCAAATGGTTGCTGTGATTTTTTTTAAAAAATAAACTTTCTATTTTTGAAATAACTGTAGCTTCTTTCGCAATTGTAAGAAATAATACCTAGATTACTCTTGATCCAGTTTCCTCCAATGGTAATAGCTTGCATACTTATAGTACAATATCACAACCAACATATTGACAGTGATATAATTCTTTAACCTTGTTCACATTTTTCTAGTTTTATATGCATTCGTGTGTGTGTGTGTGTGTGTGTGTGTGTGTGTGTGTAGTTCCACAGAATTTTACATGTGTTGAGGTTCATGTACCCACCCCCACAGTAAAGACACAAAAGAATTCCATCACCACAAGGGTCCATCATGTTGCCCTTGATGTCATGTTTTAATGAACTGTGAAGGAGAGATGAGAACTGTATCATTGTTTAAATTAAGTGGGAAAAATAAACTAACAGAAACTATGCATTTCAATGCACATTTGTAAATTCCTTTCTATTTCTGTTATGTTCATCATATTTCCATCTGGGTTATTTAAAAATATTAATCTCACCTTGTATAGTTTTGATATTTGTATATGGTCATTTTAAGATATATATATATGTATATATATATATAGTTGTTAATCAGCTAATCCCACTATAAAACATATGACACATCAATTACATGCCTGGGTACTCATCATAGAGATCTGAAGATTTATGTTCTCCCAAAAACCTCTACATAGCAGCTTTATTTTTAAGAGTCAAAAGCTACAAACAACCCAAATGTCCTTCAGTGGGTGTACGGATAAACGAACTGTGGTACATCCATAAAATGGAATACTATTCATCAACAAACAGAAATAAACACTGATATATACAACTTGAATGTATCTCAAAGGGCAGTATGCTAAGTAAGAAAAAAACCCCATCCTGTATGATTCCATTTATAAAACAGTCTCAGAATAACAATTGTGATGGAAAATAGACCAGTAATGCCAGAAGTTAGGATTGGAAAGTGGGTATAACTATAAAGGAAAGCACAATAGACTTTCTTTATGCTGATGGTATATATCCTGATTGTGGTGGAAATTACATACATCTACACATGTAATAAAATTTCATACAACAATATATCCTCCCCCTAAGCATTTACATGTATAATATGGGTGAAATCTGAACCAGGTGTGCAGTCTAGTTAATGGTATTCTACCCATGCCAATGACCTGATTTTAATAATGTCCTATGATTATCTGAGATCTTATTAGAGGAAGCCAGCAGGGAGTGTACACAAGAACGCTCTGTGCTAATTTTGCAACTTTGTGTGAGTCTAAAATTATTTCAAAATAAAACATGAAAACAAAAAATTAGCTTCCTAAATGTACAGAGAAGTAAACTAAGATTCAAACAGGCTGAGTAATCTGCCCTTAGAAAAAAACTCTCAAGCTAGTAAAAGACCAAACTGGGATTTAAACAGCAGGATTTCTGACTCATGTGACCAACATCTAAATTGGTTTTCCTTTAAAGATTTTATTTTTAAGTAACCTCTATACCCCACAGTAGGTCTAGAACTCAGGATCTTGAGATCAAGAGTCACATTGAGATCAAGAGTCGCATTGTGATCAAGAGTCACATGCTCCCCCAACTGACCCAGCCAGGCACTCCTGATTTTAAGTAAACTGATTTTAAGTAAAGTTAAAAATTCAGTTTCCCAGTTGCTCTAGCCATATTTCAGGGGCTCAACATGTACATGTAGCTAATGGCTACAATACTAGTGCAGATAGAGAACACTTCTGTCATCGTGGAAAGTTCTAATGCACAGTGTTGCTAAAGTAATACACAATGACTTACTAATTTCTCCTCCTTGAATTTTTGCTACCTCTCTCACATAATCATGTTATTTTAAGAGGTTCAACACTCCATGCCTCAGAGAGGCCCCGACATTGAAATAATTCACCATTGAGTTACTTTCAGCACAATTATGCAGAATCCAGCTATATTAAAACCTCGACGCCTTTTAGACAAACACATCAGATTTTACAATTATGCTACTAAATACCATTCTATGTTTAATATGGTTAAGCAGTGCAGTAGGCAGAATAATAGTACCCCTAAATGTCTATACCCTCATCCCCAAAACCTGTGAATATTATGCTCCTGGGAAAAGGGGAATGAAAGTAGCAGATAGAATTAAAGTTTGCTGATTGGCTGACCTTGGATTAGTAAATTATTCTGGATTATCCAAGTGGGCCCAAGGGGATCACCAGATCCTTAAAAATGGAAGAAGGAGGGAAAAGAAGAGTTGGTGTCAAAGTGATGGAGAAGGAGAAAGACTTGATATGATATTGGTAGCTCCAAAGATGGGAGAGAACCATACACCAAGGAATACAGGGAGCCTCTAAAAGCTAGAAAAGGCAAGAAAACAAATTCTTCTGTAGAGCCTCCAAAAACGAAGGCAGCCCTGTCAACGCCTAAATTTTAACCTGCTCAGACTGATTTCAGATTGATAAATTCCAGAACTATAAGATGATACATTTGTGTTGTTTTTTTAAGCCACTAAGCTTGTCATAATTTAGCACAACAGCAATAGGAAGCTAAGATAGAAGTAAGTTTCTAAAATTCAACGTAATGGATTCAACTCTTGCTTATTTAATTCTATGTAATTCCCTTCCTTCCTTCCTTCCTTCCTTCCTTCCTTCCTTCCTTCCTTCCTTCCTTCCTTCCTTCCTTCCCTTCTTTCTTTCCTTGTTTCTTGTTGTGGGGAAGCAGATTTTAAAAGAATTAGTGGTACTTTGGCTTTCAGGTGTTCTTTTATGAAGACACTGAGGCTTCAAGTTAGCCACTTGGCCTATAACTTGGTCTATCACTGCAGGTCTTGTGGAGGAGAAGAGCAGAGCTTGAGCTAAATCTCCAAACACCGAGTTGTAATGTGGTGTGGTGGTTTGCCCGAAAATGACACTGAGGATAAAATTAGCTAATCTCTTTTGCTTCATGAAAAGAACAAGGAAATGACATAATCTTTAAGAACAGTAGAAGAGTACGCACAATCCTATTTAAATATAGAAAGAAGACAATTGTTCTCTTGTGTCAAATCACTGAGATTATATGTTATCAGATGAGATTTTATTTTCCACTTTGTCATTCTTAAAAAAAATCAACATGCTTTTAAAGCCAAAAAGGGCAATAAAATACTGAAAGTTAGTATCAAAATATAAAAGTGGGTCTAATACATTTAAGATGGGAGGAAATTTTCTGGGCTATGTCCTAAAATACATCCTAGAGTTTTCATATGACATACCAAAAAATTATGATTTAATGAGAGCTAAAAAACTTCACCCAAACTTGCCAAAAACTCACACTATCTCTGCCTGAAATTTCTACACTATTTGCTCATTTTGTTTAGGCTTTAATGGCCAATGTTAAAATAAAAAATATATAAATAAAGAGAGGAACAGTTTCTTAGTGTTTTCAGGAAATCTGTTTTTAATGTACTTTACAAGGGTCTGAGCTTCCTGTATCTTCTCTCAGAGCTCCTGAGAGCCACTCTATATCACCTATTCAGATCCATGAATCGAGCTGCCTACCACATACCTCAAACTCAACATGCGTCAAACCCAACTATTCAAATCCTTCTCCAACCCAACCCTGTTGCTTTTCCCAATTTCCCTGACCCAACCATTCAAGCTGGAAAGCTTAGTTATCCAGGGACTCCCTCCCATCCCTCCCCATGACTTCCAGCTCGTCATCAAATCCTTAAGATTTTGCCTCCTCTGTATCTCTCTGGTCCACATAGTCCCTTCCATATCCAATTCTGGAGTCTCCATTCATCTCACTGGTTCTCATCTAGACTCCAACAGTCTCTCCTGACCAATCCAGTCCATGAAAAGAATTTATAACTACAGGATTTATGGAAAGGACTTATAATCAATATTTCATTTGAAAATAGTTTGTATCCTTGTTACCTGAAAATCACTGGAGGAAGACATATTCCCTGATATCAAAAAGTTTAAAATGAAATGAGAAACAGTATGTAACAATAATAAAAATAACTTTAGTTACCATTTATTGAGTATCTCCTATACTCTTGACATTATTCTAGATACTTTATATATATTGTCCCTAATAATCACAACAGTCCTACAAGGTAGGAATTATGTTCATTTTATACATGAGAATACTGAAGCTCAGAGATGTTACCAATGTGCCAAGATCTTACAGTCTTAAGTGAAGCATAAACCTGAGATTCTTAAGGACAGAAGCTAAAATTCAACTTTTTATTTTCTATTAGAGCTGGTATAAAAGAATTTCAGACAAAATGGCAGCTGGCTTTGTAAATAATCATAAACAGGCTAAGTCAGAGGAAGCTGTATCCTCTGAAATTGTATTTATACTCCTTAAGCCACTTCCATATCGGCCTAAGGATTTTCCTATTTGTGTTTGTGAACTTTCTCCCTGATACACCTTTGCCCTAAAATTTCTAGTTCCTCTTATAAAGAAAATATATAAAGGGCATCTGAGTGTCTCAGTCAGTTAAGCATCCAACTTCGGCTCAGGTCATGATCTCACGGTTTGTGGGTTCAAGCCCTGCACTGGGCTCTGTGCCAACAGCTCAGACCCTGGAACCTGCTTCAGATTCTGTGTGTGTCTCTCTCTCTGCCCCTCCACCTCTCAGGCTCTGTCTCTCTCTCTCCCTCAAAAATAAATAAACATTAAAAAAATTTTAGGGTCTCCTGGGTGGCTCAGTCGGTTGGGCGTCCAACTTCAGCTCAGGTCATGATCTCACAGTTCATGGGTTCGAGCTCCACGTTGGGCTCTGTGCTGACTGCCAGCTCAGAGCCTGGAGCCTGTTTCAGATTCTGTGTCTCCCTTTCTCTCTGACCCTCCCCTGCTCATGCTGTCTCTCTCTCTCAGAAGTAAATAAAAAAACATTAAAAAAAATTTTTTAAATAAAGAAAATATATGAAGTTACTGAGAATTGCTCCACAGGAGTGTTGTGAGAATTTAAAGAAAGAATGCTCACAATTGTCTACCACAATGCCTTATAAATAGTAGACCCTCCATAAGAAGTAGTCATATAGCATAACGGCTAAGAGGAGGGGCTTTATAATCACTTTGTTGCTACTACTTTACAAGCTGTGTGACGTTGGCTCAATCACTCAACCTCTCAAACTTGCCTCCTCACATGTAAGATGCAGCTAATAATATCATACTCGTTCCATTGAGTTACAATGAAATCTAATTTGAAATGCATGTGAAACACTCAGCCCCTTTTATAAGAACTCAATAAATATCAGCTTTCATCTGCTATCTTGCCCCCTTCTCCTCAGAAAAGCAGAGTTGCAATAAAAGTGTTACAAGTGAAAAAAGAAGTCAAGGCCTGATTTTACTTCACTGCCTGATTTTTATACACACCAATCTGTTTTGCCAGAAGCTCACTGGCTCACCATCTGAACAGAAAGATATCAAATCATGGGATTTAGGTCCATGGCTCAATCTGGCCAAGTTTAGAAATGAAATGGAGGTTCATAAAAGGAAAATTGACTTCCAAAGGTTGTAAAGCTTGTTTAATGCAGATCCAACAGCATAATCTAGATCTCTAGGCTTATAATCTGATGCTCTTTCAACTACTAAGAAACACACACTTTTTTAAGTCAGTTCAGCACCATCTCATATGTTAGAAATATGAAAATGCATCACTAGTCACATTGTTCCAAAGTGTTTGACTGGTTATATTAATTGAAATAAATTATCTATAACTAAGCTTAAAATTCAAGTAAAAGCAAATTTATATGCTACTGAATATGTCCATATTACTTAAAAATAACATTAAAACAAAAAAATACTCTTATGAGTTAATTTTTTTAATGTAAAATGAATTTTTTAAACCGCTCATTAAATTCAGAAATCAATGGACATTGATTAAAGCAAGAATTATCAACAAAAACTTTGGAAAAATAAAATAAGGATTTTAAAACCCTAAAGCACACGTTTTCTGCCTTTAGGAAGATCCCATTTCCTGATGGGACAGATCACAAAGGAGGCTCACTACACACAGCCTTCCATTGTATCACCTTCAAGTTAGTAATTTTTAAGTGTGACACAAATGTGAGTAATACAATGAATATCCTCATTCACTGGATGACTTTTGATTGAGGACTTCCTTTGTTCTAGTAATGATGGTAGGAGCTGGGGCCATAATGGTAAAATAAGATATGGTCCCTATCCTCCAGAATCTTAGAAGATGACAGGACAGAGAGAGAGGAGATCATAAAACTAAAATCCAGAATAATGGACACCAACAGCTAACATTTAGGATAACCAATAGCAATAGCTAATATTTATTCAACACATATTATGTGCCAGGCAATATGCAAAGCACTTTCAATCATTGTCAGTCTGTTTCACAAAACCCTATGAAATGACTGATATTATTAGCCTCATTTGCCAAGGCAGTAATCTGAAGCCAAAAACTTATTAGAAAGCAGGGAGTTAGGCTTCAAATCCCCATTTGCTGCATCCGAGTCCTGTCTGTTAACAATGACAACCACTGCCTAAGTGATAGATCGAGGATACACTGTGCTATGGAATCCACAGCATCCCAGTCTTGGTGGATCAGGGATCAGGATTCCTAGAGAACACAACATGTACACTGAGACTTGACAGAGAAGGATAAGAAACACCTTCCATACCTTCCAGGTGGACAAACCAGAATAAGAGGCACCACCTTCCCCACTGACCTGAAAATTATCCTAAAAACATGGCCCTCATGGTATGGCCTAGACTTGTCTGTAAACACTACTTTTACACTTCAATTATAATTTAACATTTTTCAGTTGCTTCAAAGAACCAAGTTCACCTTCCCTGCTGGGCTTCTGGGCATGCCATTCTTCTGTCTAGATTAGAACTCTTCTCCTAGCTAGTTCTTAGTCATTCTGCAGGTCTCAGTGTAGATACTGTTTTCTCCGGGGAGTCTTCTAAGAGCTCTGTCCAGGCCCTTCTCAAGTTGCATTTTGGGTCCCTACCATGCCTGTCTATGGCCTCATGCATTTCTGTTACCACAGCACTAGGTAAACTGCTAAATACACATTCAAACATCTACCTTGTATATGATACTGAAAACTTCATTGAGCAAGGTCTATTTGATAAATCACTGTAATCCAATCCCAGGGCCTGGAACAATGCCAAGCACATAGTAGGCACTCAATAATTATTTGTAGAAAGAGTTAAAAGATCTAAGTTTGTAGAGTAACATCCCCATCTTGTGGCCTTCTGGAAGGCTCTAATGAAGTCCTAATGCCCTGCTATGCTTTCAATAACAAAAGCACAGGTGGGCCCTGGCAATCATTCCTCCAGGCACTGAAGGAAATGAAAGTAAAAGTGATATACCACCCGTAAGGTCCATGTTTCCTACCTTTAGTTGACACAAAACAGGGGAAATCTTTGGAAGGGAATACACCCGCAAGTACAGTTGTAAATAGCAGTGAAAGTACACTCAAATCAGACAAACCAGTCCCCTTGCCTACTTCCATTTTTGAAGCAAAAGATTTTATTCAGTTTTACCTTCTGGAAGGACATTTTCCAAGCACGTATGTCTTCACCGGCTGAGTCATTCTCAGTCAGACTCACGACCTTCCTAGAACTATAGCACCTCAGATGCAAGGAAGGAGGCCATATTTAGAAAGAAAGTACCGAGCTAGCAAGTGGCACTGCCAGGTCAGAACCCATACCAGCTGGCTGCTAAACCTCAGTTGGGTTTGTTAATAATTAAACAATCATTAGTTAGTATGCTGTGGAATGGAATGATGAGATGTATTATTACTACTACTACTACTACTACTACTACTATTGACTCATCATAATTAAAATGTAAGTTCTCTCTGAGTGGTCCAGAAGAGGATGGTGGCACATCAACCAAAGCAATGCCCAAAATGGGATGCCTTGAAAATGTGTAATCATGCCCCAAATAATAATCGTAATAATCTACAACTTCAGAATCTTAGACGATTTAAAAAGAAATGAAGCTTCAAGGAAGACTGGTTCTAAGTACAGTGAACAAAAATTGAACGAGACTTTGAGTTCCCCCAAATAATTATCACTCGCACTTCCTGAAGCACTTCCTGTGCACCACAAACGGGATTGATGTGAGTTACTTTCCCAAGCACTGCCGTCCTGTAAGCAGATGCTATCATCAACCCCGTCTTAGAGATGAGGAGGCCAAGCAAAGGTGGAGCCGAGGGAACCATTTGAAGTCTCTAGCGAGTAAATGTGGACCTGAGACTCCAGGTGTGAGTGTAGAGCTCCTGCTTTTGTGGCCCTTTGCAAAACTGAAAGTTAAGTCCTCCTTCTGAAAGTTTGTCACCATAAAACCTTCTTTTGAAGATGTGTAAAATGTACGGGCTCACTTCCTTTCAGACACTCCGCGTGGATATTCTCCTAGTCTTTTCACTTAACCGAGTTTTCTGGCACAAAAATAAGCCAAAGTCAAGTCAAAAGAGCACTGGATTCAACACTGAAAAACAAAAGCCTTCAGAATACTTGAATTTTTCAGTTTATCAAAGGTCACTTAACCTTCTCCAAAGTTTCCTAATCTGTAAAATGGGAGCAATATTTATTTCACAAAGTTGTTGAAAGAACATATCTTAAAAGGCCTGGGACACAGTCAGTGCTCAAATACTTTTTAGTTCCAGTGACCACTGTCCCCCCTCGCCCCATCCCCCAATGGGAGAAGCCTGGGTATAAGGAGTTGGTCACTAAGACTTTGGATTGATAGAAGGAATTTTGTGACTATTTTCAAACACTCTTGAAGGCCCCACCAAAGCCCAGCAAAATATTTTCCCTTAATTTGGTCTCCTAAGCATACCAAATCGGGCACATTTCTGACCATGGGGACATTTGTTTAGCTCAGCTTTAAAAGTTAAATGACTCTTTAAGTCATCAATAAATGTAAAGGAAGCAAACAAGCCCAAGTGAAAACATTCCTCATTTATTTTTCATGTAGAATCAATCAACCAATGATGAAATTCATTCATTCAGAACTCTGCAAACATTTATTGAGTACCTACTATATTTGTTTTTAATAAAATATAATGCCAGGTGTTCAGAGTATTTGGAGATTGGTAAAGTTCATATAAATTGTAAATATTTTTATTCCCTCTCCATTCTCCAATAAAGAAATTCAGAGAGTGATGAGCTTAATCTGTCTGTGAAGAGCACAGAAATGACTGAACTCTCTGAGGTGACAACCTTCTCTTGCTTGAGGCCATCCCCTCTCCCACAGCTTCCTCACTCCATTGCCTTTGGTAACAGGCACCTCCCTGTTCTGATTCAGCCACTTGCATAATATGTTTAAGATTATGAATAAGTTTTCTTTATCACATACTCTGCCCATTGGCACAGTCCAAGGACATGAAGTCAAACCAACAGATATTGGACAAATGTTCTCTTATCTCTCGCCAGAGATAAAAGGAAAAAGTGATTGAGAGAATAAATAAAGCCACCTGCTCCGAATGTTAACCAAAAAATCAGGAACCTCAGGACTTTGCATACAGCTGTTAGCCTGAGCACAGTTTGATATTACTTGATGCAGGCAGGGGACGTCTTAAGGACCAGAGTCCAATTCAACAAAGCTCTTAACCTTCCCTTTTACTAATCTGTAAAATAGAAGTGATGCTGGCCCTTTTCTTATCTGCAGGTCAGGGAGATGGACAGACGCAAAAATGGTGTGTCAAGTGAAGAGAACCACCTCAGTGTTCCGTGAGTCTTACTGTACAGTTTTGACCCCAGAAATCTCTTATGCCTTCTATATTGTTTGGTTTCAGGAGGGGGAGAGGGGATAATGAGAGGTAGGATGGAGTACAGGCAGAAGAGTGGCCCCCAAAGCTATCCATATCCTAATCCCTGGAACCTATAAATATGGCACCTTAAATGGACTTTATAGGTATGGTTAAATTAAACATCTGGGGATGGGAGATTATTCTGGATTATCTGGCTGGGGCCCTTGTAGTTGGAAGTGTCTTTGTAAGAGGGAGGTAGGGAGGCCGGGGTCAGTAATGGAAGACGGGACAGTAAGCGCAAGAAGGTAGAGGCCCCTGAGCCCAGGAGTGCTGGTGGCCTCTGGAAGCTGGGAAAGACACAGAAACAGATTTGCCCTCAGGCCTCCAGCATGAACCCCAGACTTCCGACCTCCAGAACAGCAAGATAATAAATGTGTGCTGTTTTAAGCCACTTGAGTTTGTGGTAATTTGTTACTGATACAAGTGGGAAGCTATGTTCTCTAATAAAAAGGTCAAAGGACCAAGGGTCAGAAAGACTTTGGCTCTGGTTTTAAGATGGGCACTACCAGGGCGCCTGAGTGGCTCAGTCATTAACATTTGACTGCAGCTCAGGTCATGATCTCACAGTCGTTCGAGTTCCACATCTGGTGAGTTTGAGTCTCGCTTAGGATGAGCATGAGCCCCACTTCATGTGAGCATGATCCCTGCTTTGGTTAAAACATGAGCCCCAGGTGAGCTCCACTTCTTTCTCTCTCTCTCTCTCTCTCTCTCTCTCTCTCTCTCTCTCTTTCTCTCTCTGTCTCTGTCTCTGTCTCTCTCTCTCTCTCTGCCTTTTGCTCACTTGCACCTTCTCTCTCTCTCAAAAAAAAAAAAAAAAAAAGATTGGCACCACTAGCCATGGGGCCCTAAATGAGTCACGTTACCTCTGAAGACTATCCATACACCACAGGGTTTAACTCTGGTTAACGCTTTAGTACCTTCCAGCCCTCAGAGTCTATAATGGGAACGATGCTAAGTGTATAGAACTACTTAGCATCTTCCTCATCCTCCAGATTATATTCTAAAAGTTAGTTTACATTCTCCCTTCCATACCAAAACTCAAATGATTATATAGCCAGATCACAAATCCTAGACATTAGGACTAAAGGCACAGTGGCATACAACATTTATTTCTAAATCTTGGGATGTATTTGCCTAGTACACAAGATTTTTGAAAACACATGGTGCTTGCCTTAGGTAGTTTTATTTTGGAGAAGGAGCTTCTTAGTTCTGGCCAAACATATGGTCTGGCAGTTCCACTACACCCACTGAATGTTTATCTTCTCTCCTCCGTGCAGTAATTTTAATAAAAATCCTGTACCAGCCTTCACCCCAGGTGGTGAGCCCGCCCCACCTGTCTCTTCCTGACAGACTGTTGAAAATGGATGCCTTCCAGCAACAAAAAGTCATTATTTTGCCTCCTCGACCTCTCTGCTTTTGCTCCAGGTAGCTGTTGCGCAGCATAGTATATTTAGAAACATGATGTCAGCTATTTCTTATCTTGCCATCTTTAGGATGTCATGTGTCTTGGAATTTCCAACAAAATAGATTCCTTTTTGTAGCACTCCCTATTCTAGACACACGAAAGAAAACTAAATGGATGAAAGGAATCCCATTATTTTATCTGTGTTTCAACATCTTCGGAATAAATAAGCCCACCCAGGCACTTGGTGCTGGAAGTAAGCTAAGGATGACAGCCAGGTGATGTGTTTTGCCCTTCACTGGCCCTGTACAAAGGATTTTTTTTTCCCCCTAGGCTGAGCTGTGAATTGCTTTTAACCAGACAGATCCCATTTTCACCAAAATCAAAATAGAAACAAAAATATTCTGAGTATACATTTGAGAACTGGATTCCAGAAACTTGGCAATTCTGAGAGTTCATGAGAGCACTCTGTTTTTGTCATCTTAACAAAGAATCACACCTTCCCTTTGTGAAGCTAGCAAACAAAAGGAAAAGAGAGAGTTAGGTTTTTGTATTTCTTTTTCTCAGACTTTTAGAGGAGCAGGTTTTCTGTACCGAACATCTTGAGGAATCTGGAGCCTCTGAAAGCTTAAATAATAAAAGGGGCCCTTTTAGAATGTGACATTACAAAGGTGATAAAAATTTTTTTAGGAGGTTAAGATATGAGACGTTCTGGGAGATTAACCTTCACAGTGCACAAAGGTCTGACCTTTGTGATACTCCTCCTGAAAGCCAGATGATAATGAAATTCTTTTCTCTCTCTTCTCTTTGCTTGCAGGATCTGAAGCACTTACTTCACCTTATCCTGTGCCTGCAGCCCAATTCCATCCAGCAGGAGAGCTACATGAAGGTGAGAAGGGCAAGTAACCTACACTGGAGGCACAAAGGCAGAGCTCTTCAGGCACAAGGCACAAGAAGAAACTCAATAGTATCCTTCTCTATAGATAAACGCCTCCCTGAGAAGGTTTTAATTTTCTATTAGTGGAAATTATTCCACTTTTTTTCTATTTAATATACTGTTATATAAAAAAGTAGATAAATGAAAAGAACAACAATCATTTAAAAAAATCTGTGGTGTTTTTCAGGCAGCCCTCGATGTTTTGAGGTTCACTTCCCTAGATAGAAATCAAATGTTATCCACGTATCAGTCTTGTAAAGGTCAAAGCTCTTGGTTGCAAACAATGGAGACCAAGTATCACTAGCTTAATGAAGCAGTAAGGCATTTATTAAAAGAATATTGTGTTGCTAACTCAATCAACAGGAAGGCTAGAGAGCCCAGGCTGAGAAAAAAGGCAAGGCCAGACAGAGTACAGTGAACAGCAGGGAGCCAGGAACATTCTGTCAGCATGCCACCACCTGTTACCACCACCACCAATAGCTCAATGTTGCCACCACCAGACACTTCATGGCCTTGCCACTAGAATTTTGACACTAACCACTGCCATTGCTGAACCCCACGAAATCACCAAGCTAACAGCAGGAAGTGGACCTACTATTTTTTCACTGGTTTTGTGATTTTGCGCCACTACCCCAGGAGCACCAGATTGCTCCTCGAGCCTAGGTAATGGAGGCTTATCCCAGCACTGGGAGCTAGGGAAGAGTGCCTGGCCATTTTAGCTTCTATAATGGGAGGTGAGGCCTCCCTTCCACCTAGGTTCACATTTTGGAGGATTTCCCACAAATAGAATGGTGTTTGGATACAAGGTAGCCAAGCAATATCAGATGTCCAGCACTGTCCAGTGCTTTTCTTACTCGATTTCTTCTACATTCAGTCCTCACTCAAAAATACTCCTACTTCATAACGAAATGCTCTTTAAACAATCAAGGTATTTTTCAGCCCCTCCCAACAAAGGAAGGCAACCTTCAGCTTTGCTAGTTACTGCCTCTAGATCAAAGTTTGAAATCTCTGAGTAATATTTTCCCTCCATTTCTGTTGAATGCCTTCTATATTCTGCAGCATGTAACCCAAAATGTAAAGTTATTCAACAAAATTTATTTAGAAATGGTGTGGGAAAGAGGTAGGAAAGAAAAAAAATAGTTAAAATACACAAATCTATACATGACATGGCAAGGAGGGAAACAGTGGACACAAGATATTTGGTTGATAGCTGGGATTTCTCCCTATATCATACATTTTGTGTGCCTTTTGTGCTTAGCCAGCACTGTAACTGGTATGGGGTCTTAGCCACATGGATGACACAAACCTTCTTTCTCACCTGGGGTATCTCAGTCCTGTGGGTTAGCCTATAAGGGGTGTTTGTAGTGTCTCAGTCAGCTTGATAAAGTGATAATATCATGCTGCCCAGGGAATTGCCTATACTTATCTCTGTCTCTTTTGAATAAATGAAACTGTATTTCTTCTCAATGGTCAGAATCCGTCACCCCAGTTTACCACCATGATCTTCCTTTTCCTATGTTTTCCCAGAAGAATGAGTGGTCTGAAATGGTCAATGTCAGTTTCCAATTCAGTTGAAAATTATTGCTATTTCCTGTGAAAGAAGTATTTCTCCTTGGGGTATGATAATTAGTAAACTAACAGAATCCAGAGTAACAGAAGGACAGAAAACAAGGTCTATAAGTGGGTCATTAGTCAGACTAGGTAGAGGATCCACCTTACTTCCAGTTCATTATTCTTGGACATGCACATTCTGGCTATGGGAGAAAGAACACCATATTTCAGTTGTCAGTTCAGAGCACATTCTGAATTTTGTAAGACAGTATCCAGCTTCACTAGGCATTGGCACTAAAATTGAGTACCGCATAGTCCATTGCACCATTCCATAAAGTGATGTGTTTCTAGTTATAAAGATGTAAATTTAGTGAATTCCATGGACATCAACCATTTACTTGCTTCTCATACTATATAGCTTAACTTTCACTTGGCCCTTTCACCTTATAGTCTTTACTTCATGAGTCATAAAAGTAATGAAGATATATGCCCATCACTCAGTATACTATTCCAACTATGTAATATGTATACTTACCTTACATATATTTATATACCCATATATAAACTTACAAAAACTAGGTAAATAACCATATACACAAACACACTGAAACTATGACAAGCTAGACGTGGGTTAAAACTCTATTATATGGCTTTTTCAAACATCCATTTTTCTTGGTAGACCTCAGTGAAATTTGGGGTCACCAGAAATTGTCCTGAATTAGAACCACCGTGAAATCTTCCCCAGAGTAGCTGGGTATTTTCCATTCTCTGGGACCTATTTACTATGGTAAATGGTTACCAGCTCTTTGAGAACAAGTAGTGCCTAAGGTATGTAAAGAGTACACACTTGTGACTTTCTAAGATGTCCTTTTAAATTTTTTTTTTACATTTATTTATTTTTGAGACACAGAGAGAGACAGCACAAGTGGGGGTGGGGGCAGAAAGAGAGAGAGAAGCAGGCTCCAGGCTCTGAGTTTTCAGCACAAAGCCCAACATGGGGCTTGAACCCACAAACTGTGAGATCATGACCTAAGCCAAAGTTGGATACTCAACCAACTGAGCCACCCAGGTATCCGTCTAGTATGTCCTTTTTGAGGGGTCCCAGACCACCTTTGTTCAAGGGGCCCCAGGTCTGTGATGTGGCTCAGGGCTGGGCACTGGGTGAGGGGACACTACTCTATCATAGAAGTTCATCAGGCCTCTTTTCACCACACCTACAGATATTTTTGTTTTTTTACTTAAATATATCAAGGACCATAGAGAGCTTCCAATTAGGTATCCCATGATCAATTATCCACCTCCAAAATCTGTATGAGTCCCACTCTTTTAGACAGCCATCATCCCAGCTGCCTGTGACGGTAAACATACTACTTTGCCTCTGTCAATAAACACCATTACCTGGCCTAGGCTTCTAGGTGCTTCTCATACCCACTGAGTTTATGAGTCCATTTCCCATAGCACTTCCCACTGTCATTGCAGCTACAGAAAAGAACCCCTGAACTACTCAAAGTTGCATGTCTCATCATTGTTTTACTCAAGGTCTTGGTGAAGACAGTTTCTTCTGAGGCCTCTTGGGGGGCATAGCTATAGGAGTCACACTCGATTAATGTAACCAAGGGCTTCTATCTTTGTCGACAAAGGCTGCCTTGCACTATTTTCTGACAGATCAAGTTTATTTACTCTAGATCTCTATGAAACATAGTTGTCACTCAACTAGCAATTCGACACTGAGAACTACTTCCACCTGCTTGGTCTAGCACACAGGATCCAAAATCTGTGAGGTATGTGCCTGCATTGATAAATTCAGTCTGATCTGTAATTATGTTCTTCCCTTCTTGATACAGCTTCCTCAGAAATCATTTCCCTGCAGACTTTGCTGATATGAATTAGCTAGCAATCATATTTAATTCTTTCCTTCAATCACCTTCTCCTCCTATGTTTACTTTTGTAATTTCCCAAATACCCACTCCTCCATCACCCATACTCAAAACCCACACTTTGGTTTCAAGTCTAAAGACATCACTAGGGTGAGTAAGTGCAAAGAGAGTAAGTACTTCATCCAGGGCAACTCCTTCAATGGACTGTGAAATAAAGTTGTCTTACTCTCTGAAATCAACAATGCTTACGGAAATACTTTTGCATATTTTACAGGCTTTTTAGGTGTTCTGAATTGAGAGGATAACTCTGTACAGCACAAGCACCAAATTCCTGTAAAACTCACCTGCAACAATTTGATGCTTGTAATCACTGTCCTATTTGGAAACCTCCCTCCTTCTATCCTTCTGTGTCAGTTCATGTTCCTGGTTTTGCTTTTCTCCCTCAGTTTCTGGCCATTCATCACTATTCTAAGATAATCTTTTATCTTCTCTATCTTCTCTCTTCCCTTCCCATAGTTCCAACCACAGTCAATTATTCTTTTTTTTTTCATCCATAGCTACATGCCTACTTTTTTCTCTCTCTTCTGAACTCCTCTCCCACATTTCCAGCTGCACAACAGACACCCCAAAGTTGCCATTACAACGTGAAACCTCTAAGACTGAACTCCCTGTCTTCCTATAAAATAAGTTTACCATCGCCCAAATTAGGTTCTAAGAATCATAGCCAAGTTGTTCTCTCTCACTCACACCATCTACTGCAACTTCTTTCAAATATCTCCATAGCCTCTAGAATCCATACCATTTTTTAATACCATTTTTTGCTAAAATATTTTCAAAAGGTTCCCATTGCCTTGAGGCAAAAAACAACAATTTTAAAAACCCTATATAGTATAAAAGGTCAGGCATCAGTAATCTACTCAATCTTTTCCCAGCTCTGTCAGTCCCTAAGCGGATCTCCAGTTCAACCCTTGACCGTAACCACATTCCCTAAGGTAATCTCAAGTGTCTACTATTTCTGATACTCCTCTTTCATGAATTCATCATCTCTGGTCATGCTATTCCCTTCATCTTGCCACTCCCAACCCTTCTTCTCAACTGGATTAGGTAAAGAACTCAAGAGCTGGAGGATAGATAAAACAGACCCAGAGAGGGGAGGGGGAATGCAACAATAATGTCCTTGAGAGGGTATCCTATGCTTAGCCATTTCCTTTCCTAAATTATAAGGGAGAGGAGGGGTAAAAATTACAAAACCTTCCAGATAGATGGTTAGGAGACATAGAGCAAAAAGAATCTGTGCTCTATGCCTAGTAGAACCCTGAACATTGCAAAGATCCCGTGTTCCTATCCTCAGCATACATGGGAGAACAGAGTAGACTAGCAGCGGAGTGGGAAATCCAGAAGAAGAACCTTACATGGTCTCAAAGAGGGCCTGAGTGCACATTCAGGGTCAGGCAAGAGAATGAATGACCTCGCTGCACCAAAAACAGTATTTCAGAGCAGCAAACAGCATGGAAGAGGTGACTCAGCACTGACAACCCCTCAGTGGCCGAGAACATTCTTATGTTTGAAATGGAAGACAGAGGAATTACCTGGGTGAAATAACCCAAGACTAACAGGAATGACAATGTCTCAGCTAATGTTAGAGAGGTCAGTCACAAAGACCCACGCAGCGTATGGCCCTTTTCAATGTCTGAATGTCATAAAGCTACTCTGTCTTCTCTCAGCCCCCTCTTTCTTTTCATGAACACAGCCTTGGGTCGGGAAGGGGGAGGGTGCTAAATTGATGAAGATGTAATCTCTGCTACCTAGCAGAGTGAGAACTCTGAACAGAAATTAAACTCATTTACAAAACAATAAAAATAATCATTTCTTAACCACCTGATTTTGTGTTTGAGATCCACATCTTCATATATGTATTATGTATACATCTAAGTATATATATATTTTTATTTATCCATAAATCATCAATGTGTATCTTAGTCCATTTAGGCTGCTACAACAAAGTTTCACAGACTAAGTGGCTTATAAACAACAGAAATTTATTTCCTACAATTCTGAAGGCTGGGAAGTCCAAGATTAAGGTGCCAACTGAAGTGGTGTCTGGTGGGCTTGCTTCCCGGTTCATAGATGGCATTTTTCTCACTGTGTCTTCATGTGCAAAGAGGGACAAGGGAGCTCTCTGAAGTCTCTTCTAGAAGGGACACTAAAATCATCCCTGAGGGGTGTGCCTGGGTGGCTCAGTCGGTTGAGCATCTGACTTCAGCACGGGTCATGATCTCACGGTTCCTAGGTTTGAGCCCTGTGTCAGGCTCTGGGCTGACAGCTCAGAGCCTGCAGCCTGCTTCAGATTCTGTGTCTCCCTCTCTCTGTCCCTCCCCCACTTATGCTCTGCCTCCCCTAAAATAAATAAATAGATAGAGAGATAGATAAAATCATTCCTGAGGGTTCCATCCTCATGACCTAATCAACTCCCAAAGGCTCCACCTCCAAAAACTATCACACTGGGAATTAGATTTCAACATATGAATTAGGGGAGGGTGCACAAATATTCAGTTCATAACAAAGTGGTTATAAATATTGTGACAAGAAATAAACTGTCAGTAAGAGGAGTTTGTGACTATAGAACATCATTCTAAATACTTTTAGACATGAAAATCAACCAACTGGCAAAACAAACCAAAGTCCTTTGTGGGAAACACTATCTTTAAGGGCCTCTAGGAAGTCATTTTCTAAACTTTCTTGAAAACTCAAGTAAGAGTTTATTATAAATAATAGAATGGGACAGCATTGGGAGGCAATTTGCAAATTCCATTCTATGATGAAATCATGCAGCTGGAAACTTGAGGAATAGACTAAATAAAATGACCTTAGAGGGACTTCAAAACAGCAACCCTCATTATATTTCTGGATCCTAATTTTCCTACTTCCTATATAATTTCAGGACATTTAAACTGCCAGTTGCTAGAAGAGATCAAATAAAAATACTCAGGAATTTAAGACACAACTATAGAAAATACATATCAAAATATGTACATTGACATATATATACGCATAAGTAGTAGTAAAAATACATAAATATACAATATATAAGAACTTTTTAAAATCTTTTATAGTTTTGTCTCATTTTTTAAAGTATTTTGATATGTGTGTATATATGAATCAGTGGGAGACCTACTGATTTATATAAAATCATTGGCAAAAGTAGCTTATTGATGTAGAAAACCAGCAGAAAATACAAGAACACATCTAATTATAAAAGATGGGAACTATAAATGGAAAAAACTGCATAAAGACATTGAAGCTGAGTCAAGTCAAGGGAAGTCACTAAGCTCTTCTTTTAAGAATAACTGTTAAACAGATTTCATTGAAATTATTCTTCACAACATGTTAATTCCCTGTCCCTAAGGGATTCCATTTTGCACAGAACCTAAATAAACTGCCTGAAAAAATTTTGCTGAGATTGGATTTAATTACCAGACCTAATTCTTCAGTAATGGAAATTCAGCCAAACAACTGGGAGAAACTGCTGACTGAATAGAGACCTGAGTGACCTAGCTAACTGGAAGGAAACAACATTTTTGATTAATTGAAAGGACAAACACTTCATCTTAAAATATCTAAAGGTGAGACGTGTCACACTAAATAAATCTACAACACTGTTTGATAGCACTTTCCCAATAACCCTGTGGAGTACCTTTTCATATGATAATATATTAAATAGCAAGAAGCATAGTTTTGCAGGCACCTTTCTACACCCAAAGTAAAATTTAGTGTTTTTTAGAGGCTCCTGAATAGGCATTTCTACTACTCATAAAAACAATTTCTTACATTTTCAGGGTTATTTTTACTGCAAAGGTCACCAATTGTAATTGGTTGCAGTACTTTTGTATGGCATACTTTTGTATGGAGTTGTTAAGAGACCGCTAAGTGAAAAATCATTTTGGGAGCATCTAAGTAGAGCTGTGCATGTCTTCACAAGATAGGTTGGCTCCATAGCAATGAACTGCAATGATTCTACATATTATTTCAAACATGGAAATGTCATAATTTTTCCCTCTGCAAAGCTATCCTGAAATCAGCAACAATTACTATGCTTGTTAAAAAAAAAGGTGACTTTACTGGTATTAGTAATTCAATGCCACATTAGAATCAAATTTATTATCACTGTTCCAACAAATCTGAAAATGGTGTATTTTACTTGTATGTTAAAATGTTTTTAAATATTAAAAGATCTGTTCAAATATTTTTCTTAAATAATAAAAGGAAAAAAAACAATTTGGCTACTTTAAGAAGTCACTGCAGGACTTGTTTATGAAAATGATATATTGCTAACTAGGAAGAAGTTATTTTTAAAGGGACACAAAATGGTTGTTGCCAAAGTAACATCACCTGAATGGAAGAAATTCCTGACAGGTATCATGCTGCAGACAGAAACATAACATGTCTCATTTTTTTTTCGTCTCTCCTTGTTTTAGCCTAAAGGGAAAGAACAAGGAGTTTCCTTATCCTCAGAGCTGCCTGGAACACATATGGAGTCTAGTGTCAGGTAAAGAAGCTGAGGGATAAGCAGAAATGCATTCAGAGATGAGCAACCAGAAGAATGAGGAGTCTGGAGACCAAGTCACAGGGTGTCTAGTTTGGAGAGGGGACAATTAGGGAAAAATACAATAACTAATTCAAATATTTGGAGTTCTGTTTTAAAATTCAATTTATTTAAACTAAAACCAAAAACAGTTCACCCATTTCCATGCCCCCCACCCCCACCTGCTTCTGGCAACTACCAACCCATTCTCTGTATCTATGAGCTTGGTTTGGTTTTTAAAACAGTGTTTTTAGATTACACATATAAAAGAAATCATATGGCATTTGTCTTTCTCTGACTTATTTCTCTGACTTATATCACTTCGGATAATGCCCTCAAGGTCCATCCATGTAGTCACAAAATGGCAAGATTTCCATTTTTTATGGCTGAATAATATTCCATGGTATCTATATACCACATTTCTTGCTCTATAATGTAGAGTGTGTCTTTAAATGTGTTTGTGCAGTGACAGAAAGCAAAATCTACCCATATCTGGGCAAGAAGCTGAAGACAGCATCCTGCCCCAACTGCAAGCCATGGACTTCTGGCCTCCTCCTGCATATTATTACTCCCTTAATTTCTTTTTGTGGGGCTTTGTTCCCTCAGGTTTCTCCCCTGGGTCTTTTCCTTTTTTAAAAAAAAAATACATGTAACACATTTAGCTAGAAGTAAGTCTTACTTGGCCATCAAAAAAAATACATGTAACACATTTAGATAGAAGTAAGTCTTACTTGGCCATCATTATATAGAGGATGCTATTTGCTTGGTCTTTTGTAGGAATCTTTATTATTTATTTCAAACTACAAATACATACATATATGTACATATATCATATATATATATAAACATAAATTTAATTCATGTTCCTTAGAGGGAAAAATTAGATTATGTATAAGATAGAAATTATCCATAGTCCTGTTACTCAATCACTACTAAAATTATGCTCCTTTTCCTCATAACTTTTCTGAGTATTTTAAAAATATTTTTTAATGATTATTTGTTTTTGAGAAAGAGAGATAATGCACGAGCAGGGGAGGGACAGAGAGAGAGGGAGTGACAGAATCTGAAGCAGGCTCCAGGCTCTAAGCTGTCAGCAGAGAGCCTGACATGGGGCTCAAACCCATGAACCATGAGATCATGACCTGAGCTGAAGTCAGATGCTCAACCAAAGGAGCCACCCAAGTGCCCCTTTTCTGAGCATTTTTATAAAGTTCCCATCTGTGTACATAGTCACTTTTACAAGCAGTTCTCTCCACTCATTAAAACAGAGATTTTTATGCCCTTAAAAATACTTTAAAATATTCAATGATTTTATACCTTTCTATTATAATAGTATTTAACTATTTTTTTTTTTTATCATTTTGAGGGCATTTAGAGTTTATCAATTGTCCCTATTGTAAATATGTTGTGTTAATCTGTTGTTAACCCATCTGGTTTTTTGTTTGTTTGTTTTTGTTTTTGTTTTTCTGAAAATTCTCATTTTGCTCCATGACCTCTTTTTTGGTCGTTTAGGCTTTGCCTCAGGGAAAGGACAAGAAGGCAAGTGAAAAGGGTCCACACTCAGCTCCCAAGATTTATTTATTTTTTTTTTAAATGTTTTATTTATTTCTAGGAGAGAGAGAGAGAGAGAGAGAGAGAGACAGTGTGAGCAGGGGAGGGTCAGAGAGAGGGGAGTCACAGACTGAAACAGGCTCCAGGCTCTGAGGTCAGCACAGAGCCCGACGCGGGCTCGAACCCACGAACCGCGAGATCATGACCCAAGCGAAAGTCGGACGCTCAACCGACTAAGCCACCCAGGCGCCCCATCAGCTCCCAAGATTTAAAGGAGACTTCTGGGGGGGCGCCTGGGTGGCTCAGGTGGTTAAGTGTCGACTTTAGCTCAGGTCATGAGCTCATGGTTCATGGGTTCAAGCCCCGCATTGGGCTCTGTGCTAACAGCTGGCTCAGAGCCTGGAGGCTGCTTCAGAATATGTGTCTCCCCTGCTCCCACTGTCTCTATCTCTTTCTCAAAAATAAATAAAACATTAAAAAAAAGAAATAAAATAAAGTAGACTTCCGAAACTTGCAGCAAAGATGAACAAAAAGTTATCTTTGAGCCTCAAAAGCCTGACTTTTGCACGTCAAATAAAATCATGCTGTTATTGGTGGCATTTATAACATACACAATAAATGTGAAAGCATGTGAGATTAGCCAAAGTAGTTTAGAAGGGATAAAAACATACGAGAGAAGTCTGAGATATGAGGGCAGAGCCGTGAGTTAGATGGTATGGGTCTCTGAAAAGAGATCCTGCCCTCTGACCATCATCACCAGGGCCAAAACTCTTGGGAGAGGGTGAGAGGCAACGAATTCCAGATAGGTTTGGGGCTCTGAGTGAGGAGGAGACCAGTGCCCCACTTCCTGACTAGAGACTAGCCAAGAGGCAAGTCTTATGGAGGGCTCTACCTCAGCAAGATGACAGTGGGTAGAGATGATGCCATGGGGTTGTCTATAGGGAGATACCTAAGAAAGATCCACAGGGCTTCTTTTGGCCACATTGTGGAATAGAAGAATAGCTTAATTTTGCCTATGCCTTCCTGAGAGGCATGGGATCATTAAAAGACAGCTCACACTCTCTCATTAAGAGACATCTTATTAATGTCTTAAGAGACATTTGTCTTAATGTTGGGGCATCTGAATGGCTGAAAGGTGTGCCAGTGGAGTGCAGCAACTAGGCCAATGGGAACCCAGATGCCTCAGCAGATGCTGCAGTGGAAAAGTCAAGGAGCTCAAGGACCAGTAAGAATACTGCACACCTCCAGATGCCAGCTGGGGCAGAGAGCAGCCCAGGTATACCCTCTTCTTCGTGCATTGATGTAATGTAACTTCTTCATAATTGAGATGCAATCTCAGAAGGGGGAATCCTGAATTTACTGAGAAAACCATCATTTAACTAAGTCTCTCCAGAATTGCCCAAGATTACCTATCCAAATAGAACAAGGGGCTCAACATCAATGTTAATTTTAGTTGGATAAAAATTATTACATGTTTGCATACCCAAATCTGCCACCTCTGCATAATCAACACCATATTCCACCATTCATTGATTTGCTGCATCAAGAATCTGAATGTCTTTTTATCTGGTTTTAGTCACTTACCTTTACACTCACTTATTCTTTCAGTGATATTTTTAGCACCTATTTTCTAGGCACTATACTAGACATTAAGGTTAAAGCATGGAACAAAACAGATATAGTTCCTCTCTGTTTTCACTGACTTCCAGTTAAAAAGATTGACAAAGCAGAATTTATTACAACAAAGTAATGTGGCCATTTTGAAAAAGGAGAGATCCTAACTTGGCCTTTTAGGCAAAGCATGCGTTACTTAGAACCCCAATTAGTAGACATAAGACAGAGAGTAGTATCCTAGTATCTTTTGGAAGAAAACAGCTTATCCAAAATGTCAGGAATCAGAGGGAAGGATGATATGGCCATACATTAGTAACCATGCACTTAGTATTTGAGGATGTATGTTGTGTATCTTATAAATGGGCTTTCAAGGACCATGTTGCTATAGTTTAAAGGAAAAGGTAGGACTTAGAGATAGAATTAGAAAAATAAATTCTGTGAAGAATACACCCTCTGTATTTGATAGACTACCACGTTTATTTCCACTTAAATAAGTAAACAGATACCTCATTTTTCCATGACTGGAACAGAGATAATCACCTACCTCAATATTAATTTTCTAATTTTTCTATGACTGTAAAAAAGGATTTGACTCAGTAAAATAAGTCATGTGCTTAGCTTTTCTCCAATTTTATTTTTTTTATTTATTTTTTTTAAAATTTTTAATGTTTTATTTATTTCTAGGAGAGAGAGAGAGAGAGAGAGAGAGAGAGCATGAGCTGGGGAGGGTCAGAGAGAGAGGGAGTCACAGACTGAAACAGGCTCCAGGCTGCCCGACGCAGGGCTCGAACCCACCAACCGCGAGATCATGACCTAAGTGAAAGTCGGTCGCTTAACCGACTAAGCCACCCAGGCGCCTCAGCTTTTCTCCAATTTTAGATATGACCAGGGAAATAAATTCTGGCTATCCAGAAATAAGTAAACGTATGGGAGGTACCTTCAGGAAATCTTCTTAAGTTTCCCTCACTCTGCTGCCTTCCTAGAATGCAAGCATGATACATGGTTCTCCAGCTGTCATCTTGAAACATGAAGACAAAATTCAAACCATAGGATTTGTGGAGTGAAGAGCGAGGAGATCTTGTTTACCAATGGTTTTGTAAAAGCCACTATACTAGCTTCAAAATTGCTTTTACATGAGAGAAATAAACTTCCCTCATGCATCTACGTTCTTTTTTATCAGGGATATCATATATGTAGCTAAGCCTAATCCTGCCTAACACAGTATGGTCAGGAGCTGATTTAGAATAGCTGAGAAATATTCTAAATCTGTGGCAAAGGCCCAAAACAAAAATCAGAACATCGTAAAGCTTGAAAGAAATGTAGAAGTTGTTAGTTCCAACTGCTTCATTTTATTAACCTGACCATATCACTCTCAGGGTTCAGCCTGTTCATCCTCCTCATTGATAAGATAATGT
The DNA here is from genome assembly GCA_017311185.1 of Proteles cristata cristata. NCBI lineage: Eukaryota > Metazoa > Chordata > Mammalia > Carnivora > Hyaenidae > Proteles > Proteles cristata. Next base: position 73,498 of record JAESUZ010005288.1, read on the forward strand.
CTTAAGTCTAAGCTTCCTGAATGGTATGATCTTGTTCCTTCTACACACCATCCTTATTTCCTAACATAGAAATTATACTTAAAAAAAAACAGAAGAAGGAGGGAGGAAGGAAGGAAGGAAGGAAGGAAGGAAGGAAGGAAGGAAGGGAAGAAGGGAGGAAGGGAGAAAAACAGAAAGAAAAGAGAGTTCTATGCTCAGGAATTATCAATTATTTCTAGTATCCTGATAAAACATGCATGTCATAACCCCATGTTTATTATGTACTATTTTTTCTATCAAAAACATGCTTCCCTTGCTTAGTCATTTTGGTCAAAACTTTCCATCTCCATGAAAGCTGCCTACCTCCAAATTATCAGGCAGGCTGATCACTTCCTCCTTTGTGTTATCTTTATGATGTATGTGTTTTTTTAACATTACACATAAACATGTAAATAGTCACTATCTAAGGAGACATTGTTTATTTCTGTATTCCCAGGGCCCAGTACAATAACATAGAGTAGGTGCTAAATAATTATTTGTTGGATTGACTTTTATTTCAATTGGAAAAATTAAGAACTCTGAAACAAGCTAATCAAACTAGTTTGTAACAGAGACCCAAGGGTTATATCAGAGGCCACAACAAAAAAGATGAAGCCAAAATATCACTTATATATCTAACAGAGGTCAAGTTGGAGGGTTTGGCTTATATGTTGACACCCGTTAACATTGAACTCCAGAACTGCACAGACTTACTGGACTAGCAAGGTAGCACTGGAACAGGGCTAGGCTCCCATGCATCCTCGTAACAAAGGGAAATGCATGTTTACTTCTGAGAGGAGGAAAATGGGGGCTGGGCTGAGCATGCCCTCTAACTGAACTCAGAGGCTAAAAGTCTCCTCAGAGACAGAGTGATTAACAGGGAAGAAGGAAGCCCAGAATTGTAACAAGTTGAGCTCCTTTCATAAGGATAAAGCATCAGGAGTGGGAAAGAGGTGAACCCCATCAACATTCCCCAGCCTTTCATTCTCTTAACTCATTGAGCTAAAGCATGAAGCCTTTGGTGGCAAGAGTTGTGGCTCGCTCCCTCAGTAGAACGTTCTCCCTAACCCTCATGAGACCACACCCTACACAAATTTCTACTCTTTTGGGCTTCCTCCTGGTTCCAATGGCAAAGCTTAAGCTTTTAAATGTTTAAATATTTAAATGTTGTCTCCAGAAGAATCTGCAATAGGTCAAAACAACACATTCAATACATCAGCTTTGAGTCTACTCCATGCCAAAGGAGGAAAATGTATTTCCTATTCTATTTTCTGTCCGAAATTCTGTCTAGGCATGCTGTCCAATGTAGCATGACAGAGGTTCTGCAGAGATTGAATGCTATCTTAAACATACTTCAATAATAAAATGACTTTAAAAGAGATGCTTCAAATTGGAACGCAATTTCCCTTCTCTTATTAAATTCCAAGAAAGAAATTAAAGTCCAAAAATTACATTCCTTTACAAGTTGAAGTTAATGACATTGAAATCCAAAAACTAGTCTAAAATCAAATTCTCTGGTCCTGTGTGTTAAAGTTCAAAGTGTAAAGTTCAGTTGCAAAACAAAATTCATCTCTCAATTCCTTATTCTACACAGGCTCAGCGAGAGAGATTTTCTGCCTGGGTGCAGTGAGGTTTCTTCAGCAACTGCAGCAATCTTCCCCTGGAATGGGTTTGGAGCTTCAAAAGCCCCAGAAGTCATAGCAATTCAATGCCTAGTTTCTCAGAAACGTCACTTCCAAAAATCCAAGGAGTTAACAGGCCACACAGAATTATCACAGGCCTTTTCCAGATCTACCTAATATAGAAAGCCATTCTCCTGCCATTAGGTCAATTAGTGCAGGCAAAATTACATTCCCAGAACCAGGGCTGCCAAGACCCCAAGAGTAATCCCATGATATCTGAGAGGAAAGGAAAATATTCTTGGCCTCAACCTCAGCAGGAAGTCTGTCATTCAGGACCAACTGTTTGGATTCCATGACCTGTTTACTTAAGCCAAACCAAGAAAATTCTTCCAACAATAAGTTATTTGAGACTACACATTTAGCATTTTCATTTACATTTCTTTCCATTTACATGTTTGTGAAGAAAATAAATCCATCTTTGATTTCTACATCTTCACATAGAGTGTCATGTGAGACATTTCTGTCTCCTTCTAATAACTGGAATGGGGGCGGCCCCAGGGGGCTCGCTTCAGGCGATTTCTTCCACATCCAGCAGACCCAGTACTTCTTAATCCCTTTGCCATGGAGTCTTGGGCCCCCAACCCTACCCTGCGGGCAGGCTCTGTGGTGACACAACAGCAGCATCTCTGGGAACAGGTATTTTCTGTCCGGTGCCACCGTGCTTGTTTCACTGCCTCTAGCTTAGGGGTTTGCTTGCACTATGAGACTTGCCCCCTTGGGAAGAGTTCTTAGTTCCCAGTTTGTTTTAGCTGAAGAATCAGATTCCTGCACTAAGAGATTTTGATGCTTCTCAAGCTTGTGTCCTGAGGAAAAGCAGTTTTAAAAGTCTCAGGGTCTGAACAGCTTTTTAAAATATTTTTATTTTCCTGCTATGTCTTTTCCTGAAATAGTGGGACATACCACTGGTATTTAATTTCCCTCTGCTATTTCCTGACAGCTTTCAGGAAGGTTATTTGAGTTTCTTAACAATTTAATCTAATTCTTAAAATGGTCTCTTTCCTTCTCTAACCCCCCTAAGTTGCTGGAACTGAGTGCCTCCCTTCTGTTTACTTTCTGGCCCAGATGGTTATTTTTTATAATAACTCTGCGTTAATAATAATAGAAGCAATCAACAAGTTCTGGGTTTATTGTTCAAATATATTCTACTGTATTCTCAAGGAGATGGATAATCCCCACCTCTCTGGAGATATTCTTCCATCAGATATGTAGCTAAAGCCTGAACTGGTTCTCTGTCAACTGGATTTCTTCACATCTCTTCTCTACTTTCCTTTAGGATCCTCACTTCATAAATTTATTGGCTAGAGTCATTAAGTTCCTTCCCGAAAATATTTTTTAGGTGAGCTTCTATGTGACAGAATCTTGGTATACGGAGAAACAGGCAATGCTGTTGCACTGAGTAATGTATGAAATTATTGAATCATTATATTGTACACCTGACACTAATATAACACTATGTTAATTATACTTGAATAAAAAGCCAATTTGCCTATTTCACATGCATTTCTTCTCTCGATTCTGCCCAGATTTTCTGTAACCACTTGGAGTTGCTGTCCGAATCTCTAAGAAGTGGTTCTTCAATTGTTCTGAGTGAGGACCTGTGGCTTTCAGGGATCATCTCTCAGACTTGGCGGCCTTTCTTTGAGGAATCGCTCAAGCTTGCTGTTACAACAAAAATATCTTTCCTTCCTAAGAGCAGTTAGAATCTGGGTACCTTTCTCCCCTGCTTGCATTTTGTCATTCAGGATGCCCTTTTCCCCTTACTCTTTCTTGAATGAATAAACAAAAAAATCTCTTTCTCCAGTTTTATCAGCCTGGGTTCTTTTATTTTCTTAATCTTTTTGTGTTCCGGGGTTTGATAGTAAAACTGAAGTACCCTTTTCAAACCACTCTGGTTTCTCCTTGTTTTCCTAAGCAAATGGCTTTATTACAGGCAAATAGTTCCAAGCAAAGAACGTTTCTGTTTCTCTCTAAGACTCTGTGTTTGTAATAATGTAATTTAGTTGCTTTTCTATCTTAAGGGGGTTTTCTTTCAATGAGGGCTCACATCTCCTACCTGCTCATTAAATGTAAGGTAAGTTGATGGGGAAGCCACGTATCAAGTCAGAGTTAGAACTTATTGTCAACATAAAGCCAATTTGAGATCCTATGATGGGACAGTGAGTCATAGAAACAGGCAGAAATGCCACACGAAGTCAAGGTGTCTGCACAGTACCCTCCTTGATCCTGAAAGAGGAAGAGAATGTGGAATACCCAATTTAGTTGCCTAACTGGCCATGGTACTAACTGTATAAAACCAGGTTATCTCTAGAGTTCTGTTATACATGCAGAATTCAGTTGCCCTTAAGTTTAAAAGTAGCAAATATTCTTCTGTCAGCCAATGACTCAAATACTTGTAAAATTCTTTTCTCCAATGGAATCTTTGCCTTGGCTGACGAAAAGCTAGCCTGTGCAGTAAGCTAAAACAGTCTCTACCTGAAGCCCCCAACATAGCTTATTTTCTCACATAAGTTGTGTAAGTCATAAGTTGCAGTCACCTGCCAAGCTCAAAATACCTCACGACGGCTAGAGCTTCTTTCCCAGGCTACTTCCCAGAAGTTCAAAACCATGTGCAAAAGTGTAAAAACATGTTTGGCCTAAAATAAGCCTCTGCAAACCAGGCACAAATATCTTTTTCTTGAAATCTTCTCCCTCAAAATGTTGTTTCTCAGTGTTCTTGATGAATAAACCAAATCTGTGAGAGCCCCTCCCCAATAAGTAGCACCCTTATCCCACACCGTTTATTTATTTATTTTGAAAGTGAGAGAGAACATGCAAGAGGGGCAGAGAGAGAGGGAGAAAGAGAATCTGAAGCAGGCTCCAAACTCAGTGCAGAGCCCGATGGAGGGCTTGAACTCATGACTGGGGCTGAAATCAAGAGTCAGACACTTTTACGCACCGAGCTACCCAGGCACCCTGTACACTCAATTTAGAACAGTTGAGAAATACAACAAGACAGAAGAGTGGAAAGCCAAGATAACAACTGTTCCTGATAGCAGCCTCTGTGGCCTGGTTTGGTGGGGCAGGGCTGGACTTAGCTAGGCCTCCCCGAATATAGGAAGCCTGACTAGTTAATCTTTACAACTTAGAACACACAGGGTCACTCTCAATAAGAAGAAAGTTGGAGCTAAGTCAAGCCAATTCACATACTTTTCTCAATGCTGACACTCAAATAAAACACATCATCTCTTTAGGAGCTCGATAGGTAAAGGATAAAGACCGTCCTGGAGTAACATTAATAGAGCCCGCTTCCCAGGAAGGAAATATTAGGAATGGAGAATTATTCCCAGCTAACAATATTTGCAAACACAGTTGAAATCCTTGCTTACTGATTTTTGTAATGACAGTAACTTTCTTCAAGATGTTTGTGTAATTCTGATAGTATAATATTCTTGTATTTTCAATACCATATTGCACTGCAATTTAATAAATCCCATTCATGGAATTCCAATGTTTCAAAATATCAACACTTAATTTATTTTCATAAAATCTGATATCAGAAAGTCCATTTTAGAATTCAGTCAGCTCTACAAATGGGGAATGTATTCATAGTTAGCTCTGTTATTTAAATGTTTGGAAATGGATTTCCCATAAAATTGTATGCCAGATTATTCAATTATTCCTTGCTAAATAATTTCCCCAAATCCAACTTTAGTAGGTATATCAGAAGAATATATATGTGTAATGGTGTAACAATAACAATAACTTTACACAAAAATATCCAGTGTTTACATGGCTGTATTATCAACTAAAGAATCCAACCTTTGCAAAGCAGGAGGTTGGAGGTGGAGAAAGTTAGAAGTAAAAGGGTATGGTTAAGAAATATACCAAACTGGAGAATGCATACTCTAAAAAAAGATAGCCATTCCTCAGCTCCAATGAATTAAATTCTAGGAAGGAATACCAATCTTATTTTTTTGCTTAAGAGAGAGAGAGAGAGAATGAGAGGGAGAGAGAGAGAGAAATTCATTCTTTTTAGGCTATCCCTAGATTTTAAAATATTGATATTTTAAAGCAATGTGTAAGTCATCACTATGTAAACCAAATAAAACACTTTATAAGCTATGAATTTGCAGCAAATGTTACACAAAGAGTAATTAATACTCTCAACCCAGTTGCCAGATTCTGTTAAAACATAAACCTGATCATGTCATCTCTCTAAAACCCTCCACTGACTTCCTTTCTGGAAGGAGAAAGCGAGGGGAAGGAAGAAAAAGAAAGGAGAAAGAAAACCCAATTGTGGTTTATAAGACTCTACGTTAGTGGTATGCTGGAGAAGACATACCAGTTCACAAGGTCTACTAAATTTTATGGAATTTTTGAGAGCTCATTGTTCTCATGTTAGTAGCTTGAAATTGGCCGTTACAAGAATATTTACACCAGAGAAATTGGCAAACCATGAAAACTAGGGATTTTTATTAGTTTTTCCCTCAGGGATACAGCTGTTAAAACATTTACCAGCACACCAGTGCCCTATATGATCTACCCTACCCCATGCCAACCCAATGCAGCTCTTACCACTTTCCCATTTACCCAACTCACTTCCCCGGTATGTTCCTTCCTTCCTCAGGTCTTGCATGCATTGTTTATTCTACTTAGAATTCTCTTATCCCTGATTAGTTCTCCTATTGGAGAGGTTTTCCCTGATCATCCTAGGTAAAACAAACCAATGCCCCACATCCATAGCACATCTGACACATACTAGTTAACTATCATCTATCTCTGTGGTATAATGTAGTTCACAAGGGAAGTGTTATCTATTTTGTCTTTCTATATCCCCACTGTCTTAAAAAAAAAATACCATGGCACATAACAGGTGCTCAATTAATCTTTTTCTGACCTAATGAATGGATAGAAGTTGTACTTAGTAGTCTGAGTCTAAATATGTATAGTTATATGTATCTCTCTCATACACAGAAATTAGTTGTTAGATCACTTTAAGTGTTGAGTATGAAGAGTTATATCTATGCTTTCTAGAAATCTGTTGTGTCATCAGAGTGAGCCTAACCATGAGTACACATAGTCTGTCTGTTCTTAATTTAGTGGCAGATACAACTAACTACATACACCAACTGGTGCAAGTACAGAAGGATGAAAATAACACTCATATATCAGAGAAAATGACCAGAACCTGACAACTGGCCATTTTAAAATAAAGGGAGAGGTCAATTTACTATAGAGTTTTACACCATGTACCTAGGAGAAAAGTGGTGCATTAACACAAGCAAGAAGCTAAGGAGAGTAGTGGTTTAACAGAAAATCTGGAGACTTATTTTTTTTGATAAGCTAAAGTTAGTGAAGATTATATTAGGAAACACACCAAATGTTCGACATGTGAATCATGAGCATATGCATCATTTATAAACCCCAAACTAAGTTATCTCAGACTACATAAGACATAGATACTAAACTGGTCATTGAATAAAGAAAATTAGATGGAACCACAAGAAATTCTAACATTTGTAGAACATGGAAAACAATCAGAAAAGATGACTCTGAGCAAGGAATACTGGAAAAGATCTAGTTGGGAGCTGGGAAGATCAAAAGCTCAGTTTGAGGCATATTCCAAGTTGAGACATCTTTGACATATTTGTGAATAAGTATCAGAAAGGTGTTTAGGTGTAGCTTCAGAAAAAGTCTGAGCTTATGTAAGTGAAATTTTTGTCTACAAAGTGGTGTTTAGAGCTCTAAGCTTGGATAAGGTCACTCAAGGAGATTATTATGAGCAGAAAAGTGAAATTGAGAAGTGAGAAAACTGTGGCAGTGAGAACAGAAAGCATTATTTAGAAGTTTGTAAAGAGTAGCAAAAAAGGCTCAAAGATGGGGATATGGTCATATAAACACCTTTTCTTCTTAATAGGAGAGACTTGAATATATTTATAAACAATAGGAATAACTGTCTGCTTTTGGTTTGGCTGATTGCTTCCATCAGACCAACCTTCCAATAGATAACAATGATAAACATTGAATGAAATATAAATAGCAGTTGCTGTACAGAGAAGAAAAATAAGCAGAAACTGGAATAGAGTCAACAATTGGGATGTAATAGAGCACCAGAAGAATTTCACATTTTTTTAGGGCTAAGAGCCCTACTCTTTACTCTTTATCATTGCTTTACTAAGAGCAGGCCCTAGTCTGCATTAAGATAGATATCTAAATATCTGATGGAAATCCAGTTTTACTTGGTTGAAGAACGAGAAGACTAGGGTAACCAAAACTACTATAAGTTGTAGAGACAATCCCTGAATAGAGAGAACAAGAGAGCCTGAGCTCTAATTCTGCGTATACACTCTCTGACTAATGCCTAAATAATTCAGGACTTCTGGTGCAATTTACAATTATTCAATATACGAAGAAGTAGGAAAACAGGACTTATCAAGAGAAAAGATGACCCACATAGACCAGCCCCACAGAATCCAAGCTGTGAAATTCATACACACAAAAATTCAGTGCAGTGAATATAACCAGGCTCCAGGATATAAATATGCTTATAATAAATAAAAAGAGAAAGCACCAGTACTGAAATAGACATTGTTAATAAGAACAAAACAGAAATTTTAGAACCAAAATATACAGTATCTTAAACATGCACTGGATAGTCTTAATGGGAGAATGAAGATGACAAAGGAGCTGGAGAACTGGAAGACAGATCTATAGAAGTTATCCAATGTGAAAAACGAAGAGACAAAAATGCTTTAAAAAATGAAGACACAGGGATCTGTGAGACAACAGCAACAAGTCAAACAAGTAACTGGATTGCTGGTAGGAGAGCCGTAAATGAATGAGTTGGAAAAAACGTTTTCATAAAATTATGACTGAAAATAATCCAAAATTTGGTGCAAAATACAAATATATAAATTTAAGAAGCTCAATGAACCTCACGTAAGATGATTATGAAGATAACACCAAGCGTATCATTAAATGCTGAAATCCAAAGTTAAGACAATACTTGATTAAGGACATTTTGCTAAGTGATATAAACCAGTCAATCACAGAAAGACAAAAACTGTAGGACTCTACTTATATGAAGTACCTAGAATATCAAATTCATAAGACAGAAGTAGAATGGTGGTTGAGGAGAAGCAGGATGGGTGAGGAGAAGGGGGAAATGGGGAGTTGTTATTTAATGGGTACAGAGTTCCTGTATTGCAAGATGAAAAAAAGTTCTGGAGATGGATGTTGGTTATGGCTGCAACAATGTGAATGTACTTAATGCCACTAAACTGTATAGTTAAAAATGGTTAGGATGCCAAATTGTATACGTATTTTATCACAATTAAAAATAACAAAAAAATTTAAATTTTTAAATAAATAAAAAGAAAAATCTTGAAAGCAGGCAAAGATAACTGAAATTACATATGCAAAGACAAGGACACATATGGACTTCTCATCAAAAATAATGAAGGTCAAAAGGTACAAACTTCCAGTTGTAAAATAAGTGGGGGGATCTAATAAACAGCACGATGACTATAGTTAACAATGTATTATATACTTGGAAGTTGCTAAGAGAACGGATCTTAAATGTTAACACTACAAAAACTAAAAAGATTATGGACGTGTTAACTGACCTGACTGTGGTAATCATTTTGCAATATATAGGTGTACCAAATCATCATATTATACACTTACAGGGTTATATGTCAGTTATGTCTCAATTAACTTGGGGGAATAAGCAGAGAAGAAAAAGTGAGGATGGAAGTAGAGTAGGAGAAACATTTGAAGATGCTACATTGCTAGCTTTGAACATGAAAGAAAAAGGAAATGAGCTAAACAGTTCAAACAGCCTCTAAAATCTGGAGAGGCAAGGAACTGATTATTCCCTAAAGCCTCCAGAGGGAGGAAGGAACACAGCCCTACAGACACCCTGATTTTATCCCAGTGAAAGCTATTTTGGATTTCCAACCTCCAAAACTGAAAGATAAGCTACTAACTTCATCATCATCATCAAACAGCAGAGCAATAACTTTAGTTAAAGAAAACTCTGTCAATCTAGAATTTCACATCTAGTGAAAATATCCTTCAAAAGACTAAGACAAAATAAACACTAAGAGAATCTGGCAATAGACCTACAGAAAGTTACTCAGGCTCAATGAAAAGCAAAAGAGATTAAACTCTGATTATTAAGGAAAAAATAAAATTTCAGAAAAGGTAAATAGTAAATGTTAAAATCTATTTTTTAATGTATTTTTGAGAGACAGAGAGAGACAGAGTGCAAGTGGGGGAGGGGCAGGGAGAAGGGGAGATAGAATCCAAAGCAGGCTTCAGGCTCTGAGCTGTCAGCAGAGAGCCTGACACGGAGCTCAAACTCACAAACCCTGAGATCATGACCTGAGCCGAAGGCGGATACTTAACTGACTGAGCCACCCAACATCCCTAAAATCTACTTTGCTTCTTAATTTCTTTTAAAGTACTTGCAACAGTCTGTTTAAAGCAAAAATAATATTGTATTGAGTTCTACAAGGTTGTAGATGTAACATGATAGCCATAAATCATAGAGAACTTTGAAGACAATGGACATCTTGATATCAAGTCTTTGAATCAAAGACAAATTTCTCTACTCATATAGATGTTCTTTAAGAATTTATTTTGAATATGCAGGTCTTGGGCAAGGTTTATTAAATTTATTACTTGTTATTTTAGGGGGGTCTAATATATTAGAAATTTAATCAATTATTTAAACTTTATCTTCCACTAGTTTACTGCTTCTATGTAAATTGACTTCTGTACATTAACTTTATATCTTGAGATCTTACTAAATTCACTCATTTGTTAAAGGAATTGTTAGTTAGAATTTTTCTAGGAAAACAATCATTTTGTCTAATACAAAGACTTTTCTTCCATCCTTTTGTTTCTTATGCCTGTAATATATTTTTCTTACCTTATTAAACTAGCTTGTTAATGATATATGTGCTAACAGGCTTGGGAAAAATGTACTGATGCCTGTCACTTGCTTTGAAATGTAGCGAAAACATTAGAGGACTGAAAGATGGAAGGAGAGACATACGATAAAGCAAGAACAGGGACACCTGGGTGGCTCAGTCAGGTAAGCGTCTAATTCTTGATTTTGGCTCAGGTCGTTATATCATTGTTGGTGAGATAAAGCCTTGCGTCAGGCTCTGTCCTGACAACACAGAGGCTGCTTGAGATTCTCTCTTCCTCTCTGTGCGTGTGCTCTCTCTCTCTCTCTCAAAAACAAATAAACCTAAAAAAAAAAAAAAGCAGCAAGTACAGTTAAAATTCATTCTTGGGGCGCCTGGGTGGCTTAGTCGGTTAAGCGTCAGACTTCGGCTCAGATCATGATCTCACGGTTCGTGGGTTCGAGCCCCACTTCAGGCTCTGTGCTGACTGCCAGCTCAGAGACTGGAGCCTGTTTCAGATTCTGTATCTCCCTCTCTCTCTGACCCTTCCCTACTCATGCTGTCTGTCTCTCTCAGAAATAAATAAAACATTTAAAAAAATATTTCAAAAAAATAAGATTCACTCTAAAACAGTATGAATGCTGTCAATTTTTCCAGTTTTCTGTATGTTGGAAACTCTGATAATAAAATGTTAGGAAAATCAAAAGCAACACAAAGATCTACTTTTGAGAGAACTGAAAATACAAGAGAAAGTACAGAAGACATTGCCACATTTTTAGACACAGGCTACAATTGATGAAGATTAAATTCAAGCAAGGATGAGCAGCTTCTCTTTAGATCAGAGAATATGAATGCATATATAGTACATAGGTTGCATACAAATGAACATATAATACAGAATGCATACACATTTGGTTTTGTTAGCTGGGTGATAAAGAGGTAAGTTTTAAAGAGGCATTGTGAAGACTTGGGCAGTATTGAAGGCTTATTTCTTGGGTTGGTGGCTTTGAATTCACTGTAGTAGAACCTGTGTTCAAGTGCCTGGATGGTTTCCCCACTTGCAAACAGGGTATCTCTGAGACTGTTAGGAGAGTTAAATGAAGATGCCTATAAAGAACCTAGCACGGTGCCGCACACAGAGGTACTTAATGTTATTCTGTAAAGCTGTGTGGAGTTCTCTATGTGCCTACTACCAGTGATTATTTTGTACAGCTGCTCTTCAGGAAGTTGCTAAAGTTTCTTATGCTGCTGTATTAAAGAGCTGGTAACTTCAGTAGGCAATCAGCTAATCAAAAGAGCTGCAACAGGCAGAAGGTACCAAGCCACAAAGGTACCATCTAGTGTTTATAACCAGCATTAGGCTGCAATTTAGACATGAGCTAAGGTTTAGAGGGACCGCTATTTTTGCACAGCTATTGAGAGGAAAAGAATTTATCATAAGTCTTGCATACCACAATCAAACTGATAAAGACCATCTTGTGATAATGTCCCAAATTTCCATAGGAACTATAAATAGACAAGAAACTGAGGTGAATAGCTAGTGCAATTTAGTTCATCAATTTGAAAAATATGAAAACAATTCTGTTTTTCTGAGAACTAGGTACAAGGAAAATTGCTGCCAAGAGTTGATTTTTTTACTTTTTACGAACTGTTTCACAATTTGGAGTGCTATAATTTGGAAAGAACATTTAAATTCCTATCATTCAGTTCTGATATATCTGAATATAAAACAGAACTTTTCTAAAACCACAGCAAAACTTCTTGTTGTGATGTGTATTGCACAACTTCAACTCTTAGGAACAAAATTTTAATTTCTTTATGATAACATAAAATGAAAGGAGAGTGCTGTCAACATCATGGCAGCTGAAGCCCTCCCTTGTTTCTGTCCCCCATCCACAACAAAACTTTGGTATCCATGGACAGAAATGCCTTTGAGAAAGCTGTGGGGTTCAGCCCCATATGTCAAGGGATGTTAGAGGAGTTGCACCCATCTGTGCAATGGAGTATTAGACAGACTTCTGTCCCAGCTGTTGACCCTGCAGTGGCCTGTAAAATGGCTCCAGGCCTCTCCAATCACAGTCCCCTGGGGGAATACTGAAGAACACTAACATTCATTTAAAGAAGAGAGAATCTTTGTGGAAGTCTAGGTTTCTAAGAAGTTCTAAGCACTCCACTGGAAAAAAAAAAAAAAAAAAAAAATGAGTTTCAATGCATTGTAATGGGTAAAAGTAACAGTTTGACTTTATCTATGTCACCTCCTCCCCAAGGCATTACAACTTGGGGCCAAAAGACACCTCCCTTACCATTATTTGTCCCACAGGGGAAGAGTGTGTGAGCCACTGGCTTCATCTGTACATGATGCTGCCAAAGGTTCCTTTCTCTATTGCCCCATCAGAGTACAGAATCATGAGCTACATGACTGGCGGACAGGAATAGATAAGGAGAGTGGCAAATATAACTATTAGAGGACAGTAAGGGACTCAGATCCTAACTGGATCACAGATTCCACCAGAACTCTGCCAGTGAGCTGATGGGAACACCTCACTTGTCAATCACTTCAGCTGGCCCACAGAAGCTCTAGCACTCTGTGTACCTCTCATACAAACCTCCCTATCTTGTGACCAGCTATGTGTGCTCCCAATGGTGGCAGCAAGAGAGAGCTCTGGAAAACAGTGAACATGCACATAAGCTGGCAAGTCTGTGTGCCAGGGAAAGACCACAAATTTGAACTTCAGCACCACCTTTGGAAACAAAAGAGAAACTGTCAGCACTTGGCCTGTTGCATTGTATAATGCAGAAAAGTCTTAAAGCTTAAGCACTCTGCCATCGGGGGCAGGGGGGCCAGAAGTATGGAACAGCTGGACCCAAAAGAGGTCTGAGATAGCTTCAGAATATCTATCATGGCTGATGGAAAGTATCTCTCTCCCAAAAGGAGTTAGTAAAGCCCAGAAGAGGTGGCTCCTACTTCAGAAGTGAAGAAAGTAATGTGAAACTTCAAAGAGCATGAAAAGTCAAGGTAACATGATTCCACCAACGGAACACAATCATCCTAAAGAATGTAGGCAACCTAGGAAAAAAATGGATAAATTCCTAGATACAACAATCTACCAAGACTGAATCATGATGAAATGGGAAATCTGAACAGAACAATTACTAAGAAGGAGATTTAACTGGTAAAAAACCTCAACAAGTAAAAGTTCAGGACCAGAAGGTTTCACTGCTGAGTGCTTCCAAACATTCAAAGAATTAATACCAATACTTCTCAAGCACTTCCAAAAAGATGAGGGAATTTTTCCAAACTGATTTTATGAGGCCAGCATTACTCTGATTTCAAAATTCAGACAAGAATACCACAAGAACAGAAAATTATAGGCCAATATCCCTAATATGCATAGATACAAAAATAATAAATTATTAGCAAAGCAAATTTAAAATACCTTAAAAGGATCATACATCATATCATGTGCGATTTATTCCAGAGGTGCAAAGATGGTATAAAATCTGCAAATCAGCCAATGTGATACACCACATTACTAAAATAATGAATAAAAATCATATGATCATCTCAATAGATTCAGAAAAGACATTTGACAAAATTCAACATCCATTTACGATAAAAACTCAACAAAGTGGGTAGAGCAGGAAAATACCTCAATATAAGGGCCATATAGGACAAGTCCAGAGCTAATGTCATACTCAATAGTAAAAAGTTGGAAACCTTCCCCCTAAGACCAGGAACAAGACAAAGATGCCCACTCTTGCCAGTCCTATTTAAGACAGGGTTGGAAATCTCAGCCAGAGCCAGTAGGCAGGAAAAAAGCATAAAGGGCATCCAAATTGGAAAGAGCAAGGTAAAACTGTCACTGTTTGCAGATAACCTGATATTATAACTAGAAAACCCTAAAGACCCCATTTAAAAAGTGTTAAAACTAAAACAAATTCAGGTAAGTTTCAGGATATAAAATCAATACACAAAATCTTTTGCATCTCTATACACTAATAACAAACTACAAGTAAAGAAAACAATCCTTTCATAATTGTACCAAAAAGAATAAAATAAACAGGAATAAATTTAACAAGGAAGTTAAAGACCTGTATATTGAGGGGTGCCTGGGAGGCTCAGTTGGTTGAGCATCCGACTTAGGTTCAAGTCATGATCTTATGGTTTGTGAGTTCAAACCCCATGTTGGCCTCTGGGGCTGAACACTTGCTCAGAGCCTGGAGCCTACTTCAGATTCTGTGTTTCCTTCTCTCTCTCACCTGCTCACACTGTTTCACTCTCTCAAAAGAAAATACATGGAAAAAAAAAAAAAGACCTGTATATTGAAAACTACAAGAAGTTGAAGGAGATAGAAAAGATATTCTGTGCTTATGAATTTGAAGAATACTGTTAAAATGTCTATACTATCAAAAGCAATCTACAGATTCAATGCAGTTGGTATCAAAGCTCCAACGGCATTTTGCACAAAAATAAAAAAATCCTTAAATGTGTATGGAACTACAAAATAACCCCAAATAGCCAAAGAGTCTTAAGAGAGAACAAAGCTAGAAGCATCATGCTTAATAATCAAATTATATTACAAAGTTAGAGTAAATAAAACAAGATGGTATTGGCATAAGAAGACATATAGATCAATGGAAAATAGAGAGCCCATAAATAAACCTGTGCATATATGATCAAATAATTTATGACAGAAGAGCCAATACTACAATGGAGAAAGGACAGTCTCTTCAATTAATGGTGTTGGGAAAATTGGACAGCCACAGGCCAAAATAATGAAACTTAACCACTATCTTACACCACACACAAAAATTAACTCAAAATGGATTAAAGACTTAAACATAAGATCAGAAACCATAAAAGTTCTAGAATAAAAAATAGATGGTAAGCTTCTTGACACAGATCTTGAGTCTGACACCAAAAGCAAAATCAACAAAAGCAAAACTAGGTAATTGGAATTAAATCAGACTAAAAAGCTTTGGGGCACCTGGATGGCTCAGTCGGTTAAACTCAGCTCAGGTCATGATCTCACTGTTTGTGGGTTCAAGCCCTGTGTCAGGCTCTGTGCTGACAGCCCAGAGCCTAGAGGCTGCTTCAGATTCTGTGTCACCCTCTCTCTCTGCCCCTCCCCTGCTCACTCTCTGTCTCTCTCTTAAAAACAAATAAACAATAAAAAAAACAAGTAAAAAGTTTCTACACAGCCACAGAAATCATCAGTAAAATGAAAAGGCAACCTACTGAATAGGAGGAAATTATTTGTATAACATGTCTGATAACAACCTATATCCAAAATACATATCCAAATACCCAAAATACATACAGAACTCATACAATTCAATAGAAAAAAAGGAAACAATCTAATTTAAAAATAAGCAGATCTGAATAGCCATTTTTCTAAAGAAGACATAAAGATGGCTAACAGGTACATGATCCATATGATCCAGCAATCCCACTTATATATACCTCTAAAGGAAAGGAAAATGGGAAACTGAAGAGATATATGCATTCTCATGTTCATTGTAGCATTATTCACAATAGCCAAGGATAAGAAAACATCCTAAATGTCCCTGAACAGATGAATGGTTAAAGATGTGATGTGATGTGTATATACATACATGTGCACACACATGTGTATGTATACACATGTGTATACACACACAATGGAATTATTTAGCCATGGGAAAGAAGGAAATACTGCCATTTATGACAATATGGATGGACCTTGAGGGCATTATGCTAGTGAAAAAGACAAAGGCATATAATGTAGGACATCATGTACGTGGAATTTTAAAAAACCCAACCTCACAAAAACAGATAGTAAAGTTATGGTTATCAGGAGCTGAGAAGTGGGGAAATGAGAAGATACTGGTCAAAGAGTATAAACTTCACGTTTTGAGTTAAGTTCTGAGGATCTAATGTACAGCATGGTGATTATAATTAATAACACTGCATTATATACTTCAAAGTTGCTGAAATCTAATGTTCTCACCATAAAAATGAAATGGCAATTATTTGATGTGATATGATAGAGGTATTACCTAAAACTATAATGATAATCATTTGGCAATTATGTGTATCACATCAACACTCTGTATAACATAAACTCACAGAATGTTAGATGTCAATTACACCTCAATATCACTAGAAAAAATACATTAAGTCATAGAGTTTTACAGAAATTAGGGCTTTCAGTTAAAATCTTTAAGACTTTCACTACTAATTACATAAGAGTAACTGATACTGGACTTGCTTTCCCACTGTAAACAATGAGAAAACTAGATAAAATATATAAAGAAACTGTAATATATGTTGAACAGAGAATGCAAGACTGTGATGCATAGGAGAAAAGAAACCAATGAGGTAAACTAAAATCACTGATTTTTGCCTAGAGGCACTTCCCTGCAGGACAGGAAGGGCAAATACAGGCACACAACTGTGGCAATAAGCTGGAGAAAAGAGAATTCAGAGGCTAAGGTGGCTGAATATGAACAGCAGAGATCTGGAAGGAGAGTTAAACAGAAAAGGCATACAAAAATCTGCGTAAGGGTTTCTTTTCTTGCATCTTTGGCTGATTACTAAGCTACATATGCATTGAGTATGATTCCACAAAGCCAGACCAAAAAAAAAAAAAAAAAAGAAAAGAACACCTGGGAAAAGATCTGCTGGAAACGGTAAGCTGAAAAATGACCAGAGCTCCCACAGGACTGGAAGACATTTGACACCTTAGTGATCTCCAGGGTGCTCCGCAGAACACCACAAAAACCATGTCTCAGTTGTAAAGCTTAACTATTCTAAAACAAATGAAAAACAAGTAGGAAAAGGGATCAAACAGTTAACCAAATAACTGCCTGCAAAAACAAAGTTCAAAACTGTTTAAAGACAACAGAATTCAGACATTCAAAAATGTAACATTACCATGTAATATTCAAAATAGCCAGCATCCAATAAAAATTAATGCACATATAGAACCACAGGATATATGACCTACAATCAGGAAAATATACGTCAACAGAAACAGATCTAGAAATGACAGATGGAATTAATCAAAGACTTCAAAAGGGCTATTATTAATATAAGAAATTTTTTAAAAATCATGAACAGAATAAGAAGTGTAAAATATAAAAAAGAACCAAATGAAACTTAGCTTCCAGAGTGGAGGTATTCAATGTTTCAAATGACAGTTTCACTGCATGGTCTTAAAAGTGGATTAGACTGTGCTTAAGATTAGCGAACTTGAAAGTAACAGAAGCTATTCAAACTCAAGGACAGTGAGAAAAGGCCTGGAAGAAAAAGAGAGAGACTCTGCGGGACACTATCAGGAAGTCAGAGATACAAAACTAGAGTCTCAGTGGACAGGGAAGAAATAGGCTTCAAGAAAACAGCTAAATTTTTCCAAGTCTGATAAAGTATATAAACCCACAATTCCAAGAATCACAACAAATACAAAGAGATATAAACAGGAAAATACAAAGAAAAACAGTGTCAAGACACATCTTAATCAAACTCCTGGAAGCTAGTTATAAAACGAGAAGTTGTAAATCTCACAAGAAGCCATAGTAAGTAAAATAAAAGAAACAAAAACACATAGGGAAAAAGATTAGAATGTAAATCTCTCTTCAGAAATAATGTAAACCAAAATATAAAAAATATTTTTCAAGAAAAAAGAAAAGAAACTATCAAAGTACAATTCTATAGCCATTAAAAATGCTTTTCAAAGAAGACTGCATAATAAAGACGTTTTAGGCCCCACTAAAACAAAACAAAACAAAAAACACCTGAGAGAATTCACCCAATCTGCCCTACAAGAAAACCTGAAAACAAAATAAAAAAAGGTTTTCAGACTAAAGGAAAATGGTATCAGATTGAAATTTAGATCTACAAAAAGCAATGAAAGACTGAATCAGTGAAGGGCTATTTATACTAAGTGAAACAAGAGGAAATTGGGTTATCTCCCTCTGCAGAGAATTAATAAAAATGAGTGGATAAAATTGGCAAAAACAACCAATCACAACACTTAACACTTATCCAAATTAGACAAATTAAAAAATGTTTATTGTTAAAAAACAAGCTTTACATAAAAATGGCAGCAACTCTATGGCCTTCTCCACCTGCTGTTGGTACAACACACCTGTCACTTTGTCAGTAGAAATTGTAGCTTTGTAAGTTTAAGGCTGATTGCAGCCAGAGTAGTGGACTCAGTTCAGGATGTAAACCAAGAAAAACCTATGGCTTTGCTGGATAAAAGTGGCAGAACAGTTCAAAAAGGACGGGGAAAATCTAGAGCTTTGCTAGATCAAGGTTACAATTCTAGTTCATGACCACTGAGAGACCAATCAGTTACTGAACTCAGAGATCCTGGAAGTAAAAGAGCCATAGAGGGACTAAGATACAATCTTGACGGACACACAACCAACAGAATACTAAACTGAGGAAGTGAAAACCAAAGGATACTGAGAACTGGTTGCAAGCTTGAATGTGTTCCTCAACCCACAAAAAAACAAAAAAAAACAAAAAACTTCAAGCCTCATTTAAGACGTTGAGCTCAAACTGCTCAAATGATTGTCTGGCCACTAAACTATGCAGACAGAAAGATGAAGCCAGGCTTAAAAATAATAATAATAATAACTGGGCAGAAACATCAGAGACTGCACAGTGAAAGGAAGATAAATTACACAGTTGAAGTCTAGGTAACCTATGAAACAAAGAAAAAAATTTTAAAAAACCCACATAAAGTTGGCTAAAATATATTATCTAAAATTAAGTTTTCAGCCACAAATTACCAGATATGGTACGAGAGGGAAAGTATATCGATACTGAGTAGAACCAGATGTTGGATTTAGCAAAGACGTCAAAGTAACTATCATAAATATATTCAAAGAATTAAAGGAAAAACATGAGACAACAAATAGGGAATTGCAATAGAAAAACTGAAATTATATAAAAGAACAAAATGGAAATGCTAGGGTTAACATAACAAACATTAAAATGAAAAATAAATATCAGATTGCACAGATTAAAATGAAAAATAAATTAGATTATCAGCTATGAAAAGGCATAAGAAGGAATCAATGAACTTAAAGGGCAATGAAATTACCCAGTCCAAAGAACATAAAGAAAAAGACTATAAAAAAATGAAGCATCAGAGATCTGTGGGACATTAAGCATTCCATCATATAAATAATGGGATTGTCAAAGGAGAGGAGAAAAAGGATCACAGGAAAGATTTGATTAAACAATGGTTAAAAATTCCCCAAACAGGGGCACCTTGGTGGCTCAGTTGGCTGAGCATCCACATTTGGCTCAGGTCATGATCTCATGGTTTGTGAGTTTGAATCCTGCACCAGGTCCTGTGCTAACAGCTCAGAGCCTGGAGTTGCTTCGAATGCTGTGTCTCCCTCTCTCTGCCTCTCCCTGGCTCATGCTCTTTGTCTCTCTCTCGTAAAAATAAAAGTTAAAAAGAACATAAAAAAACCCAAACTGATACTACAATAATGCTAGTCATAATAATCCGATCCAAAAAAACTAAATAAAGCCCAAGATAAACACAAAGAGAATTACAACTAGACATGTTGGGAGCCGTTTCTGAGCTCATAGTTTGAGAAAGAACTCCTTATGAGGTTAAGGTAAGTTGTACAGACTCTTACGGTCAGATGGCAGCGACCGATATCCACCCCCACCCAATTGTTTCTGCTTGGAGCACCGACCCCCAAGGCATCTTGTGATCAGTATTTGGAGTGACTTATTCTGGCCTTGATTATGCTGAATGCACCCTGTGAAGTAACCTATTATAGGAACTTCTCTTGTGATTATGGGAGCAAACATTTGTGTTTCCTGAAAGACCTGTTTTTCTTAATACTTCCCTTTAAACAAACAGGCTATTGACCACTTCTCACAAAGGACTAACTTCACCCTTTTTATGCTAAAAACATAGCCTTGTATGCTAAAGATACCTTCCTTCCCCATAAGATAAGCATCTAAATCACCTACCTCAATCACTATTGATAAAGGTTATGCAGGAATCTTCTACAAATCTATTATTCTGGTAAATTCTTACATATCAAAGAAATTTGTCATCAGAAATCATTGTCTAAGGCAAATGCCACTTCTGTGCCATCCCCCAAACACTTAATTATAAAATAAAGTTGAGCCCCAGTAAGAGCAGAGATGCCTGCCTGGTGACCAGAAAGATTCTCCTGGCTCTCTCACTCCCTCCCTCGCCGACACCATCCATCCTTCAGGGACCCCTGGACCTGCTGGAGCCGGTCTCCAGCAAGTGGCACCCGAACAGGGACCTGAAGGTATTCTCTTTAAAGATTGCCTTTCTCATTACATTAGTTGGGACGGTTAGGATTCCACCGTAGGGTACCGTGTACACCCTTGCATAAGATAAGTAAGGTTTGTTGGTGGATAAGCAAAAAACTGTTTTTGAGAAGTTATGGGCCATAAAGGAGACTCTTTATAGATATATTACAGAACATGCTAACAAAAAAAGGAGTAATGGTATCTCAACAAATCGCTCAATTTTTACGTTTTGTTCCATCAAACAATTGGACATTCCCCATCCAGGCTAGAAAAACTTCATTTACACTAGAACTCTCATTTTGTTGACAGGATTTCAAAATGATACAGCCTCGTTGGGAAGCTTGTTTGGCAACTTCTTAAAAGTTAAACTTACACCTATCTATGTCCAGTCATTGTATTCTTACAAATTTACTCAAAAGAAATGGAAACTGTATGTCCACAAAAAAGACTTACACAGAAATATTCAGAGCAAGTTAATTTATACTAACCAAAACCTGGACACCCAAAGATCCATCAATAAATAAACAGGCTTAAAATATACACTGATCAATAAAAATTGAAATTAGTGAAACATAAGTTTCAACAATGTAAAGGAATCTCAATCATAATTCTGAGACAACGAAGCCAGAGAAAAAGACTACACAGTATTTGACTTTAAATTCTTGAACAGGCAAAACTAATCCATAACAACAGCAGGCCCATCGATGGTCACTTGGGCCAGCGTAGGGGTACAGTGACAGCACAGGGATGTGAGAGAAACTGAAGCTGATAAAATCTGTATCCTGACTGGGATGGCAGCTACTCTGAATACGTTTGTCAAAACTCAAATGCAAAGTGGGTATGTTTTACTAGAAATTATACCTCATTCCTCTAAATCTCCGCCTCTTTATTTTTATAGAAGATAATACCTCCCTCCTAGAGATGTAAGGTTATAATAATGCATAGAACGTTCCTAGTGCAATGTCTAGCATATGTAAGCACCACATCCTCCATCAATTCTCTGAACACTTCCTATTTATAAGGAACTCTCAAGCTTGCCATACAAGACAGCTGCTGTTAGAAAGTTCTTCTTCAGGGCGGAAATGGTAGGGGAAAGGGAGAGAGGCAAACCATGAGAGACTCTTGAATGCTGACAAAAACTGAGGACTGATGGATGTGGGGGGGAAGAGGGATGGGCATGGAGGAGGACAGTTGTGGGGATGAGCACTGTTATGTGGAAACTAATTTGACAATAAACTATTTGTAAAATAACTTTCAAAAAAAAAAAAAGTTCTTCTTCACTTGCAACTAACTGTCTCCCTGTAACCTAAGCGCATTGATCCTAAGTATATTCTCTAGACAAGTGGTTCTCAAACTTAAGGGTACACCAGAATTACCGAAATTATCAGAAATAGCTGATAGAACACAAAGATTATGAGGCCCATTCCCACAGTTAGTGATTCAGTAAATGTGGAATCAAAGTTGAGAGCACATGTTTCTCAGTCCCCAGGTGATGCTGGTGGTGGTCCAAAGACTCAACCTTGAGAAGCATTGCTCTAGAGGAATAAAAATTGTAAGACCTCTCATGCTTCCAAGTGAATCACTCTAAACATCAGAAGACAGTCACCATATTTTCACTCTTTGTTTTTTCAAACTAAAAGTCTTAACTCTCCCAAACCTCTTTCCCCGTTCTTTAGTTACAGTCAATATCCTTGAGAGCATGTAAGTGCCCTTGGGACTGGGACTGCTAATTGGGCCCAAAACACACACAAAAAGGTAATCATCTCTCTTGACCTTAACAGTTTCCCATAAGCCTAAAACTGTTAAGCGTTTTTGTATGTGTGTAGCTGTGTCAATTAAACACTTAACTGCTGCAAAAATAGATCTCCCTGTTATCCTTACAAAGGAAATTCAACCTATTGAAATTTCAAATCTTTTATTTCACCTTGTTGGTTTAGTTTTTGAGTCATGCATCTGTTGCCCAAAATTAAAGAAACTGTTCAGAGCCTATCATATAAATCTCTCAAGCAAACTCTTTGTTCCATGAACCAAATATCTAATGAAAAAATGTTCCAAACGATAGGATTAATGACAGAAAAATACACTTGTTCAAAGAGTAATTTCTATACTAATATATCTTTGCTATGAACCACCATGATGCATGTTCCTCAACAATCTCAAGCATTTAATGAAAACATGGTTATTTCTTAGAAATCCACCTAATAAGTCAATCACTGAAATAAAATTGGATTTCTATAGTCTCAGTATAGTACCAACAATATTCTTCATACTCAGGCTATTTTATTTCAGAATTAATCCTTATATTTCCTGCAAAAAAGCCCACAATTCTAGACTGAGAGAAAATGTGATTAAAGGTAATGACTTGCCAAGCAGAGTTATGTGCCTGTGGCCAAAAATGGTCATTTAGAGGATAGAAAACCCTACATAGCTGAATAGCAAATTTTGAAAGTACTTAAACATTAAAATGTTTCTGGACTCTGAAGTTTCTATGTTGTGTCCTTTCAATAACTTCAACAGTATAAAAGAGCAATTATTTTAGTATAGTATTTAATAGTTCACAAATGATTACCAAAAAAAAAAAGAAAAAAACAAATCCAAAAATAAGATATGGTTAAGTGAAGTTAGTTTATTTTACTTGCAGCTCTTCCAATATAAAATGAATGTAAATGATGATACTGAGACATTTTAGGAAGAATTAAGGATAGATGTCAAGATGTCAAAACATCATGCCTTCTAATCCATCCTCCATGAACTTCTTATAAAGTGCCATAAATTTGGCCACAAATGCTTCTAAGTGATAAATGGCTTTGCTACCCAGCTGTAGACGATGTTCATAGTAAGCTGCCATCTGGGCCACTTCGCCTTTGAGTTGTCCATCACAATTATGTAAAAGTTCTGAGAGAAGGCCCTGAAAAAAAGATAACGAGTAATTTAAATAATAATCATTGAAAAAAGTAATAATAAGCTAAACAAGCTTTATTTCTCTCATTCAAAAAAGAAGCAAAACTTCAGTATGTCGAATATTTAATGTATGAAGGTGCAAAGACAGAAGTAAAAAGAAGCTCACTGCAACATTATTAGTTATAATACTCTGTAGACAACCTAAAGTTGCACCAACAGTATCATATTAAAATATATGATAAAATCCTATAATGAAATTTCATTCATCCACCAGAAAGGATAAAATAAATCCATACTGTCATGAAATACCATCCATGCTACATTGTTAAAAAAAAATGCAAACAATTATGAAGTTCTGTGAAACTATACACACACAACCAAACAAACGAGCATATTTCTATGTGATTAGGATACAGATCTTTTAGAAGTGCTTATTACTCTTGTAGAAATGGATGGGTGGATCTCACTCTTTTTCTTTTATATTTGGCATAATTAGAATTTTTTCTTATAGGTGCTGCCATGTAATTTTAATGAATACAAACAAAACCCCCTGCACTCCCTAACATCTAAATCAATCAATACAGCAATACAGCTGGCTACCAGAGCAAACCTAAAGCTGTGCTTCACAATATCCTACAAAGTCTAGACTCTGATCATGGCTTTAATGTCATTCCCCATGTGCACTAAACCTCAGTCTGAAATACAGCTGACCCTTAAACAATGTGGGTTTGAACTGTGAGGGTCCACTTATAAGCCCATTTTTTTCCCCAGTAAGTCCAGTAACATAAATGTATTTTCCTTATGATTTTCATAATAAAGTTCCTTTCCTCTAGCTTACTTTATTGTAAGAATATAGTATATGATACATCTACATACTGTGTTAATCGAGACTGTTATCAGTAAGGCGTCTGGACAACAGTAGACTATTAGTAGTCAACTTTTGGGGTAGTTAAGTTATACACAGATTTTCAACTATGCAGGGGGTCAGGGCCTTAACTACCACACTGTTCAAAGGTTAACATAATTCCCCAACTATTTACATGCTGCCCTTCTGTTAATCTTCCAAGTCTCAGTTTAGACATGTCTTCTTCACAGAACCCACTGCTGACCTTCCACAGCCCACCTTCCATTACTATTTCACCTTCTTACTTCCTTTGTAGTACTTGTAACATTCTGAAATCCTTTTGCTTCTGGTTTCCCATTTCACCCACTAAAATGTGTATTTTCTGAAGGCCGGCCCTCCCCGGTCTTCTTCAGCACTCCCCTAATGGTACCTGGCACACAGGAGAGGCTTAATAAATATCTGTTAAATTAATGAGCTGGATAGAAAGAAATGACAATGTGTCTTAGTACTGCAAAAGTCCAAATGTTATGGCTATAAATGGCTCAGGATCTGAAATCAGATTACCTTCATTATAATTTCAGGAGGAATACAATGAGTTAGAAGCTCATAAAGTCTTCCACGAACTTCAAGAAGCCTATATAAAACAAGATAATTAATACTTTGTAATGGAAATAAGACAATTTTTTCAAGTACATACTGTGCTGTTTTAGTTATGAATTAAATAATCCTATACAGACATTTTCTTAAATGGCTTATCATATTTAAGATACACATTTAAGCTTTTCCTAATTTCAGTTCATTTTTCTAAAAGAATGTTCAGAACTTATTTAAAGTCAAACATTTATATTCAGAATTATTAATTATACCAAAATACAATGAAAGTACGAAATAAAAATTAAGACTTCAGGAGTAGTAAGGGTTGACATTCATACTGCATTTCAACATACTTTCATAACATATCAAGTGAATGTTTATTTCTTCTCCAGATAGATACCTCGGACATCTAGAAAATGGTCATGAAAACATAAGATAATCGCTAGTTAATTATACAAGTAAGAGAAGAGCATATAAGCATGATACCATGTATCACTACATACTACCTCAATTGCAAAATGAAAAAGCAGTATGGCAAGGAAATGAACTGGTCCTATCACAGAAAGCGCAGTACAATAGGTCATAGGCAAGCACTGAATCAGGCTGCCTAAGTGAATATGAACACTCCAACCTCTGAGTTCTTAATTTTAGGCCCTTCTCATAATAGTTTCAGGAGAGAAAGATACATATGGCATTTTAAATGGCAAGAAGAAAATGACAAGTAAAATCGTAACTACACATAAAACAACTTTCTCCCAATACATATTTAGTACCCTAAAGGGAAAACACTGTTCTGAACCATTACCAAAATATCACAGATGTTCCATATTTAGATGAGAGAAGTGACTCATCAAAGATGAATGTTTTTTTTGTTTTTTTTTTTTTTTGGTGTTACCAGAACACTTCCATTCAAAGCAAGTTTTCATTTTTAATTTCTTTAAATTTTTTATTTGTTATATTTACATCCAAGTTAGTTACCATATAATGTAATATGATTTCAGAAATAGAATTTAGTGATTCATCACTTACGGATGACATCTACTGCTCACCCCAACAAGTGTCCTCCTTAATGCCTCTTGCCCATTTAGTTCATTCCCCCACCCAAAAACCCTCCAGAAACCCTGTTCTCTGCATATTAGAGTTTCTTTCGGTTTGTCTTCCTCACTCTTTTTGTTATTTTTCTTTCCTTTGCATTCTGTTCACCTGTCTTGTATCTTATATTCCATATATGATTGAAGTCATATATTTGTCTTTCTCTTATTTAGCTTAGCATAATACACTCTAGTTCCATCCACATTGTTGCAAATGGCAAGATGTCATCCTTTTTGATCCCAAGTAATATTACATTGTAGATACATACCACACTTCTTTACCTATTCATCAGTCCACTGGCTACTGCCACCAGCGCTGCTATAAACACTGGAGTGCATGTGACCATTCGAGACAGCACTCTTTTTATCTTTTAGAGAAATACCTAGTAGTGCAATTGCTGTGTCGTAGGGCAGTTCTATTTTTAATTTTTTGAGGAACCTCCATACTGTTCTTCAGTGACAGTACCAGTTTGCGTTAACACCAGCAGTGCAAAAGGGTTCCTCTTTCTCCACATCTTTGCCAGTCTGTTGTCACCTGAGTTGTTAATTTTAGACATTCTGACAGGTGTGAGGTGGTATCTCATTGTAGTTTTGATCTGAATTTCCCTGATGAGTGAGGTTGTGCATTTTTTCATGTTATAGCCATGAGGATGTCTTCTTTGCAAAAGCATTTATTTATGTCTTTTGCTGATTTCTTCATTGGATTATTTGTTTGGAGGGTGTTGATTTGGAGAAGTTCTTTATAGATTTTGGATACTAACCCTTTATGTGATGTCATTTGAAATATCTTCTCCCATTCCATCAGCTGTCTCCTAGTTTTGCTGATTGCTTCCTTTACTGTGCCAAAGCTTTTTAGCTTAATGAGGTCCCAATAGTTCATCTTTGCTTTTGTTTCCCGTGCCTCCAGAGACATGTCAAGTAAGAAGTTGCTGCGGCCGAGGTCAAAGAGGTTGTTGCCTGTTTTTTCCTCTCGGATTTTGATGGTTCCTGCCTTACATTTAAGTCTTTCATCGATTTTGAGTTTACGTTTGTGTATGCTGTAAGACAGTGGTCCAGGTTCATTCTTCTTCATGTTGCTGTCCAGTTTTCCCAACACCATTTGCTGAAGAGACTGTCTTTTTTTCCCATTGGATATTCCTTCCTGCTTTGTCAAAGATCAACTGGCAATATGTTTGTGGGTCTGTTTCTGGGCTTTCTATTCTGTTCCATTGATCTATGTCTGTTTTTGTGCCAATACCACACTATCTTGATGAGTATAGCTCTGTAATACAGCCTGAAGTCTGGAATTGTCATGCCTCCAGCTTTGGTTCTCTCTTTTAGGATTACTTTAGCTATTTGGGGTCTTTTGTGGTTCCATACACATTTTAGGATTGTTTGTTCTAGCTCTGTGAAGAATATGTTATTTTGATAGGGATTGCATTGAATATGTAGATTGCTTTGGATACTATTGACATTTTAACAATATTTGTTCTTCTGACCCATGAGAATGGAATGCTTTTGCATTCTTTGTGTATTCTTCTATTTCTTTCATAAGCTTTCTACAGTTTACAGCATATAGATTTTTCACCTCTTTGGTTAGGTTTAGTTCTAGGTATTTTATGGTTTTTGGTTCAATTGTGAATGGGTTCGATTCCTTGATTTACCTTTCTGCTGCTTCATTACTGATGTATATACAAAATGCAACCGATTTCTGTACATTTTATATCCTGCAACTTTGCTGAATTCATGGATCTGTTCTAGCAGTTTTTTGGTGGAATCTTTTGGATTTTCCAAATAGACTATCATGTTGTCTGCAAAAAGTGAAAGTTTGGCTTTCTCCTTGCTGTTTTGGGTGCCTTTTATTTCTTAGTGTCATCTGACTGCTGAGGCTAGAACTTCCAATGCTATTCTAAGTAACAGTGGTGAAAGTGGGCATCCTTCATCCTGTTCCTGACATTAGGGAGAAAGCTCTCAGTTCTTCCCCAGTGAGAATGATATTAGCGGTAGGTCTTTCGTACATGCCTTTTAGGATCTTGAGGTATGATCCTTCTATCCCTACTTTCTTGAGGCTTTTTATTAAGGAAGGACATTGCATTTTGTCAAATGTTTTCTCTGCATTTGAGAGGATCATGTGGTTCTTTCTTATTCTCTTTTATTAATGTGATGCATCAAATTGATTTGCAGGAACTAAACCAGCCCTGCATCCCAGGAAGAAATCGCACTTGATTGCAGTGAATAATTCTTTTAATGTATTATTGGATCCAGTTTGCTAGTATCTTGTTGAGAACTTTTGTACCTATGTTCATCAGGGAAATTAGTCTGCAGCTCTCCTTTCTAGTGGGGTCTTTGTATACTTTTGGAATCAAAGTAATGCTGGCCTCATAGAATTAGTTTATAAGTTATCCTTTCTTTCTTTTTTTTGGAACAGATTCAAAAGAATAGGTGTCAACTCTTCTTTAAATGTTAGAATTTCCCTGGAAAAGCCACCCCTCCCTGGACTCTTGTTTGTTGGGAGATTTTTGATTACTGATTCAATTTCTTCCAGATCTGTCCACTTCTTCCAGATTGCCCTATTGGCAGTGGCATGTGATTGCTCATAATATTCTCTTATTATTTGTATTTCTGCAGTGTTGTGATTTCTCCTTTCACTCATGATTTTATTTATTTTGATCCTTTCCTTTTAATTTCGATCAAACTGGCTAGGGGTTTATCAATTTTCTTAATTCTTTCAAAGTACGAATTCCTGCTTTCAGTGATCTGTTCTGCTTTTTTGGTTTTGACAGCATTGACTTTGGCTCTAATTATTATTTTCTGTCTTCTGCTGGTTTGGTGTCTAATTATTATTTGCTGTTCTTTTTACAGCTGTCTTAGGTGTAAGGTTAGGTAATGTACTAGAGTCCTTTCATCCTTCTTTAGGAAGGCCTGGACTGCTATATACATCCCCCTTATGACTGCCTTTCCTGCATCCCAGAGGTTTAAGGCTGTTTTGTTTTCATTTTCACTAGTTTCTGTGTACTTTTTAATTTCTTCTTTAATTTCTTGGTTAACCCATTCATTCATTAATAGAATGATCTTTCCAAAAAAATTTTTTTGTGTGTGTGGGTGATTTCAAGTTTCATAGCATTGTGGTCTGAAACTATGCAAGGTATGATCGTGATCTTTTTGTATTTGTTGAGAGCTGATTTGTGACCCAGTATGTGATCTATTCTAGAAAATGTTCCATGGGCACTTAAGAAAATGTGCATTATGCTGTTTTAGGATTAAATGTTCTGAATACATGTTAAGTCCATCCAGTCGAGTGTGTCATTCAAAGCCATTCTTTCCTTATTGATTTTCTTAGATGAAAGTGGGATGTTGAAGTCCCCTTTTATAATGGTATAATCAATGAGTTTATGTTTTTGATTAATTGATTTACATATTTGGGTGCTTTCATGTTGGGGGCATAAATATTTACATGTTAGATCTCCTTGGTGGATAGACCCTTTAGTTATGATATAATGCCCTTCTTAATAGTAATAATGCTCTCTTGTTACAGTCTTTATTTTAAAATCTGTTTTGCTTGATCCAACTATGTCTACATCAGCCTTCTTTTGGCCACAAGTAGCATGATAGATGGTTCTTCATCCACTTACTTTCAATCTGGGTGTCTTCAGGTCTAAAATGAGTCTCTTGTAAGCAGCATGTAGATGGGTCTTACTTTCCCATCCATTATGATACACTATGTCTTCTGATTGAAGCGTAGTCCACTGACATTTGGAGTGACTCCTGAAAGATATGACTTTAGTGCCGTTGTGTTCCCTGTAGACTTGGGGTCTCTGGTGATGTTCTCTGGTTCTTTCAAGTCTTTGTTGCTTTTCGTCTTTTCTCCATTCAAAGAGTCCCCCTTAAAATTTCTTGCAGAGCTGGTTTAGTGATCACAAACTCCTTTGGTTTTGGTTTGTCTGGGAAACTCTTTCTCTCTCCTTCTATTTTGAATGACAGCCTTACTGGTTAAAGAATTTTTGGCTGGATTTTTTCCCAATTCAGCAAAATGAATATATCCTGCCACTCCTTTCTAGCCTACCAAGTTACTGTGGATAGGTCTGCTGCAAACCTGATCTGTCTTCCCTTACAGGCTAAGGACTTTTTTTTTCTCTTGCTGCTTTCTTAATTCTTTCCTTGTCTTGCGTATTTTATAAATCTGACTATGATATGCCTTGGTGATGGCTGGTTTTTGTTGAATCTGATAGCTCTCTTTGCTTCTTGAATTTGGATGTGTGTGCTTCCCCAGATTAGGAAAATTTTCCACTATAATTTGCTCACATAAACCTTCTGCCCCCTTTTCTCTTTTCATCTTCTAAGACTACTTTGATTTGGACATTATTCCTTTTTAATAAGTCACTGAATTCTGTAAGTCTTGTATTGTGCTTTTTGCCTTTGTTTCCTCTTTCCTTCTGCTTCATTATTTTCCGATAATTTTGTCTTCTATATCACTGATTCACTGCTCTGCTTCATTCATGCTTGCCGCCACAGCATCCATTCGAGATTGCATCTTGATTATAGCATTTTGAATTTCATCCTGACTAGATCTTACGTCTCATATCTCCACAGGAAGGGAGACTATGCTTTTTTCAACCCCAGCTAGTATTCATATTATCATGGCTCTAAATTCTAGATCAGACATCTCACTTATACTTCTGTTGATTAAGCTCCTGGTTGTCATTTCTTCTTGTTCTTTCTTTTAGGGTCAATTCCTTCGTTTTATCATTTGGGAGAACAAAAAGAAATAATAAAGTAAAAAATTTTTAAAAATTGAAAACAACAAAAAAATCAAATAAAGGAAGCTAGACCCTAGGTGTGTTTTGACCTTCTTGAAAGAAGCTTGACAGAATGGAGAAAAAAATGGAAAGAAAAGAAAAAAATGTACCAAACAATTTAGAACTTAAAAAAAATGTAATCAATAAAATAAAACAATGAAATAAAGTGAAATAAAATTTAAAAATTAACAAAAAAACCCATATTAAACATTTTTAAATTTTTTTAAAAAAGAAAAATAAATTTTTCTTTCTGTATCCCAGAAAAAGGAGGAAAAAAAGAACAATTTAAACAAAGACAGAAGAATAAATAAATAAATAATAAAGAAACAAACCAGCAAAATGAAGAAACCTGAATGAAGTTAAATTGAGTTTCTCATAGAACCGAAAGTATGAAGCACTCTACAGTCCATACACTAAGCAGGCTGACAGACTTGTGTTGGACTTCTAGGTGATGTGCTAGTGGGCACAACTGGGTGCGACTTGGTATAAAGCATCGGTTCTCCAGTAGGGGGTGCTGCTTAGATTATTGGGGTGGATGAGTGTGGTCTGAGCATGCAGCTATGCATGTGTGCAGGAGAGGTGGAAATGGTGTCACCTAGCCTCCTAGTCTCTGACACAGGAACTTTGTGCTCTCACTAACCCACGATCAAGCACCTTCCTTTGTCTCGGGCTTCTGTCCACTCCCCGCCTCCACCCTGTCCATGTTCAACCCATAAGCCTACCAAGTGGCACCTCCCTCCAGAGTTTTATCTCAGAAGGGGCTGTGCTTCAAAACCCACACTTCACAGACCCTGCGGCTTGGACCCCTGCCGACTCTGGGGGAGGATCTCACAGAGCAATGGCCAGGTGCTGGTTTACCCCAGAAAAAGTTTGTGTCATCACACAATGGTAGAGGTTCAGAGATTATGTCAATTCACAACACAGGGCTGGCGCCTGGTTTCAATACAGTCTCACGTCTTTGTCTCAATAGCAGCAAATGTGGCTGCTGTCAGGGGTCCACTGGGATCTATACCTGTGGGGAGGCCACATGGCCTCTACCAAATGTTCTCACAGGGAACTGCCTCTCCCTGTGTGGCCCCCGGACCCGTCAGACCCTGCTGCCTGCTCCTGCAGATTCGCCCCTTTTCCTCTCCAGAACACCACCAGGCAGTGACCTCTGGAATTTCTGACTCTGCGCTCCACTGTTTATAGAATCCTAATGGTACTGAGACCCTCTCCCTCCTTTCTGTCACTGGTTTTGGGGACTAGATTTCTTGTTCAGTCACCTGTGTGTTTTCACTCTTTCTCTCTATCCAGCTACTTTCTGAAGAGTACTTTTCCTGCACTCTCCCAGTGTGCCACACTCTCTCTCCCTTTCTCTGTCCTCTCTCCACAAAAACAGCTCCTTACACTCTGGCTTTTCTTTCCTCCAGTTCACCTCTCCACACCACGTACCTACCTGCCAAACTCTGTGACTCAAATTATGCAGATTGTTGTGTTAATCCTCAGATCAATTTCCTAGGTGTGCAAAATAGTTTAGTGCTGATCTAGCTGCATTTCAGGGATGAGACAAGCTGAGAACTTAGATGCTGCTCTGCCATCTTGCCTCACCACTTCATCAAAGGTTTCTTAAAAGTAGAAGTTCAGACCCTTTTCCAGGAACTCCAAGAGTATGAAGTTGTGCCACACAACAAAAAGTTGAAAAAGGAACCAGCATCTTTTGAGCACCTACTATGTGCAAGCCACTGTAACAAATTGTTTTACTTAAGTCCTCACACTAGCTGTGAATGGGGACATTATCTCCAGGTTTTAAATGAAAAAAAAAAAAAAAGGGCTGATAGTTTAAGTAACCTCACAAAGTTGACTATGAATAGATCTGCCTTACTCCCAAATCCATACCCCTCCAATGTTTGCCAAAGCATTTATTTAACTCTTCTGTATGAGACTCATTGCAGTATGCTATTTATACCTCACAACATCATTCTTTTACTGAAAAGAGATGTTAAGCTTCCATATAAATTCATGTCATTGAGGCAGAATTTTAATTCAAGTCTGATTCCAAAGGCCTTGATCCTTCTTGGACATGGTATTATATTTAAAAAAAACAAAACAAAACCACAACCAGGGGTGCTTGGGTTGCTCAGTGGATTAAGCATCCAACTCTTGGTTTCTTGATTTATGTACAGGGTCATGATCTCATGGTTCATGGGTTCAAGCCCCGAGTCAGACTCTGCACTGACAGAGTGGAGCCTGCTTGGGATTTTCTCTTTCAGTCTTCTCCTCTCTCTCTCAAAAATAAGTAAGTAAACATTTAAAAAACAGTAACCCCGACTATTAAAGAGTAAGAAACAGATACATACAAATGACAGATGATATTAAATCATTAAATTACTTTAGATAATCTCTACACCCAAGGTGGGGCTCAAATTCACAATCCTGACATCAACAGTTGCATACTCTATCAATAGAGCCAGCCAGGAACCCCAAAATTATTCTAATAATTATACGTATCGTTTATTTTTAAAAAGTTAATTCAGGATATGTTTCTCTCTACAAGTGTTCTATGCTGTGTGCATTTTGTGCATGTTACCTGCATCTTGTCTTAGTCTGAGTTCATTGCTAATATGACTTAGTTTCTTAAAAATGAATATGTTCTACATTTTCTACCTTTGTGCAGCTATTTCTTAGGGACTGCAAGTGCTAAAGAGTGCAAATTCTTCTGTCAGAGAAAAATGGTATTATAGAACTGTCTCTGATTCTTAACTGAATGTCTGCAAATAAACAATAATCTCCCTAAATAGTTTTCTTATTAAAATAAAGATAGTAATAATACTTTTCCTCATAGACCTGCTCTATGAATTAAATGAGATACCACAGTGTGCTCACTAAAATTAGCTGCTATACAAATTGGAGAATTATGACTCTTCTAAAATAAATCAAATAAGAATCATGACTAAATATTACAGCAAGTCTAAAGGTCAAAAATGAGAAACAATTATCTGGTACTGTGTGGGCCAACAATCAGAATGATAATAGCCCTTCTAGTATTTCTGGTCAACCTGAAAGCTTTGAAATTGAAATTTCTTTTTTTATAGCACAACGAAATCAATTCCTACAATTGTTAATCTAATCAGGAGACAGCAACGTCTCTTTTTGAACAAGTTCATTTGTGAGCTGCCCAAACTTGTTTGGAAAACTGAAAGAGGTAGCAGCTGCTAGAAGAATTAAGCAAAGCAATGATCAACTAGTCTTAAGAACACAACTTGTAATTATCAAATATTATAACATCTGTACCTAGCTCTCCTAAAATCAGGAAAGTTCTACTACTGCTACCACAAGTTTTCTTCTCTAAAATCAGAAAACAAGAATGTCATCTCAATGCGGAAATATTTTACAAAAGTAAAAGGCTCCTAAAACATGCTTTGTTGGAATTTTATCTCTTTAAAGGCTGAGATTACTTCACTGCTTAGCGAATTTTACAACATGGAAGGCACACTTTTTCCTAAAGTGAAGTTTTCTTTTCTGAAGAGATTACTTACAATGTTTGGCACTTCTTAAAAACTATTAAACTCTTCAACTAAAATAAATGAATTATAGAAATTCAAAACAAACCCTGATGAAATACTAAGTACCTATTATGTATGACCATCCATCGCCAATAATCTACATGGTGGCCAAAGAGTATATGCTATAATTCTTTTGAAGAATCTTTAGAAAAATTAGAATTCATCAGATATATCACCCAAGTGGAGAAACATGGCATATTTTTCTCATGATTGTTTTCATATGAATCAAGGAAGCTTAAATTTTAGTGGATGAACATAGTCTAGTCTGTTTCTTAAAGTAATCAACTATCCACTCTTAAGTCCAAAGATGGTTTCTTAGGTCTAAGAGGCATTAAGAGTAGAAGACTACATGTCAACAGCCTTAAAAACCTCTGGGCTTCCCAAAGGTAGTGGGTCTTAAGGCTGCCACTCTTGATTTGGAGAAAAGCAGGCAGCCCTTATCAAAGTTGTCACAAACCAATGGCTGAAGTATTTTCAGTATGATCTGCTACTATTACTCAGTAAATTTACTTCCACAGAAGTATATGGAAACAACTGTTCAGCAAATATGTCACAAAACACTTCCTACACACTGGTGGCATATACACCACACATTATTATTACAATTTTATTGTACAATATTATTAACAGAGTTCATCATTATACACCAGTGCAGAGTTCATGTATGTTCTCAAACCATTATTACACAATCTTTTTTACTCTTCACGGCAAAGGCACAAGTATTCCTGGCAGGGTAATAACAGTATCTTCATTATATGAATGGAAAAGTTGAAACTCCTTAAGATGAAGTTACCTGCTCAAGGGCATTTAGCTAAAAGTCAGTAGAAGTCTGATTCAGAGCCTGGTGTCTTTCTGAGATATGATGCATCAATTAGAGTTATAATATTATTCTTTTCAATATTAGAAAACTAAGCACATTGAGTTATAAATTAAGTCATCTGAGATTCTGAAAGAAAACTAAAACTTCCAAGATTTGTTTTAATCTATATATAAATTCCATACGCACATGTCAATAGCTAAGTAAAAGCCATGATACTACATACCAACTATTCTGAACTACTAAATTTCTAAAATTAAAATCTTATCTTTTCTTCAAAAGTTTAGTATTCAGATTCAAGACTTAATTTTAATTCTAAATGGCACTGGTGGTAGTATAAAACAGTTAACCAAAACTCAGATTATCTGTTCTATTTCTATGACCAAACTTTTATGGTCATTTTTGAAAAGACTTACCTTTGTGGAGTCTGTTGACTGACGATAGCATTGGCAGTCTCCCTGAGATACACCTCCCAATCTGTTTCAGGGATTTCTTGATCTGCAGTGAAAGGATATCTACATGATAAAAACAGAACATAATAAATTACATCGAAGTGTGCTTGTGTCCCAAAATGTTTCCTGTGGTAACTGCCCCTTTCACTCACTGTTGCACTCTGCAGGCTTCACACATAAGTAGGGCTTTTCGGAGATTCCTGCAGGACTTCTCTGCAAGTCTCTGAGCCAGTTGTGAAGGAAGATTCAGACCTTCCTTCTTACACACAGTAGATAACACGTGGCAAATCTACAAACAAAACAATTAACAAAAATAGGCAATGTGTCAGCATACTGAAGCAATTTCTATAGATAACATCTTTACAGACCCTTGTTATTTATTTCTGTCACTCTCTACCCAACCCATAGGCTCCTTTAGCAGAAAGCCAGGGTTCTCGTCCAGCCGTCAGGAAGAGGCAGCAACTAGTCCTGCCAACTACAAGAAGAGCTGGTTTGAGCTCCAAGCCTGCCAGCCGTCTTGGGGGCTGTGAGGAACACACACAAGGTCTCAGGTCTTTGACAAGGACACTGATCACAGGGCTGCCAAGTAGAGCTGAATAGGCTGAATTGTGCATGACTCAAGAGATGTTACTTGCACGCACTAAGATGTGAATGGTCCCCACAGGAGTGGTGTAACCTGGAGTCGTGTCTTACAGACGCTTTTAACTATATTATTCTCAAAATGTTTACAAGTGAAACTTCTAATAAAGTTACCTCACCACTCTGCAACAAACACAGGTGACATATTATCCCTACTTTGCATAAAATCACCCAAGATCTATTAACAGCAGTAAAGCTGCTTATTGTGAGAAATTTACATTTTTACTTTGTAAGTGTTAAGAATGATAAAAGAAAGTAATATATTATGTTGTTTCAGACTAATAATATTGGTCCCCTAACTGGAAACTAGGTATTGCCACATTATCTCCCTGCAAAATCTATATCCTCCAACCTCAAGTCTCCTCCAAAGCCAATTAAATCAGCTTAAGGTAGAAAAACTAAATAACTAGTATAACTAAATAACTAGCCCTTACCTAGTTTAGTAAAACTCCTAATACCTACTTAAGGTCAAAAAATGACTTAAAAGGAAGAACTTAAATACTGATGGCTTATATGCAATATTCTTAATAGAGCCTACTATCAAACTATGTATTGGTATCTGGTATTTACTACTATATATATTGGTTTATATTTCTACTAATGGTTAGCATTCAGGCCAGAGATGTTCCTGAATTACTAATACACTTCACTATGTTTTTACAAAACAAACACAACAAAGATGTAAACACAGTACTCACAGAATCTGAAATGAATTATTTCTTAAAAGTTTCACTTGACTTACGTCTTCAATGCTGGGAGCAGGCACACGAACTGCCAGGCACCTACTACGAATAGGTGGTATCACTTTAGATGTAGAATTGCAACACAAGATCAATCTGCAAGTGGACATATACTTCTCCATGGTTCTACGCAAAGCGTGTTGAGCATCTTTAGTGAGTTTGTCAACCTCTGTCAATAATACCACTAGTCAAGGAGAAACAAAACACATTTTAACTTGAATATCTATCTTTTTCTCTTCCTTCTCATTATTAGCAGTGGAATCCTAAATAAGAAGGCTGATACACTACTCTTCCCTTTGGCAAGGACACATAAAAGTCTCAAGTATGGCAAGAACAATTTATTTATTTTTAAGTTTATTTTGAGAGAAGGAGAGAGAAAAAGTACATGTACACAGAAGGAGGGCATAGAGAAAGGGAAAGAGAGACTTCCAAGCAGGCTCTGTGCTGATGGAGGGCTCAATACCACAAACTGTGAGATTATGACCTGAGCTAAAATCAAGAATCAGATGTGGACAGCACGGAGCCTACTTGGAATTCTCTCTCCCTCTCTGCTCTTCCCTTGCTTGTGCTCACTCTCTCTCAAAATAAAAAAATAAATATTTAGGGGCACATGGGTGGCTTATTTGGTTAAGTGGCAGACTTCAACTCAGGTCACGATCTCACAGTTTGTGGGTTCAAGCCCCACATCTGGCCCAATACTAACAGCTCAGAGCCTGGAGCCTGCTTCAGATTCTGTGTCTC
The DNA here is from genome assembly GCA_017311185.1 of Proteles cristata cristata. Classification (NCBI taxonomy): domain Eukaryota; kingdom Metazoa; phylum Chordata; class Mammalia; order Carnivora; family Hyaenidae; genus Proteles; species Proteles cristata. The sequence goes on from JAESUZ010005288.1 coordinate 111,534, forward strand.
CCTCTCTCTCTGCCCCTCACTAGCTTGCACTGTCTCTAGCTCTCTCAAAAGTAAATAAACATTAAGAAATGTTTTTTAATTAAAAAAAAAATAAACACTTAAAGAAAAATATATTTTTAAAAAATTCCAAACTTAAGAAACACGAGGCTAAAATGAAGTTAAAGAGGTTACTTTTTTTTGTAGAATTCACTGCAGACTTTATTATATTTATATGAACTAAAAATCACCAAGACAGGGAGGTACTATGATATATTTCCCCAAAATATTTTATCTCAGGAGAACATTTCCGTAGAACATTTTAAATCTTGTCATGCCTAGGAATATACTTTGGAAAATACTGATGCAAGAAACAGAGCCAAAAAGGAATAAAGACATCTGGTCACATGTACAGTAAGACTCCATCCAGCGATAACAAAGGATTGGCTTTAAAGTGTTTCAGGAATATTATGTAGTTAAAACTGAACCCAACTACTTATTGTATGTTTCATCATAAAAGTTATTTCTAGAAGACGGCAATGGTAGCAGTGTAGATTTGCATCTCTCCCACAAAAGCAGAAAGATTCCAAGACCAAAGACTCATGGACAACATTATATCAAAACAAAGTGACAGGTTTTACCTAAGAACCTCCCAATATGAGCAAGTAAGAACAAGCAACTGTGTGTGGGAGGAAATGGCAAGGATGTACTATGTTTCTGACGGCCTTTGGTACAGAACCCAAAACCACCTGCAAGAATACACTGTAAAGTATAACGGGACAATTTGAGAACAGCATGCACAGGGTTCAATTTATGGATTAGAACAAAGGAACCTGGATGCAACAAGGTTTGACAAAAGCAATACACTGAAAATAACAAAATGAAGCTCCCTTCCAAGACAATCCTTCATAGTGAGGAGAAATTCTAGAGATAGAATCCAAATGGAATAGAACAGGAGAAATAGAAACAAGGAGACTGACCCCAAAATCTGAAAAATAGCACCTAACAGAAAGTATTACATACCAAATGTTACAAAAATAAGTCCTTGGTAGGTAGAAAACAGCAGCATATTTTAAAAATTAACACATCATGACCAAGTCAGGTTTACTCTAGAAATACAAAGCAATTTCAGTCGAAGAACCAATAATATAATCTACACAAACAACAGAGCTAAAAAAAAAAAATCTTAATGCCACATTCATGGATGCAGAAGCAGCATTCGAAAAAATATAACACACATTCATGTTAGAAACACTCAATAAAATACAAACTGATGCTCCTTTCTTATTTCTTACTATGACCAAATAGATACAGGGGCACCTGGGTGGCTCTGTCAGTTAAGTGTCCAATTCTTGATTTTGGCTCAAGTCATGATCTCAGTTTGTGAGATAGGGCCCTGCATTGGGTTCTGTGCTTACAGTGAGGAGCTGGCTTGGGATCCTCCCTCTTCTTCTCTAACTCCTACTCCACTTGAGTATGTGTATGCACATGCATGCGTGCATTCTCTCCCTTTCTCTCTCTCTCAAAAATAAATAAATAAGCTTAAAAAAAAAAAAACTAGACACACCTCCGGCCAAAATCTAGCAACTAAACGTGGAAACCCTAAGGCTCTCCTTCCAGAGTCATGACAAGGATGTCTACTATCTTTAGTACTATTAAACATTATACTGGAGGTACTGGCAAACATAATTAGATATGAGAAAATGTTTAAAGCCATACAAATTGGAAAGAAGGGGAAAAATTATCTCTATTCACAGATAATATATACATCTGAAAATTCAAAAGAAACAATGGGAAGGCTATTACAAACAATAGAAGAATGTCATAATATAGTAAGATATAAAATTAAGATACAAACATAATAGCTGGCACATGTGTAAACAGAAGTTCGAAAATATAAGACTCCATGTACAGTCACAAAAAATACGTAAATGTAAATTTATTCTGAAATACAGTGAACTAAGGAAGAAAGACAATAAGCTGAAATATTCATAGGCAATTCACAAAGCAGTAAAATGAGCAATGAACGAAAAAAAAATTATCACACTAACTAAAGAAAAGCAAACACCAACAATTGATCTTCTCCACTCAAACTGATAAAGGTTAAAAATAATTAACCACAATGGTAATAAATGTCAGGGAGTAATGGGCACTCCCAAACACTTGGTAGTATAAATCTACCTTTTGAATGAAGAATTTAGCAAAATTTATCAAAAGCATTAAATGCTGGCATATTTATCATTACAAAATCTTGTATGAGAATGTACCTATATATGTGTGCATATAGGTAATACCGGTAGGTAATGACAAAAATGTTAATAGTAACTGTCTCTGGTTGGCAAAATTATAGCTGATTTTGTTTATTTAAATACTTGATAATAAACATATAATTTTGGTCCAAGGAACAGTTATTCCTTTTTTTTTTTTTTAATGTTTGTTTATTTTTGAGAGAGAGAAACAGAGAGTGAGCAGGGGAGGGGCAGAGAGAGGGAAACACAGAATCTGAAGCAGGTTCCAAGCTCTGAGCTGTCAGTACAAAGCCCAACATGACACTCAATCAAACTCATGAATTGCAAGATCATGACCTGGGTAGAAGTCGGATGCTTAACAGACTGAGCCACCCAGATGCCCCGGAATAGTTCTTCTTAAATCATGTTATTTCTTATTTTAAATAAAATATTTTCATTATTTATCTAGTTCTAAAATAATGAATGGGTGGTATAAATAGTCCTCTTTCCACCAAAATTCCATTCCATTAGGCTATACATACTCCCATGAGCAGAGAGATCATGACTGTCTCACTCACTTTTATAAGCAAAAATACGGGAGGATTAATGCTTGACATAGAACAGGTTAATAAATATTTGCTAAATAAATGGACTTTACGTTTCCCACTATGTTTTTCCTTATACTCACTACGTACCATGTCAGTATTGGCTTTAAAAGAAACAGGTTTATCACATACCTTTAAAATCTCTTTGAGAGTTTGTTTCAAGTTGCTGTGATTGTGCCACTGTTTTCAACATCTCCTGAATTACTACCCGGTCACTATTTCCAGCATCACTATATAATACAAAAATAATGGCAACTACAGATTTAAGTATTTTAGAAAGTATTATGCCCTTATTCTTAATATGGTATTATAAGAAAAACACTGAAGATCCTAAGTGGTTTAAATGTTAATCAAAATTATTTACACTTAATTACATTCATAAAACTTTCAAAGTGAAATATTTTAGGTTCATTAAAATGCAATACTCCAATATGTTTGACAAATTATCACTGAAAACACTAAACATGTTATATTAAATTTACTATTACTTAAAAACAGCAATAACTGGGGTGCCTGGGTGGCTCAGTCAGTTGTGACTCTGACTTCAGCTCAGGTCACGATCTCACGGTTCATGAGTTCAAGCCCCGCGCTGGCCTCTGTGCTGACAGCTCGGACCCTGGAGCCTGTTGCAGATCCTGTGTGTGTGTCTTTCTCTGTCCCTCCCCCACTGGCACTCTGTCTCCCTCTTTCTCAAAAATAAACATTAAAAAAACAAAAGCAATAACTAATACTTAAGTTTATCAAATACTTTAACACTTCTGTACGTACTACAGTTAGTATCTAGTTACAGCTAATTTCCTAATCATCTGTAGTTACTCAAAATGTAAAAATAACTCTGAACCAGAAATTTAACCTCCATTCCTCTTTTCCATCCCCCTAATAGTAAAGTTCTGAGAGAAAACAAGCCTAGACAAGTCTGCTCCCAACACTAGCCTGGAGCTCATTCAGGGTCTTGGCAAGATGATGGGATTAGCAAATGGAATTGAAGATAGTCAGAACTCTATAAGCTACTGACTTGTTGTAAGCATTATCTGTCATTTGTATCTACATTATTGCTTTAGCACTTACATCCTGCACCTCAGAAACCAACATAAAGTCACCTGGTTAATTTAGTCTGTCAATTTCAAACATCTGAAAAATAATCAGCTCAATCTCTAATGGACTAGTCTTGCTACCGAGGAACTCAACATGAGAAACAAGGCAAAACTTGTTTTTAATAAAACTTGTTTTAATAAAACTTGTTTTAATAAACAGCTTTTATTTTCCCAACAGTCATCAAATTTTTCTCAATTCACTAATATCATATCAATATGCTTGGAGTGTCTCTCTTATGATCATTTCCTAGTCAAGAATCAAAAATATTTCCCTTCTATGAAATTACCACTTTTTTCTACTTTTCTAATCAGACCCTTTCCCACCAATCTTATTTCTCTTAATTTTCTTGCACAAACCTAAGGAAAGTAATGATGCCTGTCTGTTAGAGTTGTCTTGAAAACTACATATAATAATCCATGTAAAGCTTCTCACACAGTACCTGTTACTGAAAACATACTAGCTTACAACTATACTCCTCCTGCTCCATCCAATCTTGAAATAGATGCTCAGCCTCATCTGTGCCACTGCCCGAAAAGGTAGCCATTGCCTGAAGATGTCCTTGAGTTTCTTCTCCTTCAAGAACATACCAGGCCCCAGACAACACTGAAGCTTTAACCAACTTTGCTCCCAAGACAATCACTTCTACACTATTAAGCACTACTAGATGGCCATGGCATGAGTTTTCAATGTGCCTCCCAACAGGAGCCCTAATCTTTGATTAAGTCATGATAAAGGATACAGACATTGGTTGGTAGACTATTATAACACACTCTAATCAAGAAACTAAAACAAAGGAGTGACCAAAAAAACAAAACAAAAAAAGATTTGGTAATCCAAAACATATTCTGAAATATTCACTCCAGACATTACACACTTTTCAGACATACTTTACTTTGCTCATCATTTCCAAAGTCAATATAGGAAAAATTTAATGACTATGAAGTGTGCTTTATATAAAACACTGAGTTCTACAGAGCAAGAAAACTTAATTATTAAACTGACTTGACTCAGAAGTCAGAGAAAGGGGAAGTGGAAAGGTTCTATTCCCCCTATTCCACACTGGGCAGCTTTACTTTTTATCTATTGTATACATGGTGTTTCCACACATGATTCTATTTCAAGAATGGGTTCTACTTTTAGAAAAACACAAAAAGACAAAGACAAAAAAGAAAAAGGAAGAGAAAAAAAAAAAAGAAAAAAGAAAAGACTTGTTTCTATATAGTAGAAACCTACCTGGGATTAACTTCAAGGTGGTAATTGCTCGCAATAGTGCTAATTTCAATTTTCTTTTTAGATGGAGTCTATAGAAAAGAAAATAAATGTTTTTAATGTCTATTGGCCATTTCTTCTCTTGCTGTATTTCAAGTTTTTCCTGAAATAAACAATGTATGCTTAATTAAAAAATCTTCAGATAACTACCATGAATAATTTAACTTCATTAACACCATTCTTTTCCTATGTACAGATGAACGTGTTTCTAAACTGGGTCATATCACACATCCTTTTATTATTTTTCCCTCCAGAAATCTACAGATCATCACATTATGAGATCATCACTGTAAACAGATCTGCATTGTAAACATCATATACATCCTTACACAGACTTCCATAAAACACAAAAATAAACACATATATGTATATATTCTCATATACGTTTTATGTATTTCTATAGTGTTAGTGCTTTTTCTTAATGTTTTATTTATTTCTGAGAGAGAGAGACAGCGTGAGCAGAGAAGGGTCAGAGAGAGAGGGAGACACAGAATCTGAAACAGGCTTCAGGCTCTGAGCTAGCTGTCAGCACAGAGCCCAATGCGGGGCCTGAACCCATGAACTGTGAGATTATGACCTGGGCTGAAGTCGGATGCTTAACTGACTGAGCCACCCAGACGCCCCATGTTAATGCTTCTTGTAAAAAAGTTATAAAAAAAGGAGGCAATCATATCCATTTCTCTGTGTTTTACTTTTCTTAGTTAACAATGCATCTACACAATTCCCCTCAGATACTGGTATAGGTTAGTTGCCTATCAACCTATAACATGGATGTCCCCAAAGCCAATCATACCAATGGACATTTTGCTTCTTGCTTTTTTGACACCCAAACTATCCCACAATTAACATCCTTCTACATAAATCAAATGTCCTGACTTCATTTCTGTGTAAGATTCCCAATAAAAGAATTGCTGGATTGAAGGGGATAAGTTTTCTAAACATCTATGTGTATGTAAGTATATATGTATAATCAGCCTATTTCCCAAAATAACTAACAATTAAGTTTTCCACTGGCAACAAATACTCTTGCCCAACATTCCCCTTCTGCATATATCATGCCTTCAAGTTCTGCCAATTTAATAAGACTCTCTTCAACCATCAAAAATGAGAAACATCTTTATACACATTTATTGGTCATTTATATTTCTCTCTTGTGACTCTTTGATCAGTTTTTGACCAAGTTGTCTTTTTTTTTTTCCAAACTGTCTTTCATTGTCAATTTGTAAAATTTTTTATCTAACACATTTCTTTCAAATATTTTTATAAAAAATCTTTAATTTTTCTACTTATTCTATGTACATTATCTTCTGTAATAAAAACCTATAAATTTCATATACATCCAAGTACATATTTCTTTTTTTCAGTTTTTTTTTTTTTAACGTTTGTTTACTTTTGAGAGAGAAAGAGAGACAGACAGACAGACAATGCAAGCAGGGGAGGAGCAGAGAGGAAGACACAGAATCTGAAGCAGGCTCTATGCTCTGAGCTGTCAGCACAGGGCCCAATGCAGGGCTCTAACCCATGAACGTGATATCATGACCTGAGCTGAAGTTGGACACTTAACCAACTGAGCCACCCAGGCGCCCCTTCCATGATTTCTATTAAAAGGTATTCTCGACCTACAGACTCCTCCTATAGTCTAAGCAATTGAGTGCTTCATTTTAACATTTAAGTCTTATATTCGTCTGGAACTCATCTCTATAAATTATGAATCATAGGGATTTAACTTTATTTTCTTTAGAGTAGATAACTAGTTACGCTAGCACACCTTGCTGACTCAGGATTTTAATACTGACTTGAAACAGATATTACATCATATTTTGGGGCTCTCTAATAAGTTCCACTGATCAAATTCTCTATTCCCATGCCAGTATAATATTGTTTTGGCTAAAACAGTCTTACAATAAGATTTGATATCTCAAAACACAAGTCCCACTTCACAAATCTTTTTTGTATAGTCTCAGAAATATATTCTTTCATATATACTTTCAGATTATGTCATGCAATTAAAAAACAAGTTGGATTTTAATTCTAATTTCATTGAAATTTATGCTGTAACTTAGGGAAAACAGATATTTGAAAATATTAAGCCTCCTATCTGAGAACTTGCTGGATCTTTCCACTTGATCAGCTCTTGGGTTTGTTTTCTTCCTCCTTTTATAAGATATGAGTTTTCTTCCTACAGATCCCACACTTTTCTTATTAAATTTGTCCCTACATATTTTATAAGAATTCCCACCAGGATGTACCACAAGGCACCTTAAATTCAATGTGTCTAACACAAGCTCATCAATAGTAGCCCCAAATCCACTTATCTTCCTAAAGATTCTATTATTAGCGCTACTTATCATCCAGTCACTGAGCATTCATTTTTTCAGTCAACCTAATACCTAATAGGTACAAGCTGCTACATCAGAAGCTATGAAGGCTATAAAAATCAGTAAGACAGGTTTCTTGCACAACTTCAAAACAAATACAATACTGTAAATGTATGAAAAACTATAACGAAGGCAAAACAAAGTACTAAAAAGTATAAACTATGGGTTAAAGAAGGAAAAGCTAGGGGTGTCTGGGTGGCTCAGTTGGTTGAGCATCCAACTGGATTTTGGCTCAGGTCATGATCTCATGATTCATGGGTTCGAGTCCTGCATCCAGGCTCTGCACTGATAGAGTCTGCTTGGATTTCTTTCTCTCCTCCTCTCTCACTCTGCCACTCCCCTGACTGTGCTTTCTTTCTCTCTCAAAATAAATAAATAAGCTTTAAAAAAACTTGAAAAAAAAAAAAAAGGAAAAACAAATTCTAATGGGATTGGAGAGGGGCACATCAAGAAGAGATATTTCAACTAAATCTTATCCATGGTCTAGAAGGAGAGAATGAAAATGCACTGCAGGGATAGGCTGGAAAGCTCAGCCAGGGCAGAATCCCGGAAATTCTCTGAACATCCCAGAGTTTCGTGCCTCCTTGTCTAATCAGTCAGCTGTCTAATCTTTACCAAGCTGCCTGACTCTACATTTAAAGTTTTTCTCCAAACCACTCCCTGTTTTTCCAAACCCATTACTGCTCTCAGAATAATCAACTGTAGAGACTTGAATTCCAGTTCCAGCTCAAGTACTGATTCACTAGATAATCTAAAATCAATTCCAATACCTACACTTTACCTCAAACCTCCAGTTGCTCATATTTCCTCTCTAACATAACTGACTTTGTTCTGGTTTTAATAGTTAGGTCTATAAATCAGTAGCTCTCAATCCTGTGCATCTGCATTATCTGTGAAATTCTTACTTAAATCACCCATTGGGCAGCAATGGCCAGGGCCATGGGAATATATATGATAAGGAATGAAAATTCCTGCTATAAATATTTGGAGGCTTCAAAGCAAAATGCTTACTGTGATGGTCTGATGTTCAATTCTCAATTTTTCCACTCCAACTCCATAAAGCTCACGTAGAATACACATAATCCTTGTCTTTTTTCCAGCACCTGATGGTCCATACACTAAGAGATGAGGAAAATCACCACACTGCACCTGGAAAAAAAAAAAAGGAGGCATTTTCTCTAGTTAAACAACTGCTCTAGGTAGAATTAAATTACTTTTTAGGTATCAAATATTTTGTGTCTCCATCTACGAAACCCCAAAAACATGTATGTATGAGCATATATAGAGACTTTTAATATTTATTCATTAATTTTTGTTTTTTTTTTTTTTTTTTGAGAGAGAGACAGACAGAGCACAAGTGGGGGAGGACAGAGAGAGAGAGGGAGTCACAGAATCTAAAGCAGGCTTCAGGTTCTGAGCGGTCCACACAGAGCCTAATATGGGACTCGAACTCACAAATCATGAGATCATGACCTGAGCTGAAATTGGATGCTTAAGAACTAAGCCACCCAGGCACCCTGAAAGAGTCTTTAAAATTAATTCTGAAATGTTGATTATTCCCCTGGCATTAATCTTATGTAATTATATAACTAGCATAGTATATATATATAGTACATAGATACAACACCTTATGTTAGAAAGCAAGAACTTCCAAACCCAGAGTGACTGCCAAAATCTCCTAGAAAACTTTTTAAAATAAAAACCTGATTACTGGACCCCCATCCATGAAATTAACATTCCGTGACTAAGACTGATACCTGTCTTAGATTGGGCCATAGTCTCTTTGGTAAGAATGGAGTGTATCTGGTTTATTTGAAAGATAAAGGAAAATTCTGTAGGGGAATAAGGAAGCAAAGCAAGAAAAGGAAGGCAGCCTATAAATTCACTACCTGCTTAACCACCCTGGGCATCTGTGATTTAATCCTGCTGGAGATACTCTTGAAACCATGGTGGAAAAAAAAAAAAAAACCACCACAATGGAGAAGGCTGGGTGGCTCAGTCAGTTAAGCATCTGACTCAAGTCATGATCTCACTACTCGAGGGTTTGAGCCCCATGTCAGGCTCTGTGCCGACAGCTCAGAGCCTGGACCCTGCTTTGGATTCTGTGTCTCCCTCTCTCTCTGCTCCTCCCCACTCACACTGTCTCTGTCTCTCTCTCTCAAAAATAAACAAACATTTAAAAAAATTAAAAAACAAAACCACAGCAAAATGGTGGGGAAGCTGGAGTATAATATGTTATCTCTCATCAATCCTTTGATGCCACCTGCTTGGGAAAATGGTTCAGATTAAGGAAGAGCATTAGGGGCGCCTGGGTGGCTCAGTCGGTTAAGCATCTGACTTCGGCTCAGGTCATGATCTCATGGTTTGTGGGTTCGAGCCCCATATCAGGCTCTGTGCTGACAGCTAGCTCAGAACGAGAGGCTGCTTCAGATTCTGTGTCTCCCTCTCTTTCTCTGACCCTCCCCTGTTCATGCTGTTTCTCTCTCTCTCAGAAAAAAAAAAAAAGAAGAGCATTAATGAGCAGGCATTTCAAGTCTGCTTAAGGGTGTTCATCAAAAGAAAGTCCTCAAGAAGTGGAGATCCTGGAAGCTGGAAATCAATCCGAGCACACTTACAAGTTAAGAGCAATGGGATGGAGAAGGGCACTGAAAATGCACAGTAGAGCACAAGACCGCATGCTTTAAAAAAAAACTTCCCAGGTGACTCTGGTGAGCCTGTCAAGTTTGGGAATCAGTGCTATGAAGGCTAAAAAAACATGGAGAACACCGACCTCAACCTTAGAGGCATAAAGTCTTGTGACAAAAGTTTCTAAGTAAGCATTACAGAAAAAGTTCAATAAGTATCTTAACAGAAGTGATTATTGTGGTGAATTTTAATACTTTATAAACTCATCTATGTCTGGCACTGGAAAAAAAAAGTGTCAAGGAAAGGAACTAGTCACCTGAAACAGTGCATGGAAAATAGCAGGTGCTTCACAAATACTTATTGCCTTTGCTTTTTAAACTCCAACTAGCCAAAGATTACAGGTATGCTTTACATGTTCCTGTTTTACTAAATTGTAGATTCAACAGTAAAACAGGTGAACAGTTTTTAAAAGCAAATCTATAAACATCCGAGACCAGTATATTAAATTTTTGTCCAAAATATTTACTCCAAATTCTGTATAACAAAAAGATAGCCATAGAAAATAAAAGGTATCATTTGACTAAGAAAATCAAAGTGAAAGCTATCTCAGTGAGAAAAATGCAATTTGTCTAGAAATGAAGTATACAGCTGTATACAGCTATAATAGGTTTCAAATTACCATAAATGGAATACCAGTAATTTAAAAAGGGGAACAAAAAACCCCTCAATCTCACAACATTATCAACTTTTGCAATGACTTTCATAAGGACAGAGTTCCTTTATTATTTATCATTTTTAGGTACTTAACATAGTACCTGTAACTGAAAAAAGGTGGGTACTGAAGAACCTGAGAGCTGAGCAAAACACTTCTATCAGCATACGGTACTATTTGGAACTAAAAAGGAGTGCATACATAGCTTACACAGACACTAGATTTTTCCCAAGACCCTTCTCCCATCTCATCCATTTCTTAAAAGACACAGTTTGCGTCTCAGAAAACATTGCCATGAGACACTTATCCCAACTACAGCACGAAAACACACATCAGGATGGAGAAAAGGGGGAAACAAATCTTTTAGAAGGAATTAAACTCAAGGACGACCTAATACAACCTCTTAGAATTAAACACGACCTCTGAAATTAGTAAATACAACACCTCCCTTTTTGTAAATAAGGGAGATGACATCAAGAAATTTTAAGTAACCCTGTTAAAAAGTAAAGTCAGATGAGGTCACTTCTCTGCCCAAAACCTTCCGTGGCTTCCGATCGCGCCCTGTGAGGATTTACCGGATCTGCACCTGCCCCCGTCCCATTTCCTTCTACGCCTCCCTCTGGCCCGCTATTACCCGCTCCACTGGCTCCCTGAGGTTCCTAGACCAGGCTGGGCACACAAGGGATGCGCACTTGAGTTGCCTCTACGTGTTCCACTCTTCCCTCACTTCGGGGCTTAGCTCAAAGGACAACTCCGAGGGAGGCCTTTCGTGTCTACGCGCACAACTCCCGCTCCCCACACTCCTGCCCTCTCCCCTGTTTCATGTTTGTCCACGGCATTCATCACCTTAAGAGTGGACGAGGCACCTCTCCTTAGGCGCACGACACCCCCAAGATGGGGGCCTAGCCTCTCCCCGCTCTCCCCGCCCGGGCCCGCGGACTCACCAGGTTGCGCAGCTGGGCCGCCTGCTCCTTGTGATAGTCCAGCCGTCCCAAAGAGCAGGGACGGTACTTGTCCACCCAGAGGCTCATGGCAGCTCGAATTCCCGGGGTCCGCCGCTTGAAAGTCCCGCGCGCGGGCGCTCTCTACGCCCGGATGCAGAGACAGTTCTCCCGCGAACTCCAAATCTCGCGACATCATTTCCGGCCTGGGTCGCGTACGCGACCAAAGAACTAAAGAATACGGAAGCTGGAACGGGTCAGTTTTAGTCGCAGTGTCGGTGCCGCCGGGTCAATGGTGTTCCTTGTCTTATGTAATCATTTTCTTGTGTTCTCACCCTCTGATAGTCCAAAGATTACAAACAAAACTGGAAATTTAGCTCCGGGCTTCAAATTCAGATACTCAGAGAAGCCGTGTTCCCTGATTAATTTCCTTCGTTCATTCATTCACTCATTCGTTCTGCAGAAACCAGAATATTGTGTTGAGTCCTGTTCCGGGAACTCGAGTATATACGATGTGGGTCATTTCTCACTGGGCAGGCTCTCAATAAAGCTGTTTAAAACAAATTGCTAAAAATAAACTCTAATCTCCCTATCTTTCCTTACTTCCAGCCCTCAAGAGTCTTACTTGGTTGAAAGCAAGAGAATCAAAAGGTCATGAAAAACTACAGAAGTGTGACCTACAGGAGGGACGATATGACGTTAGTATATTACTTGAAGTCCAGAATATTTGAAAATCCTTCCGATTAAAATGAGAATAATGTGAAACCCTTAGGAAAATATTCTGCGTAGCCTCCCAAACTGCACCTCTCAATGCACCTTTCTAGTTGTACACAAAATTCCTTGTTTAATTTATGCTCTTATTTTATATATTGTTATAAACATCGCCTGTCATTTGGTTGCAAGTTCTTACAAGACAGGTATTGATTTCCAAATATGTATTATAACCTATCAAAGTATCCCTTCTCATTCACTTATTAAACAAGAATGTATTGTGCTCTGCTGAGTTATTCCTACGTGCAGGACACTATTGGGCACAGTCAATAGCACAACCACCTGTAAGATATAGTCCCTGTTTGCAGGAAACTTTCTGAAACAAGCCCTGGGGGAGAGGGGAGGGGAGCTTCTACCTCAGGGCCTTTGCACTTACTGTTACCTCTTCCCGGACCACTTTTGTCCAAGTGTCAACAGAGATGGGTCTCTCACCTCTCTCAAGGTATTTGCTCAAAATCATCTCTTCAATGAGGTCTCCCTGACCATTCTATTTAATACTATGAAACTTTTCACATCCTCTATATTATTCTAATCGGTACGGGGCGGGGGGTGTTTGAAATTAGAGATACTGAATTGTCATCTATGTCGGCAATAGAATCTGAAAAAATAAAAATGGAAATAATTACTCACAGGAGGAAGGTGAATCACGTGCTGAAGTGATCAGTAAAATGACAAGAATGACCCTGAGCATGACAGACAACTTCAAATACAAGGAAGGGTAATAGAAAGTGGAGTTTGAAGGTGTGCCGACATGTGTTTCAAAGGGAAGAAGAAATGATGTGAAGAGAACCGTACATAAGGAAGGCATTTAGGTCACTTAGGATTGTCAGATTTCATAAATTAAAAGTACATGAAGCCCAGTTAAATTTAAATTTCAGATAATTGTTTAGTATCACTAAGTATCACTGCAAATAATATTCAGTATTACTAAATATTCCATAAATATTCTGTAGGCATACAGACACACAAAAGAATGCATTGTTTATCTGGAATTACAATCTAACTGGGTATCCTGTATTTTATCTAGCAATCCTAGACTCTTGAATATATGGAAAGTGAGACAGGACTGGGAGGAAATAGAATCCTCAGGGGAGAGCCAGGAAATGAAAAATATGTTCGGAGAAGAGGTTATACATATTAATCAGTGGCCAGCAAACAACAGCGTTAATCGCTCAATGACTCAGCTTCCTCAGCTCTAAAATAGGGTTGATGAAACCTGCTTTATTTACATGGTTCATTTGAAGATTAAGTGAGGTAATGTAAGCAGCAACCACATCAAAGGTACTCAATAAATAGTGGTTTTATTTTATCAGGAAAAGACATATTTACAGTGATACAGGATAAAGGGGCTTGAATAGAGAGATGGTTAAGAACACCCCAAGACTAAATTTGCACTAAGCTCACCCAAACAAAAATGATAAAGCAGTCATCGTTTACCTGTAACTAAGGGTTAGACAAAAACTACCTAAACATGTGGAGACCCTCAGGATAAAGGAATGAGTTACCTGGGCTTTTCTGCTCCGAACCCTTGGCAGTTTATCCCAATGTACCTCTCTGGAGCAAACCTGTAATTGGATCTTGCCACAATCAAGAGGAAGGTTTTTCTATAATCTGGATCTAATTTTGTTTCTTTAAAAAGAAGTGATACAGCAGATATGCCATGATTTCAAGAGGCCTAGAGACTAGTCAAGGAGTGTGTGTAATTTTACTCCCTCTAAAAATACATTATCACTTTGGCTTCACATATGTTTGTGAGTTTTCTCGTTCCTAGGTCGGAACAGATCTGGATCTTCCTTTGCAGAAGGCATACCCAGCAAATTTCTCTGGCATCCTTGCCTCTATTTTAAAGTGAGAGAATGTTTTGGCCCTTTTGTCTTATAATGTATTCTTTGAAATTGTCAGTGATAGTGTCCAGTTATAATTCCATTTCTCTATTTGGAGACAGTCCAATGGGTAGATCTCTCTCTGCACTTTAGAAATAACATGAAATAGTAAGATGGAAAGAATTTTCAACAGGTTTCTCACAACAGCTTTACATAATGTCACATTCTTTGATAGAAATAATATGAAAGTTATCATTCTGAAATAAGTGAGCCTAGACTTTGCTGCAAATAACTTGAGAATAGTTTAAAACTCCCAAAGAGAGAGGGCATAAGTAAAATTCATTTTAAAATAGTGGTAGAGTCACTGCTCTGTCTTCACCAAATCTCCTGATTTTCTTGGATACACAGGTGCTTTTCCCAGATTTCTCTGTAATCAGTGGAATCACGTGACTGAATTCTGGCCAATGGCAGGTAGGAGGCAATGGTGGGCACCATTTCCACTCCTATCGTATTCAAACTTCAGGGTGCTCCTCCACGCTTTCACCACTTTTGGCCAGTTTATTTCAGAGAATCTAGGAGGAGGCTCTGGGGTTCCAGGGGACAGCTGAAGCACTGGAGAGAGGGAACCTAGGTGCCTGTGTCTTAGCCCCAGTTATTTTCCACATTGCTACAAGCAAAGCAGGTAATTTATTTGGGATATAATTACACAGATCAGCATAGATGGACTGAGGAAAGGGAAACAGGAGAGGAAGTAAAACCAAAGCAAGGTCACCTCCATGGGAAACTTGGGCTTGATCACTGTCTGAGAAGTGTGCAGATTTCTTTCAGTAGTCTTCTGAGAGAGTTAGGAAGAAGCATTTATCCAGCCACTCCCATACGCTATTGGTTGAGAGCATTCCTTGAAAATGCTAACACAAACACACACACACACACACACACACACACACACACACACACACACACACACACACATTTCTGCAGCACTAGGCCTGCATGCTCAGCAAGATCTGCTGGTACTTTGCCATTGAAGTCCAACAATCCTACCATTTTTTTTTCTTACCCATTAACCATCTTTTATCCATTTTTTCTCCCAAGAAAACAGCTAATAATGGTTTTGTACATTTCATACTAAATTGCCATGTAGCATCAAAATGTCTCAAAATATTAAAGACAATTTTTATAAAGATAATTACAATATAAATAAGAGCTTTGATGTATCAGAGAGCAGATAAGTACTTTTCACATAAAAAGCAAAATGGCACCTCATTAAAACGTCAGGGATTCGGAAGTTGAACACGGATGCAAACAGTTCTTTGGCTGGTGCCCCTCTGCCCTTTTCAGTTGGCACATGCATTGCTTCAAAAAGGAAATCCAGGAATTCAAACTCTATAGGTCCATTATATGTTCAAGGGCTGGTTTCAGCCAGTTGACACCATCAAGAATATGTACTGGCTGACTGACCTCTATTATCAGAGGAAATTTTGTTTTAATTTTATCTTGATTTTAATATGAAAATTGGTTCCCTTCTAAATGTGTATTTTTTTCTTATGATAAATCTAGAAATTACACAGTATTAAAAAGAGGAGGGTCTCTGAGATAACGTATTGCAAAAATGAAGACAAAGTACAATCATGGTGCACTGCAACACAGGATTTTTTATGTTGTTGTTGTTTGGGGGGGTGGTCATGTGAGGCACTTTGGCTCATGACCTAAGTATCCCAGGCAGACTTCTGTGTCTTTTGGGTGTGAGCTGGCACAGCTGGTATCCCTGGCTCTGAAGTGTGTCTTAGGATGACAGGTATTGGGTGTGGACAATGGAAATGTCAGTGGCATGAATCAAAGAGCATGAAGGGTCTTTGTCCACTGTTCTCTGAGCCATAGGATGCTGTGACACCTCCCATCCAAACAAGAGTCAGAGCACAAGACTCAGATCTATGCTGGGTGAAAGGGACCTGAGGGTAGATGTGGTGCTTTTATATTCATTCTGACAAGTATTGTTACTTATGTTTTTATATACATTTATATCTGTGCATCCACAATCTATATCAAGATATAGAACATTTCCACCATCTTAGATGGCTCTCTCATGTCCTTTTCCATTCAGTACATCCCCAGAGAAGCCACAATTCTAAGTGATATCATGTTATTTTCCTCTGTTCTTAACCTTTATGTAAGTGATATCATATAGTATAGTTTCTCTTGTGCCTGAATTGTCTTGCTTATAACATATCTGCAAAATTCAATTATTTGTTATGTGCAATAATGGGTTGTTCCTCTCTTAATGCTCTTTAGTGTTCCATTGTATCAATGTCAGGACAGGGGAATCACGTGTGCAAGACCACATAGCCTCCTGTTTGGTTAAATGCTCTGTTGTTGACATCTTGAAATTGTTAATAATTTCTTAACCAGTCACCTGCATTTTCATTTTGCACTGTAAAATTGTCTTATTAACTGTGTCACTAGACCTGACCAATACATATCTCACTTTATTATTTGTTGTACCACTGATGGACACTGGGATATTTCCATGTTTTGTCCAGTAAGCATAATTTTCTTGAATATTCTTGTATATATTTTTTGAGACCTGCACCAATTTCAATTGGACATATGCATCTAGGAATGAGATTCCTGGGCAATAATGTATTCAGCTTCAGTAAATACTGACCAGGGCTTTCCAAAATACTTGTACCAGTTTACATACCCATCAGCAAAAACTAAAAGACATTTCACATCCTCTTCAACAAGTTTCTTTTTTACTGTGGTAAAATATTCATAGCATGCCATTTATCATTTGAGCAATTTTTAAGTGTACAGCTCATTATCATTAAGCACATTCATGCTGCTGTTCACCCATCACCACCATCTCCAGAACTTTTCCATCCTGCTGAACCAGGACTCCGTACCTATTAAACAGTAATTCCCCATGATGGTAACTCCAGGGCCTAGAAACCACCATTCTACTTCCTCTTCCCTATGAATTTGACAATTCTAGCCTTAATGAAGTGGAATTATATAACATTTTTCCTTTTGTGTCTGGTTTATTTCACTCGCCATGTTGTTTTTAAGGTTCTTCTATATTGTAGCACGTAATAGACTTGTATTCCTCTCCAAGGCTGAATATATTCCATTGTAAGTTTATGCCATACTTAGTTCATCCATATCCATTGATAGATATTTGGTTTATTTCCATCTTTTGGCTCTTGTGAATACTGCTGCTGGGAAAATTTATGTACAAATATCTGCATAAGCTCCTGCTTACAGTTCTTTGGGGCAAATACTCAGAGGGGGAATTGTATCACATGGTGATTCTATGTTGTTTTTTGAGTACAACCACACTGTTTTCCATGGCAGCTGCGCAGTTTTACATTCCCACCAACAGTGCACAGTTAGTTTCTCCACATGCTTACCAACCAGCAAGCCTCTAATTTTAGCCATTCAGTTGGGTTTGTAGAGACATCTCATCATGGTTTTAACTACCTTAATCATTAATGATATTGGGAATCTTATCATGTGTGTACTGGTGATCAGAATATTCTCTTGTAAAGTGCCTATTCAAATCTTTTTGACATTTTTATTTGTCTATTATTGATTTGTTTTTCAAACACATGTATTGTGAATATCTCTTTCCTATATGTAGTTTGGCTTTGATCTCTTGATAGTATCTTTTGAAGAATAGAAATTCTTAATTTGAATATGCATACTATCTTTAAAAATCTTTGCCAACTCCAAAGTCATCAAAATGTTCTCCTGTGATTTTTTTAAAGCTTTATTGTTCCATTTTCACATGTAGGTTTTAAACCTAAAATTTATTTTTTTGTATGGTGTATGACATAAGCATCAAGATATATTTTTTTCTCATGTGGATATTCAGTTACACTGGTATTATTTATTGAAACGATTTTTTTCCACTCTACTGCAGGATCACCTTGTCATCAACCAGATGACCATATATGTATGGATTTGTTTCTGAACTCTGTACTCTGACCCATTGGTCTATTTGTCTGTCCAGACACAGAAACCACACTGTTTTGATTACTATAGTTTTATAATAGGTCTTGGTTTCTGGTGGTTGGACTCTTTTTGTTCTTCTTATTCAATTTTGCCTTTGCCGGTTTTTGTTCTCTGCATTTTCTTATAAATTTGAGAGTCAGCTTGTCAATTTTACAAAAATCTCGGTTAGGATTCCTTTGGGGATACCTAGTTACAAGCATTTAAGTCTATATTTGAATATTGTGGATTTCATCTTCTTGGTCTTGGAAATTGTAAAATGGATTTTTCTGACCTGAGCACATTATAAGCCTGTCACCCATTTTACTCAAGCCTTTATGTATGCAGAATATTTCAAAGGCAAAAAACACTTTTTTCTGCATGATTTTACCATGATATTTATTTAACACCTCTTCAGTTGCCCTTGCTACCTTTTGAAAGGTAATATTTTAAAACTGAAAATAGTCACTTATGGCTGTTAAAAGGAAACATATTTTACATGAAATAGCATCAAAAACCAATAACAATTTTGAAAAAAAAATTTTTTTTCATGTTTTATTTATTTCTGAGAGAGAGAGAGTGTGAGCAGGGGAGGGTCAGAGAGAAAGGGAGACACAGAATCTGAAGCAGACTCCAGGCTCTGAGCTGTCAGCACAGAGCCAGACGTGGGGCTTGAACCCACGAACCATGAGATCATGACCTGAGCTGAAGTTGGACGCTTAACTGACTAAGCCACCCAGGCGCCCCCTCAATTACAAATTTAAAAACACAAAATGTCATTAAATGTCTAATATAAAAAGAAGAAAGGGCCGGTAGCCCTTTGAGGTTCTATGGCTCTTGTCACTGATATTACTTCATCTCGATGCTTTACAAATGATCAGTCTGTGGCCTCTGAGAGAGGGATCTTGAAAACAGGAGATCTATAGTGGAGCAGAGCAAGAGAACACTCCAGGGTACCAGTGCAGGGGAGATGCAGGCAATAGTGACGGTCAACACTTGGAAACTGACTGGTTTAGGCTGATGCAGGAGGACAAGTGTCTCCAGAAGATGGAATTAATACCTGAGGTGCTCATGCATACTGAAATGAGATTTATACCTACATGAGAGAATCTGGGGTAAGTTAGCAATTGGTACATTAGAAACTGAGCCAAAGAGAAAACAAGACAATTACTAATAGCAAGAAACATAAAAATTATATAAAAGGTTATATAATACCTAAGAAAGGAAATGTTATAACATTATAGCACGTGGCTAAACTGTAAATAATACATATATAATCAAAATAACATAAACACCATATATTTTCCTGACCAGAAACTATGATATAAATGCACTTGGTAAGAGAGGGGACTGGTGTAAGAGAGATAAGACCTCACTTTCCTTAGTAGGAAATCAATAGCTAATTTTTCAAAATCAAGAAAAAGCAGGATAAGTATGTTATCCAGAAATATGGAGTTAATACTAATACACAAGCACACACACACACACACACACACACACACACACACACACACCCCTGCGTACACACACTCTAAAAGAGTCTAAAGTGTTTTCTCCAGGAAGCAGAAATCAAGTCGTGGTGCAGAGACCAGGGACAGAGGATGTAATTTTTCATTCCAACCTTTGTGGACCCTTTTACCTTTTCTTACTCTGTCCTCCAATGAAAATAAAAATTAAGTAAACAATACAGTGATTAATACAAAGTGAACCCAACAAATATACTGGCCTCTATTGCCACACATATTAAATTTATTTATTTCAGTACTCGCTTTAAACAGGCTTTCTAGGAGCGCCTGGGTGGCTTAGTCGGTTAAGCGTTCGACTTTTGCTTAGGTCATGATCTCGAGGTTCGTGGGTTCGGGCCCCGCGTCGGGCTCTGTCCTGTCAGCTCAGAGCCTGGAGCCTGTTTCGGAGTCTGTGTCTCCCTCTCTCTCTGACCCTCCCCTGCTCACGCTGTCTCTCTCTCTCTCCTAGAAATAAAAATATAAATAAATAAATAAATAAACAGGCTTTCTAGGGGGGCTCACCTAAACAGATTGGTCAGGAAAGGTTTCTTTGGAAGAGTAACACTTAGAATGAAGTTAGAGTTAGAACCCACTAGAAAGGGAGGAGAGTATATTTCAGGATGCAGGACCCAAACTGGCATAGGCTCTGAATGGGGAAGCTTTAGGGCTTCTACTGAAAGACCTGTTGGCCTGAGAGGAGTAAATACAAAGAAGGAAGTCAGGAGATGTGACAGCCTATGAAGAGATTGTGCTAGGTGGCCCTCCTAGCTTTTAATAAGGATTTTTTCCAAAAGTTTTTATGTTTATTTATTTTTGAGAGATAGTGTACAAGTAGGGAAGGCACAGAGATAGAGAGAGAGAGACAGAAACAAAAGCAGGCTCTAGGCTCTGAGCTGTCAGCACAGAGCCTGACATGGGGCTCAAACTCACAAGCCATGAGATCATGACCTGAGCTGAAGTCAGGTGCTTAAGGACTGAGCCATCTGGGTGCCCAATAAGGGGTTTTTTTTTTTGTATGTATCCAGAGTTTCCTCTAGTTACCTCACCGGTATGTAATAGGGTTAAGCTGGTTCTTCCCAACTGCCCTTGAAAAGGTCAAGCATGTGGCTAATTTACCGTCTTGGTAATTCTCTTTCAAAAATGGGAGGGAATCACTACTTCTGCTAGGAAGGGCTGCTGTTCTGATGTGGAGTATTCAAAGGCCACAGTAGTCTGAAATTTCCTCAAATCAAACCAAATCTTCTCAAGAAACGAGTCATGAGCAAGCCCTGACTAGAACCCCAAGAGTCTAGGGCTGGAAAGGCCACACTGACGGCATTGTTGTTGCTGTTTCGTATTGTTTCAGGCTTTGTTTTGTGTTTCTTTTGAAATACACTAATGGTGGGGCGCCTGGTGGCTCAGTCTGTTAAGCATCCGACTTTGACTCAGGTCATGATCTCTTGGCTCGTGGGTTCGGGGTTCGAGCCTCGCACCTCGCATCGGGTTCTGTGCTGACAGCTTAGAGCCTGGAGCCTGTTTCAGATTCTGTGTCTCTCTCTACCCCTCCCCCACTCATCCTCTATCTCTCTCTGTCTCAGAAATAAATAAACTATAAAACAAAATTGAAATGCACTAATGGTAAGAGCAAGAAGGAAAACTTAAGTAGAAAAAGCAAAGAAATTTATAAAAGACAGTCTCATCCTTTTTATATATTTAAAAGTGTAATTTTTAAATTTAAAACTGAGGACCAATCGCATTTGTCCTACCATATCAAAAAAGTGGTTTTGCTTTTTTAAGGTGTCATGGTCCTGTTGATGCAAAATGAAAAAAACCTCTTAGAATTTTTTTTTTAATATTTTTTATTTATTTCTAGGAGAGAGAGAGAGAGAGACAGTGTGAGCAGGGGAGGGTCAGAAAGAGAGGGAGTCACAGACTGAAACAGGCTCCAGGCTCTGAGCTGGCAGTCAGCACAGAGCCCGACGCGGGGCCGGAACCCACGAACCGCGAGATCATGACCGAAGCGAAAGTCGGACGCTTAACCGACTAAGCCACCCAGGCGCCCCAAAACCTCTTAGAATTTCTAAAAAAAAAAAAAAAAAAAAGAGAGAGAGAGAGAGAGAGAGAGAGAGAGTTTTGTTTGAGCTCAAGTTGTGACAGCTGCCTGGGATACGCAAGCTTCCCCAGAAAAGAGTCCTCCAGTAAGGGAATGTTTGGTGTAAGGTTATATACATTTTTTACATAAAAAGTTACAAAATATTAGACAAAGAACATTTCAGAGAGTTGCAGACCTTCTATGCAGGGCTGTATGATTTTAATCTTATGAGAATCAGGGAAGTTTTCCTACTTTTTCTTATCCTCTTTGTTCAGAATGCTCCTTTTGGTTATTTTTTTGATCGAAGCAGATGTACAATGTGTGCTCCGGGCAGAAATAGAACCCATACTTTGAAGTTTTGCTGAGTCATTTTGACCTTGGTAAATGTTAAAGTACAGCTTCTCTGAAAGCTCAGTAGCAAAGCTCACAAACATGAAAAGTTCCAAATTTCCTTTACCGGTACCTAGTTGTTTCTGAGGCTCACAATTAAGAAAATAAGATGAAATATGCAATGCCTATGTATTCGGTACCCATGCCTTACCTTTCATTTGAACCTTTCATTTGAAAGAATTTATTTTTTTATTCTGCCTGGGGCTGCTACACCATCATTTTAAGAAGTACCAGGTGTAGTGTCATTAACAAACACTGAGAAATAGGAAGAAGGCAGATTAAATGATTCAAAATATGTGAAATGTAAACCTAAATGCAGCTATTTTGACTTTAAGAGTTACAAAGAGTTTAGAGAGGTCATAAAGCTGTTGGGTTACTTCTCTACTTAAGATGTCTACATTTTATTTAAAAACTTAGAACTTCCAAGTTCATTAATTCAAAGATGGAGGTATACCTTTTCTGATCAAGAGAGGAAGACCCCAACACATAATGCAGGTAGTAAGAAAAACAAATATATTTAAGCTAAATTAACAGTTGTTATTTCTATGTTTCAGTATTCTTAATTCAGCTCATTAAAAGAAAACCAGGGGACTCCTGGGTGGCTCAGTCAGTTAAGCGTCCAACTCGGCTCAGGTGATGATCTCACAGTTTGTGAGTTCTAGCCCCAGGTGGGCTCTGTGCTGAGAGCTCTGAGCCTGGAGCTTGCTTTGGATTCCGCGTCTCCCTCTCTCTCTGCCCCTCCCCAGCTCACGCTCTGTCCCTCTCTCTCTCAAGAATAAATAAACATTAAAAAAAGAAGAAAAGGAAACCAAAAAAAGACAGGTCTTTGTCAAAGAAGTTTGGCATATATATATATTTTGTTCAGCTGCTGTGAAAGATTCAGCCCATTATAATAAACGCATTTGTTTTGAAGTGTTACTGGCACCACCAATTCCCATTTTTTCTCTTGAATAAAGATTGTATTTGTGGATTTTTTAAAACTTTCTCTTTCTTCACATCACTACCACTCCGCCCCCATTCCTCTACACAGAAGTTACAAATAGAGACACCAGCGGTGGCTAGATAGGCCCAAGCTTTGGGGAGCAAACAAGGGGAGAACACAGGAAGTCTGTCGCAGCTTCACTTGATCCCCCCCAAACAGGATGCCAGTCCTCTAGTGATAGAATTTCATACGCTTAGAGAAAAGCCTAATCCAGGTTTCCCTCCCAATCTCCTGAGACAAACAACGCGGCTGCGCAGGCCTGTCTGCAGGCCACGTGCGGCCTGCACTCCTTGGCCAGCAAACTTTGCTTACACCTTGTAACATTTTGCTCAGATCTTCTCAGAAAGAAACAAAACCGAAACACAAATCAAGCACTATTTGATTTATTTCCCCTTGATCTTAGTGATTTATTACCCATTGTTCTATATACCCCCGCTAAATGTTCCTGTAGAAGAGAAAAAGGGTTTAAAGAACACATAGTCAGCCTCTGCCTCACGAAGTATCTGTGAAAGCATAGACTGCATCATCCAAAAAGTCAATTGTTTGATACTGGAGGGAAAACTTCAAGGCAGGCCAAAGCTGAAACAATGGACTGAAGGTGAAGTGAGGTCTCCATTCTGACGGCCATTGATGCCAACCTTCCCTGCCTCCTAGGATTGTGGATTGCCAGCAGCCGGTATGGTTATCTGCAGGCTATCACTTTGTTTTAACAAGCTAAAGGACATCTGGTTATTTTTATTCATAAAAATGTGTAATATAAGAAAATACATTTATTTATATTTTCCACATTTGAAGACTAATCACATTTTCCTACAAATAATAGCTTGTCCACAAATGATACACAGAAATGGACAGCAAAGCACTTCTGACCAGTTAGTATTTACACAATAATCTGTTACATGGAAGTCAATTCTCTGATTCATTTCTGGAATGAAAAATCTCAGAAATATCTTTAGTTTCATTTATTTTAAGTGATGGGCAATATATGTTACAGTCAATAGTTATCATCCTATGAAATATAAATAGCTTTTATTATAAACAACTGAAAAAAAAGCAAGGATCAGTAATGACTTCTAATAGAACCCTATTGATTTTCCTTATATTTCTTATACTGCTTTCATGTCTCTGGTGCCCTCTGGGCAAATCTTCTGCTAAATTCCATATCTCTCCTACCTTCACATTTAGGATAGATTTTATAGGAACTAGTAACTCATAAAGAGAACTCTGAATTAATATGTCCTTTCACTTGAGGCTTTTGAATATTATTCATTAGAAATAGATTTTCCAAAAGCAGTTTTGTTTATTCGTGTGTGTGTGTGTGTGTGTGTGTGTGTGTGTGTGTGTGTAGTTTATTTACTTAAGAGAGAGAGTGCACACATGCAGGGGAGGGGCAGAGGGGAGGAGAGAGAAAGGACCCCAAATAGCCTCTACACCAGGGTGGAGCCTAACCTCATGACCCTCAGAACCCTCATGACAGGAAGGTCATGACCTGAGCCCAAATCAAGGGTCTGACACTTAACTGCCTGAGTCACCCAGGTGTCCCATGTTTGTTCACCATTTTGAGGACATTTGTAGATTTAGATATTTTCCTACCTTACTTGATATCTTGAGTTTATGTATACTTCTTTTTATTAACTATTATGACAAAAAATAGTTCATGCAATTTTTTTTTTTACAAATAGTTTATTGTCAAATTAGTTTCCACATAACACCCAGTGCTCATTCCCACAAGTGCCCTCCTCCATGCCCACCCCTCCTCCCCCCCACATCCACCAGTCCTCAGTTTTTGTCAGCATTCAAGAGTCTCTCATGGTTTGCCTCTCCCCCTTTCCCCCACCATTTCCGCCCTTCTTCTCCCCCTTGGTCCTCTGTTAAGTTCCTCCTAATCCTCCTATACGTGCACACATATGATATTTGTCTTTCTCTGCCTGACTTATTTCGCTCAGCATAACACCCTCAAGGTCCATCCATGTTGCTACACATGGCCAGATTTCATTGTTTCTCATTGCCATGTAGTATTCCATGGTATAGATAAACCACATCTTCTTGATCCATTCATCTGTTGATGGACACTTAGGCTCTTTCCAGGTTTTAGCTATTGTGGAGAGTGCTGCTATGAACATTGGGGTCCATGTGCTCCTATGCCTCAGCATTTCTGTATCCCTTGGGTAAATTCCTAGCAGTGCTATTGCTGGGTCATAGGGGAGTTCTATTGTTAGTTTCCTTACGAACCTCCACACTGTTTTCCAGAGGGGCTGTACCAGTTTACATTCCCACCAACAGTGTAGGAGGGTGCCCGTTTCTCCACATCCTCGCCAGCATCTAGAGTTCTCTGATTGGCTCATTTTAGCCACTCTGACTGGCGTGAGGTGGTATCTCAGTGTGGTTTTGATTTGTATTTCCCTGATGAGGAGGGATGCTGAGCATCGTTTCATGTGTCTGTTGGCCATCTGGATGTCCTCTTTGGAGAAGTGTCTGTTCATATCTTCTGCCCATTTCTTCACTGGGCTGTTTGTTTTTCGGGCGTGTAGTTTGGTGAGTTCCTTGTAGATTCTGGATATCAACCCTTTATCTGATATGTCATTTGCAACTATCTTTTCCCATTCCGTTGGTTGCCTATTAATTTTCTGGGTTGTTTCCTTGGCTGTGCAGAAAGCTTTTAATCTTGAGGAGGTCCCAACAGTTTATTTTTGCTCTTAATTCTCTTGCTTTTGGGGATGTGTCAAGTAAGAAGTTGCTGCGGTGGAGGTCAAGGAGGTTGTTTCCTGCTTTCTCCTCTAGGGTGTTGATAGTTTCCTGTCTCACGTTAAGGTCCTTTATCCATTTTGAGTTTATTTTTGTGCATGGTGTGAGAAAATGATCTAGTTTCATTCTTCTGCATGTTGCTGTCCAGTTCTCCCAACACCATCTGTTAAAAAGGCTGTCTTTTTCCATCGGATATTCTTTCCTGCTTTGTCAAAGATTAGTTGGCTGTATACTTTTGGGTCCTCTTCTGAGTTCTCAATTCTGTTCCATTGGTCTATGTGTCTGTTTTTGTGCCAATACCATACTGTCTTGATGATGACAGCTTTGTAGTAGAGGCTAAAGTCTGGGATGGTGATCCCTCCCGTTTTGGTTTTATTTTTCAGGATTACTTTGGCTATTCGGGGTCTTTTGTGGTTCCATACACATTTTTGGATAGTTTGTTCTAGTTTTGAGAAGTATGCTGGTGCAATTTTGATTGGAATTGCATTGAATGTGTAGAGTGCTTAGGTAGTAATGACATCTTAACTATATTTATTCTTCCTATCCATGAGCATGGAATGTTTTCCCATTTCTTTGTGTCTTCTTCAATTTCCTTCATAAGTTGTCTATAGTTTTCATCATACAGATCTCTTGTATCCTTGGTTAGGTTTATTCCGAGGTATTTTATGGTTTTTTGTGCAATTGTGAATGGGATCAGTTTCTTGATTTCTCTTTCTGTTGCTTCCTTGTTGGTATATAAAAATGCAACCGATTTCTGTACGTTGATTTTGTACCCTGCAACTTGGCTGAATTCTTGGATCAGTTCTAGTAGGCTTCTGGTGGAGTCTGTCGGGTTTTCTATGTAGAGTATCATGTCATCTGCGAAGAGGAAAGTTTGACTTCCTCTTTGCCAATTCTGATGCCTTTGATTTCCTTTTGGTGTCTGATGGCTGATGCTAGGACTTCCAGCACTATGTTAAACAGCAGTGGTGAGAGTGGGCATCCCTGTCGTTTTCCTGATCTCAGGGGGAAAGCTCTGAGTTTTTCCCCGTTGAGGATGATGTTAGCTGAAGGCTTCTCATAGATGGCTTTGATGATGTTTAAGTAGGTTCCTTCTATCCCAACTCTCTCGAGAGTCTTTATTAAGGAGGGATGCTGTATTTTGTCAAATGCTTTTTCTGCATCTATTGACAGGATCATATGGTTTTTATCTTTTCTTTTATTGATATGATGTATCACATTGATTGATTTGCGAATGTTGAACCAGCCCTGTAACCCAGGAATGAATCCCACTTGATCTTGGTGGATGATTCTTTTTATATGCTGCTGGATTCGATTTGCAAGGATCTTGTTGAGAATTTTTGCATCCGTATTCATCAAGGATATTGGCCTGTAGTTCTCTTTTTTTGCTGGATCTCTGTCTGGCTTGGGAATCAGTGTGATGCTGGCTTCATAAAATGAGTCCGGGAGTTTTCCTTCGCTTTCTATTTTTTGGAATAACTTGAGAAGAATTGGGATTAATTCTGTTTTAAATGTCTGGTAGAATTCCCCATGGAAGCCATCAGGTCCAGGGCTCTTATTTGTTGGGAGATTTTTGATCACTGATTCAATTTCTTCACTCGTTATGGGTCTGTTCAGGTTTTCTATTTCTTCCCGTGTGAATTTTGGTAGTGAGTGTGTGTTTAGGAATGTGTCCATTTCTTCTAAGTTGTCCAATTTGTTGGCATATAACTTTCCATAGTATTCCCTGATAATTGCTTGTATTTCTGAGGGGTTGGTTGTAATAAGTCCATTTTCATTCATAATTTTGTCTATTTGGGTGCTCTCTCTTTTCTTTTGGATAAGTCTGGCTAGAGGTTTGTCAATTTTGTTTACCTTTTCAAAAAACCAACTCTTGGTTTCATTGATCTGTTCAATTGTTTCTTTGGTCTCTATGTTGTTTATTTCTGCTCTAATTTTTACTATTTCTCTTCTTCTACTGGGTTTAGGGCGTTCTTGTTGCTCTGCCTCTAGTTCCTTTAGGTGAGCTGTTAGATTTTGGACTTGCGCTTTTTCTAATCTCTTGAAATAGGCCTGGAGAGCAATGTACTTTCCTCTTAGGACTGCCTTTGCCGCATCCCATAGATTTTGAATTGTTGTGTTTTCATTTTCATTTGTTTCCATATATTTTTTAATTTCATCTCTAATTGCCTGATTGGCCCATTCATTCTTTAGAAGAGTGTTCTTTAACCTCCATGTTTTTGGAAGTTTTCCAGACTTCTTCCTGTAATTGATTTCAAGTTTCAAAGCATTGTGATCTGACAGTGTGCATGGTATGATCTCTATTCTTTTCTATTTATTGAGGGCTGCTTTATGTCCCAGTATGTGATCTATCTTGGAGAATGTGCCATGCGCACTTGAGAAGAAAGTAAATTCCTGGCCTCAGGATGTAAAGTTCTAAATATATCCGTCAGGTCCATCTGGTCCAATGTGTCTTTCAAGTCCATTATTTCTTTAGTGATTTTCTGTCTGGTTGACCTATCCATTGCTGTAGCGGAGTATTAAAGTCCCCTGCTATTAGCATATTCTTATCTAGAAGCTTGTTTCTGTTTGTGATTAATTGTTTTAGATATTTAGGTGCTCCCATATTTGGTGCGTAGACATTTATGATTGTTAGTTCTTCCTGATGGATGGACCCTGTAATTATTATGTAGTGCCCTTCTTCATCTCTTGTTATTGTCTTTACTTTAAAGTCCAGTTTGTCTGATATAAGTATCGCTACTCCAGCTTTCTTTTGATTTCCTGTAGCATGATATATATTTCTCCATCCCCTTACTTTTAATCTGAAGGTATCTTCCCGTCTAAAATGAGTTTCTTGTAGACAGCATATAGATGGATTTTGTTTTTTAATCCATTTTGCTACCCTATGTCTTTTGATTGGGGCATTCAGCCCATTTACAGTCAGTGTTATTATTGAAATATGTGGGTTTAGAGTCTTTGTATCTTTTGTAGGGTTCATGTTTGTGGTGGTGTCTCTGGAATCTTTGTTCCTTGCAACCTTTCCTTCAGAGCATCCCCC
Organism: Proteles cristata cristata; assembly: GCA_017311185.1. Classification (NCBI taxonomy): domain Eukaryota; kingdom Metazoa; phylum Chordata; class Mammalia; order Carnivora; family Hyaenidae; genus Proteles; species Proteles cristata. The sequence continues at coordinate 140,674 of JAESUZ010005288.1, forward strand.
TCAGGATTTCTTGTAGGGCTGGCTTCATGGTGACAAATTCTTTCAATTTCTGTTTGTTTGGAAAGGTTTTTATCTCTCCTTCTATTTTGAATGACAGGCTTGCTGGATATAGGATTCTTGGCTGCATATTTTTACTGTTCATCACATTGAAGATATCTTGCCATTCCTTTCTGGCCTGCCACGTTTCAGTAGATAGGTCTGTCACCACTCTGATGGGTTTCCCTTTGTATGTGAGGGCCCTTTTCTCCCTAGCTGCTTTCAAAATTCTCTTTTTGTCCTTGTATTTTGCCATTTTTACGATGATATGTCGTCAGAAGATCGATTCAAGTTACGTCTGAGAGGAGTCCTCTGAGCCTCTTGTATTTCCACATTGACTTCCTTCCCCAGGTGGGGAAGTTCTCTGCTATAATTTGTTCCAGGACTCCTTCAGCACCTTTCCCTCTCTCTTCCTCTTCTGGGATTCCTATGATATGGATATTGTTGCGTTTGACTGTATCGCTGAGCTCTCGAATTCTTCTTTCCTGTTCCTGGATCAGTTTGTCTCTTTTTTTGTCAGCTTCTTCTTTTTCTAGAATGGTGTCTTCTAAATCACTTATTCTCCTTTCTGCCTCTTCAAGCCGTGCATTGGAGGCCTCTAATTTATTATGGATCTCATTTATCGCATTTTTAAATTCTTCATGCCTATTTTTATTTTCCATTCTGTCTGTAGCCATAGTTTCTTTGATGTCACCTATGTTTTTTTCAAGCCCTGCTATTAATTTCACCATTATTATTCTAAAATCTTGTTAACTTATGCTGCTGATATCTGTTTTGAGCAGTTCATTAGCTGTCATTTCTTCTTGGAGTTTCTTTGGAGGAGAACTCTTTCGTTTCGTCATTTTAGTTAGCTTTCTGGCTCTTGTTGGTTTTAAAGACCTGTTATGCTCTCTGTTTCTATAAGCACTGCTATATCCAAGAAACTCTTTGACTTTCCAGGGCCTATCCTTTCAGAGATTGTTTTTTAAATGGTATCCCTCGGTCACTGTTGTTGGGACCTTAGTTATTTTATTTTCCTATTCGTAGTGATATATGGGACTCTTCACCTTGTGTACTCTAGCTTGTTTCTTGAGGTAGCCCTGGAAAAGAAAACAGACATACAAACACACAGGGAGCAGGAGCACACAAACGCACAGGCTGATTCAACTAACATGCAAAGTGAGAGGGAAAACGAAAAAGTTAATAGAAAAGACGGTGGAGGGAGGGCGAATAGGGAGCATAAAATACATAAAAGGGTCAAAAAGGGGAAAAGAAAAGGAAAAAAGAAAACCGATGGACAAAGAATGGTTTAAAGCATATACCTGGATTTCCCAGCTACAGTTAAATAGCCGTGTGTATGCAGTGCTGGTTGAAGAACATAGAGAAAAAGAGAAAAGGCAGGGCGAGACAAGGCAGATTTGGAAATAGAATGAACAGGCAGAAGGGATAAGAAACTTTTTTCAAAGAGGTAAAAGGTAGAATATGGTTGGATAGGTGAGAGAAGGATGCTGGAATTATCCAGAGAAACTATATAGTCTAATTACTCCTGAGAGAAATAGCTGAAAAAGTCGGTAGGTGTAGAATTTACATTTACAGAATGGACTTGTGGTTGTTTAAGCAAGCTGGCGACCAGAGTTAATCAGGTCAGTGTTTTGGGGAAAAAAGCGAGAAAAGAGAAAAAAGAAAAAAAGAGAAAAGAAAGGGAAAAAGAAAAAAGAAGAAGGAAAAAAAAAAGGGAGGAGGGCACCTCTCAGGCGGGGATGGGCGTGGCGTGATCCGATGTCTCAGGCGGGGGTTCTGCCTTGGCGATTGTGGGGAGGAGAGTGACGGTGCTCCAGTCCCTTCTTGAACCCCGCGCTGCAGCTCGCTTTTTTTTTTTGGCGTGTCAACTCCCCGTTCCGGGGACGCAGCCGAAGTTGGTTGCACTCTTCAACCCGGACCAGTTCCAATCTCCAAATCCCGGCCCGCGCCCCGCTGAAGTTGCCTTAGACACAGCTTCCCAGACAACCCCCTCGGGCAATTCCAGGCTCCCTGCTGAACTCTGGGGGCGGAGTCAGGATCGCTGCTTCCTTCTCTGGTCGGCTCTGGTGCGCATGCGCGGGGGGCTTGCCTGCCGGGTCTGCGTAGCCTGAGCCCGCTGGAGTGAGGAAAACCGGGTCTCTCTATGGCTCGTCACCCGAAACACGAACTCACAGGCAAATTTCCCAGTTTTTAGCTCTTTGCCTTCCCTCTCGAGTTCCAGCCAGCCAGGAGCGCGGACGCCTGGTGTCTGCGCGTCTCCTTCAGGGGTCCCAGCCGCCCTGGAGCTACAATGGCGGCAGGCGCACCCACTCCGCTTTAAAACCCACCTCCAGGAGCGGCACAAAGAAGCAGTTTGTGTGCTCAGCCTCCCCCAGGACCAGTTGTCGCGAGGGGACCTGGTGTGCAGATATTTGGCAAGTACGGTCTTTCTATGCACCGAGCGGAGATTTTTCTGTCTCGGACTCTCTCCTTTTCCCCTCTCACTCCCCGTAGAAGGTAGAGGGGGATCGCCTCCCACCCTGGCTCCGATCCCGGACTGATTTTACCTTCCCCGGTTCGCACTCACGTTAGAAGGCTTTCTCAGTGGATTCTGCGTCCTTTTTTCTCCCAGTCTCTCAGGTTTTGTATGGTTTCCAATGGCTTCAGATCTTTTCTGTGTGATGTATGGGCGCGAGTGCAAGTACGGAGCTCCTTACTTCTCCGCCATCTTGCCTCTCTCTCCTGTTCATGCAATTTCTATGCTGCATTTCATTGGTGAAACCAGACACATGCTACAGAATGTGGTTTTTAAAAATTCTAAATAAAACAGCAACTATTCAAATTAGAACATGTTTCTTATGGCATATAATCAACCTTGTTCATGCTCATTCACTCACCTGTGATCGTTTCTTTATATATGTAAATATATATATATTTATACACACACACACATAAAGAAAATTAGTTTAACAGTAATTTATATTTATAAACACCTCCCTCCAGTTGAAAACTTCAGCCAGTCCCAAACAATACCAATTCTGCACTAATATTGTGGTATCTTTCTACCAAATTACAAAATTACCACTGCTTTAAGTAGGGTAGGAAATTTACTGTAAAAACAGACCCCCCAAATGTAGAATTGCTCAAAAATGATACAACTTTGTTTCTCACTATGTAAGGTCAAAACTGAGTCATTCTAGAACACTATTCCAAGACGTAACATGGGTTCACATGCCCTTACCATCTTTTGTCTCTGCCATCTTCACCAGGTGGTGAAGACAGCAGAGCACCATTATGCTTGTCTGAGTCAAGCCAATGAAAAGGGAAAGAGCATGGAGGATCACATATGCAAGCATGTCGGGGCCAGAACTGGGAGCAGGATATAGCACATCCCATTGGCTAGACTTAGTGACATAGTCATATGTAACTCAAGTAGAAGCTGGGAAAAATACCTCACCTCTATGTTCCAGTATGAGAGACAAGGGTCTTAAAGAACACATAGTCAACCTCTGCCTCACCAAATATTTGTGACTGTGCATAGATTGCATAATCCAAAAGAGGAAGTAGAAGAGAATCACACCTGTATCAAGATAGAGGCATTTTCCTATGATACAAGTAGCTTAAGGCTTCAGTCTGTCCTTGCTACTCAAAGGGTGGTACCTGATCCAGCAGCATCTACAACATTTGGGAAATTGTTAGAAATGCAGATGCACAGGCCCTGCCCCACTGCTTCTGGTCTACATTTTCGTGAGATACCCAGGGAATTTTCATATACATTAAAGTCTGGGAAACACTGACCTATATCTCAATTAGGAAATCTTATGTTAGTTCAAAACTATTGTTCTATTTGTATAGAATTTATATTTTTTTATGTGGAGAGTTACATATTTCATGCACTTACATAGACACACCACATATGCCATGTGTTCATATGTGTTTATATTCATGTGCATTGATAGAGATAGAGATATGCTTATGTGAACTGTAACTGTATATATCATGTTAATTTGTTTATATAAAAGTACTATTTAAAAATATTATTTTCGGGGCACCTGGGTGGCTTAGTCGGTTAAGCGTCCGACTTTCGCTTGGGTCATGATCTCGCGGTTCGTGGGTTCGAGCCCCGCGTCGGGCTCTGTGCTGACTGCCAGCTGGGAGCCTGGAGCCTGTTTCAGTCTGTGACTCCCTCTCTCTCTGACCCTCCCCTGCTCACGCTGTCTCTCTCTCTCTCCTAGAAACAAATAAAACATTTAAAAAAATGTATTATTTTCTTCTTTAAAATTTTTTTTAATGTTTTATTTATTTCTGACACAGAGAGAAAGAGCATGAGCAGGGGAGGGTCAGAGAGAGAGGGAGACAGAATCTGAAACAGGCTCCAGGCTCTGAGCCAGCCGTCAGCCCAGAGCCCGACGCCGGGCTCAAACCCACGAACCATGAGATCATGACCTGAGCCGAAGTCAGACGCTTAACCGATTGAGCCACCCACGTGCACCTATTTTTTTTTTTTTTTACTTTATAAACTATGAGTTTAAACTTTTTTCAGACTTTGCTAAGGGAAGAGCAGTTAAATCAGGTGGACCCAGCGACAATTTCAAGTAAGGTTGATATTCCAGACAGTACTATGAGAGAAGCAGCATGTCTCACAGAATGATGCCTGAATATTGCCTGTTCATTTTAGGGTACGCCCCCAACAGGTAGGGAGACTGAGGTAGACTAGTAATTGGGATGCACAGTTGTGAAATGCATCTGTGAGGTGGTACCACCTGAATTGGATCCTAAATGATAAATAGGAATTTTCCAGACTATGAGAGAAATCTACTAAGACATAGAGGGTTGATAGCAAAGATTTATTAAAAAAAAGATGAAGGGTGTATTGTCAATGGCTGTGCGTCCTACGACTGAATTTGGTTACATGTCAAAGTGACCTGAGCTAGCGGCATAACCAAATAGAGATTGATTTTTCTTACAAAAAGATCAGAGGCAGACAGCCCAGTACCGGTGCAGCAACTCCATGCTGTCTGCCATGTCTCAGGTTCATTTCATCTCCGCAGCCTCTCCGGTCTGTAGCTGGTAGCTGTCATCCTTATTTGCTGTTATACCTCCAGGCTTCAGCCCACTTAGCCAGGCAGAAAGGAGGAGGAGGAGGAGAGGGAGGGGTAGGGAGAGGGGGAGGAGAAAACAAATAGAAGATGGGTCACTATTTCAAGAAACCAGGGGCATCTGTGTGGCCCAGTTGGTTAATCACCTGACTCTTGATTTAGGACCAGGTCATGATCTCACAATTCCTGAGTTGAAGCCCCATGCTGTCAGTGCAGAGCCTGCTTGGGATTTTCTTTCTCCACCTCTCTCTGTCCGTCCCCAGCGCTCTCTCTCTCTCTCTCTCTCTCTCTCTCTCTCCCCCCCCCCCATCTCTTTCTCAAAATAAACAAACAAAAAAGAAAAAACCCAGCTCTTCCTGTAGCTTTCCGACAGGCAATTGCTTACATCTCTCTGGCCAAAAATGTGTCAGATGATGACTCCCGGCTGCAACAAAGATAAAAAATATCTTGTGCTTGTGTGTGCATGTGTGTGTTTTAAACTGAGCATATTGACACCTTAAAATAAACTGGAGTTCTAAGAATAGGGAAAAAGAAGAGATTAGATTTTCAGTAGGCAACTACCAGCACCTGCCAACAGGCGCAGTGCAAAGACTGGGGAATAGGGAGAAATGATGGGGGGCCAGGGAAGTGCAGATAAGGAAGGATCTTTGTATCATGCTGAGGAATTTGTATTCACATGTGATTCAATTCATGTGTTTTGTTTAAAATGCATTTGTAGCCCTAGGGGCAGTGTGGATGGCAGACTGGAACAGATGGACAATGAAGCTAAGAGACCAGTAAGAAACAAATTGTAAAGGTCAAGTCATGGGATGAAGCGACCTCTTTTCAGACAGGGGAACTGAGGAGGGATATTTGGAAGGTATTTAGATGGGAATGGGAGAATAGGGGTGGACAGAAGTAGTTGTCAGAATGTTTCTAAAATTTTTTGTTTATTTGTTTTCATGTTTATTTATTTTTGAGAGGGAGAGAGAGAGAGCAAGCAGGTGAAGGGCAGAGAAAGAGGGAGACAGGAGACAGCATTCCAGGCAGGCTCCATGCTGTCAACACAGATCCCCACACAGGGCTCGAACTCCTGAACAGTGAGATTATGACCTGAATCAAAAGCAAAAGTCAGTTGCTTAACTGACTCAGCCACCCTGGCACCCCTAAAATTTCTTGTTTAGATGACTGAGGATCATCAAAGTTATTCAAGTGCATTTTAAATTGATAGAATTGTTCCTGAAATTTTACCCAGTATATTATAAATATTATACCCAGTGTATTATAAATATTATAAATATACCCAGTATATTATAAATATAAATATTATAAATATAAATATTAGTGAATGTTGTAAACGCTTAGTCCATTTTCACCTTTGCCCCTCCTCTACTTTACTTGTTTTATTAGCATTTGGGAGGACAAATTTTCATATGACACATTAAAATCAAAATATCACAGAACAGCTAAGTAAAGAATAGCTCTGCTAAGCAACCATTTCAAAGAAAATTTGCTCTTACTTCCAAGGGAACTAGTTAAAAAATCATTATTTTTCTCCAAGAATGTTAAGTGTTATAAAATGAAAAAGCAGAGTTTTCAATTGACCCCAGGGTGGCTGAGATTCTTTTACCTGAGTCTTGAATTTGTCACTGTTGCTCCCCAAAGTAACCTCTCCGTTGCCACAGAGCCTACCAAAGCTTTAATTAAAGACCATTCAAAGTCGACTTCCCAAAGACACAGATTATAGTGCCCCACAGTGGACTGCAAAGTAACAAGACATTGTGTTCGGCAAACTTTCTTTTTTAAGCAACTTTTATTTTTAAGTAGTTTCTGCACACAACATGAGGCTCAAGCTCACAACCCCAAATTCAAGAGTTGCATGCTCTTCCAACTGAGCTAGCCCGGCTCCCGTGTTTAGCACACTTTAAAACACAGAAGTCTATTAAATAAGTCATGAGGTTGAGGGGCACCTGGGTGGCTCAGTCAGTTAAGCATCCAACTTCCGCTCAGGTCAGGATCTCACAGCTTGTGAATTTGAGCCCTGTGCCGAGTTCTGTGCTGACAACTCAGAGCCTAGAGCCTGCTTCAGATTCTGTGTCTCCCTCTCTCTCTCTGTCCCACCCCTGTTCATGCTCTGTCTCTCTCTCTCTCAAAAATAAATAAACATTTTAAAAAGTTTTAAATAACTCATGGAGATCAAAAGTACAACATAAGGAATATAAAATTGTAATACACTTATCATGGTGGGTATTTCATAATGTATATAATTGTCGAATCACTGTGTCATATACCTGAAACTAGTTTAGTATTATGTCAACTATATGTCAATTAAGAATAAAAAATATTAAAAGCTATTTCAGACATTATATAACATGTTTGCTTCCTGTTATTCCCCTAACAGATTACCACAAAATTTGATGGCTTAAAACAACAGAAATGTCTTCTCTCATAGCTCTGGATGCCACAGATCTGAAATCTGGTTGTCCGCAGGATGGGTTCTTTCTGGAGGCTCTGAGGGAGAATTCACTCTGGGACACCCTTTCACCTACTCTTTCCTACTTTGCCCATAATCCTGTGCATTCCTTGATTTGTAGACACATCATTCCAGCCTCTGCCTCTGTCTCACATATCTTCCCTCTAGTTCTTCTCTGTGTCTGGATGTTTCAAACCTCTTGCATTTTGCCTATTAGTATACTACTCATTGTATTTGAGGCTTACCCCAAATCTAGTATCATCTCGTTTTGAGATATTTAACTTAATTTAATGTACAAAGACCCTATTTCCAAATAACATCACATTCACAAGTACTGGGGGTTAAGATGTGGACATAATTTGGAAGAACATAATTCTACCTACTACAACAACCACCTCAGGTAGAATACCGAGATTTTGTGATGTCAGAGGGATGGAGCAGAGGCAATGAGACCCAACCTTTAGTTGATTGATCTAACCCATAAACCTCAGAGGAGACTCTATTGAAAATAAATTATCTCAGGGTATTCTATTCACATTTTTTTAAGCTGATGGAGACAGAGAGTCCTGTTTTTATATTTTTCCATGTTGCATTTTTTTGCCATAAAAATGTGTTTCTTCCTTAGTTTAAAATGATAAAGGTTTTTGGAATTGTTGAGTCATTATAATTTTTTCTTTCCCTTATAGTAATAAATCCAAGAAAGATAGAACACTGCCTACCTTGCTTACATACCTGTTTCTCTCTATACGGCAATTTTATTCGCAGGGTGACTTTACCCTGAATATTTCCATATTTCAGTTAACTTTTATTTACAGTTTTGAAATAGGAACCTCTGAACCATGAAAAGGGCAAAAAAAAAATCAACTGAAGTTCTTTGATGCCTACATAAGTGTGTATATCTGCTTCATAGCTAAATAGTATTAAATACATCTATTGAGACTAAACTTTAGCTTTACTTTAAGAATTTGAAAGAATTCTTAAAGGGAATTAAAGTTTAAAAGACACAGTTTGCATTTCAGCAACTTTTACTTACAGATCTCTCTCATCAGTAGGTGGCAAATAACGTGGAATATAATTTTATATTTTAAATGATTTTTACTCATAAACAGTATGAATAGAGGTGTTTGAAAGAATTTAAATGTAGATTCTACATAACTTTTATAAAATTTCTCCCTGAATTTCATAGTTAAGTTCACTCCAAAATATTCATTTAGTGCCTGCTCTGAGCTGAGCACTGTTTTGTTGTCATTGTTTTTGTTTTATTAAATGTAAACTTCTTAAATGTTTATTTATTTTTAGAGAGTGAGGGAAGGGCAGAGAGGAGAGAGAGAATGAGAATCCGAAGCAGGCTCTGCACTGTCAGCACAGAGCCCAACTCAAGGTTGTAACTATGAAATCATGACCTGAGCTGAAATCAAGAGTCAGTCACTTAACTGACTGAGCCATCCACTCACTTAAATGTTTATTTATTTTTAGAGAGTGAGGGAAGGGCAGAGAGGAGAGAGAGAGAATGAGAATCCAAAGCAGGCTCTGCACTGTCAGCACAGAGCCCAACTCAAGGTTGTAACTATGAAATCATGACCTGAGCTGAAATCAAGAGTCAGTCACTTAACTGACTGAGCACCCTGAGCTGAGCACTGACTGCTTTAAGGATCCCATGAACAGGCAGACTAAGTCCCTTTCTTCACCGGGATCATTCCAGTGAGGGGAAGCAGATAAAAAATAAGCACCAGGATAATTTCAGATATTGATGAATGTAATGAAGACAATAAGGTAGGGTGATGTGATCATGTGTCACACAGTGATGTGGGATGAGGAGTGTCTGCTTCAGCTACCATAGTCAGGGAAGCCCTCCCCAAAGAGATGATTCTGGCATAGAAGCTAATGGATGAAAAGGTGCTTTTAATACTGTGGACGTGGCTGACATTATATTAGCAAGGCCACATCTATTCACACTCACACTAAGCACAAGCAATCTGAAAGAAGAAGAAATGATGTCAAAGAGCTTCAGGACAAGATTTGAAACCAGAAAATATATTTCCAAGCCGATGACTCCACACAGAGCTGGTGCCTAGGGCCAGAAACCATCTCATATATATGACCAGAAACTAATTGGGATCATTCCAGACGTGGGCCTGTGGTCCTGTGCCCAGAAGCAATTTTATGCTATTATTCTGGGATGACAGCAGCAGGATCTCAGCAGCAACTAGCTGCAGCTAAGGGCCTAAACTGACATCCTGGGGAATCTTTCCTCCAACCTGCCACAATCCCCTTTTTGTGACACTGTCATCACATAGCTCCATGACACTAAATTCGTGGTTTCTAAGGCTTGGAAGGGTCAACCTATAAAAGCTTGGATGTTCCAAGACAGAACCTAATTTTTGGTAAAAAAGCCAAAAAAAGCCAAAAAAAAAAAAAGCTTTCCAGTCTATTACCTGAGTCTCTCAATGCTGCATAATGGTTGCCCAGATTAAAAAATCCAGCAGAACACCTACCTTAAATTTATGGTCATATTTTTATTTTGCATGAAAACAAAACTTTGGATTCCATTCAGTTTCAAACCAGTGGTCACCATGACTATTTTTGCTTTGGTTCCCATTATTCTTTCTAAAAAATCAACTACAATGAGGCAAAATTTATATATTGTAAAATGTTTACAGGTCCATGTTGACAAATGTAAATATCGGAGTAAATGTCCCACAGAAAGAAATCAAGTACTACCATCATCCGAAGGCTTTACTTGTGATCCCTCCCATTCCATTCACACCCCCCACTCTCAGTCACAACAACACTTGTCTACTTTTCTATCACTACAGATGTGTGTTTCCTAGAGATTTATATACATGGAATGAGAGAGTATGTGGTCTTTTGTGTCTGGCTTTTTCCATTTAGCATAATACTTGCAGATTCAGCTGTGTTACTCCATGTCTCAGTAGTTTCTAGGGTTTTTTTTTTTTTTTATTTTTAGAGAGAAAGTGTCAGCAGGGGAGAGAGGCAGAGGGAAAGAGAGAATCTTAATCACTTCTTGGCCTTTTGGCTATGATCAAGTGGAAAGAGAGAATCTTAAGCAGGCTCTACACTCAGCACATAGCCTGACTTGGGGCTCGGTCCCAACATCCCGGGATCATGATCTGAGCTGAAATCAAGAGCCAGGTGCTCAACTGCCTGAGCCACCCAGGCATCCAGTAGTTTTTAATTTTAATAGCTGAGAAATAATCCATTGTATGGATATAACACAATTTATACATACATTTATCCATTCATCAACAGGTGACATTTGGATTGTTTCTAGGCTTTTGCTAATATGAATAAAGATATTATTAACACTCAGGTACAAGCCTTTTGTGGACATATGTTTTCATTTTTCTTGAATAAATATCTGAGTAAAATTGCTGGGTTACAAAGTTAAGCTTTATAGGAAACTGCCAGATAGTTGTCCAGCATGGTGGAAATGTATTTTACATTCCCACCAGCAATGCATATGGGTTCCAGGTGCTCCTATTTTTGCCAATATTTGACATCTTGCTTCTGTTTGTTTTCAGTCATTGATTGATTTATAAGTGGTATCTCATTGTGGTTTTTCCTACAACTAACGATAGTAAGCATTTTTTCATGTGCTTATTGACCATTCCCATATCTTTGAGAAGGGTCTACTCAAATCTTTTGCCCATTTTTAATTGAGTTGATTTATTTCATTGAACTATATAAATTACTCATGTATTGTGAATATAGTCCTTTGTGAGATACATGTGTTGTGCATATTGTTTCCCAATACACAGCTTGCCTTTTCATTTTATTAATGGTAATTTTCAAAAAATAGACATTTCCGTTTATTTTTCCTATTAGGATGTTGATCTTTTGTTTGTTTTTTCTTCTTGCCATACCCCTGAATTATGTACGTTGAGAGACTAAGATTATAATTTGCAATAATATATATTGCTAAATATTAAACGGGTGGAAAAGTACACTATTATGAAATTGAAAAAAGTGATCTATAATTACAACTGTCTGTCCTAGTTTTCTATAGCTGTTGCAACAAATGACCACAAATGGAGCAGCCTAAAGATGACACCTATTTATTATCCCATAGTTCTGTCTGTCTAAAATCTGGTCACATACAGCTCAGGTGGTTCTCTGCTTCCTGTTTCAAAAGGCTAAAATCCAAATCAGTTTCATTCAGGCTGTTGGCAGTATTCAGTTCCTTGTGGTTATAGGACCCAGGCCCTGGTTCCTTGCTGACTGTCAGCTGGGAACTGCTTGCCCTGGAGCATGACCCCCTTCATAGCCCCCAGTGGCAGTTGAGTCCTTCTCAGGGCCCCTGTGTCCTTTTGCGTCATTTCTCCTGTCTTTCTCTTCTGCTGTATCTCACTAACTGACTCTTGGGCCTTTCTGTCCTACTTATTAAGAGTTCACATGTTTAGATGGGGCCCGCCAAGATAATCCTGAACAATCTCCCTAAAATTTTGCATAGCTGACTAGTAACCTTAATCATATCTGTAAAAATGCCTTTACAGAAGTAGCTAGATTTGTCTTTGATTGGATAACTAGGGGATGGGACTGTCAAGAGAACATCTTTAAAAATCTACCTAACATGCTGCCAAACTAATATCTATCTTATGTGTGAAAAAAGAAAGTTAAAATTAGATTCAACAAGAGGTTGCAACCAGGAATGCTAAGGAGATATTTTAATTGGAAATAGTCACGCAAATGTTAAATATTAGCTTCGAAATTAGAAACAGTAAGGTAAAATTCACAGATATTCTGCATAGGCATTTTATTCACATTGTCACTTTTTACCTCTAATCATTATGGAATATGCACAGAAAAGGAAAATTTTGTCATTTTGCTTTTCTTCTCTTTGTGTAACAATTGATTTGATGGACACCTTTAAACAGCTAATAATTTGTATCTGAAAATCTATAGGTCTAGTAAATGCAAGATTTTTTGAGAAATTGCCAACAGTAGAAAAATAAAACAAGAAATCATAACTGTAACACATTGTTAAAAGGCTGTAAATCATCCCTCCACTTTTACCCTCTTTCCTGGCTTTGTCTTTTTTCAACCTGATCCTGGCTTTGTCTTTTTTCAACCTGAAAAGCTTCTTCAAGTTCAAAGAGGAAGGTAAGCTGCATGAAAGGTATAAGAAAACAAACATGGCGTCTTCCTTGTTAAGTTTTCATACTGGTCTGCTAGCGCTGCCATAAACAAATTGCCACAAACCAGGTGCTTTAATTGTGGTAAAAACAACATAACATGAGATCTACCCTCTTAACAAATTTTTCAGTACATATAACAGTACTGTGAACTATAGGCACAGTATTGTACAGTAGGTCTCTAGAAATTCTTCATCTTGCATGACTAAAACTTTATTCCTTCTGAACAGGAACTCCTAATTTACCCTTTCCCCAATCTCTGGCAACCACTGGTCTACCTTCTGCTTCAATGATTTTGCCTACTTTAGATACCTCACATTAGTGGAATCAGGCAGTATTCATCCTTCTGTGACTGGCTTATTCCACTTGGCGTAACATCCTCTAGATTCGTCCATTTTATAGTATGTGACAGGAGTGATGGTTAATTTTACGTGTCACCTTGACTGTGTATATCTGTGAGGGTGTTTCTCAATGCAGTTAATATTTGAATCAGTAGACTGAGTAAAGCAGAGGGCCCTCCCTAATAAGGCAAGCCCCATTCAGTCAGTTGAAGACTTGAACAGAGAGGCTAAATGAGAGGGAACTCTTCCGGCCTGGCTGCCTGACCTGGGAGATCAATCTTTTCAAGCCTTCAGACTCTAACCGAAAAATTGGCTCTTCTCAGGTTTTGAGGCTTCCAGCTTTCTGACTGGAATTTACAGCATCAGCTCTTCTGGTTCTCAGGCCTTAAGATTTGGACTGGAACTACATCATTGGCTCTCCTGGATGTCTAGCTTGCTGGATGCGTATATTGGGACTTCTTAGCCTATAAAATTGTATGAGCCGATTCCTAATTATAAGTCTCTTTGGTTCTATTTCTCTGAAGAGACCTGATTAATACAACAAGATTTCATTCTTTTTATGGATGAATAATACTTCACTCTGTGTATATACGACATTTTCTTTATCCATTCATTCATCAATGGATATTTAGATTGTTTCCACATCTTGGCTATACAGCTATAGTGCTGTATTAAACATGAGAGTACTAATATCTTTAGAAGATCCTGATTTCAATTATACTTGGTAAATTCCCAGATGTAGGATTGCAGGATCATATGGTATTTCTATTTTTAATTTTTTGAAAAAACTGTTTTCCATAGTGGATTCACAATTTTATATTCCCACCACTGCACAGATGTTCAAATTTCTCCATATCCTCATCAATACTTGCTAATTTCTGGGAGCTCTTGTTTTTGTCTTTCATAGTGGCCATCCTAACAGGTATGAAGTGATATCTCAATGTAATCTGGATTTGCATTTTACAGATAAGGAAAAATGTCAAGCATCTTTTCGTATGTCTCTTGATGATTCTGTATGTCTTCGTTGGAGAAATGCTTATTCAAGTCCTTCGTCCATTTTTTAAATTCAGATAACTTAGTGTTTTGCAATTGAATTGTAGCAGTTTCTTACACATTTTGAATATCAACCCCTATCAGATAATATTGTTTGCAAATATTTCCTCCTATACCATGCCTTTTCACTCTGTTGTTACTTTTGCTATGCAGAAGCTCTTTGTTTGATGTAGTCCCATTTGTCTACTACTGCTTTTCTTATTGTATATCCATTAACATATTTGTAGTTATAGTTACTTTCTATACCTTGACTTTTAACTCCCAAAGTGATCTATACAGTTCTGTTACAGTATTACAGCATTCTATTTTTGTCTATATTATTATTGTCTTTGTTAGTTTTATAGTTTCATGTGGTTCGGCATCCTTTATTTCACTTTCAAGGACTAATTTCAGTTTTTCTCTTAAGACGGGTCTGATGGTGAAAAAATCCTTCAGCTTTCATTTATTTGGGAAAGTCTTTATCTCTCCATTGCTTTTGAAGGACAGTTTACCAGATATAATTCTAGGTTAACAGTTTGTTTGTTTGTTTGTTTTCTTCCAGAACTCTGACTATATCATTACAGTCCCTATGGCCTGCAAAGTTTTGGCTGAGAAATACCCTTAGTCTTACAGGAGTTCCTTTGTATGTGATGAGTCACTTTTCTCTTGCTGATTTCAAAATTCTTTCTTTGTAACTTTTGATGATTTGAGTGTGTGAGGTTTCTTTTCTACCATCTTTCTGATGTCACTCCCTGGGTCTTTGCAGATTTAACCAAGTTAAGATGAGATCATTTTGGTGGGTCCTAATCCAGTATCATTTACAGAGGTTTTCTTACAGAAAGAGGAAATTTGGATACAGACACAAAAGGAAGACAATGTAACGACACACAGGAAGATACCCATGTCATTACACCAATGTGAAGGAAGGCCAAGAATTGCTGGCCAACACCAGAATCTAGAAGCTAGGAAAGATGTTCCCCTGGTGTTGCCAGAGAGAGCATCGTTTGCTTGCTGACAGGTTCATTTCAGACTTCTGGCCTCTAGAACTGTGAGACAATGAATTCCTGTTATTAAAGCTACCCAGTTTTTGGTTTGGTACTTTGTAATACAACAACCCTACGAAACTAATACAAGAGCTCCTTTAATAAACTTAGTTTCACTGAGGATTCCCTCCTACCAAGAGAGACACATGGACACAACCCCCTCTGAGTGATTCCTATTCTCTCCACGAGAACAACTGAGAGACTGGCAGAAGCGAATAAAAAAAACACATCAGGGTTTATTGAGCTAAAATGAATGCTTCTTTTGAGAAATTTGTTGGGGTATCCAAACTTTAACTTGATAGTGTAATATCAAAAGCAAAATGTATTGCAGCTGACAGTTGCTTATTACTTCTTCACATCCTCAATAAATGTCACTAACTCATCTCTTTACCTAAGTGCTATGCCCTCTGAGGAATTTTTAAAGCCCTTTTATCTTCTGATTCTTTTTATTTAAATAAACATGCATGCAAGCAACATAAAGCAAGCATTAAGCAAGTTACAAAATTACATATAGTAGGGTCATGGCATTTAAGCAAAATATGTTTAAAGATCCAAATGTGTGAATAGCACTCTAGCATAAAATAGAGTGAAATATAACTGAAATATCGAAATGACCAATCAACACTGAAGTTATTTATATAGCGTTTAAAATGCTGGGGCGCCTGGGTGGCTTAGTCAGTTAAGCGTCCACTTTCGCTTAGGTCATGATATCGCGGTTCCTGGGTTCGAGCCCCGCATCGAGCTCTGTGCTGACTGCCAGCTCGGAGCCTGGAGCCTGTTTCAGTCTGTGACTCCCTCTCTCTCTGACCCTCCCCTGCTCACGCTGTCTCTCTCTCTCTCCTAGAAATAAATAAAAAACATTAAAAAATTTAAAAAAATTAAAATTTAAAATGCTTCTCCTAAAGTGAATATCATATCTATTTCTTGTTTTCTTGTATTGTACAGTATACTAGTGGACACTAGTTTTTGCGACAGAACTAAACCGATACTGAACTCAACATTTCACTTTCACTTTATGCAAAACACAAATTGTAAATAAAACTTCTTGACTGTCTTTCTCCTTGCATTTCCAGGAGTAGCAGTTGGCTTTCCTTTGGTGTTTCTTTATGTCACAATGGAAAAAATTTGTCATTTCACAAGAGTGGAGAATAAGAAACCAGACATGTTGCTGCCAGGCCAATGCAAGGTGCACTCAGGAGCCAGTGACATATTTCCATACACCAGCCTCAGGCATAATGTATGCAAATTTCTACATGTCATCAACCTTTGAGGGCAAAACCATAATGGCAAATAGTGAATCCACAAATGCCTAGGGGCTACTGTAATTAAAGGTGGGCCCTGACTGACAGTAAACACAGATGATGGGTCTCTGTCCAAATCATACCCGGTAAGGGATATCAGGGGAATTTGTGAGATCACTTTCCAAATTACTTCCATCAAATAATGCTGGGCTCCTGCTGCGTAAATACCACCCTGAACAATACTTGGAATATACCAACCCTAAATATCATGCCTTAGTACTAATTTCAAATTTTTAAAACTTGAAACTAAGTAAGAGTACTGAAGATGAATATATTTATTACTAAGGAAATCTTTTAATTTATAGAGCAAGTGGAAAACACAATACTTAAAAGTATTAAGTATTAGAACTTAAAAGCAATTAGAACATAAAAGCATCAACTTCTGCCCCAGTCAGCTCTCTTGAAGAAAAGCATTCTTTCAGTGTGTGTTCTTTATTAAGAACATTCATCTTCATGCCAATCAGTGCCACCAATTGGTTTTAAACTCCATGGTAACAACATTAACTACTAGAAATACCAAGAGTAGCAATAAAAATAATAATTATAGTAAATGCCTACTTGGGGGAAATTTTCAGCTCCTTCAGGAGTTTGATTTCTCCTTTGTCTCATGGAGGAAAATTATAATAATTGTTTTGTCAGTTGCTACTGGAGATCTTTTAACTTCATATCACATCAATTCAGATATCCCAAGTCTCACTGTCACTCAGATAATGTTAAATAACTGTTTGGGACCCTGCAGGAAGCTGTTGCTTTCTGATTCGTCCCATTTAGTTGTATGGAATAAAATATATTCCCTTGATGCAGCACTTCTCCAGTCCCACGATGCCTTGGGGTTATTTTCAATCAGATACATTGAAAGGATAACACGTTTTACAACAATAATGTGCTGGGAAACTGCATATGTGAATTTGAGAGAGTGGAGGAGTCTAAGTAGTGATTTCCCATTCAACAATAACTGAAAATTCTTATGTAATTGAGAAATTTTATCAGTAAATAGGACTCATGGAGAATAATGGATTGTTTCAGTAATTAAAAAAAAATCTGCTGTAACTTACACTTTAAGCCAATGAATAGCTTTGTAGAAGCAAGAATAAATAATATATGGGGAGCTTGGGGAGCTCAGTCATTTAAGCGTCTGACTCTTGATTTCAGCTCAGATCATGATCTCGTGGTTCGTGAGATCGAGCCCTGGGTTGGGCTCTGTACTTACAGCATGAGCCTGCTAGGGATTTTCTCTCTCTCTCTCTCTTTCTTTCTCTCTCTCTCTCCCCCCTCCTCCCTGATTCTCATACACACTCATGCACATGCTCTCTCTCTCTCTCCAAAAAGCCTTAAAAAATGTGTTGGTATAAGTATGCTCCATGACATACATATGTACTAAACCACTGTTTGTTATTTTTCTATTCCCTGAAAATGAGCACAGGAATGTTTTTGGGGTGATGAAAATGTTCTAAAATTGGATTTTGGTAGTTTCACAACTGTAAATTTACTAAAAACCATTGAATTTTACATGTAAAATGGGTGAATCGTATGGTGTGCAAATTATACCTTTAAAAAACTGTTAGGAAATGCCCATGTTTTATTTTAGATGACTCAAGGCTTAACATATTTTTTTATTTGATGGTTGAGCTCCTTATTTCTTGTGCCATTTTTGTGATAAGGAGATGAGGTGATAATAAGTGGAGGGATTTTGTAAATGCTAGAGTACTGTATAAACACAAGGTAGCATACTAATATTTCTTTTGCTAATTATAGTGTATATATTTCATTATTTTATGTTGTTATTAAGATTATTTCATCTATAAGCTCTTGATAGATGTTATTCTCCGATTTTGACTAGTTCAAAGTCATATTATGACAGAGGTAGGGTCATTCTACCAGAAGTCATTTGTCCCCTAGCACAGTGCTGTTCTAAAACACCATGGGTAATTAATGGATAAAAAGTTATACTTATCCTTTTTCACCTATCTTTTCATTTTGGACTATAATAAACATGTACAGATGGGAAAAAAACCCCACAAGATAAGATTTGTCTAAGTAACTATGTATAGATCTTTTATGATAGCCACTATGCCTTTCCTTCAACATTCAACAGTTATTTATTGCTTTTTGACTGCATGTTGAGTAATAATCTAAAGATGCAGGGGTAATGAACAGGGAGAATGCTGCCCCTGTTCTGATAGAATTCCCGATGAGAGGAGGCTCTCTAGAATTTCTTGTTTTTCCATTTTAACCTATATTACTTAGTCTTTTTTAAAGTCTATTTATTTATTATTGAGAGAGAGAAAGAGGGTGAGAAAGACAGAGAAAGAATGCAAGTGTGTCAGCAGGGTGGGCAGGAGGCAAAGAGAGAGAGAGAGAGAGAGGGAGAGGGAGAGAGAGAGAATCCCAAGCAGGCTATGCCAAGCCATTTATCTGAAATTCATGTTTAACCAGAGACTGTATTTTATCTGTTTATCCTACCAAAACAGGGACTTTTACAACTTATTTTTTTAGTATTGTTGATGGATTTACACATACTTATTCACAATCTCTTCATTAGTAACAAAATATGCTTTGGTAAGATGGCTGACCAAGGACTTATATTTGTACAATTCTTTGGACATACATCACCATTAGAATAACTGAGGAGTTCTAAGTATTTCTAAGGAAACCAATCCCCACATCCCTTTCACATGTGAGTGCAGTCACCAGAGGACTCCAGGCAGAAGGCCAGGCTTGGGGATGTTGTAAGTGTTTATGATTCTATCTGATGTGTCCTGAGGCAATATGCTTCTACCTCTGGCATTCTTTAAGACACTTGGGCATTTTAAAATTAGCTACAGGGGCACCTGGGTGGCTCAGTCAGTTAAACTTCCGACTTTGGCTCAGGTCATGATCTCACAGTTCATGGGTTCGAGTCCTGAGTCGGGCTCTGTGCTGACAGCTCACTCAGAGCCTGGAGCCTGCTTTGGATTCTGTGCTTTCCTCTCTCTCTGACCCTCCCCTGCTCACACTGTCTCCTTCTCTCTCACAAATAAATAAAAACATTTTAAAACTTTTTTAAAATAATAAAAAAATAAAATTAGCTACAGTACACTGTACCCTTGCCATACCCAGTGAAGGTGCGACCCCTACACACGCTGCCTCTAGGAGAGAATCTATTCAGGGAATGGAAAGTCAAGCAATGTGGAAACTACAAAGAAAAGATTGCTCCACTCTATTCATATCCTCGTTGCCAGAGACTTTTGTTTTTAATCAAATAGAAGCTTCCACTGAAGCATGGATGTTAGGTTTTTCGCAAGGTGAGGCTAAATAACTGTTAGGTGGAAAATATTCTAAATAACTTTCTTTTGTCTCTGTGATATGATTCCTATTTGTTTCCCTCATTCTATAACCTCTATTTAGTCATTCAATCAGTCTGTCAACAAATACTTCCTGAGGGTATAGATTAGAAAACTAGACACTGTGGTGGGATATAGAAGTTTAGGATAGGTTTTGGGTTTTGTTTGCCTTTTTGGTGCCATGCTCAGTGCCTAGGTGGGTCAGAACCCATATTCATGTGCCAAATGAATGGCTGTTCAGCGTTGACTATGATAGAAACAGTTCTTTTCCTCAATGAGTTTACAGCCTCTTTTATTGACATTTCTCAGAAAAGTTTTGAAGCTCAATAGAGAAAATCAGGCTGCAAACAGTCTCTGCTCTCCTAATTTTCCTCTAGTTTAGCCTTTTGCTTTAATCTTGGATGCTTGAATCTTAAAAATCTTTGGATTTCCTATTTTGGCCCTCTGACCCAAAATGGGAAGCAAAAACACTAAATGCTTCTTCCATGGCTCACTTTACAGGGTATTATCAGTCAACCTCAACCCCAGAAGCTCCTGTCTGATTGTCCTTAGACTGAGGAAACCACCTGAAAATGGCAATTTTCCTTCTTTCCTTGACTTACAATTTTCTTTCGATTACATTAGATCGGTTTGTGGTAGAACAGTGCTCTGACAATCCAAAACCCCGAATCAAAACAAAACAGAAACTAGACAGCAGCAAAATGGCACATTACCAAATTGACTGCTTGAAACTAATGCAAACTCCTGAAAGCTCAGTTATATGATAGTCCAATAATCTTGTATTATTGGCATTTTATGAGTATTTAATAATTACTAATATCACCCAATATTTAGTTAATATCATCTGTCATAATATGGACAATAGTTTGGTGGAAATTTAAAATGGTGCAGGTTCTATGGAAAACAGTATGGAGGTTGCCCCAAAAGTTAAAATAGAATTATCATATGATCTCGCAATCCTACTCTGGTTATATAGCCAAAGTTGCTGAAAGCAGGTTCTTAAAGAGAGACTTGCACACACATGTTCACTGCAGCACTATTCACAATAACCAAGAGATAGAAGCAACCTAAATGTCCATTGACAAACGAATGAATAAATAAAATGATATATATATATATATAACATATATTATTCAGCCTTAAGAAAAGAAAGAAATCTTGCCTTATGCTATAAACCCTCTCATAAATCTTTAGGACATTATGTAAGTGAAATAAGTCAGTCACAAAAATGGTGATTTCCAGGGGCTAGGGAAGATGAAAATGGGGACCTTTTGTTCAGTGGATACAGAATTTCACTTTTGCAAGATAAAAAAGTTCTACAGGTCTGCTGCACAACAATGTGAATATAGCTAGCAGTAATGAGCCATATACTTAAAAGTGGTTAAGGTAGTTAATTTTATGGTATGTGTTTTCTAAACACAATTTTTAAAAGAGGACATGCTAGTTATGCTGAGACCCAATATTTTCTTAGTTATAAGAAAAAGGATTGAAGGTTTAGCTTTTAAACCCTGTAATCTCCATATAAAATGAATTTTGTTGCAGACTGGACAGAGATTATTTCCAGATTTGCATTAGAGATTGATGCTAAACATGCATCACTGTGTGTGAATCCTAAAAGGAAGAGTTATTTAAAATAGATTAAATGATGTGGAATAAAATTTCTAAAAGCTGTAATTGAAAGTGTCAGAAACATTAGCTTTGAAACAAGTAACATTTAATCACATAGATTATACAGAAGCATAAATTTTTGTAGGTTGTTTTCTTCAATCAAATTTACATTTTAATCTGCTGAGACTATTCATCACTTTTGGCTGTCTCGTACCAAGCAACTTGTCAGAACTTATAAATGCAAACCGCCTACATTGGGAATAGGACTTTTCCTTTAAGCACAAAGATGATGAAAGTTTAATTAGAATACTTCAAGATAGCAGGTGTCTGAGACTGGTGAGATTAAAATAAAGGGCATTTTGTCTATCTGTAGTTCTTTAGCTACTAAATGTTAAAAATTATAATCATTCATGCCTATAAAACAGCTTTAAGGGCCAATAAAATTTATTTTGAAAATAGTTTATTGTCAAGTTGTTTTCCATACAACACCCAGTGCTCATCCCCACAAGTGTCCTCCTCCATGCCCATCACCCCTCTTTCCCTCTCCCCACCCCCATCAGCCCTCATTTTGTTCTCAGCATTCAAGAGTCTCTCATGGCTTACCTCCCTCCCTCTCCCCAACTATTTTTCCCCTTCTCCCCCATGGTCTTCCATTAAGTTCCTCCTAATCCACCTATACGTGCAAACATATGGCATCTGTCTTTCTCTGCCTGACTTATTTCGCTCAGCATAACACCCTCAAGGTCCATCCACGTTGCTACACGTGGCCAGATTTCATTCTTTCTCATTGCCATGTAGTATTCCATTGTATAGATAACCACATCTTCTTGATCCATTGGTCAGTTGATGGACAATTAGTTTCTTTCCATGATTTGGCTATTGTGGAGAGTGCTGCTATGAACACTGGGGTACATGTGCTCCTATGCATCAGCACTCCTGTATCCCTTGGATAAATTCCTAGCAGTGCTATTGCTGAGTCATAGGGGAGTTCTATTGTTAGTTTCCTGAGGAAGCTCCACACTGTTTTCTAGAGGGTGGTTCTAGAGGGAGGCCAACAGTGTAGGAGGATGCCTGTTTCTCCACATCCTCGCCAGCATCTAGAGTTTCCTGATTTGTTCATATTAGCCACTTTGATCCACGTGAGGTGGTATCTAGGTGTGGTTTTGATTTGTATTTCCCTGATGGTAAGGGATGCTGAGCATCGTTTCATGTGTCTGTTGGCCATCTGGATGTCCTCTTTGGAGAAGTGTCTGTTCAGGTCTTCTGCCCATTTCTTCACTGGATTATTTGTTTTTCGGGTGTGGGGTTTGGTGTGTTCCTTATAGATTTTGGATACTAACCCTTTATCTGATATGCCATTTGCAACTATCTTTTTCCATTCCGTCAGTTGCCTATTAGTTTTATTGATTAATTGTTTCCTTTGCCATGCAGAAGCTTTCTTATCTTGATGAGGTCCCAATAGTTTATTTTTGCTCTTGAGACCCTTGCCTTTGGGGATGTATCAGGCAAGAAATTGCTGCAGTGGAGGTCAAGGAGGTTGTTTCCTACTTTTTCCTCTAGGGTTTTGATGGTTTCCTGTCTCACATTCAGGTCCTTTATCCATTTTGGGTTTATTTTTGTGTATGGTGTGAGAAAATGATCATTTCATTCTTCTGCATGTTGCTGTTCAGTTCTCCCAGCACCATCTGTTAAAGAGGCTGTCTTTTTTCCATTGGATACTCTTTCCCACTTTGTCAAAGATTAGTTGGCCGTGCATTTGTGGGTCCAACTCTGAGTTCTCTATTCTATTCCATTGGTCTATGTGTCTGTTTTTGTGCCAATACCATACTGTCTTGATGATGACAGCTTTATAGCAGAGGCTAAAGTCTGGGATGGTGATGCCTCCTGTTTTGGTTTTCTTCTTCAATATTACTTTGGCTATTTGGGGTCTTTTGTGGTTCCATACACATTTAGGATACTTTGTTCTAGCTTTGAGAAGAATGCTGGTGCAATTTTGATTGGGATTAAGGGCCAATAAAATTTAAACTTTTAAAAAATAGACTCTTGCCATAGGAGAGAATTTGACAAGATATATATTGTGGTTGTCAGAGGGGAGCCATGAGACAGACAGACACTCTCTTTAAGGGTTGGGCTGGAAGAGGACAGTTATTGGTCATTTTAGAGGACTTGCTAAGGCAGGAGGGTTCCAAGGAGAAAGAAACTCCATATGGCTGCAGATTTGGGCAGTTTTCTTAGGTAAGTATTAAATTCCAACTATTTTTTCACTATTGTCCAGGGAATTTGTTTTCCATATATTATCAGGTTCTAGGTTTTACTGGCATCACAGACAGCTGCTGTTGTACTCTCAATAAAGCACAACTACATGGTTGCTAACTAAGGTCATGGTAACAAATTGTAGTTTGTTGTGCACGTGTTTATTTGTATTCTTTCCCAGGACACAAGTGCACCAGGTACAAATGTCATAAGGTAGAACAGTTGAAAAACATGGTGAATCTGTAGAAAGGCAGAACTTTCTCAGAACATGCATCTTTGGCTAACAACAACAGTAGCATGGATTTAAATGTTACAGTGATTAAACATTTTACCAAACTATTCTGGTTATACATCTCTCCCCAAAAATCAATAATGAATTTGAACTTGTTTATAGAGTCAAAGCACAGAAGACCTGGAATAAATTGCTACCATTGCTATTTAGTACATAAGAAAGCAGTTCCTTGGGAATGGCAAATGAGGAGACCATAACATCACCAACAAGCATGTACAACAAATTTATTTATGAAGTATTATTCTACTGCCCAAGTAATCCAACCTGAAGGAAATCATCCTTGTTCTCCACTGATAGATAGAGATAGAGAGATATATAACTAATGAACTAGAAAATAAGCATCATGAAGACTCAAAGAAAGAATAAATTATTTGTTAGAAATTTTTTATATAGAGTTCCTGTGTTATCTTCTTTTTCTTTCTCTCTCTTTGATTCTTTCTTTCTTTCTTTCTTTCTTTCTTTCTTTCTTTCTTTCTTTCTTTCTTTCTTATGGGAATCTATCTGAATAGGGTAAAAGTATGACACATATTTTATGAACATAAGAAAGGTAATTAATAGCTCCTTAATTCCATGATATTAACAGTAAACTGCAAAATCTATTTACTTTAGCATCAGGGTAGGATAAGTGTTACTCATAAGGCTAGCACCGAGTAGTAATTGTAAGGAAGATCAGGGAAGCACAGTTAGAAAGTAGAATTCTTTGCTTATTATTCCTTCTTTATTAACATTGTTCCCTGTGTTCAAACAATTCCTTACAGCCCCATGAGAATTATTTTACCAGGCAGCTTCTCTCATCAACAGTAGGAATCAGGACAGACAATAGCAGGTTGGGGGAAGGGTATTGGGGTGATTTAAGATGATCTCAGTCTTGGGTCCCTTGAGTCTGAGGTGTTCATGGACCATCCAAGTAGAAGTGTAAAGGAAAAGCTTGCACATTCACACCCAGAGTTCACAATGGATGTCTAGACAGAAGATAGACTTTAGTGTACAGAGAGTGAGTGATGTTGGCACACTGGATGAGATCGCCAAGGGAAACCATGCAGTGTGACAGGACAGGAGGTAAAGATGGGAGCCATGTATGCTAGACTTTGAGTTTCTTAGGGAGCAGCCTCTGACACAGAGTTTTGTGCTCAGGATGTGTATTGGAGTGCGCTTTGGATTTCCACCTTCAGAAAAGGCCTGGAGGAAGCAGGATTAGGCAGAAGGAGAAGGTGAGCTGCAATGCCACCCCAAGAGGCTCTCTCCAGGTGGAATGACCTGTCAGAGCTGTCCTATATTTAGCCCAAATAACGAGGCCTTCATGTTCTCTCAGCAACCATTGGATACGTGTCCTGAGCACAGGGTGAACCTTGCATGAAAGCCCTCTTTGCAGCTGAGGTCACAAAAGGCTGAGCTGTAGGCAGTCCCTTGTCTATACTCACAGCAGTTATGGTAGCAAGTCCCTTTCTATAGCATGTCCCCAGGTCAACCACACTGAGAAATGCATAAATGTAAGGGATGGGCAGAGGAAACAAGCTTCAAGTTCAGAAGTTATGAAGAGGAGGTAGAGTAGAACAATAAATAGATTTTGCTGTGTTGGAAGTGCTGGAGGCCATAGGAAGAAGGAGGGGTTGGCAACAATGTCAAGTGCTACTTTTAAAACACAAGTAAAATAAGGACCATCAAGTATAGATAGATATCAAGATAGATAGATAGATAGATAGATAGATAGATAGATAGATAGATACCAGTAGAGGTACAGGCTTCAAGGAGCCACAACTTTTACATGAAGATGAAGCACTCATGATCCAAAAATGACACGGAGTATAAAAAGTTGCTGAGATTAAATCTTAGCCCATATCTATGTGTGGTTAGAGGAATAAGCCAAATCCATTTAAAAGGGCCAGTTCATATCCAGTGTCTTCAAGGGGATGTCAGGTGTCAGTCAAGACAAGAGAAGGGAGGGGTAGGGCAAAGAGCAATATGATCTTGAACCAGGTGAAAGTGTTCACCCAGCAACCTGGGGAGGAGTGAGGTTATGGGAAAAGAGGGAAGCTCAAAGGGGTTTCTAACACTGTGGATGGGAATGTGAGGCACGGGAGGACTTTCTAGCCTCAAGACTGATTGCTAAAATAACCTGTCCCAGAAGGCCCAGCCTAAGACAGACACAGACCCCTAGGGAAGGACTGAATCATTCTGCTTGGTTAAAGGTGTTTCAAGGGATTTCTCAGGTGAACTACAAGGTTGACTTTGTTTTCAGGAATCCTACATTAAATTCAGCAGAAACCCTCAGGGCATGGGAGAGCTTTTGGAAGCCTTCAACGAGTGTATTAAAGGGCTATCACAATGGCAATGTTCCTTTTTCCCTTTTTTTTTCCCTCCTCTATTTTGTTCTATGCATTAAACAATAAATATTTATTGAGAATTTATGATTTCAAGTAGCTGTCCTAGAGCTTGGAGATACAGAGATAAATAAAGCACATCTTCCATCCTCCAGATACTCGGAGTACAAGAATTCTAGCATAGTTACAACTGTCAAGAAAAATGCTGTGTGACAGTCATGCAAACAAGCACTCACAACCTGGAAAAAATCAGAGCCAGTCAGATATCAAGCTGTTGATAATTAAAGATTTTAATAAAAGTTGAGAAATATCCCTTGGCACCGTTCTCCACACATTTCCTATTTCTGCCACACACTGCTGTCAGGTGTAACACTGCAAAGATATTACATGAGGAAAGGACAGTGAAAGTAGAGTCGGTGACAGGTTTTTAGAGAAAATACCTGCATAATTATTATTGCGCTCATTGACACATCAGTCTGGAAGAACAGAACATGCCAGCTGTTTCAGCACCTACGTTCTGGTCAAGCTTCCCGCTCACTAGGTGAGGAAGGATCCCTTGTCTTTCAGAGAGGCTGCGTCTTTCTCTGCCTGTCATAGGTCATGACTGATCTTGTTCCATCCTCTGCTTCATCTCTTCTCGTCAGCTTGCAAGTGTTGGTAGAACAATGTGGAATAAAGGCTGATCTGGGATCAGCCCCAAAATGAGCTCAGGATGCCCCTTTCCCCATGACCCATGGTCACCTCTCATCAAAACCGGTGTTCTGACTAGTGTATCATTGTTCTAGCCTCACATCTTGACAAGGGGTTTTAGCCCTCATTACCAGGGCAAATATTAAGTTGTGATAATTTATTCATGAGACATTTATTGAGTGCTTGTTAGGGCCTAGAAGTCAAGATAAATAGGACATGGTCCCTTCAGTAAAGAGTCAAGGAAGGCAGAACAACAAAATATTCTCTGAGAGAAAAATGGATTGCTTAGGGAGCAACTTTCTTTCATGGAATAATAAAAGCCTGTAAATAGCTAACAGCTAATGATGTAACCTATTACCTATCATCATTGACAGGATCCTGGTGCTACAAATCAAACCTTGTTTGCATGATCATGCATACAGATATTTAACATATGTGAACATGTATCATTCATTCATATAATAATCATACACATAGAGATGTTCAATTTTGAAAATTAAGTGTGTCATGTCTACATTTCACTTTTTAATATTTTTGGGGCTTCAATTCTGTACAAAGGTCTATTAGACACTAAGAGTGATACAAAGCTGAACCAGACACAAAATCTCTTTTAAAAATATTTCATTTAAGTAATCAACATTAGCTTTTTTATGGACAGTTTTCACCAAATTTGTAAAGCATATTTGGGACGTGCAAAGTTAAAATATGTACTATATGGCACATTGGAAATTCACTCAGGGGAACCTTAGAGAACCCCTCAACCAGATAGGCTCTCTTCCTAGATATTAGCTATTTGGAGCCACCCGGCTTCTAACAGTACTTTGTTTTACAGAGAGAGGCATTACTTTTCTTTGCATGCAATCTTAGCAAGATGGTAAATCGACGTCTCTCACTCTCTCACAACAGATGCTGAAGAGCCTCCTATGAGTACCCCCCATCTCTGAGAGCAGCCAGAGGCAGACAGGTGAACTAAGATTGAACAGATAGCCTCTTTCTCTCAAGCCTTTGAATCCTGAACAGAATAATACAAAAAAGGAATAAGTGACTGGAGTTGGTTCATCCTGTGGTGGATTCTGAGTGGGATTGGCTTCTCCTGGCAATGAAATCTGTAGTAGTTTCTGGTCTCTGTTTTATGCCTGGTTCTTCAGTCTTCCATGGGACTCTGTAAGTTTTCCTATGGACTTTTAATAAATTACCTTAAAAAATCCATCAAAGGGTGCCCGTGTGGCTCAGTCAGTTGAGTATCTGACTCTTGATTTCTGCTCAGGTCATGATCCCAGGGTTGTGGGCTCCATGCTGAGCATGTCAGGCTCCATGCTGAGCATGTCAGGCTCCACGCTGAGCATGGAACCTGCTCAAGATTCTCACTCTCCTCCTCTGCTTCTCTCCCCCACTTACACATTCTCTCTCTCTCTCTCTCTCTCTCTCCCAAATAATTTTTAAAAATACATTCAGCAACTATTCTGTTGCTTCCAACCAAAGAACCCTAACTGATACTACAGACATCTCCCAAGGGGAGCTAGAGGCCCACAGGCTGCTAATGGGAAGAGAAATACAAATATCACTTATACACAGAGATTTCAGATTTGAGTCCCACAGTGTAACTCATCAGACATTCTACACTGCAAGCGTGGGTTTGTGACAGAGCTGCTGCTCACTTGGACTCCTTGATGTAGAAATAAGGATCTATTTACTTAATGATGACTAACAGTTGTCCTGAAAATGTAGAACCCAGATACAATGTAATTAAAATTCAAAAGGAAACAAGGTTATTATTATAGGAGGACAGGTAAAGTGTTATAGAATGCCAAGGAAAGAAACTAAAGAAGCCATGGAGACATCTCAAAGGAGACAACATGGAGCTAGGTGATCAAAGGAATTAGTTGGGCAATAAGATTAGCAAGTGAATCATAAAGGTGTGGAGTATGGATGTTCAGTAGTTAAGTTTTGCTAAAGCTTAGGGTCAGTGATGAGGAGCAGTGGAAGGTCAAGGTTGGAAAAGCAGTTTGTCGATAAAACTAGGAGACACATAAGTTCCATATCTATATATACTCTAATCAATAGTGTGTGTGTGTGTATTACACCAAAGTAAGCATTGAACTTCATGTACCATTCTATGTGTTGAACTGTCCAGTTTTCAGCTGCATCTACTGAGTTTAGTATCTAGCTTTAACAAATTGTGGAGAGGTTCTTTCTCTCATGACTTGCTATGAGCCTTTGAGAAGTTTTAAGGAAACCTGGCAAGGTTAATATTGTGCTTGTATTGCCCTCTCTGGAAACCACTGAAGAGAGTCTATCATTTCCATGAAGCCCCTAGTCTGTGACAGGTACATGGTAGGTGCTTGGTGAATCGTAGCTTCTTTCTCCATTACTTCTGTCATTAATCCTTTGGTGAAACATTTCTACTATCTTCAATAACTCTTTTCCTAGTCTAGAAATGTTTGTCATCATTGCCAAAATATCTGATTTAAAGTTTTGAAAGCAAATTGGACACAATATTCTCTAGAAATAGAATATGAATGACTCTTCCCAACCATGGTAGGTAACAAATCTATACCCCAGTCATAAATTCAGGTTGCAGAAGATGTAACCTTTTATTTTCTAAAATTCACTTTAAGTTTTAAACCTCATTCCATCAGTCCCTGGCATGTGGTAAATACTCAACATCTGTTTGTTGAATGAATCAATAAATGAATGAATAAATGAATAAATGTTAGAACAAAACTCGAGTCAGCAAGTCCAACTCTTTACCTATTGCATTAATTCTTTCTGACAATGAGGCATTTGTTTCTTTTAAACCATTCTAATTATTGCTATTACCTTTAAAAAATATATTGACATCTTACTATAATTGTAGCCAATAAGAAAGCTGTACGTCCTAGTCTTCTAAGATAGCTTGGATTTTAAATATTCTATCCTAATTTCAGATCACAAAGCACAATTTTTGTTTCATGAAATATGATCACTGTATATGACTTTTATTTCTACTTTCATACCTAGCTAATCCTCATCACAATTGGTTTTCTTCCTTCCTTTTTTATCCTTTAAAGCATTCAAGGAAAGCCAGAAGAGAAGATGACCAGCTGACCATGAGTGAAGGGAGCAGAGGCGGGACAAAGAGATGCTCCAAAACTATCATGAAAGACAGTTTGTCAAAAAGCCTGAACACAGCCCAGCCCTGCCAGGGAAATTGGGCCAACCTCCTGGGTAGCCGTGGGTCAGAGGGGGAATGGTCCAACAACATGAGTCAGAGTCAGCCCAGGCCACTGAGCTGCTACTGACTTAAGTAATAAATGCTGTGTCTTCAAGTCATGGGCCCTTTGTGGGCAATTGTAAATTGATAGTTACTCACTGTGACACCCCATAACTTAAGTGTGTGACCTTTGGCAGCCTGTGATTTGGAGATATCCAGTAATAGGAGTAATCAAGGTCTTACTTAAGCCAAAAATATTGAACCAAAGAAAACCACCTAACTTGGGGGTAGTTTTAAATCAACATTTTTTCCTATAATCATTCTGCCCTGTGTTTCACTTCCATGCTTTTTAAATATGTGTGAATTGCAAATAGGTTTGCACACATCTCTCCACTTTGACTCAGCAGGAAACAGGCATTCTTCTCAGGCTCTTCTGATTCATTCCAAACAGCCTGGGAGCAAAGGTCTCAGATCTCAAGTGTCAAAAGTTAAATTTGCAACCTGGTTAAGGACCTCAAGGTCACATTCTTCAGAAACTCATTTTTCATTGAGATATAATCAGGACACATATTATCCCTAAATTACAACTGTGGACAGAGATTCCAAGAAGTGTTGGTAATTGCCCAATGTCGCTGAGGGCAGTAAAGTGCACAGACTCTATCAACACTTGCTGGCAATGTTAGCAGTTCTCTCTATATTTCTGAACTCGAACTTATTTCCTGTGGCTCCTATTGTCTCTAGAAAAGGTTTGCAAGGATAAGGGCAAATAGGGAAAGAATATAGGTGAGAATTTCTCAGTTTCAGGTAAGAATTTCCTCAAATTTGGAAATACCTAGCCCCTGTCTTGCATTAAGTATCCAAATTCTGGAATTTCAAATTCTGGGAACTTTCTCTTTAAGACAACCTGCAAAGTAGGTAGTCGAGGATTTACAAACATCAGAGGGCTCTGAGCAGATTCTGTCAAGGTATTATTCTTTTTAAACCACCTATTTCCTGGTTTGCAGCACAATGTTAGAATGATTGATGAACAAATAAGTTCATAGGAGTTGAAGCAAACAGTGCTTATCCAGCTGAACCACTGCAAATCATACATCATTTTGTAGCATTAAACCCTTTGCGTGTTGCAAAAAAATAAAAAATAAAAAGCCACACACCCACAATTCTTAATGACAACACATAGGGAAACGGGTGATTTTTGCATCAATCAAGTGCTGCTCTTATTCTTAGAAACAATTCCCAACCCGAAGGCCTCCGTAATGGTGAGCTGTGGGCTAGATATCTTATTCCTCCTTTCTGGGCTACTTCCAGAAACATGTGCAGAAGTACAAACACATCTTTCATCCTTAATACACTTACAAGTGAAGATGAAGAAAAGCACAATGCACTGCTATCAAGGTACTAACCTCATTCATCTTGCAATGTTATTGAAGTACCTCATGGCTTTAGTATAGAAGAGTTTTCAAGTCAACTCTATACACACTTGTGAAGCACCTATATTTTCACATTGTGCAGCAGAGAGAGGTGAACAAAACTTGACACAGCCCCTGTGCATTTTGGTTTATGAGAGATAAAGAAGTGACCACACAGTGTGATAAATGCAATGACAAGTGTGCGTAAGAGAGACAGAAAAGAGTTCTGGAGGGAGCACTTGTCACCCACTTGGAGTAGTCATTGGAGACTGCCCGGAAGAGGTGAGGTCAGAACTGGACTCCAAAGAATCTGTAGTAACTCTCATTGTCAAGAACATGGGTGTGCATTCTGGGGGCAGGGGGTAACAAGCGCAGAGCTATAAGCAGCAGCATCTGGAGGCTGCTGGCACACAGAGGAAGGGGGTGCAGGGATCTGACAGAAGAATGCGGGAGGTGAAACACAGGCAGCATTTCTGGCGTGAGGACCAAGAGACCTTTGCTTATCCAAATCTTCCCCTCTCTCTTTTGAAAATTCCTTTGGGCTGTGCCTACTGGATAGAAAAGTCTACTGAATATTAAAAGCAGAATTATTTTTTTCCAAATAAATAGATTTCTTCTCTTCAAACAAGGCTTTCTACAAAACTCAGAGTCACAATTGCCTAGTGGTTAGAGCACTGGCTTTTGAGTTAGGCAGGTCTGAGTGCGATTCTGTGTCTACTGTATATATCCTGAAAAGTTATTTAAATCTTTAAATTTATGTTTCCCTACCGGTATAATGGCTGCTATGAGAATTAAATAATATGTAGTTACCACAGTGTCTGGAGTGTAATAAGTATCAGAACACAATGCCTGCTGCCATTATCATTATTTTTTTATCGACAGTTTCCTAGCATAGCATTGCTTTAGTATCAGGTGGATAAATTACATGTCTCACTATAAATCCCTCCAACTAACCTCAATGGCAAATAGACTGGAGATCCTGGAGCAAAGCTCCACCCCTGGGAGCCTTAAAATGTGCTAAGGAAAGAAACCACAAGCGTCCTGAAGACAGAACGCTAGTCCCAACTTTCCTTGTCCACCTGCCCAGTGGGAAGTCTCTCAGGTCCCTGAACGATTAAGTGAAAATGCCCAGAAGGTTTAGACAGATGCTCTCATAAAATCCTGATTGTGCACGTATGGGAACCGTCCCAGCAGCGTGCTCGCGTTCTGAATCGGGAGCCAGGTTTTTCTGCTGCTCTCTCATTCTGGGCTCTGCAGAGGCATTTGGTAAAGCCTTGAGTGTTAAACCAAGTTTTAAATACAAGTACAATGAAAATGGCTTTATTAGCAAGATCTGAGAATATTTATTCCCTCCCGAAATAGTGTCTTAAACAGCCTAAACTAGTCAGTCTTTTGATCTTGACTATTAGAAGACAATTAGGAAGAAGGGATCGGGGTGAAAGTAGTGGGACAATCACAGCAGATGAACAAAGTGAAGAATCTCTTCAGAGTAGAGACATGGAGGTGTGTCAGGCCCCTGTTCCAATAGAAGAATCCTAAGGTCGTTTGTGGATGAAAACGTGTGATGCCTGACAGCACTCCGGAGTTTTTCAGTGGTTAACTTCCATGATTGCTATTTTGAAAAACATGCCAGTCTTGTTAACAAGATGATACCTGGATATCTGTCACAGAAATGAAACTGCCCTACATTTCCTAAGTATATCGTGCGTTGCCAAAATGCCGATCTGGTGCCATCCCCGCCAGCTCTCCCTCACCACGTACTGGGCCAGGGCTTTGCTACTGCTTTCCCTCGCGTTCCCTAGAGCATGAGGTCACCAGTAAAGGCTGAGCTTCAATACCAAACTTCGTTAAAGTCAATTTATGAATTAAACTTCACTGCCTAGCCACCAGATCTCTACCACCCTAGCCATAAACAATCATCGAATATGTGGGGGAGAGGGTGCCTAGTGTTATGCACAAAACTGTGCTGAGCACCATGCAGAAATGCCGAAGGATACATCATACTCTTTGAGATGAAGAATTATGTAATGTTGTGAAGGGAAGAAGGTCACAGAAGTTAGTAAGCAAAACCAAGAGCAAACAACAGAAGCAAAGCAATGTAGTGTTATTGAAAGAGCTGAATATTTAAAACAGAGGGCCCTAGGGGCGCCTGGGTGGCTTAGTCGGTTAAGCGTCCGACTTTCGCTTAGGTCGTGATCTCGTGGTTCGTGGGTTCGAGCCCCATGTCGGGCTCTGTGCTGACTGCCAGCTCAGAGCCTGGAGCCTATTTCAGAGTCTGTGTCTCCCTCTCTCTGACCCTCCCCTGCTCATGCTGCCTCTCTCTCTCTCTCCTAGAAATAAATAAAAATATTAAAAAAAATTTTAAAACAGAGGACCCTAGGTTTAAGATCTTGTTATGTAACTTAGTACTTGTGAAATCACAGCATTAATTTTATTTTGCTAAGTTTTAGTTTTCTCAACTCTAAAACGAGGGTTAGATTTATGGGAGTATTGTAGGATCAAGCACAATAATCTAGGTAAAAAAGTGTTCTGTAAGCTTCACAGTCCCATACAAGTGTTGAATATTATTATAAGTACCAAGTCCTTTGGTATATACTTTACATTCTCTTAAAAGTTTTTTTCTAACAGTGACCACTGAGTGATTTGTAGTAGGTAGCTTAACAAGTTAGCATACCACAACAACAGCAAAGCTCTAAGAAATCTAGAAAATGCAAATTGAATTTCTCACTGCATTTAATCATTATCTTTTCTTAATGTTTTTATTTATTTTTGAGGGAGAGAGAGTGCACGTGAGTGTGCCAGAGGGGGAGGAGCAGAGAGGAGGGAGACAGAGGATCTGAAGTGGGCTGTGCTGACAGCAGAGAGTCAGATGTGAGAGGCCTGAACTCGCAAACCATGAGATCATGACCTGAGTCGAAATGGGACACTTAACCAACTGAGCAACCCAGGTGCTCCACATTTAATCATTTTCTTATGTCTTTGATTTTGTGTCTCTTAGACCCTCTCTCCCCAAAATCAAGTTGAGAAATAAGTGTAACACACTAGGTTCCAAACTATGGAAACTCGCTGCAAAGCAATAGCTTTAGAAGACCAGGAAACAGGCATGATTTTAACATGACCTTGCCATATAGATTTTACTTTTTGTTTCAGGAACTATTTTTGAAAGCCTGATTTTTCAAGTATGGAAAAATGAAGGATCGTGACCAAGTTTCAAGACACCCTAGCACCACTCAGCAGATTTGCACCTGCGTGCATTTATACGCAAACGATTTCATTTGCATGTACAAATTGACTAATTAGGCACCTAACTACAAGATCAGCAAATGTAAATGCTTATTAGCCCATCAAAAAATTGGTACTTATAAAAAATTTCCAATCATAGCCTGTAGTCCAATTTCTTTTCACCTTTTCAATATTGGCAATATTCTTATATGTTCCTTTAAATTTCCAAGTATTGGGGGATATTTTCCAAAAAAACTTACTCTTTGAAGTGTTAATCCTCCATAAGCTTTTCAGTTTCAAACAAGGATCAAAAGATGTTTTATTAGGAAAAATGATAACTTTCCCACAAAATCCAATGTTGTAGGTATATGTATATGTAGGCATATGTGTATGTGTACATTTATATATGTACACATGTATACATATTTATATACTCCTATTTATAGATACATTTTTAAATTGAATTTTAATACTGAAATGAATCTTACTACTTTGTTTTTCTGACTACAAAACTAAGTAAGAAGCAGAATAAACAAAGACCTCTAGTTAGTTGCACAGGTGGGGATTTGATTCCAGGTCTCCTGACTCATCCTAACATATTAGTGCATTCCCTCAGCCTCCTCTCAGGAAAGACAGAATATCCAAGTAAGGCAGAAAGTTAAAATCAACATATGCAAAACTTCTGATATTATTCAAATGAACTTTTTCGTCTTATCTTTTAACAAGATAACTTGAAGAATCTGACATAATTTGACAGTTGGAAGAGTTTGGGAGTTAGGAGAACTGAAATTCTTAGGCTTTGTGAAAGTCTGGGCCTATCAAACTTCAAATAATGTGTTTCCAGCCTTTATGTTGTCGAGTAAGGACACTGAAAAAATGACTATACTTCAGTCACAGTGTAATTCATAAAAGGGAGAAGATTCTAGTACCAAAGAAATTGAAAAGATATTATCATAGAATAAAGGGGTAGCTTATAAATCAAATGAATTTAGTTTTATGTAAAACTATGTAAACAAAGATTATTTAACCACATTTTTCTCAGTCTGTTGCAGGCAAGTTAGGAAGTTCTTCCAAATACTGACCCAAAATTGACTTCCTCTGAATTTTCACCCATAGCACCACTATGGGTACTAGTACTAGTTCAATGTCAGATCACTGGATACAAGCACCACCGTATGTGGGAAAGAGACAACCGATGTTAAAATAAAGAACCCACGTCTTAAAGGGCAGACAGAATGATCTAATCTTAAGGGCAGACAAAAACATCTAGAAGACATTACTTCGGATTTCAAAAATATCTAACAAAATTCCATGCCAAAGACCATTTAAATAATTGTGTTGCTATCACTTTCACAGCAATGACCAAACCAGGACTACTTGAACACTGTCACTTAAAGGTAATTTTACATCTAGTATTTCATCTATTATTTTACATTTGCATTATTATAACGTTGCATATATATTTGATGTCTATTCTATGTTTGAAAGCATATCAGAACTTTTTTTTCTAATGAGAAGTTATAGGATACCATGAGTAGAGTTAAGTGAGCACACCTAGGGATGAAGTGAAGGACATGAGTGTCCTTTGAGATCATAGATTTTAACCTAGGTACCTTTGTTCTTGCTGTTCTTTCTACCTAAAATGACCTTGATCTTATGATCTTAGGAAATATAGATCCTGTGAAAGATTCATTATCTTGACCTGTGAAAGATTCATCACAAGGCTTTCCACCCTATCTGGTCTCATTACTCTTCCATACTCTTCTCATTTGCACTTTATACCTAAAAGCATTATTGCATCTACTGTTGGGTTTGGCTTGCATCCTTTTCCTTGGTATGCCAGAACAACCTCAAGGACAAAAACTGAATCTTACTATTTTTTTTAATAGATTTTATCATATCTCAGGCTTTTCTGCACGATAGGGTAAATTTTGGTTCATTGTGTGTGAGGTCAGCACTAGCTCTGTGCTCATTAGAACCCTTGTCAAATTATGAAATTGCATCACCTCTTGCCCATCTCCCCCACTAGAGAACATCTGCCACCGTGCATGGCACATAGTGAAACCCCTGAAATATTCTTGCCCAGCAAAGTGACCTACACAATAGTCATTACTCAATGAACTTTTTTTTTTTTAATGTTTTATTTATTTCTAGGAGAGAGAGAGACAGCGTGAACAGGGGAGGGTCAGAGAGAGAGGGAGTCACAGACTGTAACAGGCTCCAGGCTCCAAGCTGGCAGCCAGCACAGAGCCTGACGCAGGGCTCGAACCCACGAACCGGGAGATCATGACCCAAGTGAAAGTCAGACGCTTAACCGACTAAGCCACCCAGGCACCTCTCAATGAACTTTTTACGTGAGATTGTTAATGGAAGTTCAGTATATTCAGTATTATTATTAAAATATTATTCAATGTTGATTGATTTCCTGCAGTTTTCTACACTTCCTGGAGGGTAGCTAAGTATGGGCAATTCAAAGGTCACCCCAAATATAACACTGTGAATTGCA
Source organism: Proteles cristata cristata (assembly GCA_017311185.1). Taxonomy (NCBI): domain Eukaryota; kingdom Metazoa; phylum Chordata; class Mammalia; order Carnivora; family Hyaenidae; genus Proteles; species Proteles cristata. The sequence continues at coordinate 177,927 of JAESUZ010005288.1, forward strand.
AATTGCATCATCACCTTCCAAAACAGTTTTCTCTACATCTGTAAGGAAGGCGATCCTTCTCCATGCCACTGGAGTCTCCTCAAGGGAGGAGAAGTGTACTGGTGCATCTCAAAACCTAGCAGGAATTTCTGCAAATAATAGGCATTCAAAAAGTAATTGCTGAAAAAAGAAAAGTTTTAAAACTTGGGGGTGTTACTCAGAAGCTACAATTGTATTGATAACATTTGCATTTCTGGATGGAGAGTGCCTGATGTTTGCAATGTAATTTTAATTTCCGTTTTGTAAGTCTGAACTATTTCAGACTACAGTTATTTTGATTGTGTGAGATGAACACCAAACATAAAATTTACCATCTTAATCCTTCTTTTAGTAAAGGTGAAAGATTTATTTGATCTTATCTTAAACATTTTTAAAGATACAGTACACTTGTGTTTACTGTATGAACCTTATTGTGCAAGAGATCTCGAGATCCTTTTCATCTTGTAAAATTCAGATTCTACACCCAATGGACAACTCCCCCTCTTCACCCCTCTCCCAGTTCCTGGCAACCACAATTATATTTTTATTTCTAAGCATTTGACTACTCCAGGTAATTAATGTAAGCATAATCATAGAGTATCCATCCTTTTGTGACTGGCTTATTTCACTTAGTGTAATGTACTCAAGGTTCATCCACTTTGTAGCCTGTGTCAGAATCTCCTTCCTTTTTAAGGCTGAGCAATATTCCATTGTGAGTATATATACCACATTTTATTTATCCATTCCTCCATTGATGGACACTCAGGTTGCTTCTATCCCTTGGCTGTTGTGAATAATGCTGCAATAAACAGGAGTGTGTCAGAAGATGGTTTTTTAAAAGCCTTGGATCATCTCCGACTCACGAGTTACCAAGTTCTTAAGGCTTTCCTTAGTTCCCCTTCTGTCCCTGCCTTCGTCTCTAAGTGAGATTTCTTTCAATCTTGTTCAGGCATTTATTGCTTCACACCTGGAGTGCCAGAACAGTGCCTTAATTTTTCTTCCACTCTTCCATTTCTTCTTACTTTGTTATTTTATACAATGTCATCCATCCATCCATCAACTCTCCTAAAAGTACCACATTAATCATATTAATGCAGTGTGACACGCCTTCAGTGAATTTTCACTGTGTGTAGCAAGTGGGACCTGACTTACAAGTCCTCTTTCCTTTCAACTTTATCACCTTTTCCCCCTAGTTTAGATTCTGCCATTTTCCAGGCTACGGCCGGGCAGAGTGGTAGGAGAAAGGCGGCAGAGGGAAGGCCCTGGAGAAAGAAGCAGGTGAACCATGTCTTCAAGGAAGATGCCATAGGATTTGGGGTCCCCAGAACAAAGCCAGTTAGACTCATCGGGGGTAAAAATTAAGTCAAACAGGAGGAGGGGACAGAGGAGTTGCACACACACACACACACACACACACACACACATAGACACACACACACACACACTCATACAGACACACTCCAGCTACACCATAGACTCACCGAGACACAGACATCGGTGTACATGTTACACATACGTGCGCAATGACAAAGCTGTGAGTCACTGGACTGGGATTGGAGCATGAAGCCACATCCATCTTAGTCAGTCAGTCCTCCCACAACAAGACCAGGGCAGCCGACCCAGTGGTCAGGAGCAAGGAGTTCAGAAAACTCAGAGAGAGGAGCAGTGGGCGGCCTGGGGACTTGTCCCCTCTGCTCTAGTCCAGCTGGTTTTACTTATTTTAAGTGATGTTTAAAATTTAACTTGTATTATATATGCATGTGGACAATTTTGCAAAGATAAACTGGAAAACAAGCAATGTTTCCAGGCACAAATACATGTATATATAACATTCCTACATTATTTTTTAAAAAATATTTTTATTTATTTTTACGAGAGACAGTGAGAGACAGCGTGAGCAGGGGAGGGTCAGAGAGAGAGGGAGTCACAGACTGAAACAGGCTCCAGGCTCTGAGCGGGCAGTCAGCACAGAGCCCGACGCGGGGCTCGAACCCATGAACCGCGAGATCATGACCTAAGCGAAAGTCGGACGCTTAACCGACTAAGCCACCCAGGCGCCCCTCCTACATTATTTTTTAATGTTTATTTTTTATTTATTGTGTAAGAGAGTGAGAGAGAGAGCGTATGCATGTGACTGGGTGGGGGAGAGAGAGAAAGAATCCCAAGCAGGCTCTGCAGTGTCAACACAGAGCCCCATGTGGGACTCGATCCTACGAACTATGAGAGATCATGACCTGAGCCAAAATCAAGAGTCGAACTCTTAACCAACTGAGCCATCCAGGTGCCTTTAACATTTCTATATTATGAAGATCCTATGCATCAACTTTAACACTGCATAATATTCCACAGATGTATTTAATCAGTTTTCCATTTATTTACATTAATGTGAATGTATTTTGCAGAATCCTGCCGTTTCTGAAAGGTGGATTCCTGGAAGCTGGAATGTATGTAATGGGTATGAGTAACTTTAAGTTTGCTGATATATATGGTTCAACTTTCCTCACTAAGTCCATACCGATGTATGAGAACTCTGCCTTACTACTTTTCCCAACACTAAATATTTTAAACCACTGCTATATAAACTGTTGCCCTTCATTCAAAAATAATATCAGAGAAAAAAAGAATCAGCAGATATTTGAGAGACCATATTTGCACAAATGGAAAGAACCGAGATGAGTAAGTAGAACATCTAACTCCAGTAAAAACGTATAACTCAAGGGATATAAGGGAGTTTTAAATTTTCTTTTTTATATCCTCAGAGAAATATGAGAAGATATTAAAACCATAAAACAAACTGCAGTATAGGATGCTATGAAAAGGAACAATCACAGAAAAAGATATTTCTTGGTAATTAAAAAATATGATTCCCAAAATGAAAAAAAAAATCAATAGAAGTGCTACGAGATGCCCTTGCAGAAACCTTCCAAAACACAGAGCAAGAGAAAGAAGGTAAAAATCTGAGTGATGAGCCGTCTGGCCTGGCCTGTCTTCCCACAGAAAATAAAAACATAACTTGGAGAAACTTGAGTCAGTGAGATGTCACAAGAAGGTGGGGGGAAGTACAAGGATTATAAACATCGACATTTTCATTTTTTTAATGTTTATTTTTGAGAGAGAGACAGACAGACAGAATATGAGCAGGGGAGGGGCAGAGAGAGAGGGAGACACAGAATCTGAAGCAGGCTCTGTCCGGGCTCTGAGCAGTCAGCACAGAGCCGATGAAGCGGGGCTCAAATCCATGAACTGTGAATTCCTAACCTGAGCCGAAGTCGGACACTAAACAGACTGAGCCACCCAGGTGCCCCGAAATATCCACATTTTAAATCAGCAAGTCAGAGTTTAGCAACTCAAGAAAGAGAGGTTTACATGTATTGCTCAGAGTCAGACAAGTAACCACCGGAAGAATCAAAACTTCTGGCGTCCGTTAGAACTTGGGGGCAGGGGCGCCTGGGTGGCTTAGTCGGTTAAGCGTCCGACTTTCGCTTAGGTCATGATCTCGCGGTTCGTGGGTTCGAGCCCCGCGTCGGACTCTGTGCTGACTGCCCGCTCAGAGCCTGGAGCCTGTTTCAGTCTGTGACTCCCTCTCTCTCTGACCCTCCCCTTACTCGCACTGTCTCTCTCTCTCTCTCCTAGAAATAAATAAAAAACATTAAAAAAAAAAAAAAGAACTTAGGGGCAGCAGAGTTCATTCTCCTTTCAAATCAGTGAGACAAAAGATGCTGCTGATAATTTTTTAATCAAGAAGTAAAGATGTCTCCATCTTATTTGGTGTCTTAAAGGTAATTGCCAGAATTGCTACCAGCTAAAATGATTAATTTTAATTTAAAATGATGACTTGTTAATTTGTACTTTTCCATGTTATAGTCTCTTACGTTGTTAGAATTGTTTTCACTAGGCGCCTATCATTATTTTATAAAAACAAAAAATCACATTTCACCAAGACAGGTGGGTTCACCCAGCTTTTTCAAACACTCAAATGTACACTTACACTGTGCAGAAGCAATGCATTGGGTGTAGTTTATTTACGAGGCAGCATGTGGGGAGCGTGTTGGGGGCTAGCCTCGGACACTTTTCCTCTCTAATTACTTGCAGGAGACCATTCTGGGAGCTTGGGAAGGCATGAAGAGGTTCTGAGTATGAGGCTATTCCGTGGTATATTCCACAGCTATACAGGGAGGACTTGCACTTAGAAAGCACCTATTTGGAGGAGAGGACAGAGAATCCTTTGCACTGGGGGGAGTTAGTTGGAGGGCGAAGCAGGTAAGAACAAACAACAGGCCAGCAGATTAGCCTAGGGCTGGTAGGTAAAGGATCTTGAAGATGACAAGAAGGTAAAACTTTCAGTGGCAGGCTCACTTGTCAAAAATTATTGAAAAAAAACTAGTAGCCAAATTTAACAGATAAACCACTTAAAAAAAGTTTTCTGGGGGCACCTGGGTAGCTCAGTCAGTTAGGCGTCTGACTTCAGCTCAGGTCATGATCTCACGGATCATGGGTTCAAGCCCCGCATCAGGCTCTGTGTTGACAGCCAGCTCAGAGCCTGGAGCCTGTTCCAGATTCTGTATCTTCCTCTCTCTCTGACCCTCCCCTGCCCACACTGTCTCTCTCTCTCTCTCGCAGAAATAAATAAAACATTAAAAAAAAGTTTTTCTGGTTTTCTCCCAGCACTTTATGTATTCGTCATAGAATTCTGATGATGACAAAAAAAATCATAGGGACGCCTGGGTTAAGCGTCCGACTTTCGCTTGGGTCATGATCTCGCGGTTCGTGGGTTCGAGCCCCGCGTCGGGCTCTGTGCTGACTGCCAGCTCAGAGCCTGGAGCCTGTTTCAGTCTGTGACCCCCTCTCTCTCTGACCCTCCCCTGCTCACGCTGTCTCTCTCTCTCTCTCCTAGAAATAAATAAAACATAAAAAAAAAATTTAAAATAAATCATTCATTTTTTTTTATGGCATAAAGGCCCGTAAAATTACTCCATCCCTAGAGCACTGAGATACACATATATACCCTGTGAATTACTCTTCTTCAGGAAGAATAATCTTTGCCTGAAGCAAACATCTGTTGGCTGTCCCTGCAAATACTATTCTACTAGTAGTTCAATTTACTAGGATCACACACATAGGAACCCTTCTTGTTATGTATTTCTTATGGTTATCCAGATGAGAAGTAATGAGCCAGAGCTTTAATGTCCAAAGTAATTGAGGAGGAAATGACATTGTGACTGCCATTGTGTTCAAAGTTACACATATGTTGTGTAAACTTTGGAAGAATATAATCTTCCTCTTTGACCAGAACTTCCCTCTTTGATTTGACCATCTGATTGCTTAAGCAATATGGATAAGTTTTAAAAACATCTGCTATCTGCCAAAAAGGAAGAAGGATAGGGGCGCCAGAGTGGCTCGGTCAGTTAAGTGGCCAACTTCAGCTTGGGTCATGATCTTGCAGTTCGTGAGTTCCAGCTTTGCATCAAGGTCTGTGCTGACGGCTCAGAGCCTGGAGCCTGGTTAGTATTCTGTGTCTCCCTCTCTCTCTGCCCCTCCCCCACTCACGCTCTGTCTCTCTGTCTCTCTCTCCCCAAAATAAACATTTTAAAAAACCTTAAAAGAAAAAAAAAAAGAAGTACAAGACTTCTGGTACTTCTAGTAGAAGAGAGAAACATAAGTAGCATTAATCTATAAGAGTAATAGTAACAGTGATAATAATTAATAGTAACAGTAATAGTGATAGTAATAGTCTTTTACTATTTCAGACAGGTACTCAGAGGCAACCAGTGAGTTTTTCCTAGAAACTACCAGTAGTGAAAGGAAAGTGCTTTTTCATCTCAGAGTTTCTAATGCCTTACTTCCTTCATTGCAGGTGCAAACAGGCATCAGACAGCCATTTTAAGTTTACTCTTATGCTGGATCAAAAATAATAAACTTGGTATATAGAATTATTTAAAAAACAGGGGTGCTTGGGTGGTTCAGTCAGTTAAGCATCTGACTCTGGCTCAGGTCATGATCTCATGGTTGGTGGGTTTGAGCCCCGTGTTGGGCTCTGCACTGACAGCTTGGAGCCAGATCCTGCTTCAGATTCTGTGTCTCCCTCTCTCTATCTGCCCCTCCTCCACTTGTGAGCACACACTCTCTCTCTCAAAAATAAATAAACATTCAAAGAAATAAAGAAACAGTGTCATACGTAAGGAATCCAAGAAGTAACAAATTCTAATGAATTCAAATCTTTACTAACCTGTTAACTATTCTTTGGTTTAAAGATGGAGAAGGCTCAGTTAGGGGGTGCCATTTTAAATAAATGGCAAGTAGCTTTGTGTTTCTCCTCCTTTTTGTCATCTAGTTGACTAAATGTGCTGGCTATCAATCTTAACCTGGTACCTGGCGATAGCTAATTTGTTACATAATCTGGAAGACTTTAAATATCTTAGTTGTGGTAGAGGTAGAGGGTAGCGTTTAAAGTGATTTCTTGGACTTTAGTTTCTTTACCTCTTTAATAGGCATCTGGAACACAGTGGTGCCTGCAACCAGACACTATGAAGAGTCAAATTTCCAGAAAATATTAATTAATTAATTAATTGGGACTATCTGAGAAAAATGAAATTTGGAATATGAATGTTTCTATTGAAATTGACACTTCGTGTGTCCAAGTGGGTAAATTTCTTCTGTTGCCTCACCATTCTTTCCCAGGTCTTTCTCTAAGACCTTCACTAACTATACCTTTACCACTCTTGATTCTAGGGGCAACTTGTCTCCCCATGAATGCATTGCTAGGTAGGTGTTCACCATGATTGAACAGAATGTCAGCAAGCCATCTCCTATTGGTAGACTTGAAAAATAAAAACAAAACTCCAGAAACCATGGGCTTTGTGGCTTCCAGTCATGATTAAGACTTTGAAAGAATATTGGCCAAAAACGTGTGATAAGAGGTGCCATCAAGATGGCAGTGTCCATTTCTTGGAAATTTGATTTGAACCACAAATGTGGACAAGAGTGGTGGGTGCAGACTTCTTGTCAATTTCATGTCTGAAATCTAAGGGAGACCAGTAATTCCATCTTCAAGGGGAAGATGAAGTATTTTTTTTGTTTGTTTTTGTTTTTGTTTTGTTTTGCTTTTTAAAAAGTCATTCCATTAAAGAATGGAGGGTTTTATTTACATATTCTGAGGAAATTGTCTTGAATCCTCAAGAAATATTATGAGCTAATTTTAGGATAACAGCATTTGCCTTTTGATAATTTTCCCTTCCCACTACCATCACTAGAGATAACTTGCAATAGACAGTTTAGGTTCACACTCTAGGAGTTTCTAATTCCCAGGAAGCATAGAAAAATGTGTATATTTAACCCTTTTCTTTTCCAGGCAAAACAGGAGAAAGATTATTTACGAATACAGGCTCTGGAGTTTAGATCCTGGTTCCTTGGCTTCCTAGGTATGTGACCTTGAGCTCATAACATCTTTTTTCCTCAGTTTCCTCATCTTCGAAGTGAGGATGACATTAACACCTACAATATAAGGAGACTGGGAACCAAACTATGTAATACCTGAGAAATACATAGGTAGGTTCCTGATCCCCACTGTTATTTAACTATTTTAAACCTTCATTTTTCATCTGTAAAAAGAGATCATTATTTTTGCCTATCTTATTATGTGATGTGAACATAACATTTGCTGTGTCTCTTGGTACATAATAAGTCACTGATAAATATTAGCCATTATTTATTGCTCTGACTTTTCAATAAAACAGCAATTAGAACGTCAAATATGGCCTCTTCAGAATGAACTTCAGAAACACTGCCATCTAGCGACACATCTAAACTTGCAACGTCCTATTTCAGAAGCTCTAACTCTATGCCTTTTATTATGCCTTTTATTATTTCCAGCTCATTGATGAAGTATGCTCTGCTCAAACCTTTAAAGGTGTGCTTTGAAAATGTCAGTCACTTCCCACCTTTGCTGCCTGCCCCAGATGTCAGGGAGCTAGGTCCAAAACAAAGGAAAACATGTTGGCCACGTTAGCCGTGTGTACTCAGGTTCTAACAAGCCATTTACTTCTCTCCTAACTGGGCGTGTTGACCCGAGCATGGATAGACATAGTGTTTCCTTAAGCAAACACATCCTGAAAAATACTGAAAAATCAATAAAACGGCAAAGCACAAAGAATTAGCTATGGCATTACTCCACAACACCATAGTACTATCAGGTCACCTTGGGGTGGTTAAAAAGGCTACAGAAAAGCCATGGCAGTTAAGCAGCAGGTCATGTGTGACCAGAGGCCAGTGAGCTAAGGATTACCTCAGCTGAGCAGGAGTGCAGTAGGGTGCAGAGACCCCTGGCTCCCAGAGGAATTTGTGTATTTTCGGACTGAAACAGAAAGTGCCCTAAAACAAACAGAGCAGGTAGAACCTCATCTAAAGAGCAAACACAAAAACGCAATAACTGATGGTGACCTCTGTGCCATATGCTTGAATGTCATCCATTACATCTTCATCATCTTGCTGCTTTTAGCAGGCAAACACATTTGGGTAAAAAATGGCTGAGTGCTGGCCGAGCCGGCTCCGGTAGGTCCAGGGGTCCCTGAAGGATGGACGGTGTCGGCAAGAGAGAGAGTGAGAGAGCCCTGAGATTCTTTCTGATCACCAGGCAGGCATCTCTGTCCTGTCGGTTTTGGTGTCTTTATTTACAGGTTAAATGATAACATGACATCAGAAAAAGGGATTTTTACAATGGGTAACTCTTTGTGATAAGATGCTTTGGAAAGTGTACAGAAGCAGGTTTTACAGAAATATTCTTGCAGAACTATTCCAATTATAGTGAGGTTAAGTAAATCTTATAACTAGAGAATTAAGGTATTCTTAGTAAAAGACAGGATACATATTTGTTCTAAGTTAATAACGCTAAGGTTAGGTCATAGGTTAAGTGTATAGATGGGCTAAGAGTCATCCTGTCTGGCTCTCAAATGAATGTTTCTGAGTTGGTTAATAAGTTGTTTGTAGAAACCTATTTGATGCTGAATGTGTGAACACCATGGAGGCCCTAAATGTGTCAGCCTTTTGTTTGTGGGTAATGCTCTAGCTCCTCTTATCTATCCTCATCCCAGCCACCTGTAAGGGAGGGTGTTTGCAGAAAGTAGGCCTTAGGGAAGGGACTGCCCTACATCACAATTAGGAGAAGGTGGAAGTATTAAGTTCTGCCCTTATCTGTACCTTAACTCTAAATAAGGCTCTCAGTCTCGGGGCCAGGCTCAGTTGTAATTCTTGTGTTCTTAACCCCCTACGTCTTGGATCTGCAAGGCCCTTAGGAAGAGCCTTTTGACAATCATCCATAGAGCTTTCATCTAAAATCTCTCTTGTAAGGGCAGGAATATGCTTTTCCTTATGAGGTATCTGTGTTCAGAATATGGGTCTGATATAGAATATTGTGAGGCCTGGTCAATACCAGCACAACCTGAGCCAGTAGTAGCAGGAGATACCAGTTTTCATTTCTCATGGCAGGAGCTGTGCAAACACTGCCATTTCCTTGCTGTGACTGCCATCCAGAGAGGCCGGTGTGGCTCCCGGCAGCTGAGGCTCTAAAATACTGAAGAAAGTTCTCCACTTAATAGTGACTCTTCAGACTCTTTTGAAGAGATAATAAATTACCCAGATAACAAAAGTAAAATTTCTGAGAGTAGACATAACCAAGGAGGTCAGACCCTAATTGCCCGGAATTCTATTTCTGCTTTCTGCTCCACCTTTTAGTTCAGGACCCTGCTCTCCAAATCTTGGCACCATCCTCACTTCTTTAAGAAATCTCAGCTGGCCTCAAAGACATAAAATTTTCCAGCGATGTTCTCATTGAACCAAGTACCCACTTCTCATGCTTAACACATTGCATTTCATTTATGTGTGTGATTGTTTGATTAATGTGTCATTTCCCCATTTGACTGTAAACTCCAGGAGAACAGGGACCCTATCTGCTTTGGCCCAGCATCACGTGCCCACAGTTAGTATAGACCGGCACAACCCACACGCTAAAAAGATGAAAGAGGGATCATTCTGTGCTGGCTGAGCCAAAGTTGTCACTGAACAGAAGTGGGTATGGGCTGTGCTAACAGACCTTTGGACCTATTCACTGTCTGCCCTGCAAGTTTAAAAATGACTCTTACAGGGGGATCAGGGTGCTCTGGGAGAAAAACTGAGCTTGCTGTGCCAGAAGAGGGACAAAATTCATTTGGTCAGAAATAGGAAAGTGATACCTTGCTCTGCTCTATAAACTCAGGACTCACTTTAAGATTTATATTAAGGGTCAATTCATCTCCAAAAGTAAACTTTGAATTGGGTTTAAATTATTAAAATTCAATTTTATATTGGTGGTATGAAATCAGTTGATGTAACAATTTTCCCCCCAAAAGGTAACCCAAGACTGCTTTATAGGCCTGATCCCAGAATAGTGGTCCATTTAGAACACTGCTTTCGGGCTGGCACTCAAATCGATATATAAGTCAGGGCTCACTGCACTGATACAGGGAAAATGGGGAAATGTAACATACCAAAAACATAAGAAGCCACGGAGAATCTCAATAACTAAACCTCAAGTCAACAAATATCTGTTTTTAAGATTAAATACTACAGAATTTCGGTTACAGCCTTAGCCTTAAATTGGGCAGCAATAGCATTGGGCCTATGCTGTTCTTATCAGTGTTGCCAAAAATTCGTGAAATATTTTTAATAAGATAATACAAGAGGTTGAAGAATAAAATAAATGGTCCTTTTCCTCAAGGAAACTATATTTTATTTCCATGAGGAACATTACATTTGTTATTGTAATAAAAGGAAACTGACTTCTTACCCAATAAAAATATTCTATTTTTAGAATATTCTTGTCTGGGAGAAATAATGTGTGTGTGTGTGTGTGTGTGTGTACACATAAAACATGTAATATATATAATGTATATATTAATATATATATTCTTTTTAACATTCAGTGTTATAGACAGAATTAGTGGTATATCACAGTGTGTTCTTTAGGACTACCGGGGTCATGGAATATGAAGAACTCTACTGCCTTCAGCCTAATAAAATACTTACAATGGGGTCAAATAAAATTAAAGGGGCAATTAAACATCCAACAGCAACAGTTTTATAGATTTTGTTTGATTTAAGGAGTACAATGATAGTCTGATAGTCATCATCCAGTGGTTAGAAATTCACTTTAAACTCTCTGGAAGCCTTATCTAATGAGTAATGTCCAAACTAGCTCCAAATAGGCACCAGAAAATGAGATCTATAGGTTTAGGAATTTTTCAAAAGTAATCTGGTTCTGCTAATCAACGTATGACCATACTACAGGGAGCCCCATTGTATGTTGGTTTCTAAAAGACTAGATCCGTGTAATCACTTATACTCTTCTTCAGCACATTCTCCTATGAACAAATAAAGAAATGAGAGTTCAAAAAATCACAATACACAATGCATTCCTAGGTTCCAGCATTCTGTGAGTTTCACATCTTACATATCTCTGACTGGTATACATGTTCGTGTTCTTTTTTTTTTTTTTAGATTTTTAATTTTTATGATGTGATGACTTTTTAGATAGAGCTAGGATCTAGGAGTCTTATAAAAAAGTGTTTGCTAAGCTGCATGTGTCTCTAACATGCCCTTTCAGATTTATAGTGCTAATGACATAACTGACCCACCCTACAGATTAAACGAAATCACCTCCGTGTAATGACCTCAGCTCATTCATATCTGGCATGTTCTGATTAATGCAGGTGTTGTCATTTATATTGTAGTATATGTATTACATTATCGCCCATCAATCACTGGTACTGTTTTAGGGAAATAAAAGGAAATGTGCTAAGATGCAGAGCTGGTAAAGGAAGTTAGTCTAAATTAGATGTCTTATAAATCTATGGTAGACTGATTCCTGTTTCAGAAAGTTGGATTGACTAAAAGAAATGAAGGGAGAATACAGAATTAGCATCAAAGACATAAAATTATAAGTGTTCTCTCACCCTACATCAGTGATACCAGTTAAATCTGAGTTCTTGCCAATTCCCTAAGGGACCAAGCTTTCTCTTGGTTACAACATGCATGAATACATTCCTAAAATCTATCTGTAATCTAAATTTGTACAAGACTAAATGTATCATATATATACAAGGAAGTGGTTCGTCTTCCCCACAAAATAGTATGATACACTTGTATGTAGCAGTTACTTCTAAAATATGTCACAAAGAATTTGTTACTATAATTGCTAAATTATTGAGGTTTGTGAATTATTTACTTAAAAAAACCCCTTTGCTTCTGATGTATTGAAACTCTTGAGTATATGCAAGATTATTCCTATAATACTCTGCATCCCTTTAATTAATTTGCATTTGGCCATGTTTTCTTAAGTAAAACAGAAAGAAGTAAAATTTTAGCCATTATACGAGGAATGTCTCTAAAGCAAGGTTAATTGACCCTGGAGGTAAGTCTGTGCAATCTCTGTCATAGGATTTGATCATTCTAAAATCGTAACTGATTTTGACTTGTCTGTTTCTCACTGAGCTCTTTGAGGACAGCGGTAGTGCCATAGCAAATAGAACGAACTCAACAAATATTTGTTCAATTCATAACTTGCGTTTATGCAAAAGCAAAATAGGGCGTCAATTGACTTTAAAAAATCCTTGGTAGCACATAGATATACTTAAAATTATATTACAAAAATTTGATTTGAATAGTCTTCCTGTTGTATTGCACTTTTTTAAAAAAAATTTTGAGAGAGAGAGGTATTTTGGTTTTTTCTGAGAGAGAGAAAGAGCACGCAAGTATGCATGAGCAAGAGAGGGGCAGAGAAAGAGAATGAGAGAGAACCTTAAGCAAACAACACATCCAGTGCAGAGCCCAATGCAGGGGTTGATCTCAGGACTGTGAGATCATGACCTGAACCAAAATTAAGAGTCAGATGCTTTACCGCCTGAGCCACCCTGGCTCCCCACATTGTATTCTTAAAGCCAGGTATATTTGTACTGATTTTTGAGGAATCCTAAACTCTTTATTAACATTAATGTAGTTTAATTCCATGAGCTTTATTGAATTCCTATTCTGTGCTATGTGCTAAGAAAATGACGAATTAGACACAATTTCTACCCTCAAACATTAGATATGCAAAGAAATAATTATAATATAGTATGAGAATAGTAATAATGTATGTGTAAAATACATACTTAGCACCGAAAAGGGAGGATTAAATCTGCTGAGACAAGTCCAAAAGACTTCCTGGTAGAGGTGACAGCTGAGGTTTCAAGGATGAGTAGTAAATGTTTAATGAGAGATTAGTTGGGAAGGAGGAGGAGGGAATCATCTGGGGCAGAACAGCGTGTGCACAAGCAGAGGCATGGAACTTCATGGACAGAGACAAAGGCGCAAGGTGGGGAATGTGCTGGAGAATGTGGTTATGGAGTCTGGCAAAGTGATATTATGTAAGGTCTTGTCCGATAGTCTAAGGAGCTAGCACTCAATGATATAATCAAGAGTTTTAGCATGAAGTAGACACACTCATATTTGTCTTTTAGAAAGACGATATTTGTGACAGGAGGAGAATCAGAAAAAGAGAAGATAATAAGGCACGAAGTTTAAAAGAAAAAAATGCTGGGGGCGTCTGGGTGGCTTAGTCGGTTAAGCGTCCGACTTTCGCTTAGGTCATGATCTCGCGGTTCGCAGGTTCGAGCCCCTCATTGGGCTCTGTGCTGACTGCCAGCTCAGAGCCTGGAGCCTGTGTCAGTCTGTGACTCCCTCACTCTCTGACCCTCCCCTGCTCACGCTGTCTCTCTCTCTCTCTCTCTCTCTCTCTCTCCTAGAAATAAATAAAACATTAAAAAAAAAAATGCTGGACAGTGCCAAAAGGAATGCGGGGGAACGGTGGACTTTGAGAGGTTTAACAGGCATATCAGCTATCTGGGGTAGTGGTGAAAATTACACGAAGCTAAAAGTACCTATTAGCATTTCTGAAATTCACTAGGCAACTTCTTCTGTACTGCAGCTTCTCAAAAGAAACACTTAAGGAACTGTTTAAAACTCCAAAGCCCAAACGCATGAAATTAGACTTCCTGGAGGTAGAAGCACATATTAGTACAGTTCCAAAGTATAGTTAAGACTGGGGACCACTGGTCTAGAAAGACTCTTCCTTCAAGTTATTTGTGGAGAAAATTAGAGCTTAAGCGAAGCATTGAAAGTCACAGAAAATGGGAAATAGAATCCAAGCCTCCAGATTTCTTGCCCAGGGTCCTGACTATCATATCAAATTACACCTAGGAACACCAGCAGGTCACTGACAAGCACTGATAAGTCAAGTCTGTGGTATTCATTCATTTATATTTCTGCACGCTCAAAGCTATCTGAAACTGACTACAGTAAAAACTAGAAGACACTTTTTACTTCACCTGAGATGATGATACTTCAGATGATGACAAACTAATTAGAAAGACCTAATACTTCTAAAAGTAAAGCCAGAGAACCTATATTATCAGATAGAGTTAATGGAAGAGGCATTTATTGAAAGAGTCATAGGAATTCAGAGAAGTGAGAGTTCACTCTGGAAAAAGATCATTCAAGGAGGAGACAAGACACATCAAAATGTAAACTTGAAATTATGAGTATTTTAAGAGGCCATAAATGGCATTTCATGAACGTTCATGTAACAATCCAATTAATTCTGACAGGTATGCACATAAGTCATTGAGTATTGCTTTTACTAGGTAAGATTTAGTGGATTCAGGAGCAATTTACAGCCTTTGCACAATTTTTAATTATAAATCAAACTGCAACGCAGTCATTTTACTCATGAAAAGATTAGGTCAATTGGAGAAAAAGATACAATTATCATTGAAGCAAAATGAGTTATTGAGCTCATGTGGCCCTGAAGAATAGTCTTTCAAAGTGTTTCTACAGACAGAGATGAGATAATAATCTATTTTTAACTGGCATAGAGATAACATTCACTGTGTCTACATGTAAATATCATCAAATACAAATTTAGTGAATACTCGAGAGATACTTTGAGAATAAGAAAAGGCCAATTTCCCATAATATAACAATCATTAGTCTTCCCATAACCATCATCCCTTCTTCCCTCGTTCCTTTGCACATCAATGCAACCGGGATTTCGTCTCTCCCATGGCATTGTCATTGCCATTGAGTTTGGGCTATCTAGGCACACTGTAGTGTACTATTCACCCCCAGAAATACCCACTATGATTGGGAGAGGGCATAGTGAATGTCTAAGAGCATGGACTCTGGCCTCAGACTACCTGGGTTCAAATCCTGTCTCTGTCATTAACCAGCAGAATCATGATAGAATATATAAGTGAAAATATAAAATAATGACTAAGTTACTCAGCACCTGTGTTTCAGTTTCTTCATCCCTAAAATTAGAGTAATGATAGTATCTACCTTAGAAGATTATGGTGAAGCGATTTCAATCAGTTATAGTAGTTATAACAGTGCCCTGAATATAGGACAAACTCAATAAACATTGGTTATGGTGCTGTTGTGGTTTATAATAAGAAATATGTATTTGGGGTCTGCACTGTTCCCGTCACAGAGTTCCTAAAACGCTTGGAATTTCCTGTGGAGGGGTTAAAGTGTTGTTTGTTATGTTAATGAGGCAACTTTTGGAAAGCCTTGAAGGATGGTTGCCAATGGAGACAACCATGTGATTATAGGGTTGGAACTTTCAGCTCCACTCAGGACTTCAGGGAATGGGAGGGAGGCTGGAGATTGAATTCAATTGCCAATGGCCAAAAGTTTAATCAATCACACCTGTGTAAGAAGCCTCCATAAAAAACCAAAAGGTCATGGTCCAGGGAATTTTGGGGTTGGTCAACACAGCATGCCTGGAGAGGGCACAGAAGCTCTGTGCCCTTGTTCCATACCTTGCCCTGTGTGTCTCTTCCAGCTGCCTGCTCCCGTTATATCTTTTTAATAATAAATTGGTGATCTGGCAAGTAAAATGTTTCTTTGAGGTGTGTGGAGCTGCTGTAGCAAAATCAATCAAACCTGAGGAGGAGAACCTTTGACCTATAGCTGGACTTGGGATTGGCATCTGAAGAGGGTGGTGTCTTGTAGGACTTAGCTCTTTATTTTATATATATTTTTATTTTTTTTTACAAATAGTTTATTGTCAACTTGGTTTCCATATAACACTCAGTGCTCATCCCCACAAGTGCCCTCTGTCATGCACATCTCCTCCCTCCCCCCCCACACCCATCAGTCCTCAGTTTGTTCTCAGCATTCAAGACTCTTTCATGGTTTGCCTCTCTCCCTTTCCCCTACTATTTCCCCCCTTCTTCTCTCCCTTGGTCCTCCATTAAGTTCCTCCTAATCCTCCTATATGTGCAATCATATGGTATTTGTCTTTCTCTCCCTGACTTACTTCACTCAGCATAACACCCTCAAGGTCCATCCATGTTGCTACACAAGGCCGGGTTTCATTCTTTCTCATTGCCATGTAGTATTCCATCGTATAGATAAACCACATCTTCTTGATCCATTCGTCCGTTGATGGACACTTAGTCTCCTTCCATGTTTTGGCTATTGTGGAGAGTGCTGCTATGAACATTGGGGTACATGTGCTCCTATGCATCAGCATTTCTGTATCCCTTGGGTAAATTCCTAGCAGTGCTATTGCTGGGTCATAGGGGAGTTCTATTGTTAACTTCTTGAGGAAATTCCACACTGTTTTCCAGAGGGGATGCACCAGTTTGCGTTCCCACCAACAGTGTAGGAGGGTGCCCGTTTCTCCACATGTAGGACTTAGCTCTCAACCTGTGGCATCTGATGTTGATTGTAGTCATTACAAAAACACACACTGGAATTGGGTGCAGAATCATAGTTATTACAGTGTCATATATTAGGAGATGTTGAATAGATACTGGATAGAAAGGTTGATGGATGGGCAAATGATATAGAAATAAAACATCTGATAGAAGAATAACAATATCCACTACAACCAGCAAACTTGGTCTTTTTCCTGATCTACTTCAAATCTGCAGTAAATTGCTAGACAAGATATATAACCTCTCTTTGACCTTTATAAATTAATGACATCAATACATTCTTCCTCTCTCAAACTGACATGGAGATTAATTCTATAATATTCCTCATGGTAACATTTGAAGATCATGTCTTACAAGAACAAAATATTATTTTAAAATATCTTAGTTTTATTCTGCTGGTTTCCAGAAGGAATAGGGGAGCTGATTTTGAAGGAATCCTCAAAGAGCTTAATATTATACTCTTTGTTGGAGTTAGCAGATTTGGAGCATTACCCCGTGTAATTCTCTAATAGTATAATGAGAGATCTCTTACTTGAGTTTGGCACCTGCTAAAGCACACATAGTGAAGACAGCTGTCCCTATCTAGGGACTGTGATGAACAGAACACAACCATGAGAGTGCCTTTTAAAGAAAATAACCATAGCGGGCCTGGGTGGCTCAGTCAGTTAAGTGTCCAACTTTGGCTCAGGTCATGATCTCATATCAGGTCATGAACTCACGGTTTGGCTTGTGTGTTCCAGATCTGCATCAGGCTCTCTGCTCTCAGTGCAGAGCTTGTTTCAGATCCTCTGCCTCCCTCTCTCTATGTCCCTCCTCTGCTCATGCTCTCCCTCCCTCTCTGTCTCTGTCTGTCTCTCTCTCTCTCAAAAATAAATAAAAGCATTAAGTAAATAAATAAGTAAATTTATATAAAAAAAGAAAATAATATTGTCCAGCTACATATTGTAAAACTCCAAATAAACCAAGCATAGTTTTCCTCTTCTATGTAAAAACATCAAATTGCTATCTATTTGAATTTAAAGTAATCCTTTCTCTAAGATCAGTGTCTTTTAAGCTAAACCCAAGGGTTGTAGAGGATGCTTCCCAGAGGAAGAGAAGTGTATGTCAACCACTGATTTATCAGTTTCTGCAAAAGTTGCACCTAGGAGATACATTACAGGGGCTGAGTCACTGGAGATCTTTCCAGGCTGAACACAAGCAGCACAGGCTGACTTGAATTTACAGCTTGTGGAATGGAAGAAGGAGAAAAACACTGCAGGAGAAAACCTACCATTCCATTTAGGTGGTCTGATCAATTGTGATTTGTGGAAAGTGCCCATTTCAAAGCCCGAGCGTTTTAGTTTAGGAGTTTGTGCATTTAGCCACATGTTCTGCTGAGGAAGCTGCATTCGTTCTGTGTCTTGGCCTCCGGGAGGCAGAACACAGTGCATTTTATGCCAAGTGACTTTTCCTCCATCAGAAGATTGCTGTCACTCTAAGCTTTGATCTATACCCCAAATCGTTGAAAAGTAGTGATAAATTATTCCAAATGAAAGCTTCCATATAATTTCACTGCAAGACTTTTAAAGCTGAAAGGAGCCTTAGAGATCATCCAGTGACAACTTTCTGGTCTTATAAGCGAGGAAAGGGAGACTCAGAATCTATGAGCCTTGGCTAGGATCATCCTGTCAAGAACTGCTAAAGTCAGAATTAGATTCCACAGCCTTAGACACAGAAGGTCTTTTTCAGTTAAGTTGGATTATGCTTTATATTACTGCACATGCTAGAGAACCCAATTTATTATGTGAAACAATTCAGGACAATAAAAAGTCTATAAATAAACAAAGCAATGATGTGCAAGGCATTGTTACTTATAATAAAGATATAGACAAAAGTCTAAAATGTCAGGCTTCTTGTAAATATGTAGACAATAAAATGACTAAATGCTTTGCCAAAAATGTTCATTCTCCACTAGATAACATAGGGTATTCTGGAGTGAGAAGGGGGATCAGTAAAAAAGCTATTTGCAAAGACTTGAAACTCACTTGGCCTCATCTAAAATATTTACAATAGATTTTAAAATCTCATGTTTTATCACTGACTTCTTTATAATTCAATCAGATACACATACTTATTTAACGACAAGATTTCTTTCATGTCTGCTATGTATGCTTAATCTTATTCTCAGGATAAGCAAAAGAATACTCTAAAGATGTTTAAGTTTACAAAGAAAAATTGGCTAAAGAAAAAAAGAAATACTTTATAATACCCACCAAAGAGTAAGTTTATGTGTTCAATACAAGATGTTTATTAACAGAGAGCACCAACTTTCTCTTCTCTCAATATTTGTATCTGTATAGATATACAGGTATATAAACACAGATATAGCTATACATATACGTGTGTGTGTGTGTGTGTGTGTGTGTGTGTGTGTGTGTGTGTGTGTGTGGCATCTCCCTTGACCTTTGCTTTGTTCCTGGAGCACAAAGTAGCCAAGGTAAACTTTTCTTTGACTTGGAATCTTAATATATCAAGACTATTTAGAAGCCTAGAAATTCTTGAATAGGACAACCTGCCAACAAATAGTGAATGAAAATACACAATTGTATTGTTGTACAGCACACTACAAAAATAAACCTTGAGTCAGATCAATTTTTATTTAAGTTTACACCTTTCAGCAGTAAGGTCCAATTTTTCCTAATCATTTGCCTTCTGATACTTGTAGTTATAAGAAGCTAGGAAATCAGGTTATTCTGCAGGGTGATATAGCAAAACAGTGCCCTTTGAACCATTAGAGAAGGCAGTGCCTATCTGGACAGACTTCAGAGGCCTAAATGTTTGTCTGGACCAATGATAGTGTCTGAGAGTCTAGCAGTGCTGAAGTATAAGTGCAGGTCCTCATAAAACAAACAAAACAAATAAAAATGTGTTTTTCCTTATTGTGTAAGTAACATACATTCATTTTAGAGTACTCATAACGTAATGTAAGGTAGTGACAAACAAAAAGGAAAAAGCTCCTTGTATTCTTATCACTCACAAATAAGTACTCTTATGCAGAGTCCCCAAAATCCCATATATATATATATATTTTTTTTTTCTAAAAAGGATGGCTCAATCAGTTAAGTGTCTGACTCTTGATTTTGGCCCAGGTCATGATCTCGTGGTTTGTGAGTTTGTCAGGCTTTGCTCCAAAAGTAGGGAGCCTGCTTGGGATTCTCTCTCCCGCTCTGTCCCCGCCTCTCTCCTACTTGCACCCTTTCTCTCTCTCAAAAATAAATAAGCATTTAAAAAAATAAACAGAAAGGAAACTTTGGACATTTTGTGTTTTAAAATTTGCTTTTCATATTTCTCTCCATATACAGAAATATTCTCCCTTTGCATCATTTTTTTTCTTTTTTTTTTTTATTTATTTTTAGGAGAGAGAGAGAGAGACAGCGTGAGCAGGGGAGGGTCAGAGAGAGAGGGAGTCACAGACTGAAACAGGCTCCAGGCTCTGAGCTGGCAGTCAGCACAGAGCCCGACGCGGGGCTCGAACCCACGAACCGTGAGATCATGACCTAAGCGAAAGTCGGACGCTTAACCGACTAGCCACCCAGGCTCCCCTACATCATTTTAAGTATCTATATAGTATTCCTTTGCAAAGATGTATGCTTTCAGTTTACAAATCTCCTAATGTTGGGCATTTTGTTTAGTTTCAATTTTCTAAAAAGATTAACAATACTGCATTGAATTTCTTTGTGGCTAAGTCTTAGAACAAATCCGTGGCTATAAGTTTTAGAGTTCCTAGACTATGTTAATGCTTATCCTTATGATGGCACCCTCCGCTCCTCTCCCCTCCCGGGGTGGGCCTAAGCCAAGCCAGAGGAGGGACTGACATTCGTGGGAGTGGGGCTCCTCTTTTCTCTGCTCCTCCGGGGTGTGTCGAGAGTGGAGGGAACCGGGAGGAGAGGCTGCACAGGGACCGGACCTGACCCCGCCCTGTGCCCGCTGTGTCTCCAGGCCTGGGCAGGGGTCCTGTGATACAACAGCAGGCACTCACCTACGTCTGGACGAGCTGCCAGGAGCTCTCTCCTCCGCGGGGAGGGCCACGGGGCCCTGGCTGCTCACCCGGGCTCTCTGGAGGGCTCCGGGTCCTCTCCCGGGTGCCCCATTTGGAGCAGTGGTGAGCAGTGGGGGCGTTTCCTGTTCCCAGTGAACCCCTCCGGTTAGGCTGCCGGTGGAGTGCCTGGAGCCCAGTCCTGTAGGTAAGGGAGGCCTACCGGGCCCTTCTGGGGCAGGTGCCGTGTCGTCTCACAGGTGCCGGGGGTGGCTTGGAGGCTCACGCAGTGCACGCCACCGCCACCGGGGCATGAGCCACCGCGACCTAGAGCTAGCCACGGGGCTCCTGGCCCCCCAGGGCTGTCGTTTCCGCCTGTGCGCATGCTTCTCTCTCTTTTTCTTTCTTTCTCTTTTTTTTTCTTTTCCTTTTTCTGGTTTTCGTGTTTGAAAAAAAAAAAAAGAAATGCTAATTTTAAAGCTTTTAATACTATCTCAGAACTGCTTTGTGGACCCACAATGCTAAAGTAAAATCCCTCCAAGACTGCCAAGCTGGCTGTTCTAATTTTGTTTAATCTCTGGCAGTTTGACACCAAGAACTCAGCATAGGACACTGTTGTATCCTAGGGCCTCTTATGAAATGGCAGCATGTAGTAAGAACTTGTTTCTGGGAAAGTGCATCCATTGTTTAAGGACTTCATGCTCCATGTCCGGATGTGAAGGCAGTGGTGCAGTGGGGCCCTGCCCTCGAGAACCTGAAGTCGAGACAGGACAGCTAAAAAGTGTTAAGCCCCCAAAGGGTGAAGAAGTGAGGGTTTAAGGAGAAGCTGCTTTAAAGAGAGTGGTGTTAGTGCAAAATGTGTGGAAAGCACGTTTGCCCAGATCAGCCGCAGGACTGGTTTATTCAAATGCATGCCTTGGGCTCTAAGGCTAATTCTTCCTTGGTCTGCCGGGCAGGCTGGCAGTGGGCTGGTTACATTTGTAATAAATGGTTCATGTCCACATAAAGGAACAATGGAGCAGTGATTTTTCTTTTCCAATGGTCCATTACCAGTGTCCTTTATGTGAAATGATAACAGTAGGCTCTCTCCCAGTCACATCTTCGAAATGCTCTCCTCCCGTGGAGGCCGCTGACCTGTGGTTATGCAAGAGTACCTCATTTTTGTCATGTTGGGTCACCATGTTCCCTGCACTGTGTGGCTCATCATAATTCTTTCTACTTGTGCTTATGCGTATTTTTTTTACAAGATTAAAATGCATGTGTAGCACATATCATCAGTCCCCAATGTCACTTAACTGAGTGTGTTTATACAGCTGCTGACTCCTGAGATACCCTCTTGGGAAGTAGACAAAAGTTCTGAATGTAACTTTTTGTAAATCAGGAAATAGTACAGAGTCTGAATTTTTTAAAAAATGGAAGATTTTTAATTCAACAGCCTTGCCAGTAGGGACAGTGGCTATGCAGACACTGGCCCATGAAAAGATCTCTGTTTCAAGCATCTCCTTGAAAGCAACAACCAGTATTTGGAATATGGGGGGGGGCGGGGGGGAGTATCTAAAGAAAACTGGAGTTTTGCAGGATTGCATTACTTTTCCCTCATTGTTTGTTTGTTTTAATTTATGAGTAGCGAAATCTGGAAAAAAATCCATTTTTTAGTGGATCTTTCCAATTGGAAGTGGTAGCAGCTCCCTTGCCCTGGGGGACTTCCCTGTTCTATGCAGCTGTGCTGATCCCCACCCAGCTCCTGCCTCCAGGCCTCCTGGTGGTGCTTGAGGCTTTCCCTGCACTTCTTCTACCTCTTCTTAAACAACTCAGTTACCTCAGTTTACACTGTGTCCATTGACTGGGCCAATAATCCTTTGAGGTAGATACAGATGAGGAAGCTGTATCAGCAAGAATCAGCGGCGTGTTGGAGGTCCCCACTTTTCTGAGGGACCACAGGTCATTCTGCACCCGTCTCTAGGGATCAGTCCAAACGGGTTGTACAATGATTCTCAGCAATAAACTCTTGCTGCAGGATGGAAACTTCTGCCCTGGTGGTTGGGTGGCAGTGAGGCTGAGCTCCGCTGAGCTATCCCCAAGTCTGTCCCTACAGCTCTATCTTTCTCTTGCAGTTCTTTCAAAGATCTTCCAGTTACAGGTAGTTTCTATAGTTCATGAATTTTGAGGAATGAGGGGAAGTCTGTTGAGGGTGAATGTCATTCAAAACACACATGTGCCCCTACAGGTGTGGGGAGCAGTCCACACATGTCTCTCCTCTCTCAAACTGTCCTGTTTCACAGTGAACTCCTGAACTTTCTGTATGGCTGTTTTTGACCCCAAACACATTCCATCATGTCTTTATTTACCCGCTCAACAAATATTCATGAAACTACCACTTTCCTGGACACTCGAGTTTATAATGAGTTTACAATTCCCTACCCATGCCTTTCGCCTCCCCTCCCCACCCCCTAAGAACTCACAACAAAACAGATTTCCAGGCTTTCTTCTTCCCCTTCCAGCAGTGCCCATATCACCAATACCCAGTACAAGGCCCAAGCATCCCAGGGTCCTTACCTGGGCAGGTGTGGCCCCACACACAGACTAATGAGATGATGCAAACCTAGATAACTGGGGGTGTGGGTGTGGAGACTGCTTTACTGGGCTGTGGGGCATGTGGGGGAGAAGGAACAGGGATGTGATGAGTTACTGATCTGAGCCATTTGAAAAGGCCAGAGGCTGTGGAGGAGATAACTTCCAGCAGCCCATTGGAGTGTCTGTAGCATTTGTGCGGTGAAGCTTGGGTGATGCAGAAGGAGCAGAGCTTGGTTTAGCTTGGTGTTTCTGATTGGCAGCCTGCAATAAGATTGACAGCCGCTATCACCTCGTACAATTTACCAGCAAGAGACCTTTAATAAGTCGGCTTGCCTCCCTCCACTCTTCCTCCCTGCCATTCTCTGCCACATGGCAGCCAAAATAACCTAAAAACAAAGTGATTCCTTCTCAATAATTCCACTGGCTTCTTGTCATATTTAGAATAAAACTTAGGCATTAACCTGGATCCCAAGGTCCTATTAGTTGGCCCTCAGCTTGCACTACCTCTCCCCTTTCTTCTGCCCAGCCACACTGGATCCTTGCTGCTTCAAGCATTCCTGCCTCACACACTCTCTTTATCTATTTCTTCTCCTTATTAAGTATTCCTTGGTTAGATCTAGGATTCTATTAAGATTTCACCTCCTAAGAGAGGCACTCTATGACTAGTGCTATCCAAAATAACACCCACTGGGGTGCCTGGGTGGCTCAGTCAGTTAAGTGGCCGACTTCAGCTCAGGTCACGATCTCACGGTTCATGGGTTCAAGCCCCGTGTCAGGCTCTGTGCTGACAGCTTAGAGCCTGGAACCTGCTTCAGATTCTGTGTTTCCCTCTCTCTCTGCCCCTCCCCTGCTCACGCGCCATCTCTCTATCTCTCAAAAATATATAAACGTCAAAAAAATGTTTTAAAATAAAAATAAAAATAAATAAAATTACACCCACTGGGTCTCTTTATTTAGGCTCTTCCCCTGCTTCCTTATATATTTTATAGTACTTATCACTGCCTGACATTCTATTCTATTCCCATTTGTTGTTTGTCATACTCAGTAGAATGTAAGCTCCCTGAGGGCTGCAGTCTATCCTACTTGATCACTATTCTATTTTTAATGCTTAGGACAGTATTTACATATAACTAGGGATCGATAAATAGATGATTAATGACTACATTAACTAATTAATAACTTATTAAAGCTGCTAGCCTATATTAGAGATTTATTTTATTGATAGGTTTGGATTCATATATGCAAACAAGTATAGAACAGTTCAATCAGTGTGTATAGTGTGCTAATCTTGATGCTGATTTCACTTTACTTCTTAACTAACAAGACAATTTAGTGATGACCCATTTTTTAACTGAAAGAAAATATATTAGGTATTTAATGTAAAAATAGTAGTTCATTGAGGTGACAGGTAGAGCAGTAATAGGTCATTGAAAATATATAATGGGAAAGAAAATGCCTTCATTCTTCTATTCATTTATACACTTATTTAACAACTATTTGTTAATTCCTTCTCCATACCAAGCTGAATGGTAAGCAGTGAGAATGCAGTGGTGAAAAACAGACTCAATACCTGTCCTCAGAGAGCTTAGAGTCTAATGGAAGAGTGTGTTAGTCTGTTTGGACTCCTATACCAAAACTACCACAGACCAGGTAGTTTATAAACAACAGAAATTTATTTTTCCTATTTCTGGAGGCTGAGAAGTTCAAGATCGAGGTGATCTTGAACAGCAGATTTAGTGTCTGAGGAAAGAAAGCTTGATTCCTGGTTCATAGATGGCCATCTTCTCACTCTGTCCTCATTTGGTGGAAGAGGCAAGGGGTTTTTCTGGGGCCTCTTTTATGAGGGCACTAATCTTATTCATGAGGGCTCTACTCTCATGACCTAATCACGCCAATGGCCCCACCTCCAAAAACCATCATGTTAGGGGTTAGATTTCAACATATGAATTTGGAGGTACAGAAACATTTAACTTATGGCAAGAAATTAACTAAACAAATACTAAGAAATGAGCTAAATTTTTGGCAAGTACTAAAATGGTGGCTCACAATGTACCATGAAATTAAATAACAGCAACTCAACCTGTTGTGGGGAGTAGAAAATCTTTTCCGAAGGAAGTGACATCTAAGCTAAAACTGGGAGGGAAAGGAGTTACCCAAATCAGGAAGAGGAGACAAGCATCTCAGGCAGAGGAACTGCCTGTGCCAGGGCCTTGACATATGTTGGAGTTTAGTTTGTTGGAAAAAATGCAAGAAGATCCAGTATGACTGGAAAACACACAATGAGCAGGTACAGATAGGAAACGAAGCTGGTGATACTGATAACATCTGACTTGTAGGACCAACACAAATTCATCAAGAGATTTATTTTGTTTGTTTGAGAAAGAGAGAGCGAGCATGCACAAGTGGGTGAGAGAGAGAGAGAGAGAGAGAGAGAGAGAGAGAGAGATTTTTAAGCAGGCTCCACACTCAGTGCTGAGCCCAGCTTGGGGCTCAATCCCATGATTCTGGGATCACGACCTGAGCTGAAATCAAGAGTCAGACACTCGACTGACTAAGCCACCCAGATCAAGAGACTTAAGAGATGAATGACATGATGAGATTTGTCTTTTTAAGATATCACTTTGTATAGAATGTGAACAGTAGATTGGAATCTAGCAAAATTGGAAGCAGGGAGGTAAATTAGGGGCTATTGAAGTAATCAAGACAAGATATGATACATTGGACTAGAGAAGTGATAGCACAGATGGATAAAAGTAAGTAGACCCTAAAAATAATTAGGAGGACTGTTTTGGTGACAGAACATGGAAGAGAAAAGAAGAAGAAGGTATCAAGAACGATTCTTGGGGCGCCTGGGTGGCTTAGTTGGTTAAGCATCTGACTTTCGCTTAGGTCATGATCTCGCGGTTCGTGGGTTCGAGCCCCGCGTCAGGCTCTGTGCTGACTGCCAGCTCAGAGCCTGGAGCCTGTTTCAGTCTGTGACTCCCTCTCTCTCTGACCCTCCCCTGCTCACACTGTCTCTCTCTCTCTCCTAGAAATAAATAAAACATAAAAGAACGATTCTTATCTGCTATGAGTTCAATTGTGCCTCTTCCCCCCCAATTTATATGTTGAAGTACCTCTTAATGTGATCTTATTTGGAAATAAGGTTGCAGATGTAATTAGTTGATCTATGTTAGATGATACCGAAGTATAGGGTAGGCCTCTAATCTAATATGACTGGTATCTCTGTAAAGGGGAAATTTGGACACAGACATCCACACAAGGGGAATGTCATGTGATGATAAAGACAGAGATTGAGGCAATGCATCTGTAGGCCAAGGAATGCCAAAAGATTGCCGGCAAACCACAAGAAGCTCGGTGAGAGGCATAGAACAGATTCTCATAGCACTCAGAAGGAAGCAACCTTGACCATACCTTGATCTTGGACTTTTAGCCTCCAAAGCATGAGACAATAAATTTCTATTATTTAAGCCACCATTTGTGTCTGTGTTCAACAGCCCTAGCTAATATACCATCATTGTTTCAAAACAGGATCCCTGCTGAAGGACAATGGACAGGCATGGAGGTGCTCTTTTTCACCTCCTTTACCCCCCAAAAAACCTGTCCCTACCAAAGATGTTCAGAAAGCAGATTGAGGAATCTAAGTCATAGACTAGGGAATAATTCACCTATTCATCCATTCATTCATCTAGAAACATCATTCAACCAAAATTCTTTGGAATCTATACTTTCCAAGTGCTAGATGAATCTTGAAATATTATCCACATGTATTGAAAGAAAGCACTTGTTTGGGGGTGGTCAGGAAAATTATAGCCAAAATCTTGGATTCAGTTGTACAATGAGAAAATTTGGCTGACCTTCAAAAAAGCATTCCTAATAATAAAGGCTATTATTCTGCAAAGAGTTTTCCAGAGGAAGTGGTAATAATCCCATAGTTTGAGTCATAGGAAATTTTGCTGGACAGAACATTCAATAACACACTTGGGGAACAATCTTAAATTATAAAGGCGAGTAGGCAGGATTACTTCATTGTTTTCCATCTTTATTTTCTATAAAAGCTCCTTGTGGAGACTTTCACGACATGGGTGGCCGAATTATAACCACTGAACGCTACAGTGGAAGATGAATCAAAATGTCATGATTGTTCTTTTCACTCCTCTTTCTGACTTTTATTTGCATGCCTTATCCTCTGGATTCTTCCTCCTTAGCATTTTCAGTTAATACCCTTTGTTTTCTAATATTTTCTATTTTTGTCATTGTGCTTAAGTTTCAGGGGTTTAATTAAGATATGGAAGCTACAGACAGTCTGGGTTTGCAAATCTTTTGGTGTAACTGTGAAAATAATCTTCAGGTGCAAACCAACTGTCAAGAGAATTTGCCCAGTTCCTATGCCTTTAATGGTGTTTTAGTATCACCTCACATCATGAATAGGAAACTGGCAACAAGATAATCCTCACATATTTTCTTTTGAAATACTTATGTTTTTTTGTTTAAAGAACTTAGTTTTAGCTCCCTGGCAACTTTTAAATTGCTTCCTAATCTATTTCTGCATTTCCAGGTGTCTTACTTGGGAGGAGAGGAAGGTAATCTTAGAGCTACTAATTAGCCCAAAGCAAAATATAAGAAAGCTTTGAAAATGTTATCCCCTTCCAGCCAAATTGACTTATCACTTAAGGCTCATCAATGTCTGACCAAGGAAAACAACCTGCGCCACAGGAAGTGTAGAGACCGGTCCACATCAGAGGGAACCAGATGTTTGTAGAGCGTAAGGATGGCTTTGCTTTTCCCATGTCACTAAAAGATGCACGGGGCTCATATGGCACATGGGTCTGGTGAGATACCTCTCCAAGGGCCATATCCTATGGATTTCAGATTAAATGGTCATTTCTGTTAGGATGCCATCAGGGCTTGGATTAAGTCTCAAATTGGGTAGCACGGTGTGTAAAACAGTTTAGGGAAGAAATAATTTCTTAGGTAACCTTCATTTCTGGGAAGCCTTTCCACAATCCATTGACCTTCCCATGAAATCCTAGCTCTTCTCTCCTGTAAAACTCTGAGGCTCTCAGGCAAATCTCCAGCAAAGAAAGCCC
This sequence comes from Proteles cristata cristata, assembly GCA_017311185.1. Classification (NCBI taxonomy): domain Eukaryota; kingdom Metazoa; phylum Chordata; class Mammalia; order Carnivora; family Hyaenidae; genus Proteles; species Proteles cristata. The sequence continues at coordinate 206,411 of JAESUZ010005288.1, forward strand.
CCTTCATCCTTTCTCTGCCTCTGAATATAATGATCCATCAGATAGATGTAAAGGGGCACAATCCTTAGCAAGTCATTTGAACTAGGAAGGAGAAAGTTTTGAGTACAAAAGTTTTGTTTGTTTGCTTTGTTTTAAGAACTCAAGAGGAAGCAGCCAGTCATTTTTAAATAAGAGAAATATAAAGCATTGTCTTCTCTGTGTACTGTGTGGGTGTCGAGGCATATGAAATCCTCCTCCCCTTTACACCTCTCCCAGACACATCCAGTACAAGGGATCATAGACTTGTCTCTGGGCTCTCACCAGCTATGAGGAAGAAGACGGTCAGGGATCCTGAAAGCATTTGGCCAGTGACACTGAGGTGAAGGTGTGCATTAATTTCTTATTGCTGTTACAGCAAATTATCACATACTTAGAGGCTTAAACCAATATACATGTATTATCTCACACTTCGGTGGGTCAGAAATCTGGACTGCCTGGGCTGGATTCTCTGCTTAAAGTCTCACAAGGTTAAAATCAAAGTGTCACCCAGCTTGGCTTCTATTAGAAGGCTCTGGGGAAAAATCTGCTTCCAGGACCATTGAGGTTATTGGCAAAACTCAGTTCCATGTGGTTGTAGGACTGAGGTCCCTATTTTCTTGCTGACTGATGGCTGATTCTCAACTTCTAGAGGCTGCCCTCATTCCTTGGCTCAAGGCTCTTTTCCTTCAACTTCAAAATCAGCAATGGTGAGTGAAGTCCCTGTTATGCTTTGAACCTCTCTGACCTTGCTTTCTACCACATGTCTTTTGCTCTCTTCTTCTGTTCTGTCCCTTTAACTATTCCACCTTCCTCTTCTGGTCTTAGGGGTTATTTTGACTACAATGTGTCTATCAGGATAATTTCCCTGTTTAAAGGTTAACTGGGGTGCCTGGGTGGCTCAGTCGGTTGGGCGGCCGACTTTGGCTCAGGTCATGATCTCACAGCTCTTGGGTTCGAGCCCCACCATGGGCTCTGTGCGGACAGCCAGCTCAGAGCTTGGAGCCTGTTTCAGATTCTGTGTCTCCTTCTCTCTCTGACCCTCCTCTGCTCATGCTGTTTCTCTCTCTCTCTCTCTCTCAGAAATAAATAAAACATTAAAAATGTTTTTTAAAAAAAGTTAACTGACCTTACTTACATCTGCAGTGTGCCTTCATAGCAGCACCTAGATTTGTGTTTGACTGAATATTCAGAGCATGGGGATCTTGTGGTGACATCTTTAGAATTCTGCTACTATAGGGAGCATGAGAGGGACATGCCTTCAGACCATCTGTGTAAAACAGGGTGTTAAACCAACTCTTCTGCAGTCTTGAAGTTTCAACAGAGGCCCTAAAGATGGAGAACAAAAATGTAGATGCCAAATTGTCCCACATCCTAATGAGTTGTTGGCCACATGCTAAGCAATTACAAATCTGTTCAGCCAACATTAGCCCCCCACCCACTCCTGCTTTATGGAAGAATTGGCTGGCAGTGAGGACTATTTGAGAGACTTTTGTCAGTGTGTTACACACTCTGAGCTCACCCACTCCCCTGAAGAAGGAGAAAGGCATGCTTCCTTCCCCTTCCAGCTGAGGCAATGCTGTTCCAAGACAACCACTCTGAGAGCTTCATACTCATGCCCTAGAACTTGAGGTATCTCACTCAGGCCTAGAAAGTTAAAGATGAGAGGCTGTACTTCCAGAGCTTGGTGGGGCAAGGAAAGACACCTTGAATTTCCCAAGGGCCAGGAGTGCACCTGCAGGAGACAGCCAATCTTGGGCACGTTTAAGAAGGACTCTGCCCAAGAGCACTTTTTTAAAGGAATGAGATGGCCCAGCAGAGGAAGCAGATAACAGAGGGGAGAGGTATTAAGGGCCAGTCACAGCAGAGGATTGGAGGAGGGAGAGTCCCAGTCATGGGGGAGAGGGTTGCCAAAGATCTAAATTGCCAGGGTTCCCAGGCAGTCCACAAAGGAAGAATCAGAATTTGGAATTTGCCATCTTTGGAAAGTACCAACACCAGATCACAACCGTATCAACCAAGCTAGACCATTCTGTGCCTTATCTACCTTACATCCTACCTCTGCTGACCCTGGAAAGATGGAGAAGGAAGAGAAGAAGTGGCCTGGGCCAGCATAAGCTGGAGAAGAGGGAATATTTTACACTAGAAGAGAGTTTGTAATTTTATGATTATTATACTGGACTGGCCTGGGTTGGAAGAACTATGGTAATTTCCTGTAGTTTCATCTAGGGGGTGGGTAAAGAACTGTTTGACGCAGGAGGTTGAAAGGAGAATGGTGATAAAGAATAAAATTGGCTTGTGTCCCCTTAAATCAAGCTTATTCAGTAAAATAGTTACGTGTTATATGTGTCATTAATTGCTGACATCACTTATTGGAATCATTTAAATTGAAATGAGATCATCCCTCAGCTTTCTTCTTACCTATTTAAATACTATCAGTTCCTTCAACTGAGTGTTTTAGTCATCTTTGAACATCTCCTAAAAAATCATCTCTCTATGGCTTCCATCAAGAGCCAAGATAATTTCATATACCTTGGCTCCAGTTTTTATACGCTCTACATTCCAAGGGAGAGTGAACAAAATGACCTCCACAGATATTTTCAGTTCAGTAGTTATAAAATGAATTGTTGCTTTCTCAAAGGTCTCTTTGCCTTAGTTAACATATTAGTGGTCCAGTTAGGGCTGAATCTGATAAACTCACTAACAGCTCTCTACCCTTCACAGAACACTTGGTTCCAAAGAAAAGCCAACTCAGGGAATAATCTCCATACTTCATCTCACATGATCATATTCAGTCACCTCTTCCTGGGGCCCATCTCACTTCATTTTACCATGCTCCAGCCCTGTGGTTCTCAAATCTGCCAAGCAGTACAGTTCTCACTTTGGAACCCCATGATTCCCATCTCACTTCATCTCCAGTGCTCCTGTGTTAGAGAGGATTCAGTGAAGTGTAGACAGAAATCCTCTAACATTGCTGGGTATCCCAGAAGAATAAACTCTGGGGGAAAGAACACTGATATCAAAGCAAAGCTCAACTTATACACCATAACAAGTTTTGACAGCTATAAACCTGACATGCAAAGAGAACATTTTATGGCATATCACTACATTTAGATTAAAGTGTTTTTAATAGAATATGTAATTTACAAATATAAAAGTTAATTTTAATTGTCCACAAATGAGTTTTTAAAGAACTTAGGAGTATAAGGAACATAAAATGCAAATGATTCAATGAGGTAGGCTGCTAAAACGAATAATTTAAATAGCAGTAACTATATAAGGAGTAACTATATAGTATTAAGACAAAATTCTACCAAACTGGGTATGGACCCTGTTTTATTACTTTAAAGTTGTATCTTGTATAAGCACATTGTTACTTTTTATATTTAAAAGGTATCCTTAAGTAGGCACCTGAGTGGCTTAGTTAGTTGAGCTTAGGTTCTTGATTTTGGCTCAGGTGATGATTTCAGGGTTGTGAGATCAACGCTGGGGCTCTGCACTGAGTATGGAGCCTACTTAGGATTCTCTTTCTCTCTCTCTCTATCTCATTCTATCTCTCTGCCCCTCCTCTCCCCCACTCATACTCTCTTTCTCTCTAATAATACTACTAATAAAAAAGTTTTCTTTAAGCATGGTACAGAGTCATGTTGTTGTGTGTGACAAAGACAATTTGATATCTATAGCCACCTTTTTCACTTCTTCATACCTCTATCATCCATTATGGCACAAGGCATTGCCATTTAGTCCTTTACTTTACTCAGCGTGAGTAAAATGCTTCTTTCTGCCTTCCTCATTGCCTTACCAGCACCCTGTGTTTATATGCTTCTGTTTCATCTGACCAGACAGAAAGCTTGCGATTGGAATTGAAGGAGCCTCACAGCATTTTTCTCTTCCTCTTGCCCCATGTACAATCATCAGACTGCCCCACTGCAAGTCATTGTCTCACACATGGAGTTCAAAATAAGTTAGCAAGTGAAATTATAAAATTGTGGGCCTCTGGTCCAGTCTATTAATAGGCTGTTATTAATAGGATGTTAATGACAGCTGTTAAATGATGCTATGAAATCTGCTCAAAACCATTAGAATAATATCACTATCTAATAAAATTATGCTGTGCTACAAGGGAAGATTGAGACAACTGTTTTCATAAAAACCTCAAAAAAAAAAATGACGGACAGTCACGTAAATGTTTGGTAGAGAAACTCAACCTGGTCCAAGGGCTTTAAAAAAGATTCTCTGGGGAAAGGACATCCAATCTGAGATCCAGAGGATGAATAAGTTATCCAGTATGAAGAAAAGAACATTCTAAGCCCCTAAAGCAAGAAAGAACATGGAATGTTTAAGGATTCAATAGATTAGTAAAGCAAGAGAGAGGGAAGGAAAGAGGGTTGATTTAAGCAATAATGATTCAGATGTTGCAGGATGATAATTAGAAAGAAGCATGAGTGCATGGGAGAGAGAGTCTAGAAGCCATTATTATAATTAGGTACAGAAATGATGTTGGTTTGTGCTAGGATGGTGCAGAAGAGATGAAGAGAGGTAGATATTTAGAAGGTACACTTAACACTGATGATTAATTACATATTGTGGGTGAGGCAGAGGAGGATGTTTCTGACTTACACACTTAGATGGCAGTTCCATTCACTGAGCTCGTGGTCATTAGGGGGAAATTGAGTTGCTGGGGACGGAGAGAAGAGATAGGTTTTGGGCTTACTGATGTTGAGGTGCCTAGTAAATATCTACACAGCAATGTTGACTAAACCACTGGCCTGGGGCTCAGAAGAAAGATTTGGACTGGGAATATAAATATGATGATAATTAAAGATGTTATATGAAGCCATCAGGATAGATGAGGTTCCCTAGGGAGAGCATATAGAAAGAAATTAGATTTAAACAAAGAAAACAGAAATTAGATTTTTTTTTTAAACTTTTTATTTCTCGGAGAGAGAGAGAAACAGCGTGAGCAGGGGAGGGTCAGAGAGAGAGAGAGTCACAGACTTAAACAGGCTCCAGGCTCTGAGCTGGCAGTCAGCACAGAGCCCGACGCGGGGCTCGAACCCACGAACCGCGAGATCATGACCTAAGCGAAAGTCGGACACTTAACCGACTAAGCCACCCAGGCGCCCCAAACAGAAATTAGATTTAAACAGACAGCCTCTGATCAAGGCTTAGGGCACTCTAGTACTTTATGAGCTGTTGGAAAAGTTGGACATCTGAGGGGATAACTAGTGGGCTGTTGTACCTCAGAAGCCAAGGGGATTCAAGTTTACCAGAAAGAAGGAAATCACCACTAGAAAAAAAGTGTAAAGTGTAATGAGATGCCAAGTGAAATGAGAACTACAAAAAGGGAGAAAAATCTTTGTGATTTAGGGATAGAGAGGTCTCTGGTGATCTTACCAAGAGCCATTTAGAGGGTGAATAGCATGAATAGGAAAAGAATAGCATGAGTTCTTAGTGCTTGAGAGCTGAGGAAGTGAGGGTATAGACAACTCTTTGGACTTGGTGTCACTAAATGTCCAATCTTACCCAAGATATTTCCAGTTTGGCCTGTTGCCCTGGATGAACTATTAACAGCACCCTCATTCCTTCTCAAATGTGTGCTATTTTGAGTGATACATTTTGCATCACCCTGTGTGAAGGGCAAGGGCAGAGTGACAAAGCATGATGTGGCAAAAGTTATCATTCTTAGCTTTCTGGTGCAAGAGAGTGGCAGCACAAAGCCGTGAACGAACCCCCATTTGAAGGCAGACAGCCCAGAGTATTGTTTTCATTTCTCCCACTTATTGGCTATGGGAACTTGGGCAAGTTTGCTTAAACTCTCCATGGCTAACAGGACTCACACCTCAGGATGGAGTGCTAATGTGTAGTGCTCAGCATACATGAGAGTTCCTTCTCTTTGCTCCCTATGACTTGTTCTTCAACCCTTGTTGTAATGGTTTGGCTTGATTTCCTTCCCTCTGTTTTCTCTCCCCCCACCCCCACCTTTTAATGCAACTCAAAGATTTAATGAAAATGAAAGTTTTTGTTTCTCCATCTCTAATAAAGCACGCTGTCTGTGTAACAGCTTCATTCTCCAGGATAGTTGGTAACATAGGCTTCTGTCCCCTTATTCTGTCTGGGCAAATATATTGATGCCCAACTCATTCAAGACAGCACATTTCAACTGCTACTAACTGAGTGTTGATTGTATCCCATGCTAGAAGTGCTGAGAGATACCATCGAAGTACACGATGTGATCCTTTCCGCCGCTGGTTACTACTTACTGAGTGCCTTAGATGGACTGTGCTAGGCAGCCAGCCTCTTCCTGCGTCAAATCTTTACATTATGCAAGGCACCATTGTAATCGCTCACTTTTACAAACGAGGGAAGCTGAAGCCCAAAGATTCTGAGCACACTGCTCAGAATCGCACAGCTCAGAAATAAGTCAGGCAGAGAAGGACAGCTACCATATGTTTGCATGTATAGGAGGATTAGGAGGAACTTAACGGAGGATCGTGGGGGAGAAGAAGCGGGGGAAATAGTGGAGGAGAGGGAGGGAGGCAAACCACGAGAGACTCTTGAATGCTGAGAACAAACTGAAGACTGATGGGTATGGGGGGGAGGGGAAGGGGTTGATGGGCATGGAGGAGGGCACATGTGGGGATGAGCACTGGGTGTTATATGGAAACCAACTTGACAATAAACTATTTAAAAAATAAAAATAAATAAATCTAAAAAAAAAAAGAATAGCACAGCTCATATGTGTCCCAACTGCGATCTGAATCCTGATCCACCTGACAGCACAGCCCATGATCTTTCCATTCCTCGATGGAATAGAAAACAAATAAAATATCATCTCAATATTTCACAGTTAAATTAATGTGCATATAGTGTTTAAAATTTTTTCATTAGTAAAATCAATTTCTGAAGGGATAAAATGATTCCAATTACATGTCAAACTAAATGGGATGTTATAAATAGAAGTCCAACTGTGTACTCCCTGAGCAGACATGTAGGTGCTAGGGGAGCTTAGGAAAAAGAGGGGGCATCTACCTAGACAAAAGGCAATAGTGAAGGTTATATGCAGAGGTGAGACCTGAATGGCCTAAAAGCATCATTTATGCAAGTGATTGTTTAAGATAGACAAAGTACTTTACAACTTGTGAGGCTAGAAATGTTTCCCAAGGGATTAGATGTATATAGATTTCCAAGGTCTTCTGTCTCTTCAGCCTTGACCATTTAAAGCAAATTTTCAATTAAATGCCCTCGAAGTCAAATTGGAAGGAATCAGCCCCACTACATTCCAATAGCTCCAAGCTTCCTCGACTTGGACTCTCACTTTATAAGCATGAAAAGCTGTTCAGGGTTCAAAATTACAGAGTTCACTGCAGTTTACCGAGAGCACATTATTTGTTTTTAGTCCTTGCCTCTAGCGCTGATGTAGTACAGACTTTAGCATGATTTAAAGTGTGCACTTAGAAGCTAGCTGAATAATGCTTGACTTTCATCCCTGTTGAAAGGGTGCTTAGAGTACAAACCCTGCAACTGTGTCATCTTCTGCAAATCAAGGTTGATTAATAACGAGATTGCCTCACCCTGGCATCGCGCCTTTCATCTGAGCAAGACTGAAGCTATTCCTGGAAATGATCCAGTTTTCTTCTGTAGCAGTAGTGGGGTTTATCGGCCTTGGGGGCAGAAATGAAGGTCAAAGTTAGCATTAGGGTTTGGGCTGGGGGAATGGAAGTGAGGGGATTGGAATCCATCCTGTAAATGGGAGAAAGGTTCTGCATGCTATTGGCACAGGGTCGACATCAGAGGCGGATGTGTGATTATGCTTTCTCTGTGCAGCCGACTGGGCACCATTTTTATGGGCAAGCTTTCTGGAAAATGTTGATATCATTAGTGGGTGTGGTTCTAGACACTTCTCTTGCCTTTCTCCTGAACACAAGCAGGCTATTCTTCTACATACTAATTTTCAATCCGTGTTCCATGGAAGTTTGCCATGGATCTGTGGCCTGTCTCAAAAGCAGACTTTAGGCTATGGAAATTTTTGTAAAAGGCTCCCCTCAACACACAGTTTTCACCGAAAGTAAGGATAGTCTGTCAGTATTTTCTCCTGACTTGCACTTCACTGCATCCTGGATGCCTAGCTCAGTGCACCCCAGGAGCATACTCTACACAATACAATCCACGCAAAGAAGCTGTTTTGTGTCATACATGATTTATAAAGGAGTTACCTGTGGTGTAGTGCCTTTACTGAGCGTTTACCTTTAGGTGTGGAGAAAAGCGGGTCAAACCTCTGGGCCAAATGAGGGGAGGTTGCCTTTTCTCTAGCAAACTTGCTGACGATCTTGATGTATTTAGTAGCTGTCTGAGCATTCCAAAGAGTGTTGTGGATATTTATTCACTAGTCAAACTATAGTGAATTTTAGGCTCTACTACCATCTCCTTGATTTGCATGGATTTGTTTTTAGAGTTTCAGCCATTGGTTAAATCGGACATCCATATAAGAGTTATTTAAGTCACCAGCTCACTACAGAGTGGGTGACACATTCTTCATCAAAAGTAGAGGTCAACAAGCTGACACTGAACTCTTTGCCATGACCCACAGTGAACTACTTTAATGTAGATATAAGCCTATTAGTTTAGAGAATTAAAGATTATAGACAAACGAAAGCCATGGTCTTTCTATAAAACTTAGTAAGAAAGAGGGAAAAATGGTATTAGGAATCTGCTATATTCTAGAAACTGTTCAAGTGCTGCATCACCACTCCGGTGGGCCTAAAGGAAGAACATTGAACCAAAGAGGATTATTCTCAAGCCCTATTGACAGAATTGGTCTTCTAGGTTTTGGACATGCTTGGGACCCATCACCCATTTCCTGTTTCTGATTTCTTGCTTTTGGAATAGGATACCTGTCCTGCACCTCTCCTACCATTGTATTTTGGAAGTACACAACTTATCTTGTTCCACAGGCTCACAGCTGGAGAGAAATTTTGTCTTGAGTTTCACTGATACCTGATTTAGATGCTATTTAGATGATACTTTGGACTTGGCATTGATGTTGGAATGCGTTTAAGACTTTTGGATTTGTTGGCAGGGGGTAAATGTGTTTTGTATACAAAAAAGATACAAATTTTGGCCAGAGAAGGAAATGTTATGGCCTGAGTTGTGCTTCCCTAAAATTTGTATGTTGAAGCCCTAATACAGTGAGACTAATGGCCTTATAAGAGGAGACACCAGAGCAGTCTCTCTTTCCATGTGCACACAGATAAAAAGCTATGTGAGGACGCAGTGAGTGGTCATCTGCAAGCCAGAAAGACAGATTTTTACAAGAAGCCAACCCTGCCAGGACCTTGATCTTGCACTTCTAACCTCCAGAAACTGTGAGAAAATAACCTTCTGCTGTGTAAGTGATGCTGTCGGTGGTATTTTGTTATAGCAGCCTGAGCAAACTAATGCACCATCCAATTAATAAACACCCACAGTTTCCAAAATTAGTCTACCAGGCTAGGAAATTACTATTATTCCATTAGCAACAGTAATTTCTTGTCCCCTAAGTGGGAAGCCATGTAACTGGCAGTATAGAATTAAGAGATCCTAGAAATTAAGTCTGCAATCTCCTTGGGACCCCCTCAAAATTTTTCAAGATGTATCTGGATAAGAACAAACCAGCTAATGACTATGATAAAGGCAAAATTAATGTAATTCAAAACAACTAAATAAAGAAAAGATTCTCTTTGGAATACATTATACAATTTTAAGATTTCCTTCCCTATTAGTATTTTACTTGAATTAATTTAAAATGCGGGGTACCTGGGTGGCTTGGTCAGTTAAGCATCCCAACTTCAGCTCAGGTCATGATCTCACAGTTCGTGAGTTTGAGCTCTGTGTCAGGCTCTGTGCTAGCAGCTCAGAGAATGGAGTCTGGTTCCGATTCTGTGTCTCCCTCTCTCTGTGGCCCCTCCCCGACTTGTGCTCTGTCTCTCAAAAATAAATACATGTTAATAAAAATTTAAAATTTGAGCTCACTGAGCCACACTGACAGGGTAATGGAGACATAAGCCTGCTTTCTGCAGGTAATGGACAAGATGGAGCATTTACTTATGAATATTGAGAGCTGACTGTAAATGGATTCTGTGGGGCATATGAAGTAGTTCGCAGCTAAGAAAGGAAGGCATTTACATGAGATAAAACTTTAGTGAAAATCTAGTGGAAAAGATTGTGAAGTCATCATTCTGTTCTAGGTGTGGGGAGTCACCCTGGATGAAAGGCTGGGGGAAGGGGTAAAATCTTTCTTTTTTTGCAGAGAACTAACAGTGATTAGGAAGACAAGTCAAGACACTGTGTTTAGTAGACCAAGGAATAGCCCTTGGGGGTTTCTGAGGGTGACTTTGCTAAAGGGAAGACAAGCATTTTCATCATATTTGTGCAGTCATCACATTTCCAGATGCCCACCAAGTTCACGATTGATACTCCCATACTACGTGTGTCGTTAAAATTGTAGTGTGCCCTAAAATTGCAGTGTGCCCTTATAGCCACAAATTCCCTATTTTTATAAATCAGATTATGATTTAACTGGGGTAAACAATATAAACAATTTTTCTCCAAAAAACAGAAATATTGCCCAACGAAAGATGCCACTTCTATGATCTTTTCACCAGAAAGAACATGGCTAATTAAGGAAGATTTCTTTCCTTCTTCTTTATTCAAAGTTATCTCAGCACAGTAAATGTACAGTGTAAAGACTGGATCAACAATGGCAAACAAACGTGAAAGACAGAACCCTCCTCTTACAGCTGAAAAGCGACATGACTGAGCCTTTGACCGGGCTTTCTGGGTAAGGGTTTCTGCACGGCCAGTCCCAGAAAGGTCTCGAGTTTGCTCCCTTCTCGTCTTCTAACTTCTCATCCTTCTCATCCTGCAATCACGTGTATATTGTGAGACTAGACTCAATTTTCCAGATGACTTCATGGGCAGAGAACTGCTACTTTGTTATACTGATCTTGACATTTTCAACACAATTGAAAACAGTTTTCCTTAATTAACCAGGTTGTTTCTGGTGAAAAAAAATATTGGAGCTGGAATGTTTGGGTGGGCAATATTTCTATTTTGGTATCTTTTAAGTATAGTCCTTCGGTCTCAAGTTGATATCCATATATTAACTTCTCAACTTGCCCCACAGAGAAAATTAAGTATAAATAAAACTCTACAACACTACCTGGGAAACAGGGATGTTACACACAATAGGACTATTTTATCTGTATTACCCATCACAGAATTATTGTGAGAGAGATTTTGTGAAAAATCTCTTTCTGCGTTTAATAGGCATAGACATTATTTAAAAGCGACCTCTCTGAATACGGATAAGTCTTTAGAAAGAAAGTGTGAAATTATCATAGCATTACCCTCAAGTACTTTGAAATTAAGATTAACTAACTTTTCCATCTAAAATATTGACTACAGCATTGCGCTTGCTTAGGCTTTTATTAATATATATTTTAAAATATATAATATATATTTATACATAAAATTATGTTCGATTATATATGTAGATTCAGTATATATGATAATACAGGGTATATATGATAATACAGGTACATTTTACAGGAGAAAATTGTAGGCTGGTAGTGAACAGAGTTTTTAAGGGGAGATGAGCCAGTATTGCTTTTAGTAGTGAAAACAGAGGCCTGCCTGATACACCCTGCACCTCCCCACCCGACCCGGGCTTTTGTCCGGCTTGAGGTAAATTCTCCCAGGAACTCAACACAAGGTGGTGCTGTTGCATTTATGCTAAACCAGCGGCAAGCGCGTTCAATTTAGGCTCTCCGTAGATGTGATGCAAAGCGTTAAGAGCCAAAGGCAGGGGGGGCTAGGTTTTGTATGTGTAAGTGTTTACACTGTAGTTATCCTTTCAGATAAGCAAAGCTAAGTAGAAATGAGGAGGTGGAAAGTGAGTTTCTTCCGTTTGTGGAAGCTTCTGGGAAAAGCATTTTAGCAGAAGAAAGTGAAAGTGCAAATGGGTTCCTTTTGTGGCTAAATTACAGCAGCCCAGAATGTTAAGGGCTCGACATTAAGATATTATCTAACCCATTCCCCTATTTTCAGACAGGATTTCATTTATTAAATTATCAGCCGATTAAACTTTTCTAGTGGTTTTAAAGTTTCCCAGGGAAGGAAAGGGGGCAAGTTAATAATCCCTAGTGCCTCCATTCTTCCCTCTACGCTTGGGGCAAGGGTCCAGCACCTGCTCACTCTCCTCTCACTCTTCAATTCACAATCCCAGGGGATGGGAGGGATTTCACCAGCAGCCCTGCTTGGCGAGGAGCATGTCTAGGGGTTGGGGGCTTGGAGTCCCCTCCCTCCTCTGACTCAGGACAAGCCAGCCCGCAGAGTGGGCCTCTGCAAAGAGAAGAGGTTGAAGTAGCATCGGTGGTTTCCACAAATAGTTGGATCACAGAATCACCTGGGATGCTTTTTTTTTTTTTTTAAAGATAGGGTCACACCTACAAAACTCCATCAGAAAATCTAGGACAGGACCTAGAAACTGCACTTAAAAAACAAACAAGAAAAACTGAAGGTTTTCCCCCCCTTGGAAAACTCTTTTCCTGTCTTAAGTTTGAAAAATTACCAATCAATTCATAGGCAGGCAGCCCAGCAAAGGACTCATGGCTGGTGAGTAGATACCACTAGATTAAATAACTCTTAAATGCCATTTAGCTTTAAAATTTTCAGGCATCCCAAACTCAAAAGCCTTCAAAAAAGAAAAAGTAAATTTTCCCAGGTCCAAAGTAACTTCCTCTTGAATGATATTCCCAGCCTTTGAGCAATCTGTTGTGTAATGATCTAAAACCAAATGTTTTCCAAATTTTTCATATCCAGGAAATTGGGAGGGCCAGAACTATTGCTGTGACTAAAAAGAAAAATCCAATAATAGTACATGTGTTCAGCAAGCTTCCTACATGGCATTTTATTTTTCTATAATAGTAACTATGAATTGGTTGACCGTTATGAAAATAATATTTTGATCATTTCAGTTTTTATTCTTATAAAACTGGAAAGTTAAGAAGCTGGTCAAATATTTGGCCAGTATATAAAAGACATCTCCTGGCAAATTCAGCTGTGTAGGAGTTACTCAACAAAAAGTCCTCTAGGAGGATTTGGCTTTCTTACTCTTTCAGACTCTGTCTAATTCAGCACTGTGAAATTCAGTAACAATGCCATTCAGATCATTTACACCCCAAAAGTCTCCTCTGAAAGAATCAGATAATTGAAGCAACATTTGTTTACTCTAGCTTATAGTACCAAAGCAATGAATTCTGCTTTCCATTTTCCCTTGCTAATATAATGTGACCTCAATGTTATTTTCGAAGTAAATCAATTAGGAGGTTTGGCTTGCACGTGCAACTCTCACAACTGGGTAATTATCCCCACAAACGGAAACCTATATATTTTTTGCAAGCCCTAGTTTCCTTGTCAGTTGCAAATGTTTGGTTCTCATTTTTTGTAGTTTAAAAGCCATTTGCAGGTCTAATTAATTTGTTCCACAACAATCTAAAGATCAATATTTCCAGCTCCATGGATTGAATATATAAAATGAAGCATGGGGCCAAAATTAGCAGTTAGTTAAATACGAAAGCAAGTCAGTGTCAGAGCTAAGCTCCACTAAAATGCCTTTTAGGTACTCTGTTCATTAGACCTTTTAAACCAGCTCTCTAAATCCGGGCAAGCTACTGCTGTTTATCAGTTACAGATTTCCATATTCTTCTGCTGCTCAGTCATGCTGTTCCAAATTACCTCTGAATCCATGTCTTGTGATTCTCTGTATAATTACATCTGCATTTCCCTGATTTTCCATTAGCTCATGTCATCCTTTCAAGATCACTCACAAATGCATTTGTTCCCTTTATCACAGGGACACCAGCACACAGCTCTTTCTCTACTTTGACTCCCAAGCCCCATTGAATAAAAATAGCCTTGTGTCCTCTGGAGTTCTCTGAGCCATTTAGGAAAAAAAGAATGCCTGTCATGGAATCACTACCATTTGTAATATCCTTTCCAAAAGAGAGCCACAAGGGGGTAAAAAATCCTAGAACTATTTGTGACCTCATGAAATACAAAAGAAAAGAAAATGTACCCTGAACAATACAGCTTTTCTTTATCGTACAGTCCTGACTCCTTTGAGCTCCAATGATTTCTGTTTCTGAACTTGGTCCTGGTCATGTAGCGGGTCTGAGCGCGAGGAAATCAGTTGCTGTGTCAGCAACCAGAGTGAAATTATCCTGCGTTTCGAACCAGGCTATCTGTTTTCACTGACATTACTGTTGCCGGCTTCCAAAGACCGAGGACGCTCTCTCCCTGGACACTGAAAACCTTGCCCCTCCTTCACCCAGAGCCCTTTCTCCCTGTTGTGAAGGAACCGGGAGCTGCCATGTAAGATTGCAGTTCTTCAGTCAGCAGATTTTTAGCTTTGCCCTTCATGGAGTTCCTGAACTTCTGTGGCTAGAGAAACCTCAAGTACAAGATGGAAAATGTATCTGCCTCACAGCCGCTGTTGGCATTGAATTAACAGTTCCTTGAAATGAAACACCATGACAACAGCCTCTGTTAGTTGTGCTTTGCTGCACTGATGTGAGGAGTTGTTGAATACTGGTTGTTGAAAGCAGTGGCCTCCAATGGGGAGGCCCAGCATCAGGAGTGCAAGGCAGTCAAGTGAGGCATGGAAAGACAATGTTAGAATTTCTATCTGTAACTGTTTAAACAAACAAAAAAAAATTAAAAGGGTATTATGTTTTCATGCTATTAAGTCAGGAATTAAAGCCGGGGCCTTCTCTAGGCATCCACGGGAAATGGAACATGGCATTTTCTGCAGAGAGTGCCGCTGCCACAACAGAGAAGTGACAGCAGAGTCTTCACACATCTGTACACACATTGCACATTGCAATATGCTGCCGTTTGTGTGTGTCCTGTGTGGCAGGCAGAAAATGGCCCCCAAAGATGTCTGTGTTTTGACCTCCAGAACCTGTGGATATTACTTCTCGAGGTAAAAAGAACGTTGCAGATATGATTAAGTAAAGGACCTTGAGATGGGGAGATTATCCTGGATTACTTGGGTGGGCCCACTGTAATTGCCAGAGTCCTTACAATAAATGAACTAGGCAGGCAGGAGTGTCACAGTGAAAGATGCTCACACCCAGTGAGACCCATTTTGGGTTTCCCACCTCCAGAATGGTAAAATATTAAATTCGTGTTGTTTTAAGGCACTAAATTTGTGGTAATTTGTTTACAGCAGCAATAGGAAACTAAGTGTTTAAGTGGATTTGTATGTACCATTATCTAGTTTTAAGGAAACTAATTGCCACCAAATGGACAAATGTCCTCTAAAGAGATTTCTGCAGGAAAAAAATGTTGCTGAAAGACAGCCTTAACAATGCAAGCTCAAGTGAACACCAAGTTTCACCTTACTTTTCAGTTCATTTCGAAGTCAAAGCAGTGATGATCTAATATGCTTACATCTTCCTGCTTTGGCTATAATAATTAAGTGAAGATGATGGTTTTTATATCATGAATACATAAAATAAAAATAATCAAATACTACTTTTAAAATATGCATTTTATAGCCATTAAATTCTTTTTAAATGAACCTTTTTTATTTTGAGATAATTGTAGATTAACAGGTAGCTGTAAGAAGTAATACAGAGTGATCCCATGTATCCTTAATCCAGTTTCTCCCAATGATCTTATCTAGCCTCGCTATAGGTTACAGTAGCACAGCTAGGATGTGGACACTGACTGACATCGATACAATGCACTGACCCTATTTAGATTTGGTCAATTTTGTATACACTCTTTTGTGTGTCTGTGTGTTTGTGTCTGTGTGTGTGTGTTTAGTTGCATGCAGTTTTATTCCATGTGTAAATGTGTGTAACTACCACTACAGTCAAGTTGCAGAATAATTTCATCACCACAAGGATCCATTGTGCTATCCATTTAGTCATATCCAGCCACCCCCCTAGTCTTTAGCAACCAGTAATGTTTTCCATTTCTATAATTAGTCACTTCAAAAATATTATATAAGTGGAACAGTTCAGTATATAACCTTCTGGGAATGGTTTTTTTTTTCCATTCAATATACTTCCCTTGGGAGTCATCCAAGTTATTGCATATATTACTCTTTTATTGTTGCTATACCGAATTACCATAAACTTAGCCACTTAAAGCAACACATATATATATTATCTTATAGTTCTGAAGGTCAGAAGTCCAGCAACAGTATGGCTCAATTGCTTAGAATCTTGCAAGGCCTAAATCAAGGCTTACATTCCTTTCTAGAGGCTCTGGGGATAGAGCAGTTCCAAGTTCTTCCAGGTTGTTGGCCAAGTTCAGTTCTTACAGTTGTAGGACAGAGGTCCCCATTACTGTGCTCGCTGTCAGCCGGGACCCAGTCTGTGCTCTGAGAGGCTGCCTGCATCCTTCCCGTGCTGTCCATGTGGTCTGCCCTCAGCAACTGCAGATGAATCCCTCTCACAGTCAGAATCTGACTGGTCTTTATTTTTACTATCTGTAGGTTGGCAGGGAAATCTGAAGGTCTGCATAGATTTCTAATGTGTTATAAGCCAGTGTTCCACAAAATTCATTAAGAATTTTTAGACAACAACTCCCTATATGAAGAACTGGTTCCTATTGTTAAGCACTGGACATATGTTTACGGTCAGGGTTATGATTTGAAACCTTAGATAGCCACAGAGGAGAGAGAATTGAGAATGTTCTATGGGCCTCACAAGCCAAGTAGCATCAGAAGGGCTTAAAAAAATTTTTTTTAATGTTTATTTTTGAGAGGGAGAGAAAGAGAGAGAGAGAGAGAAGAGCACAAGGAGAGGAGGGGCAGAGAGAGAGAGAGGGAGACACAGAATCCAAAGCAGGCTCCAAGCTCAGAGATGTCAGCATAGAGCCTGATGTGGGGCTCAAACTCACAGACCCTAAGTTCATGACCTGAGCCAAAGCCGATCACTCAACTGACCGAGCCACCCAGGCGCCCCTATTTTTTAAGAAATAATTTATTTATTCAACAAATATTTATCTCCTTCCATATTCAATCCACTATGCCACATATTGTGACCCTAATATGTGGAGTCTGTCCTAATGGAGGCAAAGCTCAGTGAAAAATGCAAGTCAATAAATAAGCAAATGCAGAGAAGTGACAAGTACAAAGCTAGAAAAATGACAGAGTGCTATAAGCACACACAGGAGGAGTGTTAAGTCAGGAACCATTTGAATGCGAGTGACAGAAATCAACTAAGGGTAGCAAAAGTGATAATTTAATATATGGGTAGAGGTAATTCCTAAGAAACCAAACAGGTAGGAAATAAAGCTGTTAGAAGGAAGATGGCTGGCATCTTTTTCATTTTCCTGAGATCATGGGATCCTACACACTTGTTTCTTTCTGGGTGTCTCTTTCATTCTCTGGAGCTGGTTTTTATTATTAATTATTATCATTATTTCTTCATGCATATGGCAGAATGTGGTGGTTGCCCCACATGGGCAACCCAACTGGGTTTACTTCTCTTCTTATTTCTAATATGAACTAAAATGCATTATGGGAATCTGACTAGTCTAGTGTGGCTAGTCATGGGCTGAGAAGACACCTTAAATTAAGTCCACTTCAAGGAATATCGATTTGTATGCTGATTAGAGGAATCAGAGAGAGTGTCGTAGAGGAAACAGCAACTAATTGAGTTGGCAGAGATGATGTTGTCAGAAGCCTAGGGACAGCATGGCATATCTGGAGAACTGAAGGAAGCTTGGAACCATTAGAAGTTAGGTACAGTCAGTGTGAAGTAAGGGCCAGTAAATGAGGCATTGAGTCTGGAGAGGGATGAGCCAGATTTGAAAGGATCTTGAAAGCCATACAGAGGAGCTGAGTCTTGGTGAGGTGGTCTTCCTTGATGTAAACTTTGGTATGGAGAATGTTGTCCCCTACTCACCAAAGCATTATTTATGACTATATCGACTCTTATCACATCCTTCGTAAGACTAAATTAGAAGGTTTTGTTTTGGTTCATGACCACATGGGGTTCTCTCCTGTTGTCTTTCTATAGCTGTCTTTGTCTTGGAGTCTTGGACTTGGACTCTTTATGTGAGTCTTACTTGAGATGCAAGTATGTGTAATCATGGTTTTGCACAAAAGTGGAAACACGTTTAATTTATATTATGTTTCTAGAAATGTCCAAAATGTTTCTGACCTCTTTGATGTATGGGAGAAAAAAAGCCAAGTCCTTTGATCAAACGATCTACTCTTATTCCCCCAAAGAGACTATAAATAGTGTAAAAGACACTAACCAAAACATTAGACTAATTTATTTATTTCCAGCTTTCCTCTCTTTGAGATTTGTCCCCAAGCATGTCTGGGAATCATAATACAACAATTTGGAAAATTCCTAAAATAACAAAAGAAAATAAGCACTAAGAAAAAAAAAAGAAAAAGGAAAACAATAAGCACTGAAATGAGAGACTCTAATAGCAGAGATGCAGGTTTAGTTACTTAAACTTGATTTGTATAATGTGTTTCATACAGAACATACCTGTATTTTGAAACATTTTGTGACAGTCCCCACTCCCACCTCATCTGTTGAACTATACAGGTTTTCCCAGACTATTTCTTCACGTGCATCAATCATGACTCAGAGTTGAAAACCTGGAACTGAGTTTTCTCCTTTAGTTCCCTTTCTTTCATCAGCTTGAATTTTCCTTTTAGTGTTTCTGGTTGTACTTCCTTATTTCTACCATCCCATAACCCTTGTTTAGAACTGGCTTACTGAAATCCATTCTGATTGTTTTATTCCTGGACTGCTTAAGATATCCACCGCAGTCAGATCAATGAGATCCAAGTTATCTCTAAGAAACCACTTGCAAGGGAATAACCAGTTCATAGGACTTTTAGTGGTGGCTCTTTTCCTTTTAAGGCCTTGGGCCAAGGACAAAGTAAGGTTCTATAGGATATTTGCTATACAAATGTGAGTATACTAAATGGAGGGCATCCTCTGGAGGAGATTATGAATGGCTGTCACCAATTTGTTCCTTGGAACCCCAGGAATATGCCCACTGTGACACTGATTATCCCCTTTCCTTGTTTCTCAGAGTAGGGATAAATGCACATTGAGAGGCTGAGTTGGTGCTTGCCCTGGGATTTCTGTCTGTCTCCCTGGAAAATAAAAGTGAACTAAATCTCGGGCAAAATGCCATTCTTCTCTCTTGGTAGATCTCTAGGGGCTACCATCTTTAATAATTCAATACTAAGGTTCACTTCCAGTTTAGAAAATAATTGACTCGCAGTGAAATTTTAACTTACCAACCTTTAGAATTTGAATTCAAGAGTAAAGGAGTAGAGATGCTTTTTAAATGCATGACTAAGAGTTGAGCTTCTACTCTATAGCAGTTTCCTTAGTAAATTTCCTGGTGCTGGCTCAAATCTATCATTGAGCTGACTTTTACCCAAACTGGCACTTCATGAATAATTCACACTTATGAAAGTACAAAGTCCATGAAAAAATTATTATTTTTGCTACTGACTTGAATAGCCGAGATACTTGTCATCTCTCAACATTAATTTTTGATGGCTTTCTCCTTGGATAACAGAAAATGAAGCCAGAGAGGGCTGAAAGAACAAGAAATACTCCTCCTTTAGCGCTTGGAGATATACAACTCCACTTTGCTCTGAAACATCAAAGAGCATCTTAGAGAAATAGGACTATGGCACCAAAAGGTGGCAGAAAGGGGAGACTAAAAACCAAAATGCAACAGTTGAACTTGAACTTTAAACAATATAAGTTCTAAATACAGTAAATGTTTACTAAACTAAATTAAGCTTGGTATATGAAAATCATAAAAAGATTTAAAAATTAAATCCCAGTAATATTTCTCAGCTGTTAGAACCAAAAATAAATTCAGATCACCAGAATTTCCTGTAAGAGCTGTACTTCTCAAAACAAGCCTGCTCATTTTTAGGGATGGGGCATAGATCAGACTTCACAAACCATCTGTATTTTCCACATGTATTTCACATTAAGCAATCTTCCTGAACTACATGAAACTTATTTGTTAGAATATTTTTCTTCTTTTGTTCTTTTTATAGAATTTAGGATTATAAGATACACCTGATGACAGAAAAAAAAAATCTGTTTTATATTGTTCACAGCAACTTTACCTCAAAGAAATTCAGGGGACTTTCCAGGTCTAAAACATATAGCCCAGCAAACTTTCTATATATATTATGAAATGACATAGTACATAAAACTCATAAGTATCTTCCTTACTAATGTGTATATATATATATATATATACATTAGTATATATATTTATATTATATATATTAATATATATATATATATGTTCTTGTTGTTCATGAGATCAACAAGATCAACAATCTCTCTGCTATTATAGTTTCAACTGCTGGAAAATAGGAAAGCAATGCAAAAACACAATAATGAAAATAAAGTTTTCCAGTCTCATAGTCTCTCTAATCAAATCAGACCTAAAATGGATCATCTCATCATAATAGCTCTTTTTTTAGAGATGTAATTAAATAGGGGCACCTGGGTGGCTCAGTCAATTGGGCTTCTGACTTTGACTCAGGTCATGATCTCGTGGTTCACAGGTTCCAGTCCCACGTCAGGCTCTGTGCTGACAGCTCAGAGCCTGGAGCCTGCTTTGAATTATGTGTCTCCCTCTCACTCTGCCCCTCCCCTGCTCATGCTCTGTCTCTCACTCTTTCTCAAAAATAAATAAAAACATTTAAAATTTTTAAATGTAAATAAATATGTAATAATCTATATGTAATATAGATCAAATGCATTGTATCTGTATAATATATACACATTATTTTTTCCTATCGTACAGTAAATTATAGACCTTGCCATGCTGTGGTATGCATTCATCATCAAGAGTATGGCCAAGGAGTTCTTCCCTTAAAGATGACTTTTTGAATCAGTTCTAAGAGCATTTTCTCAGGAGCAGAGTAGAGAGACATCATAACATGTAACAATGACTTGCCAATTTGCAGAATTCACACATAAGGTAAGATTTTGTGATGCTTTGTAGTTCCAATGAATACTTAGTTCCAAGCAGATCCTGTATTGACTTGTAAGGAAAGTAAGGTAGAGAAGTTGATTAACATCCCTCTCTGCGACATAGTGTTTTCAGATATTGTTGTTGCACTGGAAAAAGTAGTCTGCTGTTTATTATCAAAACATGCACCACACACACTGGAGAATCTTCCCTGCTCTGGGCATCCATGGTGTCCCTTTCTAGCGGTTCTGAGACAAAACATGCTTATGCTTCTCAAACACTATGTTAGTCCCCTAAGATGAAGAAGAAATAAATATCGGTGTCTTTATTTTCAATAGGGAAACTAGGACAGGAAAAAGTAATTTATTAGCAGGATCTCTGGCAAAGCAAAAAAATAGAAAAGGAAAAAATGATTTTCCAGTTAATTGGTGTGAAACTATGTGATGTTTTGAATACCATGAGTATATTCCAATACTTTGTATTTGCAGTTCCTGTTTTAGCTGTAGGGATCCAGAAGGATTAAAATATTTCCCACCCCAATTTTGTAACTCCATGATCCATAAACTGCTGTAGGGTAGAAATATAATTAGTGGTGATATTATAAGCCATATATACATTTCACTGTTTTCAAAATCTAGGAGAGAAAGAAGAATAGTTCTTTCTTTGAAAGAATGTTTTGTGAAAAGAAAAAAACCCATTTATTTGGGGGTTTGCACTTCTGGTTTGCCTTTGTTCATGGAACTGACAGGACACGGGGCAATCTAAAAGCAGAACTAAATTGGTAGTGACTCGAACTACAGAGCATCGTTAAACCAGGAATGCCTGACCATCCTAATCAGCAAAGTCGAACTTAGATAATGAGAAATGTGGAAATAATAGGTGTAGTTTGCTAAGCTCATAAGAGTGAACAAGGGATGGATCATAGAATTGAATGTAAAAGCTACAACTCTAAGACTCTTAGAAGAAAACGTAGGAGCAAATCTTAATGTTCTTGAGTGAGGCCATTGTTTCTTAGATATGACACCCAAAGCAGAAGTGATGAAAGAAAAAAAGATACGTTGATTGGACTTCATCTAAATTTAAATCTTTTGTGCCCCCAAAGGAAACCATGAAGAAAGCGAACAGATAACCCACAGAATAGAAGAAAATATTTACAAATTATATGTATGATAAAGGACTTGTATTTAGACAATCTAAAGAACTCAAACTCAACAGTAAAACTACAAGGAACATAATTTATTTTTTTAATTTTTTAATGTTTTATTTATTTCTGAGAGAGAGAGAGAGACAGCATGAGCAGGGGAGGGTCAGAGAGAGAGGGAGACATAGAATCTGAAACAGGCTCCAGGCTCCGAGCTGGCTGTCAGCACAGAGCCCGATGCAGCGCTCAAACCCACAAACTGTGAGATCGTGACCTGAGCCGAAGTCGGACACCCAACCAGCTGAGCCACCCAGGCATCCCAGGGAACATAATTTACAAGTGAGCAAAGAATTTGAACAGGCACTTCTCCAGAGAAGAGATACAAATGGCCAATAAGCCCATGAAGAAAAGCTTAACATCATTAGTCATTACAGAAATGCAAATCGAAATCGTAATGAAACACTGCTTCACACCCACTAGGATGGCTAAAATTAAAAAAGATAGACAATAATGAGTGTTGGTGAGGATGTGGAAAAATTGAAACCCTCACACATTAGTGGGAAAGTAAAAGGATCTGGCTATTTTGGAAAAAAGGTTTTGCAATTCCTTAAAATGTTAAACATTGAATAACCATATGACCCAGCAGTTTTATTCCTCAATAAACAGTCAAGAGAATTTAAAACATATATCCACACAGAACCTTGTACTTGAATGTTCATAGCATCATTATTCATAATGTCTGATTGGAAATGACCAAGATAATCAGCAGCTGATGACTGGAAAAACAGAATAGTTGTACAATGGAATTGTATCTGGCCATAAAAACGTTATAAAGTACTGATACATGCTACCACATGGATAAACCTTAAAAACATTATGCTAAGTGAAAGAAACAAACAGAAAAGGCAACATATTGTATGACTCCGTTTATATGAAATGTCCAGAATAGGCAAATTCATAGAAACAGAAAGTATATTAGCCATCACCTAGTAGCCAAGGAGAGGAAAGTATAGGAGGTACCTGCTAATTGCTGTAATGAAAACATTCTAAGATTTGTGATGATGGACATATAACTGTTATGCTAAAACCCACTAAATTGTGCTCCTTGAAATGGTGAGTTTTGTTATGTGAATTACAATGAAGCAGTTATTTTTTTTAATTTTTTTTAATGTTTTACTTATTTCTAGGAGAGAGAGAGAGACAGTGTGAGCAGGGGAGGGTCAGAGAGAGAGGGAGTCACAGACTGAAACAGGCTCCAGGCTCTGAGCTGGTAGTCAGCACAGAGCCCGACGCGGGGCTCGAACCCACAAACCGCGAGATCATGACATAAGCGAAAGTCGGACGCTTAACCGACTAAGTCACCCAGGCGCCCCAGCAGTTATTTTTTTAAAT
Organism: Proteles cristata cristata; assembly: GCA_017311185.1. Lineage (NCBI taxonomy): Eukaryota > Metazoa > Chordata > Mammalia > Carnivora > Hyaenidae > Proteles > Proteles cristata. Next base: position 230,001 of record JAESUZ010005288.1, read on the forward strand.
TGTTACTGAGAGTCCACTTTGGGTGGCTGCGACGTGGGGCAGAGAGAGTTGCAAAATAGATGTGATCTGGTTCCTTACAGATTGGAGAATCTTTATGATGAGTTTCTTTTTTTTTAAGAATGTTCTGTTTTCATATTTTGTTTTCCTCAGTTAAACTTAACCTGACACATACAACATATGAGAAGAAAGAGTCATTCTTAAGTACCAGGGGAATCGGGTAGCGCTTTCCAAAGAGATTTTAAAAATCATGGAGCAAGGTCACTGCATGCTCTTTGCATAAGGCAATGCTTCAAATCAAGTTGAATTCCAAAAACTGAAGAAGTCAGCTCAAGGCAAAACAGTCAAGTAGGGAGCAAATGAAATTGGTTTCTGCCATGATTTGATACTTTTTCCATAAAAATCACATTCATTCCAAATAAGAAACTGAATTAGTTGCATATAGAGTCGTGGATATTTTCATTAAATATAGAATCTACCTTCAGCTTTTGACCCCCACATTGGGCTTTCTGCTGTCAGCGCAGAGTCTGCTTATGATCTTTTGTTCCCTCTTCTCTCTGCCCCTGCCCTGCTCTCTCTCTCTCTCTCAAAATAAACAAACTTAAAAAATATTTAAAAATATATAATGCCAACTGTTATATATACACATATAACTATTTGTATGTGTGTGTGCCATGTGGCATGTAGTTATATGTAATACACATATAAAGTATATATCATATAGTTATAAGTGCACACATATGTATAACATCTTGCTAAATCTAAGTGAATTACCTGGAGTTGCCTCAGATAAAAAATAATTTTGGTTCAACTGGGACTAAAAAAGATTTGTTGAGTTTTTTCTTTGGAAAAGCATAATCATTGTTACTTCACCAGGAAAAAAAAAGTTATTAATACAACTGCTGAGAATAAATTATCACAAAGATGTTTTAGTTTGCTCTTGTCCTTGTTATAAAATTCTACAAGTCTATGCAAGCATCTTACCTTTTTAGTTTTGTTCCAGAGGAGGAAAATAAAAAGGTCAAAGTTTTTAGTCCTGAAGTGACGTTGGCAAGGATTTCATAAATTTGGGCAACAGATGGCGTGTGGTATTTATGAGCCCAGCTGTTGAATGCTTACAGAGTGACTCACGAACTGATAGCTGTTTATTGAAGGGGAAGAAAGGGCATTTTCTTGTTTGAAATGTTGCCATGTTGCAGAGAGAATAGAAACCTCACTCCACTTTGAGCCTGTCTCCTTCCTAGAAAACAGGCATTTTCTTTTGTTCAAGTTATTTAACATATTTAATTCTTTTAATATAGCTTTTAGATGCTGGGTCCAATTTTACTCTAAATGAAATACAACTGCAATGTGTTTGCATGAGTATGTTTTAGCCTACTGCTTTCCATATGTAAGAAAGCATGTTCACATGCATGGATAAATTCATTCATTTGGCATATACATCATCTTTGGAATTGAGTAAAACAGTGTTTTGGCTTCCTTTAATAAAAAAAAAAAAAACCAAAATTCTAGGGAAGAAGCATAATGCTATGAATGGATTTTGAATGTGATGAGGTGTGTGGTGATGGGGTGGGGAAAGAGTTAGCAATTCTTGATCATTGCAGTTTGTATGCCGAACATTCTACATGTGCTGATGATGAGGTTTGAATTGTGACTATAGCTGATGGCTACGGAAGGTTGCCTAGTGGCTTGAGATACTAGTAGGATCAGAATTCCTATTTTATCTGCCATAAAGTTAGAAAACCAGATCCATACTTTGATTGTATGTCTCAGTTCTGGTTTGTTTCTGGTATACAAAGAGAAAGCAAGTTTTGAGTACTCAGGGATTGAGCTCTGCCCAAAATAACAACTGAAAAAGGAATTCCACAAGGACTCTTGGAGAAAGAGAATGTTTATCCCTTACCCAATAAGCTCTGATTCTCAGGCATGGATAGAAAGCAAACATCACCGGTTTCCATTTCTTAAAAAGGAGATAATGGAGAATGTGGAAGAAGATTAACTGAGGTGACGTATCTAAGCTCCCAGCATGATACATTGATGAAAGCAAATGCTCAATAAATGGCAGCTGCATCTATTTTGTTTTTGTCGTTAAAATTAATAAAACAGGGCAACCACTCATTGTCATGGAAAAGACATTAGGAATAAAGAGACAGAGTACATATAATCCTTTGCACTACCAATTAGCATTTTACTGACTTTAGAATTAGATGCGTCATTTGATAGATTCCAGAATTACAGAATTTGAGAGCTGAAAGGCACCTTATTCGTGTATTTGTTCAATGAGCATGTCTTGAGTACTTACTATGTGTTTCAGCTGGAGATGGAAAGATGATTTAGACACTGCCCCTGCACTACGGGAGCTTACACTCTGTGAAGAATGATTTACAAACAGTGATACAACAAAGAAGAAATGCAGTGAGAGATGTGAAAACTGTGTTTTGGAAACTTTTGGTGATGGAAACTTAACTTCTCGTCACTGAAGATCTGAAGTCCTGGTGGTCAGGGAAAGCTACCTGGAGGTTGTAAACCGAATATTGTATAAGTGATACTGGTGTGATTAGAATTTGTATCTATAGCTGGTTAGAGAGGTATGTAACTCACCCAGGATCATCACAGGACAGGCTCAGACCTATGGGGGACAGGCAGGGACCAAAGGCCAAAAGAAGGGCTAGTAAGCTGAGGTCAGGAAAGGCCCTGCTCACTGAAGTTAAGTGAAAGCACCTGGAGAATAAACCCACCTGCAATTATTGACCTCCATACAACAGAGTTGAAGCTCAGGACAAGATAATATCCAAAGAGTAGATATTATTTCAGGAAGTATTAATACCAGGAATTCTAATTTAGCACAGAAGGCACAGGGACTGTGGGCAATAAAATAAATATCAGGTTGTGGTTCTGGGATAAAAATACATTCACAGCCAGACTCTAGCCAGTGACTGAGAAAATGAAAGATGGAATCCACCCCCTGCAAAGGTCTGAAAAAATTTAGATGGATATCACAGCCCTGGATAAGCAAGCTATGGTTTAGCTAAGCCTTAGAGGGTCAGTAGGATAGATGATATAGGACCTATGGGCTGTGGAATAGAGAGCAGGTTGAAGCCCATTGCTAAGTACTGGGTCAAGACTGTGAGACGTGGAATGAGTATGGACTGCTCACACTCCTCATCTGGTTCCATACGGTGATGCTCCTGGTGCATCTAATCTCAGCTCTGACTGGTGGTATGGATTGATCAACTGACTAATTTGTTGATTTATATCTCCATTCCATTCTCAGTAAGACTTAAGGTGACAGTCAGCATGGTCTATTCCTCAGAGGACACTCAGATACTGGTGCCTAATTCAAAATTGCTATTTGAGTTTAGGACGCATCTCTAGCTAGTTGGATGGTCAGTATAATATCTAGGAACAATTTGTGTAGGTGCCTTATGCATGATAGAGAAGTAGGTGACAGGCAATTGAAAGCGTTTGTCAAGTGCCTGGGCATATAAAGTCAATCACTTGTAGGGGGTAATGAAGGAATCTTTCTTAGAAATCACACAGTTAAGAAGATGCTTTTGGATTTGGATTTGAATTGGAGGCCTCGGTTAAGACTACCAGGGACCAAATCAGCAAGTTACCTCAATTGGTTTCTGCTTTTCATGAGCATTCTACCACTTGCCACTGCTGTTCATGTCACAACTGTGACAGGACCAGTCTGTCCTTCTATGGTAGGCAAACCTCCTCGTGTACCTCAAGGACACAGAAGCTCAGAGTTTGGATGAGCTGCTCTTGAGCTACGGCCTTCACAGTCACTCATGTACAAGCATATTTTTATGCACCAGAACTGCACACTCACTCTTGCATATTCGTGCTGAGCTCCTATGATCATCAGCATAGGGTCAAACCACTCTTTTAGTGAGCCCACATGTGGCAGCCTCTATGGTGGGTATTTTAGCAACATTATTTCCAATTTTCGTGATTATCCCATGATTCAGGCAGAATTATTAGCTGTATTTTGTAAGTAAATAAACTGAGGCTTTTAGAAGTTAAACAAATTACCCCTAGAACAGAACTAGAAAGAGACTAAGGTTCTGTTCAAGTCTTTTTGTTTGTTTCCAAACCTGGTACTTTTTCTGCCACCACCCTATGTCTACATACTTTTGTCACAGGGCCTGACACACTGAGCAATTTCCATTGTGTACCAAGTTTCCCTTGGTACAGACATCCTTCATTTTTTGGATATCTGAAATAAGGAAGGAAATAAATTAAATAAGTAAGTAAGTAAATAAATAAATAAATAATAGGCTAGAAAAACCCAGTTCAAGTAGAATGTAACAGCCCTTTGTGTATTACATATATAATATATGTGAGTGCCAATTATCTATACATGTATTCCATATCTATACACTGTCAAAATTATAAAACTTAAAAATCACCGGATAAGAAAAAATTGAAGTTCCAATCACGTTCTTTGGGTCCCTGAAAGCAAAGCAAATGCAGTTTTTTGCCAGAATAGTCTCCAAGGCTAGAAATCCCGTCCTACCTTATTCTTTAAATGCCGTTAGCCAGGCGGTAGAGCTGCTGGTATGGAAATGTAGCCATGGCGTCTTGAACTTACTTGGAGAAGAACTCTAAAACCTGGAGCAAACTCACATATAAAACCCAGTGTGTCTTTCACTTTTCAAAAATGCATTATCGTATGCCTACGAGAATATTTATTACTCTTTTTTTGGAAATGCTCTCTTTTTGATGAAAAATGTTCAAAGCCAGGACAGAGTGTTCTTACTTGAGATAATTCAGGAAAATAGCTCAGGGGGGTGGGCATTGAGATGTGGCTTGGAAAACTGCAGAAAAAGGAAAAAAAAAAAACAAAAATGCAATTTTAGTGTAATTTTCTTGGCTTTTGAACATCTCTTTGTTCTGTGGTCAAGGCAGCTTTATGGGCTCTTTATGAGAATTAAGGGGAAAGTCTGAATTAATGTTTCCTTGGGAAAAGCCAGAGCTGAGCGTGGGTGATTTCTGTTCTCACTCATGGAACCAGGGTGGACAGAACACACCAGCAGCGGCGAGGGATTTAACTGTTTCTAGTGTCAGAGGTGAAAAGCTTCAATTTAAGGGAGACATTTTTGCTGCCAGGTTTGCTACAGGGAATTTGTGATGCTTTTGATATGTATATTTCAAAGTATGTAAGACCCAGAAATGGAAACGCTCCCTTTGGGAAAATCTCTCTGCTCATAATCTGCCCAGCAGAGCAATTCAACCTGCATTGAATTCCTCTCCCATCCACTCTCCCTTTCACACTCACCTCCCACGTACATCAAATGCATGTATTTGGAGCATACAGAAAATGTGTGTTCCAAATATATGGAAGGTCTGTTCTTCCAATGGGACTTGGCTGGATAGATTTCTGTGCCCTCTCCACTATTCTGTGGAAGGTCCCTCCTGCCCCTCTCTTATTTCTGTCTTGTACAAAATAAATGAGACTTGTTATCCAGCTTTTCAGAAGATATAGACTATAGCCATATCAAAGCAGAGATACACACAGCACTTTCAGAGCCATGGAGGATAGGAAGCTGTTTGGTTTTTTCTCCTAGGAAACAAACAAATTTAAGTGTGTATGTGACTGAAATGTTCTTTGTTCTTTCTGTGGCTGGGATATGTCACATGGTTTACATTTGGTCATACCCCTTTTTCATACAGCAAACCCACATCTTTCATGCCTGCCTCTGGACGTCTCCATGGAAAATGCAATATGGCAGACAATATTAGGATGGCAATAGTTTTTCACCTCAAAGATGAGTTTCTTTATCTTACAAAATGATGTGAATTTGCTCTCTCTGAAGGTGAGATCACAGAAATGCAGAGGAAATAAAAGGGATACCATAAAACCTGGTGAATTTTTAATAATCTCTTAAATCCATTCTGAGAGAACAAAGTTACTTTTCATCCTCAAGAAAAGCAACTATAGTCTTTCCAGGCGGAAAACGTCATGGTCAAAATTACTCTTGGCCAGAGGCTTTTGCAAAACTTACAGAACCAAAACCAAATATAATAATTAAAAAAAGAAAAAAACCTCTAGAATAAGTTGTAAAATACACTTCAGAACACAGACTGAGTATCTAAGCATGGAAACAAACAGTATTCCATAGTTGGCTGCAATTTGTAGAATCATCAGATTAAATGTTATCATAGCAATTAACTACTAAATCTAAAATATCTTACTCAGATTTTTGAAACAACCAGTGCAAAAAAGGAAAACTCTATATATCACAAATCTATCTCTGTCAGGCTTTAACAAGATATTCCTCAAATTGTTCTCAAATATATGTGTTTTAGAATAACACAAGAAACTTGGCTTTCTAGACGTGGCTCTAGAAATGCTGTAAAAAATGCCAATAGTGTGTCTCTTTGATCTAAGGACTATAATTAGAGGTTCTTGAACTGTAAAGATTTTCAGTAACTGTTGTCAAACATTTTATCAGGCAGAGTTTAATTGGAGAAAGCCTTAAGGGCATATCTAGGTTTATAAAAGCTAGAATTGAGCCAATAAACTGATCTAAAATGGCTACTTCTTCCTATGGTGTCTGGATCTCCAATATCATGAATTATTTACTACACACTGGGCTTCTCTTTTCTGTGAGACATGGGCCATTACAGAATCATTCTTTGTCTGAGAAGCAAAGCCTGAGAAGGAGTCAGTCACATAGGAAGAACACTTTGTGACGAGAATTAAGTGCTGATTTTGCTTAAAATCAGGTATCTTCCTGAGAAAGGGGACAGAGAAGCTAATCACTGATATCCTAGCACAAGAACCAGCTGAAGCCACAGCTGATTACCATATTTTCTTTCTCTGCTGTCTGCTGGACTCCATGTTCTTTTGACAAGGACTTTTTCGGTGCCTAAGAAGTGCCAGGCACTAGGCATTGGCATGCAGGGATGAACATGAGACACAGCTAGCTCTGGCCCTTTGGAGTTCATCTGTACTTGGGGGAAGACGGGCATTGAGCAAACAGTCTGAAAAGTATCTTATTGTACTCATGTTAAGTGGTATGAAGGAGTATAGGACACAGTGAGTATATGACTTGGGTATTAATCTATATGGGGATCAAAAAGTTTTCCTTAGGAATTTATATTTATATTGAGATCTGATGAATGAGTCAAAGTTAGATAAAGAGGAGACTAAGGTTCAACCCAGGAAACATAAAATATGTCTGTCACATGGCAAACAAGGAAACTCCTATCCTAAGAGACCTTTTCCCCCCATGTTACTTCTTTGGCTTCTTTTATTTCCTCCATTCTAGTCACCACATTGGTAACCTGGCGTGTGTGTGTGTGTGTGTGTAAGGCTTTATTTATTTTTTTTAGAGCAATTTAAAATTCCCAGTATAATTGCAGGGAAAGTAGAGAGATTTCCTATCTCTCTTCCACCTGGGAACCTTTTAAAATAGGATAGAACCTCATCTTTTTGAGGTTGGTATACTTAAGTGTCCAATCACTTAAAAACAGAAGAACATGGGGGAAGGGAGGGGAAAAAATAGTTTCAGAGAAGGAGGCAAACCATAAGAGACTCTTAAATACAGAGAACAAACTGAGGGTTGATGGGGGGTGAAGAGAGGGGAAAGTAGGTGACAGGCATTGAGGAGGGCACTTGTTGGGGTAAACACTGGGTGTTGTATGTAAGTGATGAATCACAGGAATCTGCACACTGTATACATTTTATGTTAACTAATTTGATAATAAATTATATTAAAAAAATAAAGAAACAGAGGTTAGGTTAAATAATCAGGATTCCATGGGGCTTCAACAGCACAGTGATTCTAGAATTTTAATTCCGTGATTATATGGTTTTCCTTTCTTACCAGCTGGACTGAAAACAGGGCAAGGGCTGGCTTTGAAAGGCTTGAAAATCTGTTTCCCTGAGCAGTATCACAAGTTGCTCTTCAAGTGTCACGGTCTGGTCTTGAGCAGGCAGAATGCCCAGCAGACCAGTGCTCACTCCACTGAAGCACTTGTGGCTGGCAAATGGAACCAAGATGGTTTGCTCCTAGATTAGGCAAGGGCGAGTGAGAGCCTGAGTTCAGAGCTGCCATACAAAGCACGGAAGAAATACGGCTCAGCAGAAAAAGCGACTTGGAGTTGGATGCAGGACATGTACGGGGAAGAAGTAGCCTAAAACTTAGCTCTTGGCAAGAACACACACGCCCAGTGGATGAGCTCACAGTGTTTGAGGGGTGCTGAGCGGGGTCCTACATGGTCCTGTTGCCTTGCTTCCCTTCCTGAACCCTTGGTCCAGCCAAATGTCTTGCAAATGTTTACTTTTGGTCACCAGAGGATCTTGTGAAATGGGTCGGCACAGCTCAAAGTTCACACTTCCTCAACCTGAACACATGATACCCTCGCACGTGATGAGCATCTTTTTGTGGGAATGAATTATATTATATTGAAAGTTAGGGTCCGCTGTCAGTTACATTTCAGACTGAGATATCAAAAAATCATTTCCCCCCCTCTGTGTACAATGAACTGAATAAAAGACTTTGAGACAAGTCTTTGGGGACGTTAGTCCTCCATGAAATTTAAAAACAAAAAAGAGACCTTGAACAGAAAAATCAATGCACTGTTATACCTGAGGCTGATTATACCAGTGCCTAATGGGCTTAGATAAAATAGAATTTACCTAGACAGCAAACTCTATAGAACATGTGGAACATATAATGCTTAGAATAAAAATACACATTTTTAACTGACTCAGCTCTAATGTTGAAAGTGAAAACTTGTATCAGATATCATAACAGTGGATTTCAGAAATTGCTGGGTGGGGTTGCAACCATCCCAACGGAAGAATCCATGGTACCCATAGCTTTCTAATTTTCTTAATTCAAAACTGTGGGAGGTAGACTTTCGATTCCCAAACACATGTTTCTAATCACCACTCCCTGTAATAGAAAAAGAACATGAGTGTTAAAATCACCTTAGGATAGACCAAAAGGGTTGAAGACCTACAATGGGTTTTCAAGGTTCTATACATCTGGGAGCTGCTGTTTCTCCATGTGGGATTCTACCAGGGCTGGACCAGTGCACCTATTCTTGATTCATTAGACAAATGAAAAAGTAATGCTAACAACCTTCCTCTTGGCTTCTGTGTCTTCATGGCCAGCCACACATAAAACCTACTGCATCTTCCCCAGTGTCACCTGGGTTTGCTTGGTGAACCTGAATCCATGAACGCAAATATGGAGAGAAATGTCTCCAAATCCACTTAGCTACTCTGTAGTCAGAAGGCAGGCAGGGGTTATTAGGGCTGCTTCAATAGCAGAGGGACTGTGTATCACAGAAATGGGACACCCGTGAGGGACCCCTTTCAGGTCTAGAGCTAGGGGACACATTAATTCACAAAATCTCTCCACCTCTTCTGCTGGGAATGAGTTAAGCTGGGGTAACTGTAGGGGTGTCAGGAGAAGGGCTGTTTCAAGTTCCTGATTTTACTCTCTCAGAGAGCTGCTCCTACATACCCACACATAGCTCATTTGTTTGGTGGAGAAATGATAAGGTATCTGTCCTTTGATGTCAGGAAGGAGGAGATAAGAGAGAGGAAGGTTGAGAAAGGAAGAGATAGATGAAAATGAAAGGCAGATAATAGGAATTTAGGAATTGCTACAATTGATGGAGTGCCCCCTCTTCACCAGGCACTGTGCTGGACCGTTGACTTCCACTATTAGGCGAAATCCTTACAAAGCCCATGTGAAGTCAATGCTACCATCTTGTTTTGTTGATGAGGAAATCAAGGCCTGGAGTGGTAAAGGAACTGCCCCAGACAAGAGTAAAATCTCAGGTTGCTGAATACTACAACACCCTCAACCATACCCCCCAACACAGGATCTTGAAAACACTTGGGAGCAGCTCCCATACAGGTCTTTGAATGCAAGACAGCAAAAGCAACAACTCTCAGAGCAAATTTGAGCTTATGTTTTGAAAAGTGGTCTAAATATTTCTTTTGCCCTGGCAATCTGTAGACAAAAAAATCTACCTTCTTGTGATAACAAATGAGCTGTTCAGAGAGACAAAAAAGCCTGGGAGTTTAAGGATTTGGGGGAGGAGATTGCCTAGGAAGAAAGGACAGCCTGCGGTGGGGGGGAAGGTTGGAGACCTTAGTGGTGTCTGGTCATTGATCCTGAAAAGCATGTTTACACTGAATGATCATCTTCTAGATGACTATTTAAAAAGGAAACATAAAAGCAATGAGAAAGTTTAGCCTGCTTTCATTTAAAAATACATTTTCTTGGGGCGCCTGTGTGGCTCGGTCAGTTAAGTGTCCGACTTCGGCTCAGGACATGATCTCACGGTTCATGGGTTCGAGCCCCGCATCGGATTCTGTGCTGACAACTCAGAGCCTGGAGACTGTCTCAGATTCTGTGTCTCCCTCTCTCTCTGCTCCTCCCCCGCTCATGCTCTGTCTCTCTCTGTCTCAAAAATAAATAAAAACTATTAAAAAAATAAAAATAAATGCATTTTCGGTTTTAAAATTATATCCTGCCCATGTCTAACCTCTGGCAGTCCCCAACCCAGAAATCTCACCCCAAACTGATAAACTGTCTGCCATCTACAGGGTTGTAAGTTCTCTTCTCATGTCCCCAGCAAACATTCCTTTCAGAACCTCACCCTCCATTTATAGCTCACCATCACTGAATTCTCTCTCTTTTTTATAGATGAAAGAATCAGGTCACAGACACTATCCTTAATAATATACATAAAAAAAGAATACCACTTTTTAAAATATTTCCAACCACATGACCCAGTTTGGGCGACTAATTCTGGAGGTAGTCTGCGTGTGAATAAGCAAAGCAGAGAGGCTCAGCATGGCAAACTTGTCAGTGTAGCTCATGGTGTGTTAGAGAGAGCTTTTCTAGGGTCATCACTCTGGAGGGATAAAGAGGTGAGCAAATTGGCTTTTCTGTGTCTGGCACGTCTCGGGCTTTAAGCAGAAAGATTACACTTTTTAGAAACAATTAGGTGCCTCCTTGCTGCAAATAAACTTGAGAGCTCTCCCGGGAAAAAGGACCTTAGCCCTTAATGAGAAGAAGAGTCGTTAATTGGATACGTCAGCAGAGTTTCATGTTTTAGCAGTGGGCTCAGTTATAGTTACGCTCCGCTGTATGCTAGTAACATCCAAGTCAAACTCCTGGGTGGGGTAATTGTACTTTTCCTGCTCCCGAAGCCTGAGACCCATAGAAGAAGGATGGACACATTTCCAGATTCCTTCCCAGTGCTGCTCCCTACCTGGACTCCTGCACCATGCATCCCTTCCCCTCTTGGATCACTCTCCCTCTGTCTTCTCAGCCCTTCCCTTTGCTAATGGGATTTCTCAAGGCCCACACTTACCTCTTATCTTTTCACTCTGCCCACTCCTGAGAAAATTTACTCCTAAGGCTTGTGGTCCATGGTTCCCATCAATTCCAGCCCAGCTCACTCCTCTTTGAGGACAACGTGGCTAAGAGCAGTGGCCCTGCAATCAAACTGCCTGGCTTTGAAACCAGTCCATCCACTTGCTGGCTGTGTAAATGGCACAAGAGACCCTCTCTGTGGCACTCAATGTCCTCCTTGGTGACATGGCAACAGTAATCGTGTTTTCCTTGTGGAATTATTTTGAGGACTGTATGAGTGAAATGTGTGTAAAGCACTTAGAATAGTACTGGGCACATGAGATGTGCTCAGAAATGCTCATGGGTATCACTACCACTAATCCTATTACAGTTCGACACATCTGCATAGATATCCCTCAGGGACCTTGAAACCAGTATGAATTCAATGCAATTGTGTGTCAGGTAGTTATATATATTGTGTCAGTGAGTCCTCTTTCACAACAGCTCGGCAGTGTAGTGCCCTGGGTGTCTACTATTTCATAACAATATGAGGCCCAAACAGGGGCATCAAACAGCAGCCATTTTATTATGCACGTGAACTCTTAACAGGGAATTCCAGCAGGCACAGCATGGGCAGGTGTTTTTCCCAATGCCTGAGGCCTCAGGTAGGCACGACTTTAATAGCTTGGAATTGAAATCAACTAAATGTTTCCTCACCCACATGTCTGGCACCTGACCTAGGACAACATAAAAGCTGGGTTCCGCTGAGACATGACTGGAGCACCTACACGCAGCTCCTGATGTGACGTGTGCTTCTCAGAACATGGCAGCTGGATTCCGAGAGGTAGTATCTCAAAAGGAGGAACAACTATCCCAAGAGCACCAGACAGAAGCTGCAAGACCTTTTATAAGGTAGCCTCAGGAGTCACAAAGCACTGATTCTGCCATACTCCACTGGATGAAGCAGTCACAAGGTGGCTCAGATTCAAGAGTAGGGGACACCATCTCTTCCTGTCAAAGAGTTTGTAATCCTTTTAAAAAAAAAATGCCAAAGGCAGGTCCCATCACTATTTAAGTAAAGAAATAGGCACTTACAGAAATAAAGTAACTTGAAATATGACATATCTATTAGGAGAGGGAGTCCAGATTTTAACCCAAGATTTTATGTCAGGTATGGATTTATTTTTACTTATTTTTCTGGGAACTTTATATAACTTGAATATAAGAACTAATGTTTCTGGAAAATTCTCAGCTGTTTTCCTTTCAAAGATTGTTTAACTGCCAGTTCTGTTTTTTTTAATTTAAAATTATTTAACATTTATTTATTGTTGAAAGACAGAGCACAAGCAGAAGAGGGGCAGAAAGAGAGGGAGACACAGAATCTGAAGCAGGCTTCAGGCTCTGAGCTGTCAGCACAGACCCTGATGCAGGGCTTGCACTCAGGAACCATGAGATCATGACCTGAGCCGAAGTCAGACGCTTAACTGACCGAGCCACCCAGATGCCCCTAATTCTATTCTGTTTTTAAGGATTCACTAATTCCCTCTTTGACTAGGTGGTCATAGAATCATGTGGTCAAAACAAATTTAATCCAGTTGAAATCTTGTTTATTTTATTTTGAAATTTTATTTTGAAATTTACAGTGGAGGCTGTCTCCAGTTAGTACTAAAGCTATATATAAAAGAATGATTGCCATCCATTCTACTCCTTGGTCCCTGGAACCCTGGGGGGCAGTGTGTTACTACTGTCACTGGCTCATAGTTACATGAATTACCTTCACTCCCTCTGCTGCATTTGTGAAAGCAACGTGAGATTTGAAGGTGGCCAAATTATCTTAACTCTCAGGTGTATACTCATTTTTCCCATAGAGGGTCCCAAAACGTTCCCATAGATGGTTATAAGATATGTAAATGTTTAGAAAGCTTGGATTATGGTGAAGGACAGTAGCTACTGTAATAAGAAATATTATATTCAACACATGAAAGCTAAAAATCCATTATAGCATGAAATTGAAAAAAATTAACACTACATTTGAGAAAACATAATCCTCATACAAAAATATATATCTCAACCTAATTTTCTTCCAAAGACTTGCCTTACCTCTTTAATTTCACTGCATTTATAATACACGTTACTTCTCCTAGTTATTAGCTTTCTGTCTATTTACTAATGCATTCAACTAATGTTTACTAAGTTTCTTACCTGTGCCAAACATGGACTATGCTAGGTTCTAGAAATAAAAATGTGAGTGAGAGATCTATTAGTTTAATGAGGTAGACAGACAAGTATACAAAAAATCAAATTCAATTTAAGTACTAACATAAGAGCAAAATAATAGATACTCTATAATAAAAGCAGACTGAGAGACTAAGGAAAATTTCCTGGGATGAAATGATTCAGATTTCAGCCAAGTCTTGAAAGATTGAAGGATTTGTCTGACATCTCGGTCTTTGGTCCACAGTCTCCTTGCCAGGGCTCATCAGCCAGGGCAAATATTTTTTGAGTGGGTTTGCAGGGCTCTGGCCTTGGTCCCTGATGAGTCATCACTCTTCTCTCTCAACAAGGCTGAGTCCCCATTCACGAAGAGGGGGGGACTCACGAAGAGGGATTCTTCAACCAATCAGAGCTCATCCAATGACTCAGGAAAGATTGTCAGACCATGAGGTCTGAGTACTCCTAATTTTATTTCTGTCTACTGACCTAGAAGACAATTATTTGGTCAACTTTGTTTTGCACACCTCTCCACCCACCACACCTCAACATCTTTATTTTATTGAGCAAGTTGATAAAACTTTGCTTGCCCTACATAAGCCCATTGGACCTTTTGCTTTTGCTTTCAGTATTTCAATCTTGAGATAAGACTAGTAACATTGCATCTGGTTGGTTTTGATATTGCTGGAATAATATTTTCTTCTGTCCACTGTGCAGGTTCTCTTGCCTATTTTTCACTCATCAGATTCTTAGAATGCTAATTATGTCATGGGTTCCACACCAGGCCTATCCAAAGAAAATCAACCACATAAGGTCATCACCCATCTGGTCACTACCATGAAGTAGGGGAGTTAGGATCCTCAGTTTTACCACAGGAATACTAGGCAGTCTCTTCTTTAAATCCTATCTTGACTGCTAAGCATGCTGAGAATTTCTCTTAGGGACCAATTTGCCTCAAATTTTTTATTTTCTAGCAGGATAAGATTCAAGATAATTTGTCTGTAAGTCCCAAACTGGTGACCTATAGGATAAATTTAACCAGCAGATATATTTTGCTGGGCATTTATGGAATTCATTAAACATTTTGAGTACGTGCCCCACATGTAAAACTCAGGAAATTTCACATAAAAATGTTCTTAGCTTCTTTTTAAAAATCAGAAGACTTGGGGATACCTGTGTGGTTCAGTCAGTAAAGCGTCCGATTCTTGGTTTTGGCTCAGGTCATGAGCTTGCGGTTCATGGGTTCAAGCCCTGCATCCGACTCTGTGCTGGCAGTGCAAAGCCTGCTTAAGATTCTCTTTCTCTCCCTCCCCCTCTCTCTTTCTGCCCCTTCCCCACTTTCACTGTCTCTGTTTCTTTCTAAGTAAATAAAATAAACTTAGAAAAAATCATAAGATTTATCATAATTCATCCCATAACCAATTAGGATCAGTTATTGTGGAATAATAGCTATGTCTGAAATAGAGACCTGTGTTTTCCATCTCACCCCCCCCCCACCCCCCAGTGAACTGCACTTTGAGTCTGCATTTACTTTCCCATTCCTGAACTTGTGCAACCCCTTCATTTGACAGAAAATCTCTCCTGAGATCCAGGAGACCTCAAGATTTTCCTGAGATTAGAGCTGATTGTATACCCAGAACCAGAATCTGAAGGTGGATCTTTGCCCCACTTTCTACTTCAAGGTGCTGTCTTTCTCTCTTACTTATACCCAGAACCAACTGCTCACCATGATTAATTGCTTCAGGCTAGAGTTCTAGCAAGGGCTGCAGAAAGACCCAATAGCATTAAACTCTAAGCCTAAAATAATAATGCCTCAAATCTTAACATATGGATATTAAAGAGGCTTGATTATTTGACTTTTTTTTTTCACCCAGTACCTCTTTTCTTTTCTGTGGCATATAGAAGATGGACATGAAAGTAAAAGTGAATGTTTTTCAGGTCGCTGTACATCTTTATCCCATGAGAGGACATGCACTTCCTTTTCACAATGACTTCTAGTTAGCTTGATGGAGAAAGTCCACTCAAATATTATGTCACAGATTGATTTTATTACACAGATCAGTAAATTTTCATTTTGTTTTTGGGCTTGGTGGGGCCTGGTTAGCACACATTATTGTACACTCATAATTGTGAAACTCCTCCCAATAAAGCATCCTGTCAGTTCTTACAGACTAGACACTGTTCTAAGAGGTGAGATGGAGTTTTAACTGTAGAGCCCTCCTTCACACCAGCCAAGAGCACAGCAGAATTCCAAGAGATAAGCTTTTCCTCTTATCTCGAGATATTGGTGGGTTGTTACAAGTCTTACTTGCTCCCTAGGAAGCTAACAGAAAAATAATTCTCTGTATTTTTAATGAATGAGAGGCCCGTCCCAACAAAAGCATGAAAAGTACAGATTGTCTAGAGCTCTTTTTTTATATATACATAACTCTTTCCTTCCCCCAAGACTTAACTGGGACCTCACAATGAAGTGCTTTGTGAGCCTCACGCCAAGGTTGATTTGGCACCTCCGTCACAAAGAGCATGTGCAAACTGTGACAGGCTTTCAGCGAAGCCACTTCCCACATGTGCTCCTCTGGTTCCCTCATTGGTGTTCAGGAAGAGGAGGTTGGCTCTCCCGGTGAGCAGGGTGCTATGACACATTAGACTTTTATGCGAGAAAATAAATCCAGCACATTGATGTACTGCTTTAGACTTAAAGACCTCTTGGGACCTGAAATTGTAAGGTAAGCAGCACTCTGCCACAATTCTTGAACTTTGAAACCGTGAATGTAATTTGAGGGCATTCCTTGAAACTCTTTGTTGTTTAATGTGAAACTTTAACATGCTGCCTTTCCTTCTGCCTTTAAGAATAACAGCTCACTGTCAAACATGCACACACGGTTCTGGTTTAAAAAGACAAAAGAAAGAAAAAGAAAAAGAAGAAAGAAAGAAAGAAAGAAAGAAAGGAAGGAAGGAAGGAAGGAAGGAAGGAAGGAAACAAAGAAAGAAAGAAAGAAAGAAAGAAAGAAAGAAAGAAAGAAAGAAAAGAAAAGCCACTGCTTAAAAAAGAAAAATCCTTCCATAATGAAATAGTCACATACATTTGTGTACTTTTCAACTTGTATGGAAGTGCCCAGGAGAAGCGGGATTTTTTTCTGTCTGCTCTCAGAGTAATCAGTGTCCCCTAACACGGGATCAAATTATCTTTTCCACTTGAAAATGAGTGTGTATATGATGAATTAATTCCGGAGAGAAAAGAAGCTCAGCGGAATTGAAACCAAATGTCAGTCCAGGCCTGTGGGTCTTTATCCCAAGTGTTACTTGGTGCTTGCTGAGGCCCGGGGGCGGGGGCCGGGGGGGTGGTTCGTGGGGTGGGGGACTGGAGGAACCTGCTGCCACAATTGTGTGGCACTGCCCTGCAAACCTGAATGATCTGCTGGCTTCAGGTGCTGCGGTGAGCAGACCAACTCTTTGTGATTGCGGCCGGTTTCCTTGGGAAGCTGGTCATTACTACAGTGCAGACTAAGAACCAGTGGTTTGTCACATAAAATGATGTAGAACAAGTTCAACAATATATAAGGCAGTTACGTGTCTCACGTTAACGACATCCAAACTTTTTGTAGAAATTTACAGGAGCCCTTAATGTTTTTGTTCAAGTTTAACAAGACTCCCAAGCGTGAAATACTCATGCTTTTAGCTATGTAAATAATCTATTTCTAAGAGGGCATCACTGTAAAATATTTCTCCGGGTAGGGAAAAATGATGTTAAATCTTTCTGTGCTCTGGAGACCTTAAAGGAGAGGACCTCCACTATATTCATGCGGTTTCTTTTCTCTTAAACCTTTGCCCAGAGGTTACTCCCACTCTCCCTGGGGACTGTTACTGTGGGCACCTCAAACTTCCCCTGAAACCCCAAGCCCCTTTCTGTGCCCTTTCATCAAGAGCACCACTGTGCATCCACACAAAGCATCCAGGTTCTTGCCCATTATTTTCTTTCTTGCTCTGGATAGAGGTTTGCATTGATCTATCAGTCCCCAGTGCACAGTCCTGTGACAGCTTCCCTCCAGTTTATAAGCTGAAAAAGTGAGGTCCAGAGGGGCTAGGGCACCCCAGCTAAAGCCTGAAGGAACAGCGGCTCTAGGGCCTGGCCGAGACACCATCTCCCCTCCCCCAGGCTTTCCTCCCTTACAGGATTCAGTGGTCTCACTTGGCTCCAGGTATTGCCATGAACCTACCCTTTGAACCACATTACTGATTAGCTGCACTCAGTTCAGGCGAGGTACTCATTCACTCTAAGGATCAGAATGGCAGAGCTACCTGGAGGGAAGGAAATTTACCCACCAGACATTCAATAGAGAATGTAGGGGTCTCTGGAAGTGAGAGTGGCTGTCTCAGGATTTTTCGCCCCTTCTTGTTGCTGTTTCTTGCTAGTCTCAACACACATTTTTAAAATAGCTCAGGCAAAAAGGTGAAGAGTCCTAAGGAAATGAGGCTGGGGTTGTTTACTTCGGGCAGCCAGGACACCCTGGTCCCAGAAGGATAAGCAGTGGGCTTGGATTAGCATTCCAGCGGGCCATTGCCTTGCAGAAAGTTATTTTTAACTTAACAGCATTTCTACACATCTGCAATCTAAATACCCTGTATGTGAGAATAAATATTTAGGCAGTGTGTTAGCTTCATCAGAGCCATTCTTGGTAATTCCTTGTCTTGTTCTAATAAAATTAAAAGAAAAAGAAAAAAGGTTGGGGGAGAGAAGGGCAGAAATAAAGGTGAACTATATTGTCTAGGTCAGTCCAGGAAAAATTCCCTAATTAGGGGCCATAAATTTTTTTTTAAGATTTCTCTATTTCTTTGATCAAAGATGACATCACTGAAAGGTTCACTCAGGTTCTTCTATTTTTCATCCTTGACAGTCCTGGACCTTGTCCTCAGAGCTGTGCTCGGACTGATAGGCATGCCTAGAGGGCAGCCCCCAAAAGGTAGACAAAGGCACTGGCATTATTAGGACCAGAATAAGAATTCTCTGTCATTCTAACAACCAAGCCCTGATGGAATAACCACCATTCTAGAACTCAAATTTAAACAATGTCTCATTTGTCTCTAGATAGAGCTTATAGTTTCCTTTATTTTTGTTATTCTTACTTTCCATTTTTTTAACTGAATTAATGAAAGCCTGAAGGAATAGGAAATTAACTGCTATGATTTCACCTCCTATTTAAAGTACATTCCTTCAAGGGTGCCTGGGTGGCTCAGTCGGTTGGGCGGCTGACTTCAGCTCATGTCATGATCTCAACAGTTCGTGGGTTCAAGCCCCACATCGGGCTCTGTGCTGACAGCTAGCTCAGAGCCTGGAGCCTGCTTCAGATTCTGTGTCACCCTCTCTCTCTGACACTCCCCTGTTCATGCTGTCTCTGTCTCTCTCTCCAAAATAAATAAAACATTAAAAAAATTTAAAGTACATTCCTTCAATCATTCAAATTTTCAGAGATTACACAGACAAGCATGTATTTGTGAACAAACACTGAGAGATGTAATTATTGTATTTTTTTTAAGTTTATGTATTTATTTTGAGAGAGAGAAAGCACACAGGCATGGGAGGGCAGAGAGAAAGGGAGAGAGAGAATCACAAGCAGGCTCCTCACTGTCAGCATGGAGCCCAAAGTGGGGCTTGAGCCCACAAACTGTGAGATCATGACCTGAGGGAAACCAAGAGTCAGATGTTTTACCGACTGAGTCATCCAGGTGCCCCAATTGTTTTAATTTAAACCAACCCTAGGAAGGTGAGGACAGCTTAAAAGTGAATCCTGACCAGATCCTTTTACAAAGAAGATGGAAAATTAAATATTTTGTCTTATCTAATATGGCATATTACTCAGTCATTTAAAGTGCAAACTGTCACCTATTTGCTTGAAGGCAGCACTTAGAAGGCTCGAGAAGAGCTGTCTAGCAACTCACAGGAGCTTTTGGTGACTCCTGTACACCTTCCTTTTCAGACAGCCATAAATATAGACCAGGAGGTAAGAGCAGGGCCAAGCAGCAATTACTGTCCCTGGAACCACACTGACTTTTAAAATAATAGTGATAAGAGTAAGGTGGGTCAAGGGAAAATAGCTGGGGAAAGCTATGGGGCGGGAGAATATTAAAAGTATGTTGTATTCTTGAATTCATTCTGCAGAGACACTAGAGGTTGGAGAAATTGAACAATTTCCTTGAGAACAGGTCAGTGTAAAATACTTGGAATGGAGTGCTTGGCCAGTGTCCTAGCTAAGTTTATCAGCATTTATTCTCAAGTAGGAAGTTATTCCCCATGGGTGTCTTCAGACAGCTTCAAAAGGAACTTACACATACTGTTAAATTTTCTTAAACTGGATAGATTCTAAAATGGATTATTAAAAGAGTTTATAAAGTGTCCAGAGGAGATACCAGTGGATCTCTAGAATCCAGCATAGGATTCTAAAAGGAAATCATGGAGATAGTCACATTTTTCCCCCTCTGATATATTACTGGCCTGGTAGATGATAGTATGTATTTAGTCAAAAGCAAATTGAAAAAAAAAAAAAAGCAAATTGGTCAACACAATACATTAGTTAAAAATGAATCTCTTCCATGGGCTCCTAGGTGACTCAGTCAGTTGAGTGTCTGACTCTTGATTTGGGTTCAGGTCATGATCTCATGGTTCCTGGGTTCAAGCCCCACATTGAGCTCTGTGTTGGCAATGCAAAGCCTGCTTGGGATTCTCTTCCTCTTTCTCTGTCCCTCCCTCCCTCACTTTCATGTTCTCTTTCTAAAAAATAAACAAACTTAAAAATAAATGAATAGCTTCCATCCTTATATGTTTAGGTATGAGTGATAAAACATGGGACAGCTTTATAATACTATAAGTATCTTTAAACACTACTTTAGTTTCCAGAGTTCATCTTCAAACAATTGCTCTGTTTACACTGCAAAGTTTGAACAATTAAGGAATGCTCAGGGAACAAGAATCCAACTAAATACTTGAAACTAATAGAGTGATTGAACAATTGATTATAATTATGATTTATGTATTATTTTAGACATTTTAAGAAACACACGCTTATTATGAAAAATTATAAATACAAACCAGAACAAAACTTTATAATAATAATCCCACTCACGAGTGACAACCATGATTGAATTTACTGTATGACATCCTTATATGCATTTCCTGTGACTACATATGATATTTTACCTACCATCTGGTATCTGGAGTCTAGCATATTTTTTTAAAAAAACAATCCATCAGTTGGACATTTGCATCCTTCTAATTAATTGCTGAATAGTTAGATTATTTCAGTTAGTCTGCATTATAAGCAATCCTTGATAGAAACAACTGGCCAGAAATGAGTTAATAATTTTAAAAATCAAACTATTGAGAAAAGATAGAATATTGGCAAAAAATATATGAGTACAAAATGGAGAATAGCTCTATCAAGTAGCACACAAAACTGATAACTTTGAAAACACTGATTGGCATTATTATTCTGTATCTAGATCACTGTTTTGACAAAGTCATCTTCTTGACTAAATTGCTTTTTGCCAAATTGCTTTTAGCCAAATTAAATCTGGCCACATTAGTGAGAAACAATAGTGCAAGGAAATGCAACAGACAAAATGTTCATGAACTTCAGTGGGCCATTGTGTAGTTTCTTCATGATATAATTTGAGACAAGATTAAGAAATATGAACTGAGCTAATGCAATCAAGCAGATTAATAACTGGTTGAATGAACATACTTAGAGGGTGCTTCTTAGCAACCAGGGGTAGGGGGCAGGCAGTCTGGTGGCTTATAAAAAACTCTGTTTGTGGTCCTATCCTAATGAATATTTTTGTCAGTGTCTTGGATAAATGTATAGTATACAGATTTTTAGATATAAAGCCAAAAAGCATTACTACAGTGTTTACTTCAGCAGCGCATATACAAAAAGAATTAGTACAGATTAGAACAGATAATGTCTGTTGACATTATCAAAGTTCAAGCAGATCTTAACAGGTTGAAATTATGACCTGAATCTACCTAGACTATGCAACAGTAATAAGTATAAGATTGTTTACTTTGACTGTAAGTGAAAATGTACAAATACTCATCGGAAGAACTTGTACTTGTGAAACAAGGCTTTAGAACTTTGGTTGATAGTAAACTCCATATGGTGCAGGCAAAGAAGGTGATGTGATTTTGGTGACGTTATTAGAAGCGTACGGAAAGAGTACAAATGGAATATGCTATACGCCGAGCCCTTGCTAGGTCCAGGACAAGCTTCTCATTCTAGTCCCATCCCCAGTGTGACTGCCATTGCTTCTGAGTATACATGTCATCCCTGAACTACCCTCAGACCCTGCAGTCCAAATGATGGGCCAATCCAGATGATGACCTCAAGATTTCCCACTCCAAAAGATCTATTTATTTGAGGGTTACTGACATAATTGTGAATTGGAGAGGAGGGTAGTACTTAGCCTAGCAGGGCAGGAGAAATCTTGTGTCTCTACAAGATTAAGAATGATGATTAGATTTTGAAACAAACTGTGGTTGGATAGTTAGGGCCCTGGAGGGATAGAGTCATAAAATAAAATATTCTTCATATCATAACAGTTAATGAGCATTAAGTTTCCAAATGAAGTGGGACAAGATTTAGAAGTCTAGAAGGACCGGGTGGGTCCCAGGGGATGGTGTGGAACACACCAGCTAAATCCAGACATGAGAAGCTTGACAAAGCAGGATAACACTCTGAAGTGATTTAAAGACTCAGGAGAAAATGGAAACAATCTATGAGCTGGCCAGTTCTGCCTGTCCCACTGCTAGTACTATGTTTATCTACTTGGTAGAGGTTTCTGCATTCCTTTTGATTTGTTTCTACAAGAGTTGCTTTCCTGCATCTGTGCTCTTTTTCAACCATCTGCATCTACTGACTATTGGCTTGAGGCTGTCTTTAGTTCTGGTCTGCAAGTGATTCTCAGCACGGTGTGATTTCCATTGCTCTTGATCCAGTGTCACTGGAAAGAAGGCCATACCTTGTGTGATCTTGAGCACAGGCTGTTTTAGACCCAGACCCTGCCACTTGCCAGCTTTGGGAAATGCACTTAAGTTTTCTCAGTCTGTTTCTGCGTGGGTAAAAATAAAATCATAATAGTATTAACAAGTTAGGGTTGTCACAAGAATTAAAGAAACTTCTGCATGGTAAGCTACTTAGCATAGTTACTGGAACATTCAATTAAATTTTAAATTGCTATTGTTGCTGCTCAAAATTATCCTTTACATCAACTTTGTATACCCTCTGAGGATGACCAAGTACTGATGTAAAGTAACACAGCGGCCTGTGCGTCTTGAAGTCATTACAAGGACTAGCCAACTATGACTATGATAAAAGATAGGACCCAGGTGGCTTCAACAAAATAAGATATTCAGAAGGAAGATGGAGGACTAGTCATGAACGTACCTTCCACTTACCTCATCACTCATAGTGCCAGGAAATAATCTTTTCAGTCTCCATCTGGAACCCACCACCAAGAGCATAGAACAGACCTCTGACATTTAAGAAGACCCAAGCCTACTTGTGAGAGGC
This sequence comes from Proteles cristata cristata, assembly GCA_017311185.1. NCBI lineage: Eukaryota > Metazoa > Chordata > Mammalia > Carnivora > Hyaenidae > Proteles > Proteles cristata. The sequence continues at coordinate 253,105 of JAESUZ010005288.1, forward strand.
TCTACTACTAACACTTTACAGATGGAATTTTTTTTCTGAAATTTTAAGAGAATAGTATACTAAACCCTGATTGTATCTTGCATTCCAAATTGAACAATGATCAACCCACAGTCAATCTTATTTTACCTATATGCTCCCATAATTGTTGTGATGTGAATCCAAAACATCATTTCATCTATGCATTATTTCAGTTTACGCTCTAATAAAAGACCGAGGACTTGGTTTTAACACTTTACTTTTTTATTTCCCTTTAAAAAAAAGATGCCATTTTTGAAGGATATTTGAAACAAGTCCAAATGTTTTCATGCAATAATTATCAGCATCCATTAAAAAGGATAATTTTGTAATGGATTATATGAAAAACCCTTTTTTTCCTTGTTTTACTAATGAAGAATTATCAAGCTCTTTATGTTTCTGCATCTCTGAAATCAGGATGAAATTTACAGTTGATGGCAAGTGATCATTTAACAGAATGTTATTTTTCTTTCTTCATACAAAATCTAATGGTCTATCTCAAAGAACAGTGTCGTAGAAATGAAGAAATGCAATGGTTGGGAAGATAAAAGGCCACACACACACACACACAGCCCTAAAACTACATGCTTCACTGCCTATGTAAACACTTTCCTATACATGTCTGTATAAACAAGAAAATGAAAACAAAGTTAAGTTGATTCCCAAAGTTCTAAGAGAATAAAGCAGGTTTTTCTGCACATGTTAGGCTACAACTTGGGAAGTCTGGAAAAGAGATACAAACCACATAAGCATTTTATCCCAACAGGTACGGAACAGGTAGCATTCCTAATATGGGGGATGAAGCTTGAAATTCTCGAAATGAGGTTGTCTCTCCTTTAATTACATTTCCATACTGAAAATCTTTCTTTCTTTATTGTCACTGTTATCCTCACTCATCATTTCAGCTTTCAGATGTTTTTTTAAATGGAGGAATCAGAAATGGCACGGTGTGGTGAACATGATGAGAGAGGCAAAGGGAGACATGTGGTAGCCCCCAGGAGCTGGGAAAGCACACGACCGAGTCACATGTGGAACAGCCAGTGCGTTGATGTGACCACACTATTTCTGTAGTAGCTAGTTTGACAGGCAAATGCCTCTTCCAGGCATTTTTAAAGGTGCATGGTAAACAAGGTGTTTTAAACATCTGATATACCAAAGGATCACAAGATCTCAGACTGGCTGTGCGATTTGGGGCAAACAGCTAAGGATTTTTTGAACCTCAGATTTTTTTAAAAATGGACTACTCATTACATTAGACTGTAACCTTCATGAGGGCAGGGACTTTGACTCTTTGGTGCTGTATTTCCAGTTCCTAGAGCAGTGCCTGATACACAGTAGGTGCTCAATAGATATTGAATGGGTAGCTGGATTTTAGTTCCCAAATTCTGGGACAAAGGCTGTGGGGGAGAGAATTTACTTCTAGTAACTGCAACTGGTCCAAGAATGTTCACTGAACACTGTGTAAACTGAATAGAAATGCTTTCCCATGTATATGATTTACCAGTTTTCAAATATACAGAGGTTCTTTTGTGGTTAATACAAATTTTAAACCATATAATTAATATTATGTAAAATTATTCAATAATATGAGCAAACATTCCATAGCACTTAATTTGACAGATACTCTAGGCACTTTACTCTTCATAACACCCTGTAAATCTCATAGTTTAATTAGCCCTATTTTGCATATGAGGTCACTGAGGTAAAGAGATAAAGAAGAGAGGTGACAGAACCAGCATTCAAATCCAAGAAACATGGATAGACTCTCTGCTTATATCCACAATGTTCTGTTAAGTTTGCCAAGGAGCCTTCTTTCTAGCTCAGTATCGTAACTCCGACACTAATATGATGTCTAAGAGCACGTCCAGCCCATAAATGGTGTGGTTCTATGTAGTAAGCCCTGATTCACATATTAGTAACATTGAAACAGAAGCACAAAGTGTATCCACGGAAGTATTGGCCATTTCTCCCGAGATCCATGGAGGAGACGCATAAATTCTCCTCCATTTAGAGATTAGGAAGGATTTCCTCCATTTAGAGATTAAGAAACTGTGGCATGCCATTCCAAGAAATTCTGCCAAAAATCCTGAGGTCAAAGGAATGTTTTGACCTCACCACATGGCTTAGTCTCATTTTAGCAGCAGGGTCTCTTCCTTCAGGGCCTAGTCAGGTTATTTTATGCCTTGGTTTCTCCCAGGTCCCTGTGGTCAAGGGCAAAATATACTGACACATTTAGCTCTATGGGTTGCACTGAACCAGCAGAGTGACATTGACTTATGACCTTCCCCCTTGGGGCCCTCATTAACCATAACTTATGACACTCTAGAGAACTCTGGAGAGAGTAAAAGCTTGGAATTCATTTTATTTTTAGTCTAATGGCTCCCTCTTCTCTCATTTCAGATCAGTCCTTTTGCAATGGCTTCATCTGAAAGCCAGCAAGCTTCTAGTTGGCTAAACATTACTTAGCCTCATTATTAAAAGAAAAATAGGAAAGCCAAAATAAAGAAGCACTTTTTTCCATAAGATAAAAAATATTCAAGGTAGTAATTACTCCATTGTCTGAAATGATTCTATTAGGCATTGTCTTTCCATCACATTTAACCAGTACAAAGAAATTGGCAAGAGGAGGGAGCTAGTAGAAAAATTATTCTTTGCATTTAGTGGCTGGTTAAAAGAGAATTTGAATGTGCCTATTACTTACTTAGAGGTACACAGGTAACCTTTAATTCTTGACCATGCAAAGATTAAGTATCTGTAGGGGCGCCTGGGTGGCTTAGTCGGTTAAGCGTCCGACTTTCGCTCGGGTCATGATCTCGCGGTTCGTGGGTTTGAGCCCCGCGTCGGGCTCTGTGCTGACTGCCAGCTCAGAGCCTGGAGCCTGTTTCAGTCTGTGACTCCCTCTCTCTCTGACCCTCCCCTGCTCACGCTGTCTCTCTCTCTCTCCTAGAAATAAAAAAAAAAAAAGATTAAGTATCTGTATATTGTTTTCCTTCTTTCTGTCCTTTGCTTGATAGCCAAATGAATGCTTTGTAGGAATAGATCAGGAGTTCTCGACCTTTTTTGTGTGTGTGGATCATATACTACTTGAAAATTTATGAAGATTTTTCATAAATCGCATAAAATGTCCAGGAGTTCAGGTCTTGCTCCAAACCTCACCCAACAAAGAGTAGTAGACAAAACACAATCAAGAACTTACCTTAAACAAAAAGCAGGAATTTGCCTTTGAGGAGCCTGGGCTGTGTTGTTGGATGATTCACTGATTAGTACTTGATCCAGTAAGGAGACCCCTTCTGGGCCTCCTTTGTTCTAATCATTCTGACATTCACAACACAGTTTATGAACAGTCTTTTGGGAATGCCTAGGTGTCTTACTCAGTTAAGCGTTGGACTTCAGCTCAGGTCATGATCTCCTGGTTTGTGAGTTTGAGCCCCATGTTGGGCTCTGTGCTGACAGCTCAGAGCCTGAGCCTGCTTTGGACTCTCTCTCTCTCTCTCTCTCTCTCTCACTCTCTCTCTCTCTCTCTCTTTTTCTCTCATTCTCTCTCTGCCTCACCCTTGCTCTCTTTCTTGTCTCTTTCTCTCTCTCTCAAATAAATAAATATTTAAAAATATATAAACAGTCTTTTGCATAATCTTATTTTATCATTTTGGCCAAGAGGAGTAAGGTGAGTTTAAGTGTGGTAACTGAGGTTCAATGTGGGCAACAGACTTGCTCCAAACAGCAGCAAGAACAAGAGATAATGCCAGCAATGAAATCAGGTGGGATTTGAGTTGAGAGACAGCATTGTTAAGTCCATCAGATGGAGCAAGCTGTGAATGCCTTAAAGGAAATTTTCACCCAATGCAAAATCAACAGTTCCATAATTTTCAGAAGGAAAAACTCAAATGAACTGTACCAGTTATATGGAACCCTTGGTGTTTTGTTCTTTCTCACCATGACCCCCAAAACTCAACACGTATAAAAACTCATTGCATGTATCTGTTGCTAAATCCTTACATAGTGTCATGTTACATGTGACAGTGGGCCAGAAAGAAGTAATAGGTAGAATGCAAAAAGCCTCCGTGGGTAGTTTCACTTTGTGGAAAGGTCATGGAATGGAAGTATGGCATTCAAAAATGAGTGCCTCCTCAGCACTTCTCCTCCCAGGTCCTGTGTGTTGACCAGACAGGACTGGTGATTTCTTGGGTCAGAAGAAGTCTACATTTTGTTTTGGAAGGGACTGGGACAGAACAGAAACCAGTAGCCACTTCAAGACAGTTTGGAATCATGGGCCTCTCATTTTCCTTTTGGTGAAGCTATACACTAGATCGTATCTGAGAGAGCCAGTCTGCCTTCCTCTTTCTTGTTCTCATTCCTCTCTCTTCTTCCCCACTCCCCCCACCCCCCTTTCTCTTTCTCCCTGTTTGGAAATTATGGGCAGGGAAATGTATTTGTTTTCTTGTTTTTTGTTTTTAAATGTTTTATTTATTTCTAGGAGAGAGAGAGAGAGAGCGTGAGCAGGGGAGGGTCAGAGAGAGAGGGAGTCACAGACTCTGAAACAGGCTCCAGGCTCTGAGCTGGCAGTCAGCACAGAGCCCGACGCGGGGCTCGAACCCACGAACCGCGAGATCATGACCTAAGCGAAAGTCGGACGCTTAACGGACTAAGCCACGCAGGCGCCCTAGGGAAATGTATTTGTAGATAGTTAAGAATCTGTTGGACTTCCTCTCTGTACATTGACCGGTTATATCTTTTTGAAGACCAGGATCTCACCACCTTGTAACAGACAAGTTTCATCTTACAGATTCAGGAGATGGATGTTCAAAAGGTTAAGAGATGGTCCAAAGCTACAGAGTTAGCTTGGGGGGCTTGAAAGCTTCCTAGTGATACCTTCTCTCAATTACACCAAATTGCCTCCCTACATATTACTACTGGAAAGAGGGACTTAGCTGAAGGCTGATATGGAAGTACAGAAGTAAATGAAGACCACCCAAATGAGAACAAATGGAGGTAATTTATTCACCATTTATTATAGCAAGAGAGTCAGCCACCATCGCATGCATTTGGCAGAGATTCGAAGGCAGGCGGAAGAGTGGAAAAGCTTTACAGTAAAAAAAGAGAAGGCTCAGAGTGTGACCCAGTTGGAGATCGTCGGCATAGAGAAGCTGGGGGAGGGCTAGCTAGAAGTGGGCTTCCTATATGATTGCTTAGGGAAGCATTTTTGGCTGAGAAGTCCTGAGTTGGAAGCAGGAATTAAATATAGAAATGCTGACAATCATTGGCTACGTCCCAGCTACTCTGGACCATTGCTGCAGAGGCTGTGGTTGGCTTCCTGGGCTGGTTGCTGCAGAGGTGGTGCGTCAGACTTCTGTTGTCACATATGGCCTGCCCATTGTCAGCTTGTAATACATCATGTCCTCTCTCAGGAACTGCCAAATTCTAACCCAGCTAAACTCCTAACCTTCATTCACCTTACCCTTCAGTTTAGCCAGCAAACTGGCCACCCAGGCCCATGTACCCACATTGGGTGCCTTTCGTGACACTGAGGCCCAAATCAAAGGAAACAACACCTAACAAATCTCTCTCCTAATCAGTCCAGGTCAAATTGGTAAAGCCTTCTGCCTGACTTTCAAACTCCTTTCATGGTCTAGTCAACATTACCAACCTCTCTTTATTTCCCCTGTCCTGTGAGACTATGGCCTCCCTCCTTCTCCAGCACCGTGGGCAGGGACCTATGCAAAGAAATGCGTGGGCGTAGGTCATAGTGAATTCTGAATTTGGTCCTTATTTAAGCCTTGTGGTTTGCTTATGTTGCATGGTCACAAATTGTCCCCTCACACCTGGTAGTCACCACATAGAAATACGTTAGAAGATCAACTCCAATTCATCTTTTAGATTTTTAAGGAATTTTGTGATTCAGAAAAGCATTGTTCATGCTCCTCCTCTCAAGTGATTATCATGACAAACCTGGGAGGAAGTTTAGTGCAATATTGCCCCCATTGTAGAGATGAGAAAACTCAGGCATTCATAGATTAAGTGACTTACCCCAAAGTTACACTGATAGATGTGAAGAATAAATGAGTACAGAATATTTTCATAGTTTCCATTCTTAGAACCATGCTCTGAGTATACGGCTGACCACTTGTATATATATTTTTTCTGACAGCTATTGAACATTTGGGCAATATAGAAAATGGTAGAAATGAAAGAAAAAAAATCACCTATACTCATACTCACCTCAGGATAACCACTGTTAACATTTTGTATATTTCTTTGCAGTTGGTTTTTTTTTCCACTAGCTTGAAATGATTGATCCCAAAGTCTATATAATTTGTTTTACTATTTGTTTTCTTTTTTTTTTTTTAATGTTTACTTATCTTTGAGAGAGAGACAGAGTGCAAGCAGGGGAGGGGCAGAGAGAGAGGGAGACACAGAAGCTGAAGCCGACTCCACACTCTGAGCTGTCAGCACAGAGCCAAATGTGGGGCTTGAACACACAAACTCCAAGATCATGACCTGAACTCAAGTCTGATGTTTAACCAATTGAGCCACCCAGGTGTCCCATTCATTACTCTGTTAATTAAATATATGACTGAAGCATTTCCCCATGTTTTAAAAATTCATTATAAATAAATTCATAGTAGATATTTGGTGCATACTACTTCCTCTTTTGCATATATAAAATGTAATAAACCATCTCCAAGCAACTAAACATTTACTTTGCTTACATCATTTCTGTTTTTTAAAATACTGCTCCAATTTTTTGTTCATATAGTATCCTGTGTCCTTTACTAAGAATAGTTTTAAGATTTCTATCACTGAAAGCAATATTGTTGGATATTAGAAAGTTATTTTCTGGAAAAATTGCTTAATTCAAGCTACTCTCAGCAAGGGGAAGGTAATAAACACCTCATCTGGTTCTCACCAACCTTGAATTTGATATGGTTCTCAAAACCTTGGTAAGTTTATGGAGAAAATAGTGTCTCATTTTAACTTATACCAGTATTATTTACTGCTACTGAGACCAATATTTTTTCATACATTCATTAGCTTTTTATATTTCCTTTGGGAAAACTTTATGTCTCCTTGCCCACTTCGGTGATAGAGTTGTGGTAGTTTTCAAATTAATGGACGTGAGCTCTAGAACTTATTTTTAGCCCTTTCTGATTTCTTCAGAGGCAGCTTTGGAGAAAGGATAGAGCATGGCATACCCTTACTTCCACAGAGATCGATTTGTTTTTTCCTTAAAAAGTAGCAATAAGCATAGGGGCCACATCTGGTACAGAGGGTGAGGGGTTTCTCAATACTGGATTGGAAAGTCCTCAAGAACAGACATTCTATCCCCTTTTTTATATCCTCAATACTGGACCGCACTAATGTACTGTACTTCAGCACATCAACAAACGCTTGGTTTATTGGCTTTAAAAAATGGGGAGAAATGTAAAAGTCAAGCAAAAGCCCTTTGATTTGCCACAGAGCAAATCAGGGGTAACCTGCACCCTTGACCAGCTACACACTAATTGGACTTCCAAGCCCTCTGGTCAAGTCTGTTTAGGAGAAGAATATTAATGCTTTCTAACAGCATTTTTCCAACATCTCTGGTAGTCTTTCAATTAGAAAATGTTCAAAACAAAGCAAAATTTAACTTCATTTCATACATGCAGTAGACTGTCTACATATAATCAAGTTAACAAGTGTGATAGCTTTAAACTGATCGGGGATCTCTGGTAAACGTTTTTGAGGACTGAGCAAGAAATAAATCTCTTTAATGATGATATATTTGTGAGCCTATTTGTATATTAGAACATAATTAGATTTGTTTTTCTTTCTGGGAGGTCATATTGTTATTCTCTTTTCCTCTCCTCCTTCTTCACCCTTTCCTACACCCTTTCCTACACATATACACTCCCTAGTACAGACTCTACCTACCCCAAAGTTTTCAGGACCGACAAAATTCTAACTTTTTAAAATGTTTATTCATTTTTGAGAGACAGAGAGTGACAGAGAACGAGCAGGGAGAGGCACAGGAGAGAGAAGGAGACACAGAATCAGAAGCAAGCTCCAAGCCCTGAACTGTCAGCATAGAACCAGACGCAGGGCTTGAACCCATGAACGGTGAGATCATGACCTGAGCCGAAGTCGGACACTCAACCAACTGAGCCACCCAGGTGCTCTAGGACTGATAAAATTCTGTATGTGTCGGTGCTTGACTTACCCAATTCCTTCCTCTTCCCTTGACTGACTTTACAAACATTGTTTTTCAGATTGATCACTTGGGAAGGTAAACTTTATCAGTATCCATTTCCAAAAGAGAACCAGAAGTTAAGAGGCAAATCCTCCTTATTTGTTTTTCTTGTAACCTCAACATTGCAGTTTGGTATCCTATTTAGGTGACTCCAAATCAGTAGGCTCAGTCCACATTACACTTTTTGGCATTTAAATTTGCTTTCTAGATTCAAGAGAAATTGATTTTGTTTTTATTAGTTAATGACACTATGAGCTCAGGCTCTTTGAGTATTCTTCCTTGCAGAAATCTAACTTCAGATAAAATACAAGGCACCTACTTAAATTTTAATTGCAGATAAACATCAAATAAATTTCTAGTATAAGTATGTCCCAAATATGGCATGGAACATACTTATAAAAAGTTATTTGTTTTTTATCTGGAATTCAGCTTTAACTGGGTATGTTTTTATTTGCTAAATTTTGCAACCCTACCAAGGAAGAAACACCATTGAAGATCTAACAGCACAAATCAAGCACTTATATTGTGTCTGCCTCCCTGACAGACCAACCACTCACCAGGTGTTACTATCAGTGAAAGGAACTGCACATTGCAAGGGTGGAGGCCTGGTCAGGACCAGCAAGTTAAGGCAGACAGCAGACAGCCAGGCAAACCATACGACTCAGGATTGTTCCCACTGAAATGAAATTATTCTAGTTAGAGAGATTTTAACAATGGAGAATTTTCACAATGAGAGAAGTTTTAACTGGTAAACGTTTTTGAGGACTGAGCAAGAAATAAATAAAAATAAAAAGAAAGATATTTTTAAATATCTTTAAAAAAATTTTTAAAGTGTATTTATTTATTTTGAGAGAGAGAGTGATCAGGGGAAGGGGCAGAGATAGAGGGAGAGAGAGAATCCCAAGCAGGGATTCCCGAGAGAATCCCGACACAGGGCTCAAACTCACACGCCATGAGATCATGACCTGAGCTGAAACCAAGAGTCAGATGCTTAACCAGCTGAGCCACCCAGGTGCCCCAGAAATATCTTTTTCAGCAGTGGCAAACTATGAGAACAACCGCATCTAGTAGTGCTATTTCAAAAACCAAAATCTTGCTTAATGTTATTGACATAAAGAAACATACGAATTTAGTGATGAAAAAAACTACACAAGTATAAATCAGCTACAAGAAAAATCTGGGTTCTACCTAGGCCAGAGCCTCCTTGGGAAGAGCTTCATTGGGCACACACCATCGCTGACCCTGCGCCACCTGCGTACTATACTCCCCTCTCTCAAAGGTCCTCAAAGGACCTCTCAACTTTTCAAAGGCTCTGTTCAAACAGAGCATGGGCGTCTCTGGAATGTAATGAAGATTGTTATCCAAGAACAGAATGTTCAGGTATGATTTAGGCCTGTGAGTAATCAAGATTTTGTTTGGGCCATAGACATAGTTTCCCAGCTTATAGTATACGCAGAGTTTGACTTTTATCAGCAATGGTGTAGTCAGAGGGGGGCCAAGGGGTAAGGGAGACACTAAGTCTGGATTAGTTAACCCAGAATGTCATTTTGCTAGAGAAACAACAGCTGCAACTGATGCCTGAAAGATAAATTTTAAAAATTGATTTCTCCCAAATTTGGAGCCCACTGATTTCATTTAGCAAGCCCAAGTAAAGTAAGACTTTTGATCTGCCCTCCACTTGCATCTCAATGGGAATATTTTTGCCTTTTGTCCTCTGATGTCTTCAGCTGGTGAAGCATCATTGGCGCTAAGAATAAAAAGTATGTTGAGACAAAGATACTTCAGTTTAAAAGGAAGAAACTGTCCCTAAGTTCACAAGTGACTTAAATAATATGGATTTTGTATTTCCCAGAAGGGGAAAATACTATCTACTCTATTTCCGACAGGCTTTGTAAATTATAGACATAAGTGTACTTTGCAAAGTTAAAAGCACTACAGAAGCATAATAATCCTATTTGTACACTTTTGTTCATAGCATCATGACTCAGAATGCCAAAAAGTGGAAACAATTCAAATGCCCATCAACTAATGAATGGACAAATACACAAAACGTGGTATACATACAACTGAATCTGATTTGATTCGACCTTAAAAAGGAATGAAATCCTATACTATGCTACAATACAGGTGAAACTTGAAGACATATGTTGATGTAGAATAAGCCACTTAACAAAAGGACAAACATTGTATAATTCTACTTATATAAGGTAGCTGGAGCAGTCAAATTCATAGAGACAGAAAGCAGAACAGTGGTTTCCAGGGGCTTAAGAGAAGGGAATGAGGAGCTAGTATTTAGAGGGGACAGAGTTTTCGGTTTGGGAAGATGAAAAAGCTCTGTGGATGGATGGTGGTGATGGTCACACAACAATGTGAATGTATTCCATGTCACTGAACTACATGCTTAAAAGTGGCTAAAATGGTGTTAAGTTTTATATATTTTACCACATAAAAATATATACTGTATTTTTTTTACAGAAGAAGATACAATAATTAGAAACCATAGTAGACTTGATGACTTAAGTAGTGTAGATAAGTTGGAGAAAGCCTTCACATGATACTGGGCTTCTGTGAGAGGGTGGATCAGCTACTTACATCAAAATATCATAGATTTGTATATATAAAGTGAGGAGGCAAGGTGACCTTTAGACAGTTACATATAAAACTTTCAAAGCAAATTAAGGATTCTAAAGGAAGTTTCTGTGTCTGTGTTATAAGAATAAGTTAAATAACCGCTGAATCTTCCCCCAGAATATCCCCCCAAGCAAGTCACGGAAAAATTTTGAATATCTGCATATTTTCTACACATTATGAGTTGTACTTTAAATCTGCAGTTTCAGAACCTCTGTTGTAAGTTTTGATATCTTCTTGTGCTTCCAGTATTTTAACAAATATCTTACTACTTACTGGTGTCCTTTTCCTAGTAATACTGTGAGGTGTGTGGTGACTTCTTCAGCACTGAGTACATAGTACCTACATAGGGCCAGGCACTTAACAGGCACTGAATAAATACTTGTGGAATGAATGAACAGATGTGCAATGGTGATGGAATCACCCTTAACAGCATATTTTTGAGCCTAATAGACCTTTTAATTCCTATCACTCCAGGGGGTGAACATGTCTTAACATGTTTACACCTAAGACCTACACTGGAGAGCTACAGAGTTCAGAGTGCTCTATGGGAAGTTCTCGAGATGGGAGGACCAGTACAGGCTAGGCACACTTACGTCTCTCAGGTAAGCCCCAGGGGGCTCGGTCTAAAAGAACCAGGATTTAAAGTCCTGGCCATTATCGTCTCATTGGAATCCCCCTGGGAGTGTGGGTTTCCATAGGCATCTAAATTATCCTGAGGACTTCCTGATTACACATCACAGTGAGGTTCTCACAGTCATTCACAAAATTCAGGAGACATACCAACTTCCAACCTGACTTGAAATTCTCTAGCATATTAAGTCACTCTGGCCTGTGCCAGTACTGAAGCTGCCACTAGGGTCTAGATGACTGATATGGTATGAGAGCACAGCCCCAGTTTTACCAGGGCTGATTGTTGGGAGAACCTTATAATCTCATATTTTATGGGAAATTTCCAAATTTTTATTATTTAAAATACTTGTGAGCCAAACAAAATAAATCTGTGAGCCAGAAGTTTACATGAGTATATTAAAAGTTCTAAAAAGCTCATAAAATCTTTATATAAAATATATATGTATATATATTTAGGTTGATATTCCTTTTTTCTTCCATTATCCCCCCTTTTCTCTCATTCTCTCATTTATTTCCTCCCTCCCTTTCCCTTCCTTCCTTCCTTCCTTCCTTCCTTCCTTCCTTCCTTCCTTCCTTCCTTCCTTCCTTCCTTCCTTCCTTCCTTCCTTCCTTCCTTCCTTCCTTCCTTCCTTCCTTCCTTCCTTCCTTCCTTCCTTCTTCCTTCCTTCCTTCTTTTCTAATCCTTACTGAGCAGCTGTTATTTTCAGGAACTATTTCTAGCACAAAATATAAAGGAGGAAAAAAAAACAGAATTTAGATTCTGGTAAGGCAAGAGAGAGAGAGGTAATAAGCAAATACTTAGAATACATGGTGATAATTGCTATGGAGAAAAATAAATATCCCACTATGGAGTGGGATAAGATGCTACAAATGTAAATAGAGTTGTGGGAGAAGAGAGAGGCAGAGGCAGGAGTGTGGTCAGCATGGACCAAGAGTCAATGACATCATTAATTTGCTTAAATTCTTCCACGCTAAGAACCGCTGCTTTGAATTTTTCCCATTTTCACGTGTATGTTCACAACAGCATTTCCCTTGAGACTTCAAACCTGTGCTACTACTCAACAGCCTGGGAACCAATGCCAGAGCCTCTTTCTGGCTGGTGCTAGTCCACGCTCATACGGAAATTTACAAACAAGTCACATTGGTTAATTCACTCACTTACTTATTCATTAAATGTCTTCACTGTGCCCATCACTGTATAGAATTGTGGGGAATCAAAGTTGAAAAAGCCACAGTCCATGCTGCCCGAAGGGTTTGCAAGTAGCACTAGGAAACAAAGATAAGCATAAGTAGGTGAAATACAATGTTTCAGGTGCTTAAACACACACACGCACACGCACACGCGTGCACACACACACACACACACACACACACACACACACACACACACAGAAGGATTACTCCCACCTGGAGGCTGGAATGGGCTAAGGCAGGGAGAGACTAAGGGTGTCTTCACATGAGAGCATAGAAATGATTTGTGAAATCTCCATTTATTATAGACTCACACGTCATTAAATGTTGACTGTAATATATTAGCTCTCTGGATTAATACGGTAAACTTGGTATGGAAAAATACCATCAATTCTTGCCAATAAATACATTTCTTCTCTGAAGGAACTATCCATTGTTGCAAGCCTGATTTCAGTTGCATAATACTTAGCCAGAATTTTAGCTCATGCAATCAAAAGGAAAGTATATCATTGTTGTTTATCTACTATAGAATAACATTTAAATTCAAATTAACCTCTCGCTAATAATTATACCTGAATTTAGAAAGACATTAGGAATTAGGTCTGCTTGCCCTGTTAAAGTCAAGTATAAGAAATTTTCTATTTTCTCTTCCTATTACTAGTTTGTATCTCTAAAGCACTCAGAATTATAAATTACAATGCAGTTATTTTGTGTATCCTCTTTCTCAGCATTGCTTTAGGGGTCTAGAGACAGGGCAAAAAGTTCCTTTTACAAAGAGCCTCTTTTACAAATGAGTCTTGCCATGACTTGTCAAGGGCCACAAGGTGGGTATTCCAGGTAGAACAAGAAGCCATAAACTCTGACTCTACGGTAGTATTCTTCCCATCAAAGCCTCCTTCAATTAGCTGCAGCAAACTTAGTGGTATCCAAAATCCAGGCCGAAGTGTTTCCGAAACTTTCACTTCTGACTAACAAAGGTAAAATCATGAATTACCCTAAAAGCTTTTGCACCATGGGCAGAATACTTCACAGAAAGTATTTATTTATTATTAACATTTAACATTGTTAAATCATCACTGCTAATTCCAGAACATTTTCTTTACCCCAAAAAGAAACCCCACACCTATTAGCAGGCACTCCCCATTTTCACCTTCCCCGGCCCCTGGCAACTACCCATCTACTACTCTTTGTGTCTGTGGATTTGCCTTTTCTGGACATTTTATATAAATGGAATCATATAATATGTAGGTTTTGTACCTGCATAAAGTCTTCAGGGTTCATCCATGTAGTAGCAGTTATCAGTACTTCATTCCTTTTTAACCATTTAATAATAATTCTGTTGTATGAATATATATCTCATTTTCTTTATCAATTCATCAGCTAATGAACATTTGGATTATTTCTACTTTTTGACAATAATGAGCATTCAAGCGCATGTTTTTGCATGGACATATGTTTTCATTTCTCTTGTTTGTATATTTAAGAATGGGCTCATATGAGAACTCTGCCAAACTGTTTTTCCAAAGTGGCTGCACCATTTTACTAACCTACCATCAATGTACGTGAGTTCCAATTTCTCCACATCCTGGCTCACACTTGTCTGTCTGTCATTTTACTATAGACATTTTAATGAATGGAGAGTGGTGTCTTATTGGGAAAAGCTTTGATTTGCATTTCCCAATGACTAATGAGGCTGAGCATCATTTTATGTTCATGTTGGGCAGTTATATATCTTCCTTTGGAGAAAAGACTATTCAAATGCATTGCCCATTTTAAAATTGGGTTATCTACCCTTTTATCATTGAGTTTTGAGAGTTCTTTGTGTATTCTGAATGCCAGTCCCTTATTGGAGTGTGATTTGCAAATATTTCCCCCAGTTTTGTGATTTATCTTTTCATTTCCTTGGTAGTGCCCTTGGTAGCACAAAGTTCTTAATTTAGGTGAAGTCCAATTTATCTCTTTTTTCTTTGGCTGCCTGTGCTTCAGATGCCTAACAATCTTTTGCTTAATATGAGGACACAATTTTCCCCTTTGTTTTTTCCCCTAGAATTTTATAATGTTAGCTCTTGTATCTAGGTGTTTGACCTATTTTGAGTTAACTTTTGCATATGCTATAAGGTAGGTTCTAACTTCATGCTTTTGCATGTGGATATCCAGTTGTCCCAACTCCATTTATTGAAAAGACTATTCTTTCCCCTCTGAATAGTCTTACCAACTTTATCAAAACTCAGTTGACCATAGATGTATGGCTGTATTTTTGGACTTAGTTCTATTATATTATTATGCTAGTAGCACATTTTTTTGATTACTATAGGTTTGCAATAAGTTTTAAAATTAATAAGTCTGAGTCCTGTGAGTTTGTTCTTATTCCTCAAGATTGTTTTTGACTTAATCAGGGTCACTTGCATTTCCCTGTGAAATTTAAAATCAGTATTAGGGCACTTGGGTGGTTCCGTAGGTTGAGCATTTGACTTTGTCTCAGGTCATACTCTCGCGGTTCATGGGTTTGAGCCCTGCATCAGGCTCTGTGCTGTCAGCATGTGGAGCCTGCTTTGGAACTTCTGTCCCTCTCTTTCTCTGTCTCTGCCCCGCTTGTGCTCTCTCTCAAAGGTAAATAAACATTTTAAAAAACTTTTTTTTTCTAAATCAGCGTGACAATTTCTGGAAAGTAGGCAGCTTGGATTTTGTTAAGGATTACTACAAGCCTGTGGATTAATTTGAGGAGTATTGCCATCTTGATGACATTAGGTCTTCCAGTCCATGAATAAAAGATGTCTATTGACTTCTTTAACTTCTTTCAGTGAGGTGTTCTGTTTGCAGTGTAGATGTCATACACAACTTTCCCTAAACTTACTCCTAAGTATTTTATCCTTTTTGATGGTATAAATTAAGGCTATAACGAGTACTATCTTTAAAACAAAGAGCTACTATTGCAACTAGATATCATGGAGTGCCTGGGTGGTTCAGTCAGTTAAGCATCCAACTTAGGCTCAGGTCATGATCTCACAGTTATACGGGTTCGAGCCCCACATCGAGCTCTGTGCTGACAGCTAGCTCAGTGCCTGGAGCCTGTCTTCAGATTCTGTGACTCCCTCTCTCTCTGACCCTCCCCTGCTCACACTGTCTTTATCTCTCTCTCAAAAATAAATAAAACATTAAAAAATTTTTAAAAAGATATCAGATATTGGACAAACCTATTGTCTCCTTAAACCCACCCTACAACTCTTGGGGATACTATTACTATTTCCAATCCACAGATGAAGGAACCAAAGCTCAAAGAAATGAAGTAACTTGCCCAACATCATCCAAATAAGTGGTTTTCTGGGACTAGCAATCAGGTGTAACTGACTCTAAATTGTGTGCTACTAATGTAAAATTTTTGTGCCCCATTAAATTGATTTTGAAGACAAGAATAATTTGGAAACCTATGTGCTTTTATATCCAATGAACCATGAAACTGTTATGAGTTTTACTTTTAGTGCCCATATGAGGAGAAAATTGTTAACTGAGTATTGTAAATGACTACAGAATAACTTTTATTGACAATTATTGTTTAGAAACCTGGAAATTGTGGTTTATCATTGTCCATAAAACAAACGTAATTTTATCACATATGCAATTATTAAATTGTTACTTAAGTTAGTCTTCACCAAAATATTAACTTGACACAAAAACATTAAGTTAAATTACAGAAATCATTGTCTTTCATTTTTCCTTGTATGTAGATCTTTTATCTAGTTATGTGGAGCTGGAGTTGAGGAGAGATAATATCAATAGCATAGCCCCAAATGCCCTAATGTTGGGGCATTTTTCTTAATCTAGCCCTAGAAATATTTATTGAGGGTTATTGTTTTGATTTTTCATTGTTGTATAACAAAGTTTTGGTGGCTTAAAATAATAATAATTTTATTATATCTCACAATTTTATGGGTCAGGAATTTAAGCCTCAGCTGACTAATTATTATGTTCAACATGGAGACACTGAGTCACTCATTTGTATCAACTGCCAGCTGATCTGCCCTGGAAAGTCCAAGATGGTTTCACCTACATGCCTGATGCCTTGGCGGGTGAAGGAAGTAGAAGGTGGCTCAGCAGGGCCCCTTTCCCATTCTCTGTCCACATACTTCATTCAGCAGAGTTGAAGGATTTTTTTAAGACTGGTTCAAGAATCCAGAAAGAAGGTGAAAGCTGGGCTTGAAATGAACATTGAATCACTTCCAACATACTGTAGTGGCCAAAGTAGCCAGAGACTAGCCAAGATTCAAGAGAAAGGGAACTGGAGCCCACCTCTAAATGAGAGCAATGTCAAGAATTTGTATCCATCTTAAATCTATACCCGACATGATGTTAGACTTTGGGGAAAGAGATTAAAAAGACACTCTTTCTTTACCAAAATATCTCAAAGACTAATGACTGTTGTTAGAGTGAGCATATTATATAATTTATTATCTAAGCCAGATGCTTTTAAGAGTGAAAGGAGGTGCTAGTAATTATTATGGTTGGATTAGAGGTATGGCATGGAGTTTAGTCCCTGCAAACTGGAGTGATAGCAGTGTTCATTTTGATACACTGAAGCTTAGAATATCTAAAGAGTTGTACAAAGTTTAAATTTTAGTTTCTAGATATTTCACAACTTTTTTAATGTATGAACTTTTATTTTGGAAGAAACTATGTTGGGGAATGGTTGAAACAATAGTAATTATGAGACTCCTGTACATACCCAAAGTAGTCAATGATAAAGATCACATTCTGTTATCAGGAAAAAAAGATCTGTATCCTCTCTCTAAAACTCTGTTTCTTGCTACATACCTGACTTCTTAAAAAATTAAAAAGAAACAAGAAAATTAGTCAGCAAACTTGTGACAAAAGCCAATATTTATGAAGATGAACAAGTTCAAAATTATCCTTGGTATAATCCACTCCATCTGTCACATTCTTTTATCTTATTTCTGCAGTGCCCATTACTGAATTTTATTTTTGCCTAAGTTCTTCTTTAGAATAACGTTTACTCTATGAATTCAGTCCTCAGAGTTCTCTAGAGTAAAGGGGGAAAAATAAATGCCCAGAGGCTTACAACATTAAAAGGAATTTTTTTTTAATTGGATTCATTTCACATTCAGGTGTGGAGCCAAAGAAGAAACACCTACTGGGCAAATGGAAGAAAGGTAGTGTCATTCTTCATCCCCATAAAGGCAGTTGAGGCTGCAAATCACTTAATGTGAGTCTCCAGATTTGGCATTCAAGTGGCATGGAATAATATCTGTGACTAGGAGAAAAGGAACATGAAACTTTCCTGGCATATTGTTTCAAAGAAATTAAAAACTTCTGTGCTAAAAATAAAACTTCAGACAGGCTGTATTTTATGACTATTCTTGCTTGTATTAGTTAGAAAGGTTTTAAAAATTCATATTGCTTTAATTAAGTATTTTAAAGTCAGTCACTCATGGCAATTGAATGTGTTGGCTTCACTTTCTATTTGAATGAGAGATGAGTTTCATTTGTGACCTCTTTATCCGCACCACCCAGGCCAAGTATATACTTATTTTTCATTTGAAACCTACATGATCCAGCCATCATCTGTATTTTACAGTGTTTTAGATCTTTTGAGGAAAAGTGATGTATTGATGGATTGATGGATGAGTGGGAGATGGATGGTTAGGTGAGTAGAGGTGTTCATTCACCCAGTAGTTATTTTGAACCTATTAGGTGTCAGGCTGTGACTTAAGGCTGGGAATACCAAAATGAACAAATGTTGACGAGCTCCTTTTCATGGTATTTATGTTCTGTTGTAGCCAGAAAAACAGTAAACAGGTCAATGATAAACACAATAATTACAGATTGCATTACCTGCCTCTAAGGAAATACACAAGATGACATGATGGAAAGTGACTGGCTGAGGTGGGAAGGCGTGATTAAGACTACCAGGAAAAGCCTCTTGGGAAGGTCAAATTTGAGCTTAGACTTGAAAGATGAGGAGTGGAAAGCCAGGAAAAGTCAGGAGAAGTGCATTTCAGACTGAGAGCACAACTATGCTTGCCATTTCATACAGTAGCATATATGCAATAAATGCATGAGGTAGCCTGGACCAAAATCCAAAAACCAACAAAATACAATAACTTGAATTTCGCTAATTATCTAGAATCTAAGTTATCTGGATTCTAGATGGTTTGACCTAACTATGTCTGAATCTCATTTCAATAACAAAATAAAAATGACTGCTATGAGAACACAAACTATTGGCTAACTAGCTGTAATTTGATGTAGGCCCCTTCTTCTCTAGGTCTTAGTATCAAAAGAAGCTACACCAGCTGCTTTCCAAACTCTATATAGCTCTAAGGACAGAGGAGGAAACTGAGGCCCAGGCAAGGAGGAAAGTGAAGGAACTAATCTTTACTTAGGTACTCCTCATGGGAAACCCTTTCCATATTATGTCCCATTATACATCCCAGTATCCAGGACTAAATAGTATCCTTCCAATATTACAAACAGGAAATGAGAGGACACAAAAGTGTCTACCCAGCTGGTAAGTGGCAGAGCTGAGGTTTGATCCCAGAACTGCTGACATTAGCTCTCACCAAAGCAGGTAAGAGCATGAGCTCTTGGAGTCTGAAAGACATGGATTCAAACTGTGCCTCTGTTCATCAGCTAATGAGCCTGGGCAAGTCACTTAATAAGAAACTTGGTTCCTGCATTTGGAAATCGAGATAATACTGCCTGCCTAATGGGACGGTTGGAAAGATTAAAGTAAAACTTGGCTTAAAACACTCTGTAAGCTCCTTTCACAGAATGAGCCTCTAATAAATGTCAGCTTGTTTTTATTTCCCTAAGATCACATAGCAGATGGCACCAGTCTTGTCTTTTACATCTTAGAAGAGTTCTCTTATCATCCCCCACATGAGATGACACTGTATTAAAGAAATAAATATATTCACTGTATACCTGACTAAATATACAATAAAATGAAAATAATTAAGAATGAAAATAATGAAGATGTCCACATTTCAGGAAAAGCTTATGGATACTATTTTGCCAGACGGTAAGACTGAATTCTGAGGGGTCAAAACCTTTTCTAGATCTTTCCCTTTTACATCATCTGGAGTACAAAATCACATCATGATTCTAGATATAGCAAGCTTGTTGTTCAAGATCCTTGAAGATAGTTTCCTGCTAATAGGACTGTTATTGTCACAAAAAAACACAATTGGGTTTGGGTAATTATTTGAAATTTTTGATCCATTCCTAGAGGCAAACTACATGATTTAGGCCAAATAATTTCTTAGGCGGGGGAAGAACAGAGGGTTTCTGAATGACCAGTTAGGATCTGAGCTACGAGAGTCTCATCCTGAAGTGGTCATAATTGAGATAAGGGTACAATGGGAGCTATTTGTTAACTGTAAATATTGAATATACTTCACTATATAATTATTAAATGCAAAATGAGAACTTTCTTTCATATCATTAATTTCCTTACCATTGACCTTTTTATTTGTCCATGAAATGATTGCTCTTTCAAAGTTTTGTTTAAAAGTCAACAAATAAATAAATCATTGTATTGGATGATACTTCCTTTTATTTTGAAAGCACTTGCATGTAACATTTCACTGTTTACAGTTCTGTGAGAATATAATATCTCAGTGCCCCCCTTCCCCATTCTTTGGCTAGAATTTTGGAACAGTTAACAGTTGATCTAAAATTAATTTTTTTAAATCTAACGTGAGTATGATTTCAGAGGTGCAAAATCGTGGCCTTGGTCTCATCCCCTGCTGCAAAAGCAAAATCGTTTGTACGCCAGTACAAGCTCAGCACTAACATTTTTATCTCCAGAGATGCTGTGCCTGATTGTTCCCATTACAGAAGTCCCCTAAAGCCAAGACAGGTGCTAAGAAGCTCATAGCCAAGATGTGTGGGAGTTTGAAGTATTTTGGGGGCAGAACTTCCTGGAGTTCTTGGATTCCTTTATATGGAATCCATGAGTGCTTAATGTACTTTTCTCCAAACACCTGCTTGACGTGGGGCAGAATGTTTTCTCCTACAAGCAGGGCCTCAAGAGAGAGTTGCAACAGGAAAAGCAGCGGGGTATTTATTTTTCCGTGTTGCATTTTAAGATTTTATATGAAGAGCATGGAGATTATTCTTCTCAGCCAAAGAGGAAACTCAGTCGGGTCAGAACCAGTGGCATTCCTGTGTAGTTATTCAGTGAAGAACAGGACCATGAACTTGGAACATGCTCTCTTTGTGTATGCAGAGTCATCACATGAGGGGTTTATTCTTGCAATTGGATTTAACCCACGTTACCTTTGCTTTGATAAGCATTTTGTCAATGTGATAAATCACTACCATCTCTCTGACAATAGCTGGTGTCAGTCATTGCTCAGATGTGTGTGCCCTGTGTAATATCCTCCAACTGAAAGAGTCACAGAATTCTTCTCATTTAGTTGCAATCGTTGGCAGAAGGGAAAGAAAAGTGAAAAGCCCTGTGTGACGTCACTGCTGATACATGCAAATAAGATCCATTTTAGGTGCTATCCTGGCTTTAAAAGCCTGCCCTCCCTCCCCCAGGCATGCCCGTAGGCAAACTTTTTCTTGTATGAAACTACCCCAAAAGCAAGTACTGCCACCCCATTGAAATGCCACTTCCCTCTAGCGTTAGGGGCTAGAACTCCTGCTCTTCACATTGCTTAACAATAAAATGTTCTCTCAAGACAACAAGCTCCTAATAAGATGACCCTCTGAGATGAGCTTCTTCAATTCTACTCCTGGCTAGTTGCATTAATGGCCACCCTGGCTCCTACTGGACAGGAGGAAAAGAGTACCTGCGTATGATGAGGAAAGCGATACACCCTTGTATACATTTTTATCTATTTCTTTATAACAAAGCCCCTGCAATTTGGCAGTTGAAACACACTCTTTTTTGGCTAACAGTTCTGTGGGTCAGCAATTTGGGCTGAGCTCAGTGGGATGGTTCTTTTGCTGGTTGACCTTGACCAATACATGCAGTCATCTAGCAGCTTGGTTGGATGAGGGGATTGCCCAAGACATCCTCACTGCCTGGCAGCTGGTACTGGCTGTGAGCCAGGCCTCTCTCCCCCTGTGTGCTTTCATCCTCAAGGAGGATAACCATTTTCAGGGCCACAAGGGAGAGAAAGTGGAAGCTGCAAGATCTCTTGAGGCAGAGCATCACAAATGACAGGATGCCATTTGTGACACATTTTATTGGTCAGTTGCAAGTCCCAGTGCCCCCCAAGGGGAAGGGAACCAGACTTCATCTCTTAATGGAAGAAATAGCAAGTTCACATTGCAAAAAATGGTTGCATCTATCTTTGCAAGCAATCTTCTACAAAGAGCTAGATGCAGAGTATCTGTAATGAAGCCATGGCATGATTCTCAGCAGAAACAAAATCTCCATGTGCTTCAATTTACTATTTCTGATCTGAGAGATTTGTTCTCAAATCATGCAAATGCAAATCTATCACATGCATGTTGTTCTATGGGAGCCATTTCTGAACATTCGAGTGCCATTATTCCAAGAAAAGCCCATGTTTAAGTTGTGCACAGCATAGAATATATTGTACATCCTCTGAAATAATTTAGTGATCAATCACTAAGGCAGTTTTATAGATACTGTCGGGGAGGGCCTTACCCTACCTTTTGTCAAAAATAACTCTTTGTTCCTTCTATTTCTTCAGCATTTTTTAAAGTCTGACTTCAGGAACAGTTCACATAACCAAACAGGGAGGTCTCCAGGTCTCTGGTTGCTTGTTTTAGCTGTAAATATGGGAGAGAATGGCTGACCTCAGACCTGTCCAGAGAAATTCCTTGGGAAGAAGTGGAGTATTCCAGGAGGCACTCTCATTGTTTTCATCATATGCCTTTGGAACAGACATTCACCCACGTTGCCTCAAGTAAATTGCTAATGTAATTTTGTTTTGTTTGTTTACTCAGTTATAACCTGGGCATGGGACAGCAGCTAGAACTGGAAAGCTTATAGCTGTCGACTCCAGGAACTGACTTCTCTCCCCCTTTTATGGCCTGATTCTCTCTCTCTCTCTCACTTTCTGTTTCTGTCTCTTTCTCTGGCTCTTCTTCTTCTTGCTCATAATATCTGTTCTATCTTTGTCTGCTCTCTACCGATAGGTTTCCCTGTTGATGAATTTCCTTTTTTAGAATTCTAGCTAAGACCTCAAAACTGAAGTTAACAGGTACAGAATCTCTGATTTTCAGACAGAATGTGGAAGAGCAGCCAGATGCATCCTCTCTCAAGCCCTTATTAAGAGGTGACCAAAGATGGCAGAGCAGTATGGAGACTCTGAGCTTGTCTCATCTCTGAAACACAGCTACATCAACACCAAACTATTTTGCACACCTAAGAAAGTGATTTTAGGATTAACACAATAATCTGCATAACTTGAGTCACAGAACTCAACAGGTACATGGTGTGGAGAGGTGAACAGGGGAAAGAAAAGCTGCCAAGGGCAAGTGTGGTGCATCCAGAGAGTGCAGGAAAAACACTCCCCCGAAAGCAGCTGGAAAGAAAGAGAGATAACGAGTGAAAACACTCACAGAGTACTGAACAAGAAATCTGTCTCTCAAAACCACTGACAGGAATAAAGGTGAGGATTTCAATACCATTAGGATTCTATAACCAGTGGAGCGCGGGGTTGGAAATTCTGGAGCTCAGTGCCTGGTGGTGCTCTAGTGAGGAAAGAGGGCAAATCCCCAGGGGCAGAGAGTAGTGTCTGAGGGGTCTGTTTGCCACATGGGGAAAAGTGACTCCCCTGCTTGGAGAACATTTGATAGAAGCCATATTGCCTCCCCACAGGTGTAGGTCCCAGAGAACTCCAGAGAGCAGCCACATTTGCTGCTATTGAGACAAAGACACAAGAATGTTGTGAAACTTGGCACTGGTTGTTCGGTGTGATTTGCCATAATCTCTGAACCTCTGCCTCTGTGTGATCACAGGAACATTTGCTGGGGTAAGTGAGCACCTAGCCATTGTTCAGCAAGACTCTCCCCCAGAGAGTCTGCAT
Source organism: Proteles cristata cristata (assembly GCA_017311185.1). Lineage (NCBI taxonomy): Eukaryota > Metazoa > Chordata > Mammalia > Carnivora > Hyaenidae > Proteles > Proteles cristata. The sequence continues at coordinate 276,823 of JAESUZ010005288.1, forward strand.
GTGTCCAAGCCGCAGGGTCTCTGAAGTGCAGGGTATTTGAAACACAACCGCATTGGAGATAAAACTCTGGAGGGAGATGCTGCCTGGTAGGCTGATGGCTTGGACACGGACAAGGTAGAGGCAGAGAGTGGATGGAGGCCTTGGACAAAGGAAGGGTGCTTGATCACAGGTCTGTGAGAATGCAAAGCTCCTGTGCCAGAGACTAGGGAGCTGGGTAAAGCCATTTCTACCTCTCCCGTGCACACACATGTGTTCATGTACACTGATCCACCCCAGTAAGCTAAGCAACGCCATGTAGTGGAGAATGAAGCTTCTACATCAAGCCCTGCCCAACTGCGCCCTCCAAACACATCCTCTAGAAGATCAGCACAAGTCCCTCCACCTGCTTAGTGTATGGGCTAGAGGGCTTCATACTTTCAGTTCTAGAGGAAACTGGATGTAACTTCATTTAGGTTTCATTCTGTTTGTGGGTTCATTTATTAGTTCATCTTTTTTTCTTCTTCTGTTTTTGTTTAAATTGGTTTTATTCTCCTTTCTTTTCTTTTTCTTGGGTAAAGAAAGAAAATTTTATTTTTTCTTTTTTTAATTTAAAAAAATTAAAAATGTTTAAACTTTATTCTTTATTTTTAAAATTTTTATTCTATTTCATTTTCTTTATTTCATTTTATTCTATTTCATTATGTAGTTTTTTAATTTTTAAATTTTTATTACCTTTTTTCCTTTTTTTTTTCTTTCCCTTATTTCTCTATTCTATCAAGCTTCTTTCAACAAGCAGATCAAACCACCCCTAGGATCTAGCTACCTGTATTTGATTTTTCATGTTCTTTTTAAATTGAAAATTTTTATTTTTTAAATTTTCTTCTTCCTCCAAAATGACAAAATGCAGGATTTACCCCAAAAGAAAGAACAGGAAGAAATGACAGTCAGGGGCTTAATCATCACAAGTATAAGCAAGATATCTGAACTAGAATTTAGAACTATGTTAATAAGAATACTAACTGGGGTTGAAAAAAAGCATAGAATCCCTTTCTATGGGGAAAAGAGAAATAAAATCCAGTTAGGACAACATTAAAAATGCTATACCCGAGATGCAATCTTAAATAGGTACCATGATGGCAAGGATGAACAAAGCAGCAATATAGAAAACGAAATTACAGAGAATAATGAAGAAAAAAAGGGAAACAAAGGCAAAAGAGCATGATACAAGACTTAGAGAACTCAGTGACTCATTAAAAAGGAATAACATTCAGATCATAGGAGTCCCAGAAGATGAAGAGAGAGAAAGAGGAGCAGAGAGTTTATGTGAGAAAATTATGGTGTAAATAATGGAAATAACTTTCCTAATCTGGGGAAGGACAGACATCAAAATTCAAGAAGCACAGAGAACTCCCATTAGATTCAACAAAAACCAACCATCACCAAGGCATATCATAGTCAAACTCACAATATTCACAGACAAGGAAAGAATTATGAAAAGCAAGGGGGAAGAATTCATTCTTTAAGGAAAGACAGATCAGGTTTGCAGCAGACCTATCCACAGGAATCTGACAGGCCAGAAAGGAGTGGCAGGGTATATTCAATGTGCTGAATTGGAAAAATGTGCAGCCAAAAATTCTTTATCCAGCAAAGCTGTCATTCAAAATAGAAGGAGAGAGTTTCCCAGACAAACAAAAACTGAAGGAGTTTGATGACCACTAAACCAGCCCTGCAAGAAATTTACGGGGGATTCTCTTAGGGGAGAAAAGATGAAACAAAAGAAAAAAAGACCAAAGGCAATAAAGACTAGAAAGGACCAGAGAACATCACCAGAAACACCAACTCTACAGGCAACAGCACAAAATACATATCTTTCAGTACTCACTCTAAACGTCAATGGACTAAGTGCTCCAATCAAAAGACATAGGGTATCAGAATGGATAAGAAAAAAAGACCCATCTATACGATGTTTACAAGAGACCCATTTTAGATCTAAAGACACCTGCAGATTGAAAGTAAGAGGGTGGAGAACCATCTATCATGCTTATGGTTGTCAAAAGAAAGCTGGAGTAGCCATACTTATATCAGACAAACTAGATTTTAAAATAAAGACCGTAACGGGGCGCCTGGGTGGCTTAGTCAGTTAAGCATTCGACTTTCACTTAGGTCATGATCTCGCGGTTCGTGGGTTCGAGCCCCGCATCGGGCTCTGTGCTGACTGCTAGCTCAGAGCCTGGAGCCTGTTTCAGTCTGTGACTCCCTCTTTTTCTGACCCTCCCCTGCTCAGGCTGTCTCTCTCTCTCCTAGAAATAAATAAAACATTAAAAAATAAATAAATAAATAATAAAATAAAATAAAGACCGTAACAAAAGATGTAACATTATATCACAATTAAGGGGTCTATCCACTAAGGGGCTCTAACAATTGTAAATATTTATGCCCCCAACATAGAGCAACCCAAGTACATAAATCAATTAGTCAAAACCATAAATAAACTCATTGATAATAAAACCATAATAATAGGGGACTTCCACACCCCACTTACAGCAATGGACATATTATCTAAGCAGAAAATCAACAAGGAAGCAATGGCTATGAATGACACACTAGACTGGATGGACTTAACAGATATATCCAGAACATTTCATTCTAAAGCAGCAGAATACACGTTTTCTTAAGTGTCCCTGGAATATTCTTTAGAATAGATCACATTCTGGGCCACAAATCAGCCCTCAACACATATAAAAAGATCAAGATCATACCTTGCATAGTTTCAGGCCAATGCTATGAAACTCGAAATCCACCACAAGAAAAAAATTGTAAAGACCACAAATACTTGGAGATTAAAGAACACCCTACTAAGGAATGAATGGGTTAACCAAGAAATTCAAGAGGAAATTTAAAAGTACATGGAAGCCAATGAAAATGAAAACATGACAGCCAAAAACCTCTGGGATGCAGCAAAAGGCAGTCATAAGAAAGAAGTATATAGCAATCCGGGCCTTCCTAAAGAAGCAAGAAATATCTCCAGTACACAACTTAACCTTACACCTAAAAGAGTGTAAGACCAGCAAACAAAGCCCACAACCAGCAGTTTTCCCAACATTATTTGCTAAAGAGACTATCTTTTTTTCCACTGGATATTCTTTCCTGCTTTGTCAAAGATTGAAGTACCCAAGTTAGTTTACTTGCATTCAAAAAGATCTCAAGGTACAATCAATACACGTTGTATAGATCCATGTATACATATGTACTAAGAAAACCATCTCTTGTCTTTCTAAGCTGGTGTAAAGCAGTGATCATCTCTTCCAGGCTTAGGTCTCAAGGTAATTGCTTCATCAATGTTTACTCTTTGTAATAACTGTCCCTGTGTGTGAGTTCACTCTGACCTCTTGCCTGAGTCCGAATCTGATCTTCCTTGATCTCAGCTTTATTTGCACTTAAGCAAGTAGAGACTTCATGTTTGTTTGTTCTCAGAGTTTCTGGCCTTGCGGCAGTATCTGGAGAGACCCCACAGCCCCCACTGTCATACAGCCTCTGAGAAATGCAGAGCAGTGGACAGATCAGGGACTCTGGTGTCAGCCAGATGTTACTAAAGCTGTGCCACCTTATAGCTGTGTGATTCAGGGTGTGTCACTTAAGGTCTCTGAGCTTCCTTTCTTACCTTGTAAGTGGGGATCTCAGGAGTCACTCCAGAGAGTTGTGTGGAAGGCTTACACAAAAAAGTAGTTTCTGTGGGTGCCTGAAGCACAGGAAGCACACAGTTCTTAAAAAGTTTTTTTAATGTTTATTTTTGAGGGAGAGAGAGAGAGCATCTGGGGAGGCTGCAGAGAGAGAGAGAGAGACAGAGAGAGAGAGTCAGAATCAGGAGCAGGCTCCAGGCTCCAAAGCTGTCAGCACAGAGCCCAACTCAGGGCTCGAATTCATGAACCATGATATGATGGCCTGAGCCCAAGTTAGAAGCTTAACCAACTGAGCCACCCAGGCACCAGTAGCTCTCAGTAACTACCCAGCAGCCCCTGCCTGCTCCGCCCACAGACTTGCTCTCCTGGGCAGGCGCTCCTCTCCTGGATCCCACACTTTTGCTTAGATCCTCTCAAGTTTTCTTAAAACCTCTCTATTATTTTCTCGAATTGGCCACCGTATGCAGCCTTCTGCCTGCATTGCTGGTCATACCTCTCCGCTCTCAATATTTTCTAAATTTAGGCATTTATTTTTTAGGCTTTGTCTTGATTCACAACTCTTCATTCCTCCAGATATCTGTCCTTCCCTCCTGCATAACCCTAACAAAATAAGACCTCTCAGTTACTCTCACTGATTCTTTAGCTCAGTCATTCCTTCAACTACCCTCCTGAATATTCTGTATGATACCCACTTTCTCAGTGGGATCATGGAAAAGGAAAAGAAAGAAAGGCACGAAAATGGAAAAGATAAATTACTATTTTCTAGGAGCCTAAGATCTAGTATGAGTACTTCATTGTTAGTATCTGCCGTTGCTATGTGATAGTTCTATCTTGAAATTGTCTTTTTAAAAATTTTATTAAAAATTTTTTTTTACATTTATTGAGAGACAGAGCACAAATGAGGGAGGGGCAGAGAGAGAAGGAGACACAGAATTTGAAGCAGGCTCCTGGCTCTGAGCTGTCAGCACAGAGCCTGACCCAGGGGTGAACTCACGAACCTTGAGATCATGACCTGAGCTGAAGTCAGAAGCTCATCCGACTGAGCCACATAAGCGCTCCCTGAAACAAAGTCTTAAAGTCAGTCTTTTTTTCTCCTTTTAACATTAGTATAACAAAAATACTAGAATCGTGTTCATTTCTGTTCCAGTAAGTTTCTCAGACAGCCTACATTTTTTGGGACAGAAAGTTACAAGGTAAAAAGACTCAAATTTTTCGAAATTCACTTTTCTTATCTCTACCTATGGGAATAAATTGTATCTTACAGGCTTTTTCTGAAAATCAAGTGAGAGAAAACAAACATCCAGCATTGTTCCAGAAATACAGTAGGCACTCAATAAATTTGTGACTCTCCCTGCTTTCCTTAATTGGCATGGGGGGAAAGAAAGAACAACTTCCTGGGCTTCGGACGCCTTGCAGAATGCTGGAGTGGTTTCTTGCTCTCTGAAGTGCAACAGAGAGAATAAAGTATAACTGTTTAGTCTCTTTAAAAAAAAAAAAAAGGAAAGAAAGAAAGAACAACTTCCTTTCTCCATTCACTGTCAGAAAGGGTATGTTTCCCACTCCTCTCTTCTTGCTCAGAGATTGGGACCAGTCCCATGGGTACTGATGTACTCGCTTCCTCCCATTGCCGTCAGGGCTTCCCTCAAATCCTATTGCTGAGAAGGACGTTTGCAAAGTTGCATAGGACCTAAGGTTCTGCTGTCTGTAGGATCTCACAAGTAATTGACAAAAATGACACTTATTTGACAAGTAAAAAAGCCATCTGCCAAATCCATCATTAAATGGCGAAGTCTCCAGGTCTCTTGTGCTTAGTTAGAGAAGGAAGGACCATCTGTTTTCAGTGAAACATTGAATGGAACTGCCAGGCTGGAAGGTGAGTGAATGCAAAGGTACAGCTATTAGTTCGGTTTCCCTTCCCTGATGCAGAACACACGGACACCCTCCTCAGCCTGGGCTATTAGGAGGTTATTTATATTCTAATCGCAAGCCATTAAAATGTTGCATTTATATTCTAATTACAGGATATTTTTTTTTTTTTTGTAAACTCATCTGTTTTCCAGGGGGGACTGAGGTTTCAGGGGAAAGAAATGGGCAGTGGTCTGAAGCTTTGGTCACAACAGGACCCAGTGCGCAGAAATCAACATGAGAAAAGGTGCCTGAGACACAGAAACCACTGACCCCCTGTGGGTGTGTCAGGGAACGCTAGGCAGAAGTGCAAAGAAAAGGGTATATTTTTCATTGTAACTGAAAACAGCAGGTCACGGAGGATTGGACAACAGCTTTAAGAAACCAGCAGTACCATACACCAAGCACCCTTGAAGCCCTTCCCCCAGGCCAGACCCCCAGACTGTGCCTTGTACTACAGACACTCAGATGGGAAAAAAGTGAAACACATGTACAAATCAGTGTTTTAGGAAAAAGGATTTTTGGATCAATGACTAGAATGAGTAAATGCATGTTTGTAGAATGTGTTAGAGACCTCAGATAAGATATTGGAAGTTGTTAAGTTCACATAGAAGTACTATGCTCAAAAAATATGAATTGTGTCACTTCTTTTTTTTAATTTTTATTTATTTATGAGAGAGAGAGAGACAGCACGAACAGAGGAGGGTCGGAAAGAGAGGGAAACATAGAATCTGAAACAGGCTTCAGGCTCTGAACTGCCAGCACAGAGCCCGACGCGGGGCTCGAACCCACTAACCGTGAGATCATGACCTGAGCAGAAGTCAGAGGCTTAACCGACTGAGCCACCCTGGTGCCTCTGAATTATGCCACTTCTAACATCATGTACATGCTTCGCTGGCTTTATGTAGGGAATTTTCTCTTAGCTCTCTCATCTTTTCCATTTGTGTGTGTGTGTGTGTGTTTATGTATGTATGCTCTACTAGGAATATAATGAAAAACAATAAAACATACTGGATAAGGAGTTGAGAAATCCATGTTAGATATTTGGCTTTGCCACTGATGAGCTAGGTGGCCCTTGGTAGATTCCTTGGGGAGATCCCCTCTGACATGTTGCTCTGCCCATGGAGATCGGATAATTCCCTTCCTTCTGTTACCAAGATGGCCAGGCTTGGAGAATGTTGCTGTATTGTAGTGACTCGCCAGCATGTCTATCTTCCCTACCGTTCGTGAGTTCCTTGAAGGCAGGAACCTTATTTTCTTATGAGACAGTGAACTTCATGAGAGCAAAGACCATGGCTGTTCTTGGGTACCTTTGGATCCCTCATCTTCAACAGAGACCTGGCAAATAGCAGAGTTCAAGGCCCTGGGTCTGCTCCCCATGCATCCCAACATGGTCTTTGTCCAAGTGTTTCCAGGACTGATCTCCACTGATGCCTTTCCACACTACCCTTTCCGCCTCTTTATAACATTTGCCATCATGTATCATTGTCTTATGTATTCACTTGTGTCATTTTTTTTTAATTTTTAAAAATGTTTTATTTATTTCTTAGAGAGAGAGTGTGTGTGAGTGGGGGAGGGTCAGAGAGAGAGGGAGACACAGAATCCCAAGCAGGCTCCAGGCTCCAGGCTCTGAGCTAGCTGTCAGCACAGAGCCCAACTTGAGTCTCGAACCCATGAACCACGAGATCATGACCCGGGCAGAAGTCGGACACTCAACCGGCTGAGCCACCCAGACGCCCCCCTTGTGTCTTCATTTTCTTTTCCCCTCAGACTAGAAACTATATGAGGTCAGGGAGCATCTCAGCCGTGTTCATTATTTACCTGCAGAATTTTGAAAAATGTCTAGTTTACAAATATTTGCATAATGAATGAATCTGTTAACTGAGAAGCTGACTAAAGGCTCAGGTATTGCTGATTCAAACACAATAAGTTTATAATCTCTGACTTGAGGAAAAGGGGAAACGGTTCCTTTAACAGATACCTGACATCCACAGATATTTGAAGACGAATGCCTTTAGATGGGTGGTGATGATTTACCCTCTGCTAGAAATACCGGGTGGTGTGCACTTACTGCCAGTGTCTTTATTGCTCAGCTGACCATATAGCACTGCTGTGTTGCAGTCCTACATTTTAGAAACACATAACAAAATGCTATTATATGAAATGGTATCTACACATCACAATTTTATATTATTGTTGTTGTTGTTATTTGATATCTCATTATCCCTGCTGTTAACAATCAGGCATACCTGCCTGATTTTTTTTTTAAGTTTATTTATTTATTTTGAGAGAGAGACCAATAGAGTGTGCAGGTGGAGAAGAGGCAGAGACAGAGGGAGGGAGAGAAAGAGAATCCCAGGCAGACACCGCCAGTGCAGAGCCCAATGTGGGGCTCGAACTCACAAACCACAAGATCATGACTTGAGCCAAAGTCAGATGCTTAATTGACTGAGCCACTCAGGCGCCCCTACCACTGCCTTTTTTTTTTTTAGAGAGTAAGGTTATAAAAGGACACTTAGATATAGAGCCAACAATACAATCAAGTTGGATAGAATCTAGGATTTCGTCTATTATGGTAATGCCAGCCTAATATAATGTCTGCAGATCTGAATTATTTTAACCTAAGTATTTCAAATAAATGAGTTACCACTGTATTTCAAGAAGTAAAGCTCTGTATACAGTATTTCCAAATTTGTCATTATAAAAGCCTTGGAGGAGGATGTATCTCACACTTGGTTTCCAAATCCAGCATTGAGATCAGGGTAAAATATAACAAATATGAAGCAACACAGATTTATTCAAGAACCTGAGAACTTGGTAAAAGAACACAACAAGAGGAAGTATGAAAAGAAGCCATTAGATGCTCCAAAAAAAATGAATAAATGAGTGATGGCTAAATAAACAAATAAATAAATGGCTAAAATTATAATAAAATTTTGGTTAAAAGTTGAAAGCCAATTAACTTTGAATCTAAAATAGTAAAAGTAACGATAGTACTAGCACTGTGATTGAAGCAAACCAAATTCCTATTAAAAGGAGTCTGCAAAGCAGAGTTCAATACATAATGTTTCATGAATATAATTTTTTTTTTACCTGTTAATAAAACTGACTCTGCAAGAATCAAAATTCAAAACTCAGACCCATTTTCTTTGGATTTCATGTGAATCTTATGTAGCTATGTAATTCAAATCAATTTAACTCATGTTTTTAAATCACTTCCTGGAAGCAAATTATCTGGGTTAGTGTAAGTTGTAGCTTCTTTGAATTTCTCTCCATATGATAAAATGTGTGAGCTGATTAGAAACTGTCTTTTGGTCTTTGGCAAAGTAATTATCAAAGCCCTTGAATGTGCTACAAAATGAGAAGTGTTAACTGCTAATAAGCCTGGTAGAAAATGTCATGAAAGTTTAAAGTTTCGTCACATGTTGGTTTCCAATGAGCAAAAGAGCAATCAAAATGATATTCATATTCCAGGACTTCAAGTTGCAATACAGAAACTGAGCATTTTCTGGACTGCTGTGTGTTAAAATGTACCCTGTGGATATTTATCCAATTGAGGACAACTTTGCTCTCATTTACAACCTAGGCCGGAGGATAGCAGTTGGAGGACATGGGCCATCGAAATGACTCCTTCACTCTCTAAATTCTTAATAAATTCTGTTTCTTGCAGTCTAGTGGCGGAAGTTTGGAGGCCTCCACTGCATCTCCTCTGCACTACTGACACAGGGTTAAGAAGCCCAGACTCTGGAGTGCCACTGTCTCCATTCCAAGCCACACTACAGCTTACTAGTTGCAAGACTGACTAATTACATCTCTGTATCTTAGCTTCCCCTCTTACCAAGTGATGACAGTGCCTACCACAGAGGTTTGCTATGGGGCTTAAATGAAACAATGGTGTTTGGCACATAAAACACTTCCAATAGAGATAAATGAGTATTATTCATTCCCTCATGGTGGTTACAGGAAGCATGTGTTGCTCACAACTAGAACTGAAAGCTACTTTCAGAAGGATACAAAATCTGAGTTTAGAAAAGATGGTGTTACTGAATACACAGTACTACTCCAGGTCTCCAGAAGATTGTAAACAGAATTCGAAACTGTTGGAGACGTCAGACGTCCCTGATCCAATTCCCTGATTGTGTAAGTGGCATAACTGGGACCCCAACTGTGATAACAGCCAATTAGCTGTCAAGCAGAGCAATGAACCCAGGAGTCCTGAAGACCTAGCCAATATTTTTGACATAGGCATATTAAAGCAGTAATAATTCCTTGTTGTTTTGAGTAATTATTATTTTAACTATTTTTTAAAGTTTGTTTATTCATTTTGGGAGAGAGACAGAGCGAGTGAGTGGGGGAGGAGCAGAGAGAGAGGAAGAGAGAGAGACTCCCAAGCATACTCCACACTGTTAGCACAGAGCGAACAGACACTGGGCTCGAACCTGCAAACCATGAAATCATGACCTGAGCTGAAGTCAAGAGCTGGACGCTTAAGTGACTTGAGCCATGCAGCTAATTGCTTTTTAATGAAGTGTCTGGATAGAAAAGCAAGTGCACTTATTTTGTATTCTTCTTCACACAGAAGAATAGGTTTTTGAGAAAATTAGCACCTTTGCCTCCAATTTCAGGGTTTGCAACAGGAAGAAGTTTAAGATCTCAGCTTCCTGAGTAGTCCCATAATTAGAATGCCAAACTCCCAGTTTTCTAGGGAGAGTCCAGTTTATGCCTGTTGCCCTGTTGCCCCATTGAATTAGCATCCCATTTCACTCTCAAAAATATCCTAGTTTGGACAACGAATCATGATCTCCCTGTCCCAAATGCAATCTCAACAAAAGTAATGGCAAGTAAAGTTACCGAAACTCCTTCCTAGGAGAACAGGGAGAAATCCCATTTCTCACATCCTTTAAAATAGAGGGTTAAGAAGAAAGCATCTGTCAGTAATCATTACAGTAAATATCCCAATCTTGTTTACTACTATGTACTGAGGTATTAAGCATTTACCATGAGCAATGATCTGAGCTTAATGTGTTACATTCATTTTCCTCCAACTCTATGAGGTAGGTGTTTTATTTTCACTTATCAAGTAAGAACATTAAACAAAGGATATAGAACAGGATATGGTAGGAGCCAGGATTTAAACTCAGGACAGGCTGGCTCCATGGTCTGTTCTCTGCTCTGCTGTACTGTTTATTCTTCAGTACATTTTGTACATGGACTGAAGAGTTCATAAAGTGGTACTTTATGTAAAAGGTTCTCTGAGCTTAGGGAACCGCTTTCTAAAGAAAGGGGAAGAACTGGGCCTAAGTCTTGAGATTTTCATCTTTTTCGTTTTATTCTATAATTTATGGTGAAATAAAATATGTATCTCAAATGTCCCTTTATGGTAATATCTCCAAGGGAGAGCTGGCACGTAGCTGCTTTTTCCCACCCTTCACTGTACGTCATGCATCTACCAGGCACTAGCAAGGAGAAATCATGAGAAATGATGAGGCCAACTCAGATCACACCCAGCATTTCACCACCTCGCTCCACCCTTCCTTTGCAGTTACATCACTTTCCTTGGGGCCCAATGAACATTGTTTTTCTCTCTGTTAGAGGGGCAATCCAACCATGTGAAAGAAATAGGAGAATGGGAATGAATGAACGTGTGTGTGCACGCGTGCGCAAGTTTTTTAAAAAAAGGCAACAGTAATTTAGATCATTTAGTTTCTGTCCAATGTAGAAGCAGTGTGTTGAATTGATTTACCCCTCGTGGCTCCTTTCAGGATTTCAGACTTTCAGAAAGAAGGAATTTGGTGACCCAAAATAGCTTTAAGGTATCTATTCTAATACAACATTTGGGGAAAAAAAAAAAAGGGGAGGGTGGGGAAGAAAGAAAGAAAAGAGCGGGGAGAGGGAGAAAGGAAACTTTGTAATAGAGAATAGAAGCTCTTTTAGGTGTCTATTTCTCTGGTAAATCAAATTTTGAAAACACCAGGGGGCTGTGGATTTAGAAATAGTTCAAGAGTGGTAAGAAACGCCCATTGGTAACAATGAGAACTATTCCATGTATTTACTGAACAGCTTCTACCATTGGATCATTAAGGCATACTTGAACTGTGAGGTCACTAATGTTGTGTAAGTCTAGAATTCATGAAGTGATCTGTTCCTTAAAGGAGTTCTGACATGTCTTGGCAAAAACTTTCCCATGCTATGGGTTGATGCCACTCTGTGTTCTTAGCTCAGATATGTAAATCAGGTCATAGCATGAATAAGGTATATTAGATGCCTAATATTCTGATATAAGGTAAGAGGGGAATGAGATTATTTAAACGACCATGTTTATCTGATGGCCATCTTTTAATGAAAATTCTTTTCGATCTACTAAAAACTATTATTAAATTATCAAATGTAGTTTTGTCCTCTGAAAGACAAAAGAGTAGTGTTTAGACTAGCTGAAGAATCCATTTGAATGATGTAAACAAATATGGTCTTGTTGTCATCTCTGGGTCCTTCTGAAAACCCTGCATACAGAGTTCAGATTGGGAACCCCAAGAGGGCGATCAGCAGTGAAAAGGAGCTCCCCACTGGGTCAACTCGTTTCCCAACACCACCCTGTGAGGCAGGGCCACAGATCCTGCTCCCAAATTACATCACTCTCTCCTCTTGACCTTGGATGCCAGGCTAAATCCTTCCATTCTGCAATTGGATTTTACATAACATGGTTGAATAATGAAACTTAGAACCAGCCTGAGAGGAATGTATATCATATCTTCTGACTTCTTTTCTTTGTAACATTATTCTGTAAGATGCAATCAAACACAATCTACCTGTTCTGTGCAATGATTGCATTTTAAAAATTGTGCTGATCATTCATGTGGAGCTCGATACAGAATAGAGGAGCCTGTAGATGCAATCTATGAAGGACATTAACCACATTTTCAGTGCTTTTATTTTCATATTTTACACAATTTAACAATTTAAAAGCCACTAAATTGGATAATAACTAACATATATGAAAATATATGTGTATATACACATACACATATACATTGTATATATATACACATGAAATATATATGTGTATATACATATACATATATACATATACATTGGAGCAAATACATACACATATATATTTGGAGGCCAATATATATTTTTTTGTTTCTTTGCATTAGGTACATTCTTTGTATTATGAACCTTAAGTTCATCTAATGATTAGGAAAGATGTGGTATGATCTATGGTACTATTTACAAGAATCTGCTATTCAGCCCTAGCATTCATTTAGAACTTCCATTTATGTGCCATAAAAACAAAGGTTATCATATGATTAAAGGTAACCAACAAATTCTTTGGTAAATAGCACTAGATTGCATTTGGATGGCAAGAGGAAATTGGAAGGTAAGGACTAAATGCCGGAAGGGTTAAATGCAATGAATGACATTGCTGAATAATATAGCTGACATTATCAAGCACTGTTTATCATCAATGTCATTTACAATTCACCACACACTTCTTAATAGGAATTAAATGAATGTTTTGGAGAATTTCAGGATAAGTTCATTGTACGAAATAAAAAATACTAGCTTGGGTCCAGTGATATTTTTGCCCTTTTGAAGCAATGGGGTTGATATTTTCTAGCACTAATGCTATGTTTATTCAGGTCTTAGGTTATCATTTCATTGATTGTTATTCAGTTCTGTGAATGATCGCTATGCTTTTGAAAGACATTATGCCTTGCTTATTGCCTTTTAAATAGAAATGAAAACAATTAGAATACAAGACATGTGACATAATGATTGATATGTAGAAAACAATGAGAATTTATCCTTATAGAAAAGTATGTAGATGACAAATTGAAATATATTTCCTAGTAGAATAAAACTATAAATAATAAGTGGAAAATAAAATATATACCAGTGAGAAGTGATAAAGTTTGGAGTTTATTTTGCCAAAATCTTTTTTTCTACAGAAAGCAACACAAGTTTTGTGCTCCCACTTTGATTCCAATCCATTTTCTGGACTTAAGGAATAAAATACTTCTACATTGGAGCAAAGTTTCTTCTTAACTACACCCGAGTTGATTTCAAGATAGGTAGGTAGAATACAGAGACAGTGAAATGGGAACTATGCTACTGATTTTCTGAATATGAATTTATCTAAAAAATATAATTCTTTAAAAATTTTTTAAAATGTTTATTTATTTATTTTGAGAGAGAGAGAGAGAGAGCAAACAGGAGCAGGAGAGGGGCAGAGAGAGAGGAGGGGGAAGAGAAAGAAAGAATCCCAAGCAGGCTCCACACTGCCAGCACAGAGCCTGACATGGGGCTCATACTCACAAACTCTGAGATCATGACCTGAGCCAAAATCAAGAGTCGACACCACCCAGGTACCCCTCAAAAAATATTATTCTAATAGGATGTCATAGACTGACTCACAAGGTTCTAAATAATATATCTGGTTGAAGTAGTGCTGAATATTGCTCATTAACTGGCTCACTAATGCCAGAATGTGCAGGAACGTACTTCAGAGAGAATAAGCAATTGGCTTGGCTCAGAAGTGACTTTACAAGGGCTCAAAAGTTGATAGCTTAGCCTCAGTAACTCATATGTTCTCCTTATTTAAGTAAATTACCTGTAATGTACTGATTATATGTGTTAGCTACACATGGACAATACCGCAATCAACCTGTATCAATTAGTGCCATTTGGTAAATTAAGCTGGTAAATGCAAATAGTAATAATGTCATTATAATGACAAACTAGTTTCTTGCAGCAACAGTATGATCAGAAAATTTACTGTGTCTTAACAAACAGACTTTTGGGATGAATGATTTTCTTTTTACGTCAGCTCTAGTGGAAATGTGTTACCATGACAGACATGCTTATTTCCTATCTTCAGCATTTTTTAGTCCAAAGTTTATAGCTGTATCTACATATCTTGTGCAATGAGGTGCAGGAGTCAGCATTTTGACATGGAATGGTAGGACTTCCTCAATCATCAACCAGACAAAGTCATATCTTTTATACACTATCCACCAACATAAGAACACAAAGAGGATATTCTAAATGCTTTGAGGAAGGAAAGCTAAAATCAAACTTTTTAATATCTGCCTATTTTAGGAAGAGTCCAGATAATTGTGGTTTTAACTTAGCTTACTACCTGGCTATTTTGAGAACTAGATAAGTGGTTTTATATAGATATATTTCACCTGGCATTCCCATAAAAGGAAGGTAATATATTTTGGATGGTCACTAAAATTACCTGTGATGTTATAAATGCCTATTGCTTATACTAGCCAAGGATTATTGTTTAAGAAAGAGAATACCAAGTAAGTGCCAATCCAAGCTCATAAAATCAGTGTGATTTAATGGTGCTCTGGACTGGACCAACTACTGATCATTTTCACCAGTATATTGTACACAGCGGGGTATCAGCAGGGACTTGGCATCTTAATTCACAAAGACAGGAACATCTTTTTTAAATTGCAGCTTTATTTCTCAAAGGGACTTATAACAAATGCCAACTGAGTTCATTTTTGCCTAAGAAGATCTGAATCTTTCTAACCCAGAAGTCTAGGATTGCATTGTGTGCCCAGTAAGACAAAGGTGGGTAAGTGTTAGGAAAGAGAAATTCCTTTCTTGCATTTACCATCTTATAGCCATTAGAGTGATGAGAGAAGGTGAGGAAAGATTAGGAGGGTAGGATTCACAGGTTCTCAGGACAGAATATGTACAAGAAAATTTGTGTCTGAGCAGGTAGGATATGGGCTGGAGCATATCTAGTACTATGAAGAACAAGATAAAATTCCACAGACTTGGGCGTTTACAATACTTCTTCCTCTTTGTTTAATCTTTCCCACACTTTTGGTTAAGATTCTATTAGCAAGTCAAAGGGAGTGAAGGTCGTGAGGGACTCGTGGAATGCAGTACTGTACCTCGGAGGAGGGTGGATACGGTGAGTTTCTGTAGGAAAGGCACACAGTCAGCACCTCTGAAGGGAAAAGCGATACGCAGTGGCCACAACAGGCCAATTAGGAATACGTATCAGCAAATTAACTTTTCCCTAGGCTTTGGAGTAAATCTTTCCTAGAGCCTAGGAAAGTGGTGGAGTGATAGGAAAAGGGCCTGAAAACCAGCCAAAAGGAAGTCTCCTGGGCTTCATTAAAATAAGCTGAGGGTAAGAAGCTTTTGGGGTGTGAAGAGATGAGAGGAGCTGGGACTTAGTGGCTAATGAGTGAGGGACTAAGGGACGGGGAATTTGTGCCATCTGGATCAGCGGCTGCTTTGCTGGGGTGCTCTGGGAAACTCGCTTCATTTCTCCATTCCTCTGGCACCTTGCCTTTAAAGCAAGCTACTCTGACTTAGCTCACATGGTGGCTGTGACAAACAGATGATAAAAGCGAGCTGGAAGACTTTTGCAAATATACAAAAATTATATAAACGTGAAAGAGAAGCATGACTGCTGGAATATGTTATGTAAGTTTGACATGCATTTTATTCCTTTTATATTCATAAACCCAATGATCCTGGGCTTGTATGACTTATCTAAAGGACTGAAAACCTTCTGAGATTGTTGCTACATTAGAAGCAAATTAAAGGTTTACAACACATGATAGCGCTTTCTGATAGAGTGGGGCCAGGGAGAGAGGCAATGAGACAGTATTGATTTTTTGTCCAGTAATTCCTTGGCTCTGGAGAGTTCAAAAATGATGTTAAACCCCAGCAATTTTTCTCTTCCATTTGTTTTGTATTCTTGGCCATATAAATGTACCTGTATATAGGGTATGTGCTTATTTAAAAAAAAAAGAATGCCCTATAATATCATCCATACTTCTCCTATATGTCACTTACCTAATTTAAAGTAGATTTAACTCAGAAACTGTAGTGTTTCCCTAGCACACATGCATATTAGCTTCCAGACTTTGACAGAGTGAAAGCCTAATAAAAAATCACCGTGAAGCATTTGAATATTTATCTGTGGTCAAGCCGCAAATTTGGCTCTGTCTAGAAATCTCTAACAAACAAGGTGGACTGTACAAAAACTCTGACTGGTAACATTGTTTTCACTTCTAAATAAGACAGCATGTGAAAACAGTGCTTGGCAATTTTGTTATTAGTTTAGTTGTGGAGGTTCAGGGTGGCTCTTGTAATAAAAAGGGGTATATTCTTCTTAATCTTCCTACATCACTCCTTCAGTCTTGATTTCTCTAAGACACCCCTTCTATATAAAGAATGGGTTGAATTTTGCCATTTGATTCTAATTATGTGAGGTTCCTGCTGAGTGAAGCTAAAGTTAATTACCTGAATGCCTATTAGAGTGGGTTCGTTTCAATATAATTCTGAGAAAAAGAGAAAGGACTCATTCTGACTCATACTTGATCCTTCACCTTGAACTTTCCAGTTGCTCAGAAGCAACTTTCTGGTCTGGAGGGAAAAAATGGCTGCAGGAAAAGTGACTAGGCTGTTTATTAAGGAACAAATTTATTAGTGCCATGTACAAAGTAGAAAGAATACTTTCTGGAATAAATAAATTCTGGAATTAATAAAAGGAGAACAATGAAAATGTGTACATATGTGCATATGTGTGTGCTTGTGAGTGTGTGTCCAGGAACAAGAAAAAAATGTATTAATCCCAACTCATTACCCTGTTAAACAGAAAAACTGTTGCCTTAGAAGTAACCTAAAATTATGCAAAATAAATCTAGGCTGACTTACTCTATAGTATATTCTTTACAGTCATTCAAAAAATTAATAATTATACATGGAAAAATAACTGACACTGTCTAGATCTAAGCAGAAAAGTACACTGACATTGGAAAGTTTGTGAAATACAGTGGTTTAATGGTTCTAAAAATAAAAGAGGGAAGAATGCTGATGAAGGCAGCAATGGGCTGATTGTTTTCCTTTAAAAGAATAAAATTTGAGAGTGGCTCAGTCTGTTAAGTGTCCGATTTCAGCTCAGGTCATGATCTCACGGTTCATGGGTTCAAGCCCCGCATCATGCTCTGTGCTGACAGCTAGCTCAGAGCCTGGAGCCTGCTTCAGATTCTGTATCTCCCTTTCTCTTTGACCCTCCCCTGTGCATGCTACCTCTCTCTCTCAGAAAAAAATTTTTTAGAAAATTTAATTTTGTAATTATATTATTTAAGGTTGGTCGATCTTTTGATCTTGGTCCCGTGTTTGTTTGTTTGTTTGTTTTGGACCTAAGACATGGTCAGTGTAGTAATTTACAGATAAAAAAACATATACCAAAAATATTGACTTCTCAACATGGACTCAAATACAAGTTTCTATATTCCAGACTTGCTATTGTTGAGTTGGGATATACATTGGGCTAATCCATACTCTTCCTTCTAGTGATGAGAATCCTCAGGCTGGTGGCATATAGGACTACTTGCAAAGATAAGAAAGGGGAGAGGGTGACATGTTTCTTAAGATGGCTTTGTAGAATAGGTCAGGAAAATTATATGTTCCTCCTAATAGAAAATACTTCCCTGCCGTTTCCAAAATTTGAGAGGCAATTGGAGCAAACATTTCTCTTTAGAAATAGAAGTGGTAACAGCTTTATTTTGTTTTAGATTTCACCAAGTCCTTTCTCATATTCTGGAGGTTAAGCCTATTCATTGGTTACCCATGTTTTAATGCATTTTTCTTAAATCAGATTCACATGTAGCTAAAGTTTATGTAGAGAGAATAGAATATTTGATTGGGAGATGAGGGTGAAGCTCGGGGTAGTGAACGAAGAGGAGACCTGTTTATTTAGGACAATGAAAATACTAGCTTGACTTTTACCCTTACACAAATCCCCTTTTTCCTCCTCTTTCCTTCTCCTTTGTTTCTGGTATTGTCACATCTGATTTCTGATGTTCCCAGAAGTAGTTACAGCTTATCCATACAAAATGCCAAGAGCCTTCAATGTAAAAACTTTCCTGTTTAAATTCTATAAGAAGCAATATATAAAGCCAAATCAGAACAGAATTTTTTCATGTTTATTTACTTTTTGAGAGAGAGTGTGTAAGTGGGGGAGGGGCAGAGAGAGAGAGAATTGGACAGAGAATCTTTTTTTTTTTTTTTACAAATAGTTTATTGTCAAGTTGGTTTCCATATAACACCCAATGCTCATCCCCACAAGTGCCCCCCTCCATGCCCATCACGCTCCTCCCCCTCCACACCCATCAGTCCTTAGTTTGTTCTGAGCATTCAAGAGTCTCTCATGGTTTGCCTCTCTCCCTTTCCCCCACCATTTCCCCCCTTCTTCTCCCCCATGGCTCTCCGTTAAGTTCCTCCTAATCCTCCTATATGTGCAAACATATGATATTTATCCTTCTCTGCCTGACTTATTTCGCTCAGCATAACACCCTCAAGGTCCATCCATGTTGCTACACAAGGCCAGATTTCATTTTTTCTCATGGCCATGTAGTATTCCATGGTATAGATAAACCACATCTTCTTGATTCATTCATCTGTTGATGGACACTTAGGCTCTTTCCATGTTTTAGCTATTGTGGAGAGTGCTGCTATGAACATTGGGGTACATGTGCCCCTATGCATCAGCATTTCTGTATCCCTTGGGTAAATTCCTATCAGTGCTATTGCTGGGTCCTAGAGGAGTTCTATTGTTAGTTTCCTGAGGAACCTCCACACTGTTTTCCAGAAGGGCTGTACCAGTTTACATTCCCACCAACAGTGTAGGAGGGTGGCCGTTTCTCCACATCCTTGCCAGCATCTAGAGTTCTCTGATTTGCTCATTTTAGCCACTCTGAGTGGAGTGAGGTCGTGTCTCAGTGTAGTTTTGATTTGTGTTTCCCTGATGAGGAGGGATGTTGAGCATCGTTTCATGTGTCTGTTGGCCATCTGGATTGGACAGAGAATCTAAAGAAGGGTCCACATGGTCAGTGCAGAGCCTGATGCGGGACTTGAGCTCACAAACCGTGAGATTATGACCTGCGCTGAAATCAAGAGTCATATGCTTAACCGACTAAGCCACCCAGGTGCCCCAGAACAGAATGATTTTAAATGGAATTTAAGATGACTATGAGTGGAATATAGATTTAAGAATTCTTCTGGTACCATTAGGTAAACAAAGTTGCCTTCTAACCAATAGAATTTGCAAAATTTCTAAATATGCTGTTAGACACTATTGTCAATTTTCTAGGCTCAAGTTTAGAATGTATTTTTCAATTTTTGTGAAGGTTATACAGGCACTTAAGGATAGAATTAGTTTCTACCCACGCCCTTATCTCTGGGAGGATGATTCCTAATTGCCATCTCAAGCTTGAAGAGGCTAAAATGTCTCACTCCCCTTCCATCTTCTGCTCACTTCTGTGCCCAGGCTTGCTCCTGCTCAGATCTCAGCAAAAGAGTTCTGCTCTGTCCCCTCAGCCAGGAAGTAACAACTGCTGTCCTCAGGATGGCACTGCCTGCCTCACCTCCCACCGCTGCCATCGGCTCCAGGCAAACAGGATGGCACCCCCCTTGCAGGGATGCTGACCGGCTGTGCAGTTAGCCAGATCCCAGCTACTCTGCACAAGCTCTGGGTAATAAAAATAAACATTGAAGGAGCAACCTAAATCAGCAGTCTAGTTCTTACTTACAGGTAATGAGATTCACTTCTTATCTAACAGACACTCAGTAACTATTGTGCTGGCCCTAAGGAACTGGAAGGAGATACAAGTTGCCTCTGCAGGGTTCTTTAATCTTTCACAAATATCTACTGAGTTTAAACACGATGTTCAGTGCTGGGTGGGATGTTGGTGATTCAGAAATGAACAAGACCATCACCGACTTCAAGGAGCTCTTAGTCTGGTGCAAGAGGTGATAAAGGAAACACATATTCCCAATGCTCTTCTACAAATGGATTTACAGGTGGTGCAGTATATTTATTTTTATTTAGTTCATATTAAAAATCTGTCAAACTTTGCCAAAATGGTTGTGACTTACTTCGTCAACGGTTGGTGTATGTCTTTTGCATTTCCGTGATAATGAAGGATGTTGGATATCTTTTTACTAGCTCATTAACAATATCTTTTTCAAGTTTCAAGCACGACTGAGCATCTCACGCTGTCTGCAGGGAGGCCAGGGAGGTAAAAATCTCTCTGAGGGTTGCAGACACTGGATCTGAGTCCAAAGAGAAGTAGGTTGTTTTCACAAACATTTATAGAGTATCTTCGTGGTACATGCCTCACTAGTCCATTGTTTTTTGTTGTTGTTGTTGTTGTTTTGTTTTGTTTTGATTTTTTATTTTTAGGAGAGAGAGAGAGAGAGGCAGCATGAGCAGTGTAGGGTCAGAGAGAAAGGGAGTCACAGACTGAAACAGGCTCCAGTCTCCGAGATGGCAGTCAGCACAGAGCCCGACGCGGGGCTCGAACCCACGAACCGCGAGATCATGACCTAAGCGAAAGTCGGACGCTTAACTAACTAA
Source organism: Proteles cristata cristata (assembly GCA_017311185.1). Lineage (NCBI taxonomy): Eukaryota > Metazoa > Chordata > Mammalia > Carnivora > Hyaenidae > Proteles > Proteles cristata. The sequence continues at coordinate 297,787 of JAESUZ010005288.1, forward strand.
GCCACCCGGGCGCCCCTGGTTTTTATTGCTGATTAGCACTCCATTGTATAACTATACCAGGATTTGTTCATACATTCTGTTGATGGACATTTGGGTTATAGAAATAACTAAAAAGTTTGGGTTGTTTGGATCGTTTCTAGTTTGAGACTATTATGAATACAGCAGCAATGGACGTTCTTGAATAGGCCTTTTGTAGGCATATTTTTTATTTCTACAAATGGATTTACAGGTGATGCAGTATATTTATTTTTATTTAGTTCATAAAAAAGTCTGCCAAACTTTGCCAGAATGGTTGTGACCTACTTCATCAACAGTGTGTGAGAGCTCCATTTACTCCACATGCTCTCCAAAAGCTGGTGTATGTCTTTTGCATTTCCGTGATAACGAATGACATTGGACATCTTTTTACAAGTTCGTTAACAATATCTTCTATTGTGAAGTGTCTTTTTCAAGTCTTTTGCTCATTTTTTTACTGATTTGTCTTCTTATAAATATGTGTGTGTGTGTGTGTATGTGTGTGTGTTCATCAAACAAATATTTTCTCCCAGTCTGTGGCTTGCCTGTTTATGTTAATAATGTCTTTCCATTAGCAGGCTTTTACAATTTTTAATGAGGTCCAATTTATCATTGTTTTATGTTTAGGGGTTTTTGTGAGCTTTCTAAGCAAATCGCACCTACTTCAAAGTAGCAAAAGTATTCTGTATTTTTTTCTGTAAGATTTATGGTGTTAGCTTTATGTTTAGGTTCCAAAATAATTGTGAATAGTGTGACATATTGGAAATGGCATTTTAAAATTCATTTAAAATTTTATTTCAAGCTGTTTTGTTGCTAGAATACAGACGCTGAGTTTTGTATAGTGACCTTGTATTCAGAACCGTGCTAAATTAGCTTGTTAGTTTCAGTAGACTTTTTATAGATTGATTAGAATTTTCTACATAAATAACCATGCCATCTGCAAGTAAGACAGTTTTACTTATAAGTTTTCAATGTCTAGGGCTTTATTTCTTTTTCTTGCTCTATTGCAATGTTTATGAACCTTACTACATTGCTGAATAAAGTGATGAGAACATAAATCTTCCTGCACCTAAATTTAAGGAGGGAAACATTCAGTATTTCACCATTAAGTATGATGTTAGCTGTAGGGTTTTCACAAACAGCCTTCATCAGGATGAGGAAGTGAATTTCTTTTTTTTTTTCAATTTTTAAAATATTTATTTACTTTTAAGAGAGAGAGAGAGGAGAACATGAGCAGGGAAGGGGCAGAGAGAGGGAGACACACACAGAATTTGAAGCAGCCTCCAGGCTCCAAGCTGTTAACACAGAGCCAGAAGTAGGGCTCGAAAGCACAAATCACAAGATCATGACCTGAGCAAAGTCAGACTCTTAATCGACTGAGCCATCAGACACCCCAGGCAGTGAATTTCTATTCTTAGCTTCCTGAATTTTAATCATGAATGGGGGTATGAATTTGTCAAAAGTGTGTGTGTGTGTGCAAATATTGAGATGGCCCCCTACCTCTTTTATTCATTTAATGTGCTAAATTTCTCTGATTAATTGCACTGATTGCATTCCTGGTATAAAAACCTACTTGGACAATTTACTTTTCCTTTTGTATAATTGGATTGATTTGCTATGTTAAGAATGTGGATTTTGTGTGTATATTCATAAAAGATATCGATCTTTATTTGTAATGTCTTTGTCAGATTTTGGTAATAAGATTTTTCTGGGCCCATCAAATGAGTTGAGAAATGTTCTCTCATTCATTGTTTTCTAACAAAGTTTGTGTAGAATTGTGTTTTTTTTTCCTTTAAATGTTTTATAGAAATATTGGTGAAATCATCTGGGGTTGGAGTTTTCCTTTCCAAAGATTTGAGTTCTAAATTCAATTTCTTTACCATATATAGACTTTTCAGATTTTCAGTTACCTTTTTCTTTTTTTAATGTTTATTTACTTTTGAAAGAGAGAGACAGACAGAGTGCCAGTAGGGGAGGGGCAGAGAGGGAAGGAGACACCAAATCTGAAGCAGGCTCTAAGCTCTGTCAGAGCCTGATGCGGGGCTTGAACTCACAGACTGTGAGATCATGACCTGAGCTGAAGTCAGACGCTTAACCTACTGAGCCACGCAGGCACCCCTTCAGTTACCTTTTTAATCTGCTTTAGGAAGATGAGTTTTTCAAAGATTTTATCAATTTTATGTGTTATCTTATTTATTGGCAGAAAGTTGTTAATAATATTTTTATTACCTTTGAATATGTAGCAATATCCACTGTATTCCTGTTGATGTAAGTAATTTGGGTTTTGTCTTTTTTTTGCTCAGTTATCAATTTTATTACTATTTTATAAAAATGATGTTTGACTTTGTTAATTTTCTTTATTATTTACACATTTTCTAATTTATTTTGCTTGTTCTTTATTATTGTTATTGCTTTCTTTATTCTACTTACTTTGGGTATAGTTGGTTTTCCTTTTTCTAAATTAAAAAAATTTTTATTTCACTTAACAGCTAAAGAAGCGAAAAGTGCTTCCATCCTTATACTACAAATACAAATCCTAAAATTAATTGACCTTCTTCCAGTACCTGTTTATTTTCTTCTTCCAGTACAAATAATGAAGATGCTCAAATGAAATCTATTTTCTAACTTTTTAAGACGGAAGCTCTGCTTGGTGGCTTTACATTTTTTTATTTTTTTAAAAAAATTTTAAATGTATTTTTTATTTATTTCTAGGAGAGAGAGAGAGAGAGACAGCGTGAGCAGGGGAGGGTCAGAGAGAGAGGGAGACACAGACTCTGAAATAGGCTCCAGGCTCTGAGCTGGCAGCCAGCACAGTGCCCGACGCGGGGCTCGAACCCATGAACCGCGAGATCATGACCTAAGCGAAAGTCGGATGCTTAACCGACTAAGCCACCCAGGCGCCCCTACATTTTTTTTATTTTCTAACATAAACATTTAATAGTATAACTCTCCTTCTTATAGGAATCTCACAAATTTTGGCATGTTGTATTTCATGTTCATTTTGTTTCTTATGTGTCCAATATTTCCCTTTAGATTTATTCTTAGATCCATAGGCTATTTAATGTACTCTTTAATTTCTAACTGTTTGGAATCATTTCTAGATATTTTATTATTATTTGTATATTTTATTGTTACCGATTTTTAGTTGAATCTTAGGTTGTAAGATTTCAATAATTTGAAATGTATTAAAACACAGTCTATCTTAATGAGTAGTGCAGTGCACTTGAAAGAATGTGTATTCTAAAGTGTTGAGTGTAGTGTTCTAAAATGTCAGCTAGGTCATGTGGGTTGATAACATCTTCCCAATTGCTATATTTAACTAATTTTGCATATGTGTGTTTATTTGTTCTATAAATTACAAGGAGAGGTTATTAAAATCTCCAATTATTATGGATTTGTATTAGTTCTGTCAATCGTTGGCTCATTTATTATTAAAGTCTGTTAATAAGTGAATGCGAGCTCCTGGGTGACTCAGTGGGTAAAGCATCCAACTTTGGCTCAGATCATGATCTCAGGTTCATGGGTTTGACCCCTGCGTCTGGCTCTGTGCTGACAGCTCAGAGCCTGGAGCCTGCTTCCAATTCTTTATCTCCCCCTCTCTCTGTTCCTCCTCCACTTGTATTTTGTCTTCCTCTCTCTCAAAAATAAACATTTAAAAAAATCAGTCAATCAATAAGTGAATGCATATTTAAGTCTGTTTTATCTTTCTGATTAATTTATTCTTTATGATTATGAAGTTCCTTCTTTGTTAATATTTGTACAGTATACATTCTCCATCCCTTTATCTTAACCTGTCTTTAATGTGTGATTCTTGTTGACAGTATATAGTTGAGCTTGCTTTTTTATCTGTTCTATTATAGCTTTTAATTGGAATGTTTAGCAAATTTACATTTAATGTGATTCTTGATATAGTAGGGTCCAAATCTGTCTTATTATTTATTTTATATTTGTCCCATTTGGTTTTTTGCATTTCATTTTGTTTATTTTTGTTTTGGTTTGGGTTTTGCTCTTCAATTCTTGATCGGGTGTTTGTAGAAGATAATTTTTTATTGTTTCCTTTTAATCTGTTGGATTTTTATCTATACCTATAATTTCAGCTAGATATTTTAAACATTCTAAAATTATGATAATGTAACCTAATTTTTCACAAATTAAATGAAAGTTATCTTTGAAATTAATTAAAAGCAAAATCAATATTACACTACTTAGATCACTATATTTACATTTATCTACTCTATCCCTTGAGTTATAAGAGTAATATCTCTCTATATATGATAATTCAATTTGAAATGTTACCATTTTTGTTTTTAACAGTCATTTTTAGAAGAAATTAAGAGACAATAAAAGATAGCTTTTTATATTTACCTATATATCTGTCATTTTCAATTCTCCTTATTCTGCCCTCAGGATCCAAGTTGCAACCTGGCATCATTTTTCTGTGTGTGGAAGAACTTCTGTTAGCATTTCTTATAGGCAGACCTGTTGGTGACATACACTCAGCTTGTATTTATCTGAATATCTTTATTTTACCTTAATTTTAATTTTTATTATTTAAAAAAAATTTAATGTTTATTTATTTTTGTAAGAGAGAGAGAGAGAACAGAGAAGGGGAAGAGAGAGAGGGAGACACAGAATCCGAGGCAGGCTCCAGGCTCTGAGCTGTCAGCACAGAGCCCAATGTGGGGCTTGAACCCATGAACCATGAGATCATGACCTGAGCCAAAGTTGGATGCTTAACTGACTGAGCCAACCACGCACCCCTACCTTTATTTTTAGTGTATCTTTACTAGGTATAGAGTTCTAGATTGACATTTATTTTTATTTTAGCACTTATATGTCATTTCATTATCTTCTGGCCTGTGTCGTTTCTGACAAGAAGCCAGCCATCAGTTCCCATCATTGTTTCTTTTTAAGTAAACATATATGTATGTACATAATGGCTGCTTTTAAGATTTGCTCTTTATATGTGATTTTCAGCAGTTTACTGTGCTGTATCTTGGTGTCATTTTCTTTGTTTATTCTCTTTGCATGTCATTGAGCTTTTGAATCTGTGGGTTCATATTCTTCACTAAATTTGGAAACTTTTTTTCTATTCTTCCTTTGTTTATTCCTCCTGCTCCATTTTCCCACTCTTCCCTCCTTTGAGAAATTCTATTAGAGATGTTAGAAAGCCTGATGCTTTTTCATAGGTCCCTGAGGTTCTGCTCATTTAAAAAAAATTTTTTTTTCTTTTTTGGATTGGGTAATATCTATGGATTTGACTTCTTTCTTCTGACTTCTACAATCTATTTTGAACCCCATCCAGCAGATTTTTCATTTCAAATGTTACACTTTTCTGTTCTAGTATTTCTGTTTTTAACAGCTGTTACTTATCTGCTGATATTCCTCATAACTAGAAGTTCCACCTTTTCCATTAAATTCTTGAGCATATTTATATTCTCTTGCTTAATATCCGTTTTCTAATTCCAACATCTGAGTAGTCTGAGTCTGTCTTGGCTGTCTTTTTTCTTGGTTTTATACCACATTTCCTTTTTTTAAAAAATCATATATAGTAATTAATGGGTTGTACATTCAGCATTGACACTGTGGATAATACACTGTAGAAAATCTGATGTACAGGTTCTTTCATTAGAGGGAGTCATATTTTGTCTGGCAAACAGTTAAATTACTTGGAATCATCTCTGTCCTGTGAAATGTGTTTTGGTTCTTTGTCAGGGCTTGTATGGGCCAGTTTTGTCATTAGTCCTAGGATATGGCTCTTATCTGGGGTATGGTCTTTGCTGATAGGGTGTGGTGCTTTTGGAGTCTTAACTAAATACCCAAGGTTCTGCGAGATGTCTGCCATTCTAACTGGGTCAGAATTCTTTCTTCTAGCATTATGTAACTTCTGTCTCCTATTCTGCTCTCAGCATTAAAGCAATCATTCTCTTTCAGGACTCACAAGATTTTCCTTCTGAATGCATAGGTCAACTTGCAGGCAAGGATTCACCAAAAATGTGTACACAGATTCTTAGGGCTATTCTTCCCTCAGATCTCCCCTTGCCAGGATCCTGCCCTGAATGTCCCAGATGTTTTAGCCGTCCTACTCACTCCTATTAGTCTCCACAGCTCAGCAAAATCACTGTGGTCTGGTTGGGCTCCATCTCCCTGCACTGCAGGTCAGGACATGCCCCCAGGAGGAAGGACAAACATGGGGCTCACCTCATGTTTTCTTAAGGATTGCCTGATGTTCCAGGGTGGAAACCTTTATATATATATTTTCTAGTTTTATAGTATGTCAAGTGAACAAATTGGATAGCATTAAATCTGTCATTGCTGAAAGAAGAAGTCCTATCATTTATTAAGTTTGTATCCACAATGTGTGACCTACAATCCATCAGTGTACGATGCATCTGCATATATGAATGGATGTATGAATAGTGGAATTAGTGGAGAGATGAGTGGAAAAGACTTACTATTCTTTTTCCTAATGTTATTTTTTCTCTTTAATACTTCTTACATTCTCTCTATATTTGTTTTGTTTTGTTTCTTGTGTCACTAGAATGTAAGTGGCACAACATAGCTGTCAAAATGACATTTGTTTGTTTTGGTCACTCATTTATTCTTAGAACTGGAGTAATGATTGGCATATACAAAGTGCTCAATAAATGTCATTAGAGTTAATTGATAGATTTTTAAGGATGATCTGTCTTGCTTTTACAGAAATATGCTTAATAATGAAGTGAAGTCAAGCAGGTACAAAATCTATCAATGGATCATTAATGCTTTTTGGGGAGGGTCATTTTAGAATATCCTGACAACTGGAATGTTCAATATAGCCATATCATTCCCTTTTCTGTTCCTCATTACATATGCCAACTTTCTTCCTCCCTTAAAAATGCTGTTGTCCCAACTCCCTGGAAACCATCTCCTTGTTCTTCCCATGAACAATAGTTCCTTACATGATTCAAAGGTCAAATTGAATACTTCCATTTTAGAGAGGCCTCCCCTGATCTCAAATAGAAGCACTCACATCCCCAGTTTTTATTATAACATTATGCTTGATTTTCTTAAGAGAACATATGCCTGTCTGAATTACCTTATTTTATTTTGACATATTCATTGTCTTATCTATTTCCCCAGAAGATAAACTCTGTTAAGAGCCATACTCTCATGGAGCTTCTTCAAGGTAATGCCCAGAACCTAATATAGTGCTTGGTTCTCTGTAAGCACTCAAAAAGGTTTTCTGATGATAGGTAGGATTCTAAGATGTTTCCTATGATCTCCACCCCTTGGTATTACTCTTGTGATTTCTTATGAAGCACGGTAAAGGGGTTTTGCAGATGTAATCAAGGTTATGAATCAGTTACCTAATCAACTGAGCCCCTTCAAACCAGAGAGTTTTCTCTGGCTGGCAGCAGAGGAGGAAGTCAGAGAGATTCAAGTGCAACAAGGATTTGATGACCCACTGCTGACGTTGAAGATGGAGGGGAGCACCCTTCATCAGAGAGAGAGAGAGAGAGAGAGAGAGAGAGGCCTCTCTGGCAGTAAATAAAGAAATGGGCACCTCAATCTTGTAGCTGCAAGGAACTGAATTCTTCCAATAACCAAATATACTTAGAAGCAGTTATTTCCTAGAGCCTCAAGATAAGAACCCAACCCGGCTGAAACTTTGATTTGGCCTTATGAAAACCTAATCTGAGAGTCCAGTTGAGCCTGTCTGGACTTTTGACCTTCAGAACAGTGAGATAAGGAATGGGCACCATATTAAGCTGTGAAATTTGTAGTGACTTATCATGCAACAATAGGAAACTAATGCAAGCTCTTAATAAATATTTGTGCCTTTTCTTCTGCCCCAGCACAACCTATCAGTCTCATGGATGAATTGTCTCTTCTACAGATATGACAATGGCCTAAGTGTTTGTGATCCATTGACTTCATCCATGATCCATGACTTCATCAAGAATCAGAAATGTCCCTTGACAATCCCTCATCTGCAAAGGATCTCTTTATCTCTGCTCACCTGTCTTTTCCTTCTTGATCATCTCTGGGGAAGAGATGCTTCTTTTGGAGCTTTGTCATTTCACTGGTGATTTTAAACAGAGTATGACCTGCTTTGTCAGAATTTTGCTTCTTCTGCTGTCACCTCTTTTGCCTTGTATGTGCCATTTCCCCATCAGATGCTTCTTCTTTGTCTACAAATAAAAATTGGCAAATATAGCATCTCACTGTGCTTGATTGAATTGTCAGGCTTTTTGAAAGAAGAGTCAACACTCACTTATTCATTTTCTTCATCAACCATTTTCTAAAAGTATAATTTTATTATGTTTTACTAAAATTAAGGTATATGTACTTTATACAAAATCCAAAAAACGTGGGGTATTAAAAAAAAAAAGAGTAAGCCTTCCTCCCATCTTTGTCCCATTGATATCTAGTTCCCCTTCTTAGAGGCAACCATTTGTGTGTGTGTGTAACTTTCCAGGGATAATGTGTGTGTGTGTTTGTGTGTACATGTGCACATACACTACACCCCTCACACACTTATATGTGCACATAGATAAACATTTGTTTAATGCCTAACCTCACATTCTAGCCCCCCACTGATCCTATTTTCATGGAGGGCACCAATACTTTTATGTTTTGGTTTCCTTATTTCATGGCTCTTTGTTAACTTCTCACTTTTCTTAATTTCCTGAAGCACTTGACATTCTCAAAACAGCACCATCATCATGCCACCTCAAACTATTTTTTAAAGTTTATTTACTTATTTTGAGAGAGAGAGGGAGGGAGAACACGAGTAGGGAAGGGGCAGAGAGAGGGAGACAGAATCTCAAGCAGACTCTGTGCTATCAGTGTGAACTCAACTTGGGACTCAGTCTCACGGACGATGAGATCACGACCTGAGCCAAAATCAAGAGTCAGATGCTCAACTGACTGAGCCACCCAAACACCCAATCTCAAACTCTTTTTTAAAAATCCCCATTGTTTTCATAAGAGTGCAATCTTTAGATGGTCCCCTAATTCCCAGATTACTTCTTGCCCATTTATGGCTGCCTCCTTTTCTGCCTCCTATTCTTTCAGTGCTAGCACCCAAGGCTCTGATCTCATGGATTTCTATAGTTTTAACCATTAGTCTATGTGGATGATTGCCAAAGTCATCTTCTTGGATAGCCTCAATGGGTTGGCCAAATTCTAGCTCTTCATTTCAGCAGGCTGTGAGCATTTTCTTCCCAACATTTCCTAACTCTTTAGGATAAGGTTTCTAAAGCTGAATCATACCTCATCTCTTTCTGGGTAGTTGGGAAATGGGAAACCCTAAAAGCGGCGGCTCTTGCTGACATCCCCACTGGCATTAGCTGTTCCACTTAGGCTCCACCCGTAGATTTATAGATAATTCTTTCCTCTCTCTCAGCTCTCACATAACCCTCATTACCAGATACACTCAGCCCTTGGTTTATAATCTCTTCCCACCTGTTCCTTCTTGCTACACTCACCCTAAGTCACTCCTAGATAAAATCTGCTAAATATTCTCAATGCTCTTAAACTCTTTTTCCCCTATTCATTCGGCAAAATTACATTGTCTAATTCAATTCTTTCTTCTTATTCAAAGCCTTAAATGACTCCCTATTGCTTGTAAGATAAAATAAACATTCTTTAGCTTATCATTCAGAGTTGAAAATAATCTGGCTCCAACACACTTATGCAGTCTCATTCCTCACGCATCCCTCCATTTATCTTGCTTTGTGGCTTAACTGGAATTTACCCAGTCCATACCATCCTGTTCTTGAACCTTTCATCATAATATAATGGCTCTCCACACCTCCTTTCCTTTCAATTTCCTGCATCACTGACACTTTTTGAAAACCTGTCATCAATTCAAGACTAAGTAAAATGCCTCGTAGATGACTAAGTATTTTCTGATGTCATCCTTCTGCTATGTCATTATGGGCATTGTGTGGATGCTGATTGCTTATGTGCAAGGAGAAGAACCAAACCTACTGAACACCTAGAATGCACTGGTCACTGTGCTAGGCACTGTCATCTCATTGAACCTTTATAACTGTGTAGTGCTATTGTATCAACCCAAGGTCACACAACTAGGTTATGGAGCAAGGAACTCATTCCATGTTGCCTTAATTGAAAAATGAAAGCAAAAATAAATAAAAAATAAATAAATAAAAACCCAGGAATGGAGTAAACAAAGAATAAAAGGATTCTGTGTGTCTTGTTCCATTTGAAACTATGCTAATGGCACTGATAAGGTCAGGTCATATTGCAGTACTTCAGGGATGTGTCCGATTTCCACACCTATATCTGCAGTTCTTTAGGGCTACTTCCTCTTACTCCTTTTCCTGGTTCATTTGTATTCATCATCCAGGTCTTAAATGAAATATAATTTCTTCAAAAAACCTTTCCTCACCTGCCCTTTATCCCCACCCAGGTGTGGTGCTTTGTTAAGTATTCTTGTTGTACTTTGTACTTCCCCTGGGTACCATCATTACAATTTAATTAAGGAACTTCTGTAGTTATGTATTTTATTACTTATTGGTATCCAGGAAATTGTTTATTAAAGTACTAAAACATGAACTAATTTAAGGGTGGATACCATATCTCTTTCCTTGACAAGTGTATCACTGAAAATATTCCCGACCATCACTGAAAATATTCTTTTTGTGGTGAACTAATGAATGGATGGATTGGTAGATAAATTAACAATTCTCAGGGCTCTCCTAGTCTAGTGGGGTACCTGGGTGGCTCAGTTGGTTAAGAATCATAGTCTAGATTTCTAAGATTGGCACCCCAAGAATGATAAATACATGAGAGAAAAAGGAGAAAGTTGTAATTGTTTAATATCTTTGTCTTGCTGACTACTAAAGTCACCAGCATACCTCCGGTCCCTATAGATTTTTGCCTTAAATATTCTTTCTTCCTTTTTTCCTTCCTTTCTTTCCTTTTCTTTTTTCCTTCCTTTCTTTCCTTTTCTTTCTTTCTTTTTCCTTCTTTCTTTCTTTCTTTCTTTCTTTCTTTCTTTCTTTCCTCTTTTTAAAATTTATTTCTGAGAGAGTGAGACAGCATGAGCAGGGGAGGGTCAGAGAGAGGGGGAGACACAGAATCTGAAGCAGGCTCCAGGCTCTGAGCTAGCTGGCAGCACAGAGTCCAATGTGGGGCTCAAACCCACAAACCGTGATATCATGACTTGAGCCAAAGTTGAGCCACCCAGGCGCCCCTCTCTCTTTCTCTCTCTAATTCTAGCAAGGAATATGTCTTTAATATGCTTGAGATAGCTGCCTCTGCAGAGTAAGAAAATGTTAAATAATACAACACAACATAAATAATACAAATAATGTCCGTACTACATTGTTAACATTAAACTGATTCATTTAAGGACTGGCAGCATCAAGAGTTGCTTCAAAGAAATTTAACACTTGAAGATACTATAGATAGACAGTATTAATTGGTCTGAATAGTACTTACAACCCATGAGAAATTTGTTTTCCCACATAGCTATTTTCATCTGAGGTTAAACATAAAACATAATGAAAGACCTCTTTGTCTGAGTGCAGCGTGATGCTATTGGAATGGTACCTAGATGTCAAGATGGTATCTCTAACACGGTGGATTTACACAGCACCATGCTTCACAGAAGCCTAATTGTGTTGTTATTTTAAAGACAAGCTTGTGCCAAAGACCTGGCATTCTGCAGAGGATGCCAGATGGTTACCCTGGAAAATCTCTTCTGAGAAACAGGTGGGTGTTCATCTCACTCTCCTGCCCACAGGCAAAGCCTTAGCTCTGTACTATTCAGTGAGGTCTCAAGGAGAAGCCATTTGCTGACAATGGAAAATATTTTTCTTCCAGTGGTTCTCAGTACACTGTAAGCACTCAAAGATACTATTGATTGATCATTTAAGTTTAAAAATCGGTTTCTCCTACTCAATTTCACTCTGAACCTCAGTCTCCAACTGCCCACTCTGCATGTATCTCTTCTTGAATCTCTGCTACTTAAAAGTCAAAGCAGAGCTGTTGATTCTTATCCAGCCTCCCAACGCAGGCCCTGGGCAAAATCAACTCCCATCCAGGGCTTTTCCGGCTCTGTAAATGGTACCACCTTCCACCAAATTGTTTAAGATCAAAATATAGGGGTTGTTGTGGATTACTGTTGCTCTGTAACATCCCACTCAAATCTGCTTCCGAGTTCTGTTGACTCTACCTCCAAAATGTCTCTAACTCAGTCAAAGCCTACTCCCTAATTGATTCAGCTGTAGCCCAACAACATCCTATCTTGCCTCACTGGCCTGTCTCTGTCCACTCTTGTTCCTTTATTTTTTTCTCACTCTTGTTCTTTCAAAGTCCATTTTCACACAGCAGCCTGGGTGAGCCTTGCAACAGTGCAAACCAGACCATTTTACTCCCCTGACAGCTTCTAAAAAGTCAGAATGAAATCAGATGCATTGCCTACCAGACATAAGGCCTATTGATCTCCCCTTGCCAAAGGAGAGCCCCATCTGCTACACTTTTCCCACTCACTCCCCACTCCCCAGCCATAGGGGCCTTGTCTTTAACCCTCCAACACACTGAGTGGTTCCAGGTTTGTTGATTTGGCACTTGCTGGTCCTGCTGTTTAAAACTGATACCTCCCAGATCTACGTGGCACTTAGTCCTTCTTGTCTTTCAGGCCACAGTTCAAACAACAGACTGCCTTTCCTCCTTTGCTTTCAATATTACTACCTTTTTTCATACCACTTGATTATACCTAATAGTATTATTTGCTAACGTGCATTTGCTGTGGGCCCCTCCACTAGTTTATAAGGTCCTTGAGCTCAGAGACTGACTCTGTTGGTCATTGCTGCATCCCAACCTGTGAAAGTGTGACCGACTGGCTGGCCAAAAATGCATATAAAGCCAGCTTGTCTCATTGGGAACAGGCTTCTTCCTGAGTCCTGATTATGAAATATTTACAGAGCAATATTTGGCTAGGGTCAGTCACAGATAGTACAAAAGAATCTGAGTTCGATATTATCACAAAATAAGACAAAACCAGAGACAATGTGCCCACAGAGATCATGTGCATTTAGATGGTATTTGAATACCACCTGAGATTTTATTGTCAAGCTAGGCCTGAGTGCACCTTTCGAAGCTGGACCTCCAGGCACCCAAAGAACTTTCTTCTGCCAGAGCATCTCCGCCCTTCATCTACTTAATTTTTTAAAAAATGTAATCGGCTCCCAGAAAGGGGATTCTGACAAATAGGATTCCATTCGTGCAAACAAATGTGATTGCTTAATGCACACATGTGTGAGCATTTGATAGTCCTCTTCTGAATCTCCAAAAATAGAGAGAAGGTGAATTTCTCATCATCCACACGTCCTGCTTTCTGGTCCCACTATCACTATCCTATTGAGACCCCTCACTTCTTCCTTTGGCCTGGATAGTATCTGGGAATGTCTCTACCTCCTTTTCTGTCTCTTCTGCTAATTCCTTCTTCATCCTGTTGTTAAATTAATGTCACTTCTTCAAACCCCAGTGCCTTCCGTGCCTACTGCACTCATCGACTCTCAGCAGCCAGGATGGGGACCACCTCCCTTACCTTACTCTTGCTTCAAAGCCTCTGTGCCCTGTGTACCCTTCATACCAGCCACCGTTGACTATTTCCCAAGGGACCTGAAGTTCTCCTTTCTCCCATATGGCTGTCTCTGGCAATTCTTCATCCATTCTCCTTTTCACTGGGACTTGCCAATTAAAACCCCACCCATGCTATCTTAGGCTTCCTTGTCTCCTACCCCACCCACCTCACCTTACCCTCAGGACAACATCTCCCTTTTCCTCTGGGCCCACAACTCTTTGTTTGCACTGTTGTTGTGACACTAAAGATGCTTTTGTCCTCTCTGAACTGTGAAGATTGCCTGCACCCATAGGGAAAGATATGATTTGGAGCAGAGTATTCAGTTTCTGGTGCCACTTCAACTCGTACTATTTGTGTAATCTTGAACTGCTCCTCTCTGAGCCTTATCCTCTTTACCTATTTTATATGTATATATATATATATATATATATATAATACTATCTACCTCTCTCTCAAACCTGTTGTGAGTGTTGATAGATGTGAAAATAACTGGGAAACTCTAAATGAGAAGCATCCTTATTTTTATTTGCTACTTGAGGGCAGGGACCATCTCCATTTATCTTTGCACCTAACCTCCAGCCCCAATGCATGCCAGTATCTAGCAGTGTCCATTTTAGTCAATGCGTTCTAAAGAAAACAGAAGGGATCTGTTCAGACTCATACTTAATACCTCAACTTGAACTTACATGTTGCTCAGGAGAGTTCTTTCTGATCTGGAGGAGGAAATGAACAGAAGAAACGTTTTAGGTTATTTACTAACTGCTTTATTTGAATAACAGGTTATTTGGGGGGTAGGTCCATGTGAACCTCTGAAGTTAGGACTCTTCTGGATCTTTTATGTGCTCTCAGAAGTCTAGCCCCCAGTTTGGGGACATCCCAGCCCAGGAGCTTTTTGAGGCAGAATTTGAAAGAGACAGTTGAATTAAATCAGTACAGGTTTGTCTGATGGCCAGGGTGTATAGTATATTTCCAGAAGAGGGGCTAGACAAAAGGAAAAGAAAACAGAATCCCTAAAGTAACACTTTGTGAAAAAGTCTTGAAGAATTGTCTGGCCTCTGCAACAAGACTTGGATGATGCAGAGTAGATGTTTTAGGGGAAGCTATGCTTGGCTTTCCTCGGACCTAAGGCCTTTCCAACCCTGTAGTGTTGGATCACCATGGCTGGCCATTCAGGTTGTACACTGAACAAGAATGCACACAGGAAGATATTATTTACATAGTATATTTACATTTTTATTTTTGCTACTTTCTGCCAAAGGAAAGCCGAGTGTGTGGATGATTTTTTGTTTGGTAGGGGAAGCCCTGGCATGGCACCCTAGATGGCAAGGGCTATTAAGAGTAGAAAGAACTATGCCATTAACAGCCCAATAGTTTCATCTTAAGCTTCCTTCGAAAAAGTTCATTTCAGGAAAGAAGTGGAAGGAGTGTTCCTACTTGTCATGGTGGAAAAAAGTGCCAGAACCCAGTGGTCCAGAAGTGTTTGACAGAGGCCTGTAAGTAGTAAGTAGAACAGAGCAGATAAACCGTCTGTAGGGAGGCAGAGGTTCCCAGTCCTGGGTAAACCCACTGCTATGAGGGCACATCTACAATGAGATCATCACTATGTCTCCCTTCCAATCTCACCTGCCTTCCCCAAACTCTTTAAAGGCAAGACATGTGTCTTATTCATATTTATTCCCTGAGAACTTAGCACAGGACTGGTGCATTATATTTACTCAGCTGGTTGTTTGATAGATGCTCATGGGTTTTATAAGTTTTATCTCGGAGGCTTCAGATATCCCATTTTTTCTTCATTGCTTTTTTGTTTTTGTTTTTCCTCAGACTTGGGGTGTCATCACAGGACATAATATTTTCAATAAACAATATAAACCTTCACTCAATACACAAGTTAGAAAAATACCATGGCAGGAACCCCCAGGGGCCTTTCTTTCCAGGCAAGGATTTTCCATCTTTCCTCCATTTCCAAATTACCAGAAGGACTTTCCTACACCTTGAAGTTCAGGACCCTGATCAAGTCGGTTAAGAAGCTTTTATTCTAAGCCTGCTGGGTATAAAGGGCCACATTTTACTCTGGGAAGGAAGTCAAAGTCTTTCCAAATAAATGACCTGCTTGTCTAGCCGACAAAATGTGGACTTCATTGGCACTCTAAGCACAGTCCTGATTCGAGCTGATGTGCCAGAAACGGAACTTGTGCCTTTCAGATTCAACAAGGTCTTCAGACCATGGCCGTCTTGCGCAATATGGAGCTACTATTAGAGCAACTAAGGGTATTTGCAGTGTGTTTAAATAATGTAGTGCAAAGAATAGGAGGCTTGAAAGTCTGGCTGGGAGCTGGAGCATTGACTTCCATAAATCTAAGACCCGAAAAATACCTTTTTTGTTCAAATGTTGGAAAGAGTTTGGTTGACCTTTTCGCTTCATTGGGATTTCTTTAAGTTTTCCTGGTAACCAGAAACAAATTTCACAATTTGTGTCGCTCTTGGCTCATGTTCCAAGAGTGAGGGAGAGCTGGTTGTTATTTCAGTAACCTCTGCACAGTGGAGTATGGAGAATTCAGCACCGAGGAAGTCTGCCAGCAGTTCACCCTGCCAAACCAAACAGGAATCAGTGTGGACAATAGGAAGATTATGTGGTGGAAAATGGATACCCCGAATGGAGGCAGGAAAGCCATGTCAATTATATTTAGAAGCAGCAACTCTCCTCCAGGTTACAAAGCCATCCATCCAAGCATTCAGAAGATATTGCTGTTTCGCCAAACACTCACCCACAGAAGGTCAGTGGGTGAGGCTGAAACAGAATGTTTTTTTTTTTTTTTCTTAGAACTCCCTGTGTGCCATGATACCTGGACACGAATCTTTTCGTGACCACTGTGTCTTTTCATTCGCACAAGATCAGGCCTTCCGGTGCTCCGGAGAGAGGAAATGGACAGAACCCCCGCTGCCAAGGGCAAACGCAGAGGACTGAGCAGCACCATCCAGAAGGTGCTGCTCGTGCAAGGCTCGGTGAAGGACCTGCTGTTCACCTTCCTCCCTGACCTACAGGAGAAGAGAAGCAAAACCAAAACAAAATCAAGCAAACAAAACACCTGGATTTCTTTCTTTTTTCTTTTTTTTTTTCTTTTTAAGTTTATTTAGTTTGAGAGAGACAGAGACAAAGCAAGTGGAGGGAAGGGCAGAGAGAGAGAGGGAGACACAGAATCTGAAGGAGACTCCAAGTTGTCAGTGCAGAGCCTGATGTGGGGCTCGAACTGACAAAACCCTGAGATCATGACCTGAGCTGAAACCAAGAGTTAGACGCTTAACTGATTGAGTGACCCAGGCGCCCCATCACCTGGGTTTTCTAAGCCACTAAAGCCCCAGTATGTACTGGGATGACCTAAGATGACTCCTAGCGGCCCAGGCTGACCTCTGCTCAGTCACTGTTGTAAGTTGAAGGTGGAGTGGCTTCCACCAGTTGCCAGCCAATGGCTAGGCTTGGCCACGCCCCCTGCCAAAAGGTAGTGTCAGCAGTGTGCTCCAGGCTGTGGACTAGGTTCTGGAGTGTGAATGACTCTTTGATCCTTGTCTTATCTTTTAAAAAAAACAAAATCAAATGAGTGATTTGTCATCTTCACAATCCAAAGTACAACAAATTAGATGGCACTCATGTATTCATCACCAAGATGTTTAGGTGTTATTGTCATTACGAACACACCTCGTTTGTTCAGAATTCTTGTTTTTAAAGAAATGAAACTTTAAAGGCAGAGGAAAGCCCGCCTTCACCTCCACCCCCTGTCTCAGAGGGGGTACCTCCTGACACTGGCACAGATCATTCCCATGTGATTTTTAGGACTTTTACTATGTGTTCTCATTCATAAAAATATATATGATCTTGCATAGCTTTTTAAATCTACACGGATGATATATTTTACATGTCTTTTTTCAATTTACTTTTTGTACTCAAACCAATGTTTTGGAAATATATCAGTGTGAATATTGCTAAGTATAGCTTTAAGATTGTTGAATATTCTTTTAAATAAAACAAATTCTTTTGGGTGCCTGGATAGCCTAGTGGTTATGTGTCAACTCCTGATTTTGGCTCAGGTCATTGTCTCATGGTCAGGAGATGGAGCCTTATCAGTGCTGCGCATGGAGGATGCTTAATATTCTCTCTCTCCCTCTCCCTCTGCCCTTCCTAAGCTTGCACTTGAACTCTCTCTCTCTCAAAATAAAGAGTCCTTTAAAAATCCAATCTATTGGGGCGCCTGGATGGCTCAGTCAGTTGAGCTTCCGACTTCGGCTCAGGTCATGATCTCACAGTTCATGGCTTCAAGCCCCACACTGGGCTCTGTGCTGACAGCTCAGAGCCTGGAGGCTGCTTCATATTCGGTGTCTCCCTCTCTCTCTGCCCTTCCCCCCCTCATGCTCTGTCTCTCTCTCTCTCACAAAAATAAATAAACATTAAAATAAATTTTAAATAAATAAATAAATAATCTAATCTATTCAAGGGCAGGCATTGCCCCCCATTATTTTTAAAGCAAAGAATATTTTTTAAAGCAAAGAATATAATCAACATGCTTATACATTCATCTTAGCACTCCCGTCTAGTGTTTACAAATACTATTTCAGATACTGTTGCTGAACAGTACTAATTTAAACTTTGCCAAATATTGGCAAGTTGCTCCCTGAGAAGTTTGCACTAATTTACAATCTCATATAATGTGTAACATTACACTAAAACTTGGTGTCAACAGATTCTATTTTGCTGATCTGATGGTTTCAAATGGTACTTCACTTTTTTTATTTTCAATTCCCAGATACCCAGTGAAGTTGAGTATATTTTCATATGCCATGGTCTATTTGTGCTTCCCGCTTTTTTTAAAAGTTTATTTATTTATTTTCAGAAAGACAGACCATAAGTGGGGGAGGGGCAGAGAGCAAGGGAGACAGAGAATACAAGTGGGCTCTCTGCTGAGAGCAGAGAGCCAGATGTGGGGCTCAAACTCACGAACCCCAAGATCATGACCTGAGTTTAGATGCTCAACATGAGTCAGATGCTTAACCAACTGAGCCACTCAGGCACCTCTGTGCTTCTTGCTGTTTAAATTGTCTGTTCAAATGTTTTGCTTATATTTCTACTGTGTTATTGTAGGGATTCTTTGTAGAGTTTAGGATTTATATGTGGTTCCCATGGATTTTCCCAGTCTATGACTTCCTTTCTTACTTTGTTTATGGTAGATTTTGATTTCTAATGTAGTTAAAATTTACTTTTTAATGTAGTTAAATTTACTAATATTTTGCATTTTTTTTTAAAGAAAATGCTTCTTTAGTTCTATATTCTAAAGATTTTTCCATGCTTCATTCTAAGTTGTGTGTGTGTGTTAAATTTCAGCTTTCATGCCATCTGGGAATGTGAATTTGTAAATAAAATGAATAAGGGCTTAATTTTATCTTTCCATATAATCAATTATCCCATGTGATTTGTTGAAAAGAATACCCTTTCCCCACTAATGTATAATATCATTTATCATATTATAAATTTCCTTGTATTTGTGGGTCTATTTCTAGATGTTTTCATTGTTCAATTCTTCTATAGTTTTATAATTGCAATAGTTTTATCAATAAATAAATTTAATAAGTTAAAATAAAATTTAATAAATAAATTATAAATAATGTATCTCTTTTTCCTCCCCCCATTGCCCTCCCCCTCTTCTTTCTTCTAGATTTTATTGGCTTCTGTTGGCCTTTTACTTTTCCGTAAGATTTCAGAATCAGCTTGTCCAGATCCTCAAAAAATGGTGAGAAGGTAACTTCAATTATATTGAATTTATGAATTAATTTGGGAAGAATTGACACCTTTATAATAAGGAGTGTTTCCATTCATGAAGACAATGTAGCACCCTAATAGTGAGATTTTTTATGTCCTCCAGTGAACTTTTATACATTTAAAAAAAATATTGCCCATTTTTGTTAGATTTGTTCCTAGACAGCTTATCAATTTAGTTACTAATATAAGTAATATCTTCTAAAATTGTATTATTTTATTATTTGTTGCTTTTTCATGCTAGTGCAAAGAATATTTTTATATTATATGTACTATCTTAATAAAATCCAAAATTCCTTATTTGTTCTAATAATTTGCTTAAGTTCTAAGATTTTCTATGTGGACAGTAATGCCAATGGTGAAAGTTTTGGCCCGCCTTTCTAATCAGTATAACTGTTCTCTCCTCCACCTCCAATATGCACCATCAGAAAAGAAATAATGATAGCTGGAAAACTTTCTCATTCCTAATTTTAAAGAGTATGTTTTCTTTTTGACATTTATGACAGATTTAAAAGATACCTTTTAAAAATGTTCCCTGGGGCACCTGGGTGGCTCACTCAGATGGGCATCCGACTTCAGCTCAGGTCATGATCTCACAGTTTTTGAGTTCAAGCCCTGCGTCGGGCTCTGTGCTGACAGCCAGCTCAGAGTCTGGAGCCTGTTTCAGATTATGTGTCTCCCTCTCTTTCTGACCCTCCCCTGCTTGCTCATGAGCACTCTCTCTCTCCCCTCAGAAATAAATAAAATGTAAAATTAAAAAAAAAAGTTCCCTTTTTTTCTAGTTGGCCAATAATTTTTCTCTTTTCATGAAATTTGCTTGTTTGCATTTCTATACGTGGTTTTCTTCACTTATTAATGATTTGTTACTTCTCTCTCTAAACTATCAATATTGTGACATATTAATAGAATATCCAAATTTAATGCTTAATCATAGAAAATCCAAATTTAATGCTTAACCATAATATATACATGGCCTGATTTTATATTTTTGTATTTAAGGTCATGAGAAAGATTGGATTTTAGGATATTGTTTGTTTGTTTTTCCTGTACTTTCATTGTCTAGTTTAGATATGAGATTATACTGACTTCATTATGAATTGGGTTACTTTTCCTGTTGTCCTGATCCCTGAGAGAGTATATATAAAATAGAAATATGATCCTTCAGTGGAAGCTTGAGATAATTTGCATATAAATGATTATGAACTGGAGGATTTTTAGGAGGATAGATTTGATCCATTAATCCATTTTTTGAAAATGGCTGTTAATTTTAAATGTGTTTAAAATTTTATTTTTCCTTTTATATTTTCTATTTCTTCTTAAGTCAGTTTTTATAAGTTATAGTTTTCTAAGATGGACTTTCTTAATTCATTGCAGACCAATATTTTGTAAAATATGAAATTATATGCTCGGATGTTGCTGAGTATAAAACATGCTTTCACTGGTTCTAAGTATTTACTCTCATTTTCTGTACTTACTTCATGTCAGACTGGTAACAAATAGTTTTTAGACCAGTCAGCTGACTACACTTTGAGTAGCACTGTTTACGAAATCATCCATTTGTCAAACTTTTCAAGTCC
This sequence comes from Proteles cristata cristata, assembly GCA_017311185.1. Taxonomy (NCBI): domain Eukaryota; kingdom Metazoa; phylum Chordata; class Mammalia; order Carnivora; family Hyaenidae; genus Proteles; species Proteles cristata. The sequence goes on from JAESUZ010005288.1 coordinate 318,785, forward strand.
ATTAGCATAAAGCTTTGTTCATGAAACCCTCATATTATCTTTAAATATTGCTATTGTATGTATAGTTACGTTGCTTGCTCAATCCTAGGAACAGGAAGTGTGGGCTAATGGAAAGATTTAAAGTCAGAGGAACCAGCTTAATCCACAGCTTTGGTGTTTATGAGCTGCATAGCTCTGGGCAAGTTAATTCTCTGAGTTTTGGTCTATGTTTTGTGGTAGATTAGGTCAGGGTCTTCAAAGTTGGTTTTTTGTTTTTTTTTTTTTAATTCTTTCCTACCTTCCAATGATATATTATCTTCAAATGGAGCCTAACATTAAAGCAGATCAAAATGGAATTGTCTTTCTTGAGGAGGGAGAGGGTAGTGCCCCCTTGTCCTCCTGCCCTCTCCCACCTTCAAGAAGCACTGAGGTGCTTCACAAAGCTCCTAGGGCTAGTGTTGAAGAGGACAAAATTTCCTCTATCCTTCAAGGTTCTTCTGGCTGGTCTAAGACAGAAAGTGCCATGAGACAGATTAACGTGAGAAAATCTAATTTGAACACACTATGGGACCTAAGAGGTGACCAAGGTGGGCAGGTTTTATACTTTTTAGACAAAGAAACATAAATCTGTGAGGAAATGACAAAGAAAACTTACATTTGGGAGCTTTAATTAGTAAGGAATTCTAATCAGAATTTTGGCTAGTGTAGATTAGTAAAAGTACCAAGGTTTACTTATATAGGCTCTTTCCGACCTAAATTCCCTAACTTGGATGATAAAGATATCTCTACCTCCTGGTGCAGAGAGGGTACCTTTCACATGGAGGGTTTATTTCTTACATTCTGAAGACAAAGGAGAATCAGAATATTCTTGCACTAGCTGTTTCTTAAGTCACTTAAACTCAAAATAATCCATATGCCATTTTGGCATATTTTGCAGCAGCCTGCCCTAGGTCCCCATACTAGCACAGTTTGCCACTCCTAGTTTACCTTGCAAAGGTTTGAAGTAAACCTTCCTTGAATTGGCATCAAGCCAAACAGCAAGTAAATAAGCAGCCAAAGTGATTGCATTAAGCATGGTTTCCATGAGGACTAAAAGAGCCTTCCAGGTCTCCTAGCAACAGAAATCAAGGTCTGCTGGCCACTGCAGAATCAAAAACATTCTTTGGAACATGGGAAAAATGGTTAATTGAGTTTAACCCTTATTCTCTATTGTGATACAACAATAGAAATGATCACAAGGTGACAATTTTCTAGTTTTTCCACGTGAAATCTTCCAGCATCTTCTGAGCTGCACATGGCAATCATCAACCATAAGATGAAGGTAGTGGAATTCTCATTTTATTAGAAAATGAAAGGTAGCTAGTCACATTTTCCTTTGATGCACATTTTATTTGAGAAAGGAAAGGGAGGGAGGAGAGGAGAGTGATAATAATTTCAGCATTTTCCTTTTCATACCATAGTACATAAAGGAAGATAATAAAACACAAGTTTTGGGATATGCTTGGTTTCTTTGTCCTTTTTTTATGAGCATCATCTCCTTACTTTATGGATTAAAAAAATTTATTTCTAAGCTAAGTGACCTATCTAAGATCACATACCTATTAAATGGCAGAGCCAGGAGAAACAAGCCTTTTTTTTTTTAAGGCCAACTTATAATTTTTATTACAATTTTAACTGATTAGAATGCTTTTGGTCAAAAGTAGATATCTTGTGTCTTCCCTCCCCCCCACTTTTTACTTTGAGGAATTAAACTTACAGAAAAGTTGAAAAAATAGACTATAAATACTCTTCACCTAGATACACAAGTGTACATTTTATGCTTTTGTTTTTCTTCTTTGCATGTGGATATATGTATACATATGTATATATGTGTCTATATACACACATGTAAAACCTAAGTATACATTTTATTCTGAACTATTTAGTTACTTAAGAATTAGCAACTCATGAATAAAGGATTTTTAATTTTATATTATATATATTTATATCTAAATATTATATGTATATATTATGTATATTTAATTTTCTATTTTCTATTTACATTATATATTATACATAATTTTATATTAAATATATATTTCTATTCTAACCAAAACACCATCAACTGCCCTTGAGAATTAAATAGATTATTATCTAATATAGTCTATAATTAAATGTTTCCAATTGTCTTAATATTATCTTTCATATACTTTTAAAATCTTGGATACAATCAAGATTTACACTATATATTTGCTTTTGATCTTTCTTTCTCTCTCTCTGTCCCTCTGTCTCTCTTTCTTTTGTGACAATGACATTTTTTAGTTCAGATAAGTATCTTCTAGAATATTCTATTTAGAATTAACTCTGAATTTGTACAACTGTTTCTTTATAATTCGATATAGACAAAACGTTTTTAGCAAGAAAACAACATAGGTAATATTGTATATTTATTGTGCCACATCAGGCAGCAAATAAAGTCAAGAGGTTTCCGTATTGGTGAGGCTGTCTGATTAGCTAGTTAAGACGATGATTACCAAATGTAGAGGTACATTTTCCATTTGTAATTTGTAAATAATCTGCATCACAACACTTTGAGATAATGCGGGCATTCAGTTTTCATGACAGTCTTTCAGCCAATGGTTTTAGCATCTATCGTTGACCCTAAAAAAATGAAGAGTTGCAAAATGGAGATTTTTTAGTTCTATACATTCCTTCCACATTTATTAGTGTGCATTTTAATTGTAAAGAAGAAGGGTGCCTGGGTGGCTCAGTAGGTTAAGCGTCTGACTTTGGCTTGGGTCATGATCTCACAGTTTATGCGTTTGAGCTCTGTGTCAGCTCAGAGCCTGGAGACTGCTTTGGATTCTGTGTCTCCTCTATCTGCCCCTCCCCAGATTATGTGCTTGCTCTCTCTCTCTCTCTCTCTCTCTCTCTCTTTCAAAAATAAATGAATAAACATTTTTTTTAATTAGAGTCTTCTCTTTCTCTCAGTCTCTTTCTCTCTGTGTGTTTCTCTGTCTCTCTATGTCTCACTGCTAGTTCAATAATCAGTGTGTACTGCCTCCTTAAACTTTGTTGCTTTTGATCTAAATTTCTACAGAAAAAGGCCTTGTGGAAAATGTTTGTCATTGTCAAGGCACAGCAATTTAGAATTCTGTGTCCATGATGCCTTCCTAAGACTTAATGAGGACAGTAGAGCCAATTAACTTCACCTGAGCTTCTAGGAATGAAGTTCTTAATTGTTAATAAGTAAATTGGTGAACAATGTTATTAAGTAGCTAATAAAAATAGAAGAGTGTCTATAAAAGATAAAAAGAGTGGGAATCTTTTTTAAAACTATTTTTAGCATTTAATTATTTTTGAGACAGACAGAGACAGAGCATGAGCAGGGAAGGGGCAGAGAGAGAGAGGGAGACATAGAATCTGAAACAGGCTCCAGGCCCTGAGCTGTTAGCACAGAGCCTGATGCAGGCCAGAACCAATAGACTGCGAGATCATGACCTGAGCTGAAGTTGGATGCTTAACTGACTGATCCATCCAGGTGCCCCAAAGTAGGAACCTTTTTTTAAGAGTGCTGCTGAAATCTTAAAATGTCATTTGATTTTAGCTAAAGAAAAGAATTTGAGATGTGTTTCTTTGGAAGTTTCTGGGCTGCCCAAGGGAAAGGTCTAGTCCCAGTGTTGTATTATCAGTCCAGAGGGAGTTCACAGAACATGTAAAAACTTTTAAGGCTGGCATGCAATATTTTCTTAATTGCTGCTTTTTGAATAAATCAATAAAGGCAAAAATAAATATAGTTTGGTCAGGATGCTTGAAAGAAAACCAAGCACAATATGAAAAGGATGGGGCTATTTCTCAAGATAAGTTGAAAGAGAAACTACTGGATGATTTTTTAATTGAAGTTCCCACCATTGAAATTCCCTCCCTATAGATATCACTCCCAGAAACTTTCTTAAATCATGGCAAATTGTGAATATTTCCTTAGTTTATTATAAAGGAAAGAACGCTCTTGAGATCCAGATGTCTTATGATTATGAATTATTCAGGAAACATTTAAGGAAGGCTCTTGCTTTCTTGGCATGGATTTACAAGTTAGTAATCTAGAGGAGGAAAAGACTTAGCTCTGTCTGGTGGTACATCCAGAATTTCTATCTTACACTTTAGAGATGACAATTCAGGAGCTAAGAAACTTGTCAGTTTACTTGTCAGTAAACTATGTTTCTGTTTCAAATGAAGTTTCTAAACTCAGATTATTTGTTATAGGTCAGTCTAAAAATCAGCAAAGTGAGGGGTGCCTGTGTGGCTCAGTCATTTAAGCATCTGACTGTCGATATTAGCTCAGGTCATGATCTCCCAGTCATGATATCGAGCACCTTGTCAGGCTCTGTGCAGAGCATGGAACCTGCTTGGGATTCTCTCTCTCCCTCTCTCTCTCTCTGCCTCTCCCTCACTTGAGCTTTCTCACTCTCTCGAGATAAAGCAACTTAGAAAAACAAAATAAAAATTAGCATAATGTTTTTGAAAATGTCTGTTCATTATTTGTATAAGACTGGGAAAATACCAGTTATGTGTCCAGGTGGGGGGGAAATTACTGATGGAATTAGTAAAAAGCTAAAACTTCTCTCGTGTCTTATGATACCACCACTATTTCTAGAATTGAAGACATTGGTTTTAATAGGGATGATAGATGCATAAGCAAAGTTATAATAAAATATCCTACTAGAGGGATAAATGAATGAGCAAAAAGATATTAATGAGTTAAATGGGCAAAAATCATTCATTTGAGGTGGAGCCTAACTAAGGGCACAACAATGAGATTTTCCTTCAGAGACATTCGAGGACAGTTTGAATCAGAATTTGGTCATCTATGCCTTATCTTTTTGTTTCTATCATCAAACCAAATGTTCTTGGGGAAACTTCACACTCATCAAACCAGGTGTTTTCTTTTACTGTGTAATAGTTCTAGGGAGGACAAAATTCAAAGGAGACCACGTGAATTGGGTTATAGGGTCCAGAATATCTGAGGGTCGAAGTCAAGAAACTGTGAGTACAGGCTTAGCAGAAAAGGACGTTGATGTCATCCAGGGTAGAAAAGATCATGAGCCCCTTGATGGCCATGTCAGAAGTGCCCTAGAGGCTGGGGTTCGGTGGAAAGATGGTTTGAATGAAAGCAGGTTGTTGAAGAAAAGGTGTAGAACAACGGCATGATTCAGGCACTCATTTATTCTTCTGTCAATAAGATAAGCCATAGTTCAAATCTATCAACTAATAATCATTAACATTCATCCAAATTCTACCTGATTAAGGGTTTTGAGCTTCTTTTTTTAAAAAACATTTTTTTATGTTTTACTTATTTTTGAGAGAGAGAGAGAAAGAGAGAGAGAGACAGCGTGAACAGGAGAGGGACAGAAAGAGAGGGAGATACAGAACCTCAAACAGCCTCCAGGCTCTGAGCTAGCTGTCAGCACAGAGCCTGACGTGGGTCTCAAACCCACGAACCATGAGATCATGACCTGAGCTGAAGTCAGACGCTTAACCGACTGAGCCACCCAGGTGCCCCAGGTTTTGAGCTTCTTCAGGGCAGAAAAAAAATCTTACTTCTCTATATTTTACCAATGTGTACTACACTACTCACCACAGCGTAGAATAAAGGTTGTATAACTAAATATTATTCTTGATAATTCTCTAAGCCAAAAATTTGAAACACATTAGATGATATAATAAAATATAATACTATTATATACTATATACATAGTATATAGTATATATATAATGTAGAATAATAATATATAGATTATAGTCATTCCATTTATGTCATATCTTTGGGTTCATGACCTAAACCATGATGTAATGAGGCTAATAGAATAAGGCACTTTTTAATAGGATATAAATAAAAATATAATTTGATGATTTAACCCTTTTACTTAGAGCTTTTTGCCCATAAAAGGAATGATTAAAAAAACACCAACAATTAACTTTTGAAATAGGATGATGAAGACAAATATAACTTACCGCTTTGTATGATGAATGCATGTTGTTTCTCTGTACGAGCACTCCCTAATGATAACAATAGCCACTAGCTTAATACATCACAGCTTATAACAAGTATTAATTCACACATTATATAGTGATTTGCTGATAGTCTTTGGACTTTAGTCAGTTGATTAGTACCTGGGAAAGCATCAAACTCAGGCTACACATCTCAGAGGGAAACATAATTCATGAACAGTGCATGAATAAAGAATTAATTCTTCTAGTGGCAGTGTAAATACAATTTGTAGAAACCCAGTTTGGAGCTGTGTTTGTTTGTTCCATAACAAGGTTTTCCCAAATGTCTGGTTTATTATTCTGCAATAAACTATAACTAGGTATTTAGTTCCCCTGAATGAATCTGTTTAAAGTAGTTTCATCTATATATGTACATCTCATTTATCTTAGATTCAAGATCTTCACTATTTTTAGAAAGACTTAGATATCATTGAAATTAAGGATAACTTTTTATATATTAATAATTTCTTTCACAACTTTATGGTATTTCAAGCTCTGCTTTCATTATAATTTAAATTGTCTATTTAAAAAAATCACTTAAAGCTAGTGATCCACTTTATTTTCAACTCATTATATCTTTTCTATATTATGCCAGGGAGAGGTTATGAAAGCCATTTAGTGGATTGCCATAGTTGACATGTTCTCTAGATAATCCATATCTTCGGGTGTTACTGGATAAGGGTTTCTACTTTTTATTGGACTCTCATGCACTTTTATTTGCCCAAACGTCAGCTCACTTAAGGTCTTTCAGATGATGATAGAACATTCTTTTGAAATTCCAATTAGTATACATGCATTCAAATTCATTTTAGTGTTATCTCTGAAGATGTACTTCATATGTATGCAGGAAGACATGAGGGTGGCAAGGTGCTATTGGTCAACATCAGATTCAGAAAGTAATTTTAGGGGCACCTGGGTGGCTCAGTCAGTTGAGCATCTGACTTTGGCTCAAGTCATGATCTCACAGTTCATGAGTTCATGGCCCTGCCACCCCCCTCCCCCCCCCGAGTAGGACTCTGTTGCTGACAGCTCAGAGCCTGGAGCCTGCTTCAGATTCTGTGTCTCCCTTTCTCTCTCTGACCCTCCCCTGTTTACACTCCATCTTTCTCTCAAAAATGAATAAATATTTAAAAAATTTTAAAAAGTAATTTTAAAACAGTACAGAGGTTCCTCAAAAAATTAAGAGAATTATCATATAATCCAGCAATTCCACTCCTGGGTATATGCCAAAAGAATGGGAAGCAAGGACTCAGAGATACGTCTGTACATCCGTGTTTGTAGCTGCATTATTCATAATAGCCAAAAAGTGGCAGTGGTCCAAGTGCCCACCGATAGATTAATGGATACACAAAATGTGGTATATGCATACAATGAAATATTATTCACCTTCAAAACGGAAAGAAATTGTGGTACCCACTACTACATGAAAGACTCTTGAAGACAATATGTTAAATGAAGTCTGTCACAAAAGGACAAATATTGCATGATTCCACTCTTATGAGATACTTGGACTAATCAAGTTCAAAAAGACCATAGAATGGAAGTTGCCAGGGGCTATGGGGAAAGGAGAATGGGGAGTTAGTGTTTAATGGATATGGTATTTCAGTTTGGGAAGTTAATAAAGTTCTGGATGTGGATGGTAGTGATGGCTATCCAACAATTTGAAAGAACTTAATGCCACTGAATTATACACTTAAAAAATGGTTAAAATGGTAATTTTTATGTTACGCATATATAACTACACTGTAAAAACCAATTTAAAAAAGTAATCTTAATATTTTAGTAATGTCTGGTGAAAAGAAAACTCTAACTTTTTTAGCAAATCATAGTCCTAAAGGTTATTTTAGCTTTCGTGCAACTAGAAATGAGATGATTAAGGTAGACAGAGCCTTGGCAGACATAGGACTTCAAATGAGACCTCCGGCGGTGCTTGATAGACAGGTCTTGCTAAATCAAAAGCCCATGATTTTTCTGCTAGTCTCAGAACATAATGGGTATCTTGGTGTTTACATGGGGAGACATCCCAGGAAATAGAAGCAGGTGCTGTTTGAAGCACTTGGGCAGCTGCCACTGGGGATCCTGTCAACCTTGGGTATGGGAAGTGGCCCTTCTTCAGAGATCATCCTGGGTGGGTGATTCCTGACATAGGAATCTTATCCAGAGACTGGGATGCTGGATAAGTCTCTGGGACCCTTTGGCGGGGGGGTTGGGGGGGTACAGTTTAAATAAGGTGGTTGCAGGACCCGGGAGAAACTTTATTGGTATTTGGGGCTCAAGTTAAGAAAATGTAGTCACTTATGCTGTGACCCCTTAGAATTGAGCATGGCTTCTTAAATTCTTTATTAGGCAAGACTGGCATGGAGCTCAATCTGTAGATGGATATCAGCTGAGTCTAGTTATTACAGAACAGAGAATTTGGAAGTTGTGGGTGCAGCCTGGATGGAAAGGCTCAGGTTAGGTCCTGAGAGTTTAAAGTTTAAAGAATCACTCTCAACTGAGTTGAAAGTCATTGGCCATAGTATCAGTGCCTCAGCCCTAGCATGCTGACCCCTTGCACCACTGAGCATCCCTAAACCTCTTTTCATTACTCTATCAGCTCCCCATCACCATCCTTATGTCCCACTGGCCTTCCATCCTCTCCCCAGAATGTTTGGAGCTCCAACACACCCTGTCCAGCCTTCCTCTTCTTTCTGATCCAGTCTGTACATAGGAAGAACTCTTTGAAAGGACTGGTGCTTTAGGGCTGCATTAGCGTACTCAATAAGCATTTACTGAATTGTTAAAACTTTCCCTTGCCAAATAAAACTATTTCAATGCATTAAGTTTCTTAAGTTTGCAGTGTATTGTGCCCGAAAAATTGGCCTGGGGAGGAACCAGGAGCTACATATTAACAATTCCTATATTCTTGGGCAAATATTTAATTTCTTTGTTCTCATTATAAAACTTTTAAAAATGTTAAGCCCTAAAAAAAAAAAAACTCTAAGTCCAAAGTGTTAGATTCTCTGGGCCCACAATGCATCTTTGATGTCCAGAATCTCCCATTCTCCTATAAATAATTGATCCCTGGTCCAAGGGCATGAGGCCATAGAATTCTTTCCTTGCCAATCTCCTAAGCAATAAAGGGTCTCTTTCTAATCATGATCCCAACCCCTCTAGATTCCAGGTCTGAAATAATCTTTTGGGGTTTTGGAATGAATGATGGTGAAAACAAGTGGTTAAACATAACACATAATACAATGGATTAAATACTGATGCAAATTTATTTTTTGAATACCATTTCCTGATCTTTATTTTTTGAATACCAAAAGAAAATGGATCTGTATGCATGAATAACTAAAACTTCATCTTCTAATGCCAAATTTTAAAATCTATCCACTGATCTCAAAGCTAATGAAAAACATCAAACCATTTGGCTTTGCTGATGTTTAACTACAATAAAATGAACTAATGCTGATTAAGTTTTGGGGAGAAAAAAATCAGCATGGATGACAAATTATATGCCACATATTGGCTTCCTATGATTAAGACCATATTTCTGAAGAGCAGGCTGCTGACAGATCTTTAATTACTAATATTAGTAATATGGACATACAAGCGTAATGCATACTATGAATATAAAGTACACAATTAATAGAAAATGCATAGTAAAAGAACTTTAATTAATGAATAAGCATCACTATTGCATTAGCTTTCTTAAGTAGGTCAGAGCTTAAAGCTCTCCAAATAATAGATTTTATCTTTCCTTTTTTTTCCCTCCATCTATCCCAGGGCAAGGAATTAATTTTTCCCTGTTCCAATGTCATCACTAGATTAATGACTGTCACATGTGGAGCCTGGCTACAGGGAGCTCCTCATACACACAGCCACGTGTGGCTTCTGAAAAATGAACGGGATCATTTTTTCTCACAGAATATGATTACAGTGGGATATTGAATAGATTATTTTTTTCTTAGAGAGAAAGACTGTTAAATTTGTTCTGATGACAGTGGTAAATGAGATTTAGAAATACAAATGCCTCTCCCTTCTGTCATGCTTCACTTATGTTGTCATAGATACCATTTCAATTTAGAAAGCCTTATTGAGGACAGTGTGGAAAAAGATAAGATCCTTACCCCCTCAAAGAAAACTTATATTCTAGCACCATCCACTGATATATGCATTATAACACCTGCAAATTAACATTTTTATTGAAAATGAGTTTCCAAATTGGCATTCCATCACTTATTTTAAACCTAAATTAGGTAAAGTTTTATATATATATATTTTTAAAGTTTTTATTTATTTTGAGAGAGAGAGCACACACACAGTTGGAGGAGGGGCAAAGAAAAAGGGAGAGAGATTCCTAAGCAGGTTCCATGCTATGATCATGGAGCCCTACACAGAGCTCGAACCCACAAACTGTGAGACCATGACCTCAGCCAAAATCAAGTCAGGCATCACTCAACTAACTGAGCCACTCTGGTGCCCCATGGTTAAGGTTGAATGGAGAGAGTTTCTTAAAGTAAAAAGTCTACAATATTACTCCAGACACTAACCATTAGCTGGACCTTCACATCTGGAAGTCAAGGTGAATGGATGCATGTGAATGACAATGCAGAGTTCTGGAGACATGGATTTTGCCCTAACACATCTGCAGTGAAGCTCTGGTCTTAGGACAGTTGCAATGAGGACATGTAAGAAACCTCTTGGAGGAGGATGTTACTGATAGAAGCTAAGCAGGTCTTAAAAATGAAATAAACACAAAATTCTAAACTTAATTAGACTATAAAAGTCACATATGCTAAATTTTAAGGGATTCTTTTCCATAATCTTGCTCCATTACATAAGTGCCAAGAACCTTTTTTTTTTTTCGAATTGTAGTGTGGGAAAAAATAATTTTAAGCCCTAAAAGCATCTTCAGAACTAAATATGTTTAATGCCCTTTCAAAATGCATTAAGAACTTAAAAGTATTTTTTGCCAACTACATAATGACACTGATGAATGAATGATTGGTCAGAAAAGTATAACAAATTACCAAATTTAGTTCAGAAAACAGTAGGGCAGGAGAATGGCCTGGAAACTGCCTTTTATTTAAGAAGTTATGTGTGTCTGACTTGCACTGGACTGCCTTATGAATCTTGGGGTCACCAGCATCTGGCTTGTAGGTGTTCAGCAAGTCTCTTGTTGAAGGAACAACCCTGTGGGTTAAGTGAACAATTGGGTGAAAAATGAATAAATGCATGAATGCATAAATACTTGAATGAATGAATGAATGAATGAATGAATGGTTTACCAGGCATTACATTTAACACTAGGGGGCAGTGATCCTGGAATATCAAATTGAAGATGAGTAAATCCTTCTTAAATCCTGTTTGACATAACATTTGGAATTTGCCCCTTACTTCTAATGAAGAGCTTTCTCAAGCTCCTCATGGTACTAAAAGAGAAGCAGTCACCTTCTTTGTTTTTAAGCAATTCTCTTCAATCAACTTTTAATTATCCTTAAGGTGGAAACCAGTGGTGCGGATAATCCCAAATCTGTTGTTGAAATGCATTATAGGATGGCTTTTTACAGTCGTTTGCCTTCCTAATTATGTTTGTTTAGGTTTGTATTACAGTTACTGGAATTCCCTTAGCAGAGAGGACAGGAGGTAGGGCAACCCAAGAACACAGTGATCAATACATTGAGGTTGGCTGGGAATGACTCATACCTTACTGTGGGTCCTCCTTTGTAAAACGCAGTGTGCTAAACACGTTGAAGCATACAAAGTCATAGCAGACCTCTCAGGTTCATAATTTATTCAGTGGTCATTATCAAGAATCTATTAGAAGGTAAGTACTTCTCCGGAGGCTATTGATACAAGTAGGAATGAGATATAATCTTATACAATGAAGAATGCTATATAAGCTTGGAATTTTAGGAACTCATTGTTTAGCCAGCACAATGTAGGTATGTGACCTTTAGCAACACAAGGCCATATGTGCTAAAGGATAAAGGGCCACATGTTCAGAGGTTGTCTGAAGTGAGAATATAAGGAAGACACTAGAGGAGGGTGACTTGAATTAGTTCTTGAAGGTAAATAACATTTGAACCAGTGGAAAAGATTTAAGAGGATTCTCCAAAGCAGCACTGTCCAACGGAAATACAATGTGAGTCACCTATGCAAATTAAAGTTTTCTAATAGTTTAAGAAACTAAAACAGAAGTGGGTGAAGTTGATTTTAATAATACATTGTATTTAACCCAATTTTTCAAAATATTATTTTAACGTTTAACCAGTATGAAAATTACAAGATATTTTACGCTTTCCTTTTTAGACTAAGTCTTCAAATTCTGGTGTGTATTTTCCCCTCGAAGCACATCTCAATACAGACTAGTGTATTTCAAGTGCTTAATAGCCATATGTAGCTAATGGCCACCATATTGGAAAGCATGGTTCTAGAAACTTGCTTCTTAAGCTATGGTCTGGGGATCAGTTGCATTTGGCAGCATCTGGAAAAGTGTTAGAAATGCAGAATCTCAGGTTCCAACCCAGATCTACTGTGTCAAAATCTGCAATTTAAGAAGGTACTCAGGTAATTCCCATGTGCATTAAAATTTGAGAAGCACAAGTCTAGACAGGGAAAAGTGCGAAGAACAATTCAGAGTCAAGACTCTGAAGAAATGTTTAAGGTTCAACCACCTGAGAAAGAACACCTGAGAAAGGTTCAACCACCTGAGAAAGAAGTTAAAAGTATATGGCTAACTGTATATAAGGGATTTGATAAAACCATTTTAATCTAAGTGTCTGTTTCTCAGTCTTCAAAATGAAACTAATCCTGCTCATCTTGCAGGACTGATCTTAAAATTAGAGGCAGTGATAAAGCAATTCACATGAGGCCTGTCTTCCAGACGTGGAAGTCTTATGTGATTCCATTACTAATGGGTAATAGTTGCAGATGCAGACTTTCATGCTACAAGATTTTAACTGCACAGAAAGTGTCTGAAACTATAAGGGAATTGACAAATAGGGATATTGCAGACCACCAATGCTGTCACATGCCATGATTCTGTGTGCTTGGCAGGAATCTCAAATGAGAACTAATATCAGAGTGGGATCATTCAAGGTAGGATGGGAGAGAGGGAAGTCCCACAGGGGCAACGCAGGTGTAGGATTCACACATCATGTTCATGAGCCTACTGTGGCCGCCCTTCATCCAAATATGTTGCACAACTCTGGACATCTGGTTTACCAACAAAACAGCAGGACTGAAACGATGAGATAACTGGTTCCTGTGCTCATTTAACATCTGGCCCTTTCATGAAGTCAGCATGTTGGGTTAAGACACCTTATTCCAGCTGTCAAATTGTGTCAGCATGTCTGGGAATATTATCCAGCTGTAGGTAGTGCAGTACTGAAAACTAGAAACCCATTAATATTGTTCTTGGAAGATTAGCGATTCCCCTTTTCTTCTAATGGCAGTGTATCAAAAATGTCAACTATCACCAAAAAAAGGGGGGGGGGTAACTCTTGGACAATAGAAAATTCTGATTTGAAAGTCAGAGTTACTTTGGTAGGATAATTATCTCTTTGAGCTTGGCATAAAATTTCAAACTTTATGCATATGAGTTTGACAGAGTGCAAAGGTTCACACCATTAATAGTGCTTGTTTCCATGTGCTCTCTTTTTCACCGTGATAAATTTGTGATTATCACTGGGTTAATGAATTAGTGAAGTTGACTGACAATGACAATTTCTGTAAAGTAAATCTATTGACTTCTGAAGATCATGCTAATTCCAAGTAGCAAAAGAAAACAAAAGGCAATTGAAACCATTTTCCTGGTGTCCTTTGTCATTATGAAATTACTTTGTTAATCACCCCTCCCCTAACAGAAAACCTTCATGGTAGGAGGGAGAGGGTTAGAGGAGGCTGGGTTGAAAAAGTCACCTCTGTTCATCCTCGCTATCCTGACCTTTCCAAGAAAAGTGAGATGAATTGGTAGAAACTGAAATTGGTTAAGGTATATATGAAATAGGATCCCTCTTCTTTCAAAATTTCACCTCTGTTCTATGTCAGTTAGAAATAAATGTAGGTTTAGGAGTTTCTCTTTGAAACTGAAAATATTTCTCATGTCTTAGTCAGAAACTTTTGTGAGAAAGAGGTTAGGTTGGGGGCACATGTTAGGGCACTCCAGACATTTTGTAGTACATCTGCTGTGTTGTACCAGGGGGGAGGTCAGAGCCCTCTACAATATTTTAAAGCCTGTTGGCATGCCCTTGATTCTACCTTCTTCTTTTGGGCAAAATATGAAGAGAGAATGTTTGAGGATGTCATGATTTCAGATGTCCAGATCTCCAGTCTTCATTTCTTAGAGGAAATGTAGGGTAAATAGAAGCATGAGAATAGGAATCAAAAACATTCCATATTTTTATCCCAGCTTTGCCCCTTAATAGCTGTGTAACCTTGGACAAGTTACTAGCTTTTCTCAGACTCTGTTTTCTCAACTGCAATTGTTTACGTAATGATAGTTCGCTGTGTTGTTAAATGGTAAAGTACAAAGAGTGCCTAGTAGATGCTGAGTAAATGTTAGTAAGTTTCCCTTACTGTTTTGTTAAATTCAGGAGTATATATTTATTCATCCATTCAGCCTCTCATTCTATAAGCACCACTAATATGTATGTCCCTAGTACTGTTGAAATCAAATACAACTTTTTATCAGATCATTCATTTTCAGTATGTGCTTTCTTCTCCATGGGATGCTTTAGCTTTACAAATATTAATTCCTCCTGAGTTGTGTGAAGTAAATTAATTACTTTGTATTATTAAATATTCATAGTTTGAGATTATGTATAGTATATATAAATTGAATGAAGAGTAAATAAATTGAAATGCCAGTTTGACAGCGCAATAGAAAACAGATCTCTCTGAGGCTGAACAAAGTCAAATGGACATTGTTGGTACACTTAATTTTTTTAAGTTTATTTATTTACTTTTGAGAGAGAGCAAGAGTGTGTGTATGCACACATGCAGGGATGAGGGGGCAGGGAGGGGGAGAAAGGGAATTCCAAGAAAGGTTTACACTGTCAGTACAGAGCTTGAAATGGGCCTCGAACCCATTAATTGTGAGATTGTGACCTGAGTTGAAATGAAGAGTTGGACACTAAACCCACTGAGCCACCTCAGTACCCTGACTCTTTTTTAAAAATATAGGATGGAATAGGGTTATTTTATTATAATAACTACTGAAATAAATTACAGATTAGATCTTGTGCCCACTGAATTCATAGCACTCTAAAAAATACATTGATTTGAGAAATTTTCAAAGGTTTTTATTTAGAGTTTCACAGATCTCCTCCAGGATTATGATGGGGAAAGCTTTGGGTGACTGTCTACAGGGAAAGTCTTCTATATCTGTCAGATTTTAAGACCAGAATTCTAATGATGGGTCAATAAATACTGAATACTAAAATAGTCTGACAATCATCATTCTGTTCTCAAAAGCTAAATTATGGTGAAAATGGGCATGGGGAAAAAGGCTAATTGAAAAATTAATTGCCCAGAAAATTTTTTTCATGTTTATGATGTATTTTAAAAAATCAAACTCTACTTATTTAAATTTGGTTAGCAAGTATTAAACAGGAAAAGGTAAATAATGTCCTTAAGGCCACGGAAACCTTAATTTTTGTGGGAATATTTTTTAATGTTTTTTATTTATTTTGAGAGAGAAACAGAGGAAGAGTGCAAGTGAGGGAGGGACAGAAAGAGAAGGAGAAAGAATCCCAAGCAGGCTCCGTGCTGTGAGCATGGAGCCCATTGCGGGGCTCTAACTCACAAACCATGAGATCATGACCTGAGCTAAAATCAAGAGTCAGATGCCTAACTGACTGAGCTACCCAGGCATCCCAATTTTTTTGAGTATATTAAAGCTGGACTTCTTAAAAAGTATCCATTTAATTATTATTATTTTGATACTTTTTTGTGTTCCCCTGGGAGAGCTGGAGAGGTAAATATGTATGTGTATTTTCTAATCTTGAAGTCATGATACTGTAAGTCTATGTTGCTTATAGATAAAGATAAAAATGTGAGCCAAGTTGGCTTACAAGTTGATTTCCTTCCTTTGATTCTTCTTTACCTCCTTCATACCCTTTGTGTTTTGTTGTTTTAGGCTTACAGAAAAACTGCAGAAAGTACAGAGTTCCCATATATCTCATTGCCCTTCTTCCCTGCCCCCAACACTAGATCATTAGCACCTTGGATTATTGGGGTACATTTGTTCCAACTGATGAGTCAATATTAAAACGGTATTTATTGAAAAGTCCACGGTTTACCTTAGGGTTCCCATTTCTATTATACAAAATGTGCATTTGACAAATGACTAATGATATATATCTACCTTACTGTATCATAAGGAATAGTTTCACTGCCCTAAAAATCTCCTGTGCTTCACTAATTCATCCACCTGTCCCTACCGCCTGAATCTCTGGCAACCACTGATCTTTCAATTGTCTCCATACTTTTGTCTTTTACAGGATATCATATGGGTGGGATTATACAGTATGGGGACTTCTTAAGCTGCCTTACTTCATTTTAGCAACATGTATGTAAGTTTTCCTGTGTCTTTTTATAGCTTGATAGCCCATTTATTTTCATCACTGAGTAATATTCTATTGTCTAGATGTGCCACATCTTATTTATCCATTCACCTATCAAAGGATAGCTTGTTTGCTTCCAAGTTTTGACAATTATGAATAAAACTAAAATAGACATGAGCATACATACAAGTATTAGTGTGGACTTAAGTTTTCAACTCATTTAGGCAAATACCAAGGAGCACTATTCTAGGCTCATATGGTAAGACTATCTTTTGGGGTGCCTGAGTGGCTCAGTTGGTTTAAATGTCTGACTCTTGATTTCAGCTCAGGTCATGACCTCACAGTTCATGAGTTTGAACGCCACATTGGACTCTGTACTGACAGTGTAGAACCTGCTTGGGATTTTCTCTCTCCCTCTCTCTCTGCCCCTCCCCTGCTGTACTCTCTCTCACTCTCTCTCAAAAATAAATAAGTAAACTTAAATAAACAGGAGTGTGTTTCATTTTGTCAGAAACTTCCACACTGTCTTCCAAAGTGGCGGCACCATTTTGCCTTCTCATCAGCAATGCACGAGAGTTCCTATCCCTCCACATCCTCACCAGCACTGGGTTGTCAGTGTTTTAGATTTTAACCATTCTGAAAGAAGTGTAGTGGCAACCTCTTTTTGTTTTAATTGCAATTCCCTATTGACAGATGTTGAGCATCTTTTTTATGGATTTGTAAAAATTTACCATCTCTATATTTTCTTTAGTAAGGTATCTGCCTAGATTCTTTGCCCATTTTCAATTGGATTGTTTTGTTTTCTTATTGTTGAGTTTTAAGAGTTCTTTGTATACGTAGGATACCAGTCCTTTATCAGATATACGTTTTGCAAAGACTCTTTTTTTCTTACTTGCCCTTCTTTCTTTTAACACTGTCTTTCATAGGGCAGAAGTCTTGAATTTTTAATGAAGTACAATTTGCCAATATTTTCTTTCATGAATCATGCTTTTGATGTTTTATCTAAAAAGTCATTGTCAAAACCAAGGTCGCCTAGATCTTCTCATGTGTTATACTCTAGGAGTCTTATAGGTTTGCATTTTATATTTAGGTCTATGAGGGGTGCCTGGGTGGCTCAGTCAGTTGAGCATCTGACTTCTGCTCAGGTCATGATCTCACAGTTCATAGGTTCAAGCCTCACGTCGGGCTCTGTGCTGACAGCTCAGAGTCTGAAGCCTGCTTTGGATTCTGTGTCTCCCACTCTCTCTGTCCTTCCCCTGCTTGTGCTCTGTCTCTCTATCTCAAAAATAAATTAACATAAAAAATTAAAAAAATAAATTTAGGTCTATGATCATTGTTGAGTTAATATTTGTGAAAGGTGTAAGGTCTTTATCTACATTCATTTTTTTGTGCATGGATGTCTTGTCTCAGCACCATTTGTTGAAAAGATTATCTGTTCTCCATTGAATTGCTTTTGTGCTTTTGTCAAATATCAATTGATAATGTTTGTGTGGATGTCGTTCTGGGCTCTCTACTCAGGAGCTCATATTATTATCAGGAACTCTGATTATTTACTAGCCTTTGCTTCATGGCATTATGGGTTATCAGTAATTTCTTTCATGTTTTTGAAGATACAATTTGCAAATTGGAAAATGCACAGATCTCTTCCTCTTTAGTACCTGATGAACTTCTTGGTTTTTGAAATGCAACAGTGTGAAACAACTGATATTTTATAGTATCATATTTATAATGAGGTTAAAACACTTTAAAGAGTGAAAGTCCAGCTTTCTGTGAGCTTACTGCTTTGTAGACTAGAGGCTGTCACCCTAACAATCACCACTGTCAAGATCAAAACAAACATCAGTGGATCTGATTTAGTTTAGTTTGAATCCAAGGTCTGTGCTGCACTTGCTTGCAGTTTTTCATGCAAATTATTTAATCAAGAATCTGCTTCTGCGATTAAAGAAATGGAAATAATTATGCATAGCAATCAGTATTGTGATAAAGATTATATAATAAAATACATTTAAAGGTCTTTTGTAAAATATGAAATTCTGAAGAGATGCTGGCTATCGTTTTCATTGAATAATAGGATTTTAAGAGACTATTTTAAAGATGAGTACTTCAAGCTGCCATCAGACAGGTGATGGTTTTAAACCAGCAATTAAAGCATTAAAATATTAAAATCACTAAGAATGCTTTTATAAGTGCCTTCCAGAGAAGACTCCACTGAATCCCATCAAACCATGTTAAAGTTTGTAACCCTAAGCCATATTATTGTATGTCTAATTGAAATCTCTCACACCGTATTGCTTTTTATCCTATCTTTGGTGGAAAAGATTCTAAATTCCCTTGAAAATTTATTACTGTGAAGAAAAACATTTGAGGAATAGACCATCAATAATTTGGATAACTGATATGTAGTTTTCATTTTTCTTAATGAGAAAATTAGCCAGTTGAAGGCAGATCAATTGATTACAGTTATCAAGCGTCCAAAGAATGGCACCAACAATAATTCAAAATATTTAAGGTAAAAATAGGCAATTGGTGTGAAAACAATTGTTCTCTAAACTGATCTAATAATATTAATCTACTAACTAGTTCATTAACTCATTCAATGAGGAGGTAAGTCTCCGACTGAGCTACATGCTGTGGTGGAGTCAAACTCTATTGGAAACAGACTTTCCATTTCAAGCCACTGAAGATATCAGTCCCCTATTGATTTGGGGGGGCACTATTAGCTGTGTCCACATCATTCTGCTTGAGCATTAGATTTTGTGGCTGCCAGAGAGGGAGAGGGGCATTCTAGGTAGAAAGAATGGCATTTATAAACGCATAACAATTCAGAATGGGGTGCTATGACCTTCTTTCAGTTTTCCCATTCCCCAGAGTATAGAATTTTGGTCAATGAAGGGAGGAAATCTGGTCGTCCCTTCCAGATTTTGAGTTCAGGGCTTGCACCTCTGGCATGGTGATGAAGGAACAAGTATACACATCCCATTGCTTCAGAGCTCACTGGGTTGGCCAACTATTTGCTCGGCTGAGGTAAAGAAAGGATTGGCAAATATGTAGATCTAACGCTAATAAGAAATTGTAATGACTCAGTGAATAAAGACAGCTAGCTTTTGGGGCATCTGGGTGGCTCAGTAGGTTAAGAGACGACTTCGGCTCAGGTCATGATCTCACAGTTTGTGGGTTCCAGCCCCGCATCGGGCTCTGTGCTGAACGTTTGCTCAGAGCCTGGAGCCTGCTTCAGATTCTGTGTCTCCCTCTCTCTCTGCCCTTCCTCCACTCATGCTCTATCTTTCTGTCTCTCAAAAATAAAAAACCATAAATTTTTTTTTTTCAAAATAAAATCTAAATCTCTTATTTTCTAAATGTTTCAACCACATAGTTTTATTGATCACTCAGTAAGGTTTTTTTAACGTGGATCTAAGAATGAGCTGTATTTGAAAGAAATGACCAGCTCCATCTAAGGTTTTTCCTGTACACGATTCTACACTCCTTCTTCCTCTGATGAAAAGCAGCGGGGAGAAAGTGGCAGTGGGATTCATTTAAAAACTCTTGGTACCCACCTCAAGTGAATTTGCTGGTTGTGCAGATTAGACGAGGAAGTTTGACAGCTAAACCCAAATATATCCAATATGTTGAAATTTCACTTGACACTTGATTTTGAAAGATTTTATCAAGACATATACATCAGTCACCTCTTTCAAAAACTAAGAGCAACTAAATCCTTGATACAATCAATGTAATGAATGTTAGGTACTTCAGAAACAGAAATGAGAAAAACTGCTGATGTCAGCCCACTACCCATAATTTTGCAAACATTTTTGATAGCCTATCCCTATTAGTAAAACATTTAAAAATATATTTCCAGTTGGGGCGCCTGGGTGGCTTAGTCGGTTAAGCGTCCGACTTTCGCTTAGGTCATGATCTCGCGGTTCGTGGGTTCGAGTAAGCTCAGAGCATTTAAAAAAATAAATAAAACATTTAAAAATATATATATATATTTTTTCAGCTTATATTAATGTGTTTATATATTATGCCATTTGTTACTAATTATTATATACAGTATAAAATATACATAAAAATAAAAATTTTTAGAAGAATGGAATTAAGGAAGAACTAAATAATATTTTAAATGATTGTCTAATTTTTTTAGACCTTTTTGTTTTTGAAGTTTATTTATTTATTTTGAGAGAGACAGAGACCATGTGAGGGAGAGAGGAGCAGAAAGCAAGGGAGAGACTGAGTCCCAAGCAGGCTCAGCACTCTCAGTGCAGAGCCTGATGTGGAGCTCATGCAACTCATGAAACCAAGAGTTAGACACTTAACCAACTGAGCCACCCAGGTGCCCCTAAGTGATTGGCTAATTTTGATAGTTGTATGCTGTCATTAGCTAAGTGAATTTCGGACTGAAGTTCTTTGTTAATGATAATAGATGAAACACCATATTTAAGATGATCTTGAAAATTTCTAAAAATAGCCAGACTAGTTCTTATGAGAACGAAGGAGTTGACTTTTGCTTAATGGAGTAGACACAGAGCTCCTAGTAGAACAAGGAGCAGGGCCATTCAGACATATTCTTCTTCACTTGTGCTTATATTATCAGTGTTGTTGCGTTTGCTTGTTTCTTTACAGGATCCTTTTTATTCACATGTCCCTTATGTAAAGATTAATCAAATTAAAGCCAGGTAGCATAATGCACAAAACCACTTAACCAAGCACATATAAGCTATAATAGGCTGAAGTGGCCGGGACATGGGGCTACGGGCAAAAGTGAAGGGGTGGTTGGGAGCAAGTTGTGTAGCCTAGTTCATTACTGATCTTAGTAATATTTGTCCTCTGTATTTTATTGCCTTTTCATTCATTATTTTTCTTTATCTCTAAGTAGAGTTGAAATAATCTCTTTGGTCTGGTATAGTTTGAAGGAACCTGTAATATGATAAATATTTGAAGTGGTTCATTGATGTCAAAATCTCCCAGGTAAAAATGAGGCCAAAGTCCTCCCTCTGGGGTAGTCTGTCCTTTCATCTATTAGGTTCTGTCCGAAATTAAAAACTTTGCCTCTTGGGGCACCTGGGTTGCTCAGTCGGTTAAGCGTCCAACTTTGGCTCAGGTCATGATCTCACGTTCCATAAGTTTGAGCCCCGCATCAGGCTCTGTGCTGACAGCTCAGAGCCTAGGGCCTGTTTTGGATTCTGTCTCTCTGTCTCTGTGTGTCTCTCTCTGTCTCTCTCTCTGCCCCTCCTCTGCTTATGTGCCGTCTCTCTCTCTCAAAAGTAAATAAAAGCATTTAAAAAATTTTAAAGAAAAGTTGTCTTTAAAAATATTAAATACATGATAGTAGAGGTGGTACAAGGATGTGACAAAAACCATGAATGTTCCCTGCCAAATGGGAAAAGACGGGGGAGCCCTGGATGAGAGGCTGATGTGTGAAGGGATGTGGTGCGGTGTCTCATTTCACTGAGTGTGCTGCTGAAAACCAGAATTAGTGAAAGCACCATTAAAAGCAAGTCCTTTTCTGGGCGCCTGGGTGGCTCAGTTGGTTGAGTAAAAGGTCGTGATCTCACAGTTAATAGGTTTGAACCCCGTATCAGGCTCTGTGCTGACAGCTCAGAGCCTGGAACCTACTTCAGATTCTGTGTCTCCCTCTCTCTCTGCCCCTTCCCCGCTCATGCTCTGTCTCTCAAAAATGAATAAATGTTAAAATTTACTTTAATTAAAATAAATAAATAAATAAGAAGCAAGTGCTTCTCAGTAACAAATGTTATCTTTCCAAAATGCCATCAAATTTTTAGTGTTGATATGAAATACAGAAAAAGGCAAAGTGTTTTTTAAAAATATTTATCAATACTAAATACCAGGACGCTGTGGTAAGGTACAGCCAGGCCAAGAGGGTGCCCTAAATCTAGATATTTTCTGAATCTGGTTTCACCAATTAAACTAATGAAGGAATAGTGTATTTCAGTTAAAATATTTGATATTCTTACGAAGTACAATTCATAGAGTATCTACTTTTGCTCCATGGAACATATCCCATATACCTATTTACTTTAAAACATGCCCAACAAAACTTTAATATTTGTCACTGTAATACAATCTAATTGTTACTGGAGATACATAGTAACTCTGAAGAAAATCAAGGCTTTTGCATATAACAAGTACACCCAGATTTTCAGCCATTTAAGATTCCTAATCTTATAGAGATTTCAACAATGATTTACATATTTTATAATAGGATAAATACTAATGTATTTTCACTTTAAGAGCTCCGGGCAAAATTGAGCTTAACCTGCTTTTGGTGAAATAAAATTGTTATTCCTAAGTAGCATTAGCTTCTATATATGCTGTTTTGTTTCTGTATTTGCCTCAAGATGAACTAAATATAGGATGAATGATTATAATATAATATGACATATTTCCATTTGTCATACATAAAAATGAATCTCATTACTTGATACCTTTGCCTTTTATAAAATAAGGCCCCTCCTTTCAAAGGCTTAACAAAAATATGGGGGAGCAAAACTAATAAGCATGTACCAATAAATGAAAAATTAAGTGTAATCTATTTAATGGTATAAATTGTATACAATTCCATGAAACTAAATTTATTTCATATCGGTTCAAAAGTCAGTATTAGAATTTTGTCTTTTATCCTGTTAGTTTTCTTTCTCATATAAAAATTCTACAAAGGGTTATAGTTTATATTTTTTTGTAGCTGTTTGCTAAATGTTACATAAAATCTTTATAGGCTCAGATCCCTTCAGATTTTTTTCTGCTATACTTACGCAGGCATTCTGACCAAGAAGCAACCAAGTAGGACATAGATCAAGAGGCAAGAATTTCTGTTTAATTTGGTCTTATCTTTGAAAAAGAGGCTGAAATTGCTAATCTGAATAGATATTTTGTGCATATGGCTTTTACTGTAGAGTGATTAAAAGAAAAAATAACCCTTAGGAAAATACATAAGAAAAATGTCAAAAGTAAAGATAATGGTATTTCAAGTTTTTTTTTTTTTTTTGCAACTCCTTAAATACAGGTTATTTATTCAATAGAAATGGACCAGTAAGCCCTCTTTAGAGCCTAGTGTATATATAAAGCATTGATACAGTGTTGTATTGACCTCATAGACATAAATTGGCAAATACAATGTCAGATACTTAACTAGAGCACACATTGCCAGGGACTTCTAACCTTTACGTGACTCCAAATTGTAACACTTTTTTCTATACAACTATAGATTGTACTTCATATTTTTAACGTTTACAGTTTATGAGCTGAAATGTTTTCGTATGTACCTGCATTCATCCAGGCTTCTCAGAAGTTGCCTGGGGCCACAGTAGTCTAGACTATTTTTGCAATTAGGCAGGAACCCCAAATGTGTCACTTTTCACTATAGGAACCTAAAGGAATACAGTATAACTTGGGAATGAGAGCATAGGCCACAGAGCCATGACTCTTTGTTATAATAGTGTAGAAATGGGATGTGTGTCCTGGACCATGTAGCATATTAAATTTTATAGTTATAAAACAGTATAGAAGATATTTAGAAAAGTAGTTTGTAACCCAGAGCCATTTGAAAAAAGTTGTATCATATGAAAGAAATTCTGGTACCCAGAATGAGAAATCCTAGACAATTAAAGATTAAAGATTAGATCGTTACTCTGCAGGCAAGGCAGGAGGGAAGGAGGGAGGGAGGGAAGGAGAGGGAAGGAGAGGGAAGAGAGAGAGAGAAAGAGAGAGAGAGATCTAACACCTTACTTGCTTATTCGAGCAGATATACAGTTCTTTATCTCTCTTTTGCCATGCAATTTAATTATTATGTACTAGGCTGCGATGTCTCCCAGCACGCTGCTAACTTCAGGCTCTCAGAACATTCAGAACATTGCTCTAAAATCCCCCCTTGTTATTTTCCTTCTCAACCATGCTTGCACCAAGTTTTTCTCAGTATTTCCCCAGTTCTCAGAATCCCACGTGGTCTTATTCCTGGAAGAGGAATATTTCCGGATCCACCTAAATCTTTTTCTCACAGCATCCTGACTATTGCAGAAGGTGAGCATGTTATTCCTATGTCTGGCACACACCTGCTATAGACCAGACCACATCTCCTTGCAGAATTTCTGCATAGCATCCTCATCTCTTGGAAGAAGGGGAAAAGGTAGAAGGACCCACTGCCCATATTAGAACCCATTCGTTTCTGCAGGCAATCTGGTGAGCTTGAACGCGGAATAGCTTCTGGCAACAATGGGGCAAGATTGTGGCCGTGCTGGCCAAGCAGAGAAGAAAGCATGATCCAAGCCATTATTTGAGTTATGTAACTAATCTGTAAGATAAGGATGTAGAAAAATACAAGCAGTACAAACAACTAAAAGTTTAACTATCTACACATTAGATATTTCTCACATTTTCTCAAAAGTAAAATAGCCTTAAAATAAGTTGAGTTTGTGGTTCATTTTGTGAGGAGTTCCTCACCTGGATGGTAGGGATAGAATGTAACATGAATTATAATTGCTAAGCCAACCAAAAGTGAAAGTAATTCTACTTGTCCTTCCCTAATGCATAAAACTCATCAGCATGGAATCTCAACTCTTCAGAGAGAAGCAGATGTCTTCTCCTGATGTATCTGCTAAATGCCCAGTTTAGCAAGATTTGAAGTTACAGAAACTTCAAAATGTGCACAGATGGAGCTATCAGACACCACCCTGGGAATTCCTGCCAATCCATGGGAGCTAGGGTCTCTACGAAAGGATTCCTCCTCAGGGAGGGAAGCACCTGCAGCCAGGCACAGCACAATGGCTCCAGCTTTCAGGATGCCTCGTGGTTTGAGCATCATGAGTGATGTAAAAGTGGCGAGTCATGGGAGCGCATCATTTACCACCGTAGGAGCAGAAGATAATATTTATATTTCCTCTCTTGAGAGCCATGTCTCTCTACAAATCAAGCAGCCGGAGCTTCAGACACAAATTCAAAACAAACCCTGAATAAAACCCAGCACAATTTTTTTTCCAACCATCACTGTACAACCCTTGCTGCCAATAGAGAACTCAGGGTATGAGGTAACAGGTGCCTCGTTGATGAGTTGGCAGAGAGGAAGAAGGGGTCCAGGGGTCACATTTTCCCACAGCTCCCCTCTGTAAAATACCTGCAAAGGAACAGCCGTTAGGAGCTTTCGCCCAAAGTAAGAAGAAAAGATTTGCCTCCTGTAGAGAGTTTCAGCCAAAGTTTTGGACATAACTAGGTAAGGACAAAAGTGAACGAAAGAGGCATCCATCTGGTGATAAGTTGTTACCTAATGGCAAGGACTGATTCCTAAAAGTGTTTGAAGGATGTCCCTTTCATCTTCTCAGTTTAAATACATTATAATACTCTTGTCAAGAAAAGTAAAGGGCAAAAAGATCATTAGTAAGGCTTTATATGGGGATAAAATTAGTAACAAATTATAAAATTTAAGTCATCTATTCATTTTTCAAACATCAATGGTATTACCATCCAGCTGACAGAAAAGTCAAATCCCCAAATGGTCCAGCGTGCACTTGAGAACCAGTGGCCTAGCTTCAAAAGACACCGAGACAGAATATTCATTACTCTAAACTTGTTGCTTAGAAAGAACCATGGGCAGGGGTCCCTTCAGTGGCTCAGTGTCTGACTTTGGCTCAGTCATAGTCTCATGGTTGGTGAGTTCAAGCCCCGTGTTGGGGTCTGTGCTGACAGCTCAGAGCCTGAAGGCTGCTTTGGATTCTGACTTTCTCTCTCTCTCTCTGCCCCTCTCCTGCTTGTGCACTCTCTCTCTCTCTCTCTCTCAAAAATAAATAAACTTAAAAAAGAGAGAGAGAGAGAAACGGCCACATGTTGACTTCTTTGGACAGCAATTTTTCTTTATTTTAATTTTCTTTTTTTTATTAAGTTTTTATTTTAACTCCAGTATGGTTAAAAGATAGTGTTATATTAGTTTCAGGTGTACAATATAGTGATCCAACACTTTGACACATCCCCCGGTGCTCATCACAAGTGCGCTCCTTAATCCCCATCACCTATTTCATCCATGCCCCCACCCCCTCCCCTCTGGTAACCATCACTTTGTTCTCTACTGTCAAAGAGTCTGTTTCTCTCTCTCTCTCTCTCTCTCTCTCTCTGTCTCAGTCTCTTTTTTCCCTTTGTGAATAGCAATTTTATTACATGAAAAAGCATCAATCTCTTTATTTGTTTTATACGTATCTTAACCTACTAACTAAAAGGAAAGTTAATATTTGTCTGAAAGTTTAGCTGATAATTCACTCTGTTGACATTTCATCACAACCAAAATACAGTACAAAAGTAATCTGTATAATTTATACTACATATTATAGTTTGAAAGTCAAATAATGTAAATCAATTACATTTAAATTCCTAATGATTTACTTGTGTAATTATCATTTCCTTACTGACGCAGGTTTTTTTTAACCTATCTTCCAATTGAAATGTCACCTCTATATGCTGAAGCTAACTTTCTACTCACTTTCTCCTCATTTAATGCACTTTTGCCTTAACTTCATGCCTAACTGTTATATAAAATTATTAAATCCTTAATATTTTCTTAAAGCCATCTCCATAATTAAACATAGACTCTCCTTTAATTGTAAATAATTTATCTATTTGGAAAATTTAGCCCAGACGGGGGGCTTAGGAAGGCTTTCCAGAGATTTTTTTTTCTTATTAATTTGCATAAACTCTTCATGTCATGACATTTACATATATTTACAACTCATATTTAATATTGCCAAACTTCTCTTCACACTTTTAACAGGAAGATGTAGATGGGAAGTAATACTGAAGTTGACGTTGCTCTTCTTACTTTTTGACAATGAACAACGTTGATGTAATATATACAAGATTGGTTGATAGGTGCAAGATTTAATTTCTTTAAACTATCCACTTAACAGACTGTGTATATAAATTAACATTCTCCTCTCCTTCATATGTAAATTTTCTAGACCGAATGCTAAATGCACTTGGCCTTTGTGTTATTTGCAGTCAATTAAATCAGAATGAGTAATCTGCCCAAAGAGAAAGTCTTATATTTGTCGTCTCCTAGACTATTATATTTTTTATTTCTTTTAGGAGAGTAATTGTTATTGGTCATTTAAAAAATGATAAGGCAGACCTACAGGAAAACTCAATTATTTAGCTTAATAAACCACTAGGATAATTCTGCCCCAAAATAAAAATCAAGTGTATTTCTTATTCTGTTTACTCTGAATTTTGTGTGTATAAGAAATCCTACTGTATTTAAGTAACAACTCATCATTAACTGGATTGTGTATGTGTATATCTATACATTTATAATCAAATGAGTCTTTCTGAAATGTAGGTTGAAAAATCTCCATTGGATAGATATATAGCAACATGTAAATTCTGTAATTTATTTGGAGGCCTTGTAAATACAGTAATTAGACAATGTTATACATTGATTGCATCCACTTTAATCCAGTCATTCATATCTGGACTTTCTGATAAATTCTACAGCCCAAAAAACTAATTCGTACTCAATTATTTAATGCCTGGTGGCAGAGAGCAGCTCTGTGCAGATAGGGGACACCACAGTACCAAAGTTGGATTGGATCACAAATGAAATTAAATTGATAAATTACCTCTGGGACTATCCTATATCTGTTAAATGTTTGATATCTCTAGGACAAAAATGTTCAAGAAAAATTTTAGAGCTCTTCTTTCCAACATTTTATTAACAAATAACTGCTATAGAGGTGTGCTAATCACCTTACAGAACATTAGGTCCTGGCGAGCTACATAATGGTTTACCTGCTGTTGCTACTCCATCACCCAGGTAGTCCATATCTGTTTGCTACCCTCTCCACAAGCGTGAGCTCCCCTCTCTTTGTTTTTATCTACATTTACTGTAAGTACCAAAGCAAACAGCAGGAGTCCCCATGGAGATACCCATCCTGCTAAGAGTTCATAGTACAGATGACAAGGAGTGACTGCTCAGGACTAATGCCTGTAAGTTAATAATGCTCATTCAGCAAAGTAAATTTAGTGTTCCCCATTGTTTTCTCTTTGCCACCTCATCTTCTAAAATATATTAACTATTCATTTCAATAGCAACCCCCCCAAAAAATCCCTAAATGCCAGTATCTGTAAGCAAAACAATAAAACCTCTCTCCTCTCTTCATTTTCTAAAGAAATACAAACCCATAAATACATATTTATACATTAACATAGTGATGTCTGGCCCTGTTTACATACAGATGTCTAAGAGAAACATCTGTGATTTTAAGGGGTGGGGACATCAGTCACAAGAGGCACATAGGGCACTTTGACCCAGCCATTTTGATGCTGGAGATGTTGTGACCCTGTGTTTTTATAATTACAAGTACTTCAATAAGTCTACTAACATTAAGAAAAAAATATTCCATATCAAATTTCATTAAATGAATTTAACACAGTGGGGTTGAACCATGTTCATTTTTTTGTCACTTTCCTTTTTATTTTTCTGAAATGGTCTGTTATCACTTTCTTATATATATTACATGAAGATTTGCTTCCCAGAATAGTTTTGTCCATATTAAGCTTTCTCAGTTATAGCTTCACCATTGTAAATTGTCCTTTTGGCCATTATTTTTATGAAACTCCATTTTCTATGAGCTAAATATTACCAAGCTTTGATTTTCCTGTTGATGGATAGTCTGCAACAGATTCTGCCCTGTGCAGTCTCAGCTGCTGTCACTTATATTTTGTTTATTATTCGTACTGAGATCCAATTTTCCCTGGGTCACTAATAGCTGTTTTCACAAATATGCCATCATTCTTTACCATGCTCTCCAGTTAAAATTAAGCCATCATCAGTTTTATGTTGTGTTTGTTATTCTTATCAGGATATCTGTTAGGAATTTTACAAAAAGTATTTTTTCTTGAAGCAAACAGTATAGTGGTGGGTGTAGATACCAGGCATGGTGGAAACATTCTGCTTCAGCGATAGATAGTGAAACCGTGACCAAGGGAAGCTTAAAGAAAGTTTGCAAGAAAAGCCAATGAGTGCAGTAAAGTGCAAGAGTTGCACTGGGAGAATACCAGAAGTGCATGCAATGGCTTGCTTAAGATGTAGAGGAGTAAGAAATTAGTCATCCATCAGAGTAGACAGTTGAGAAGCTGGAAACACCTGAAGCCAAAAAGCAAAATTATTTCATGTACATGCTAGAACCTATCAGTATGATAGGTGATAACAGACCTGCTGTAAGCTAGATGAAATAAGAAATAGCCCATGGAAGGATGGAGTTCAGACACAGCGAGGACTGCCTAGTAATAGGTGGTACCTGAGGGCAGTGGTGGCTCCTACTGCCCAATTCAAAAAAAACCTCCAGTGGGAATCAAGGTGTCTCTGACTCACTTCTCACTTCCCCCAGATTACTTTGGCTAATAATTTTCAGGAGGCAAGGAGGAAAAGGCTCTATTCACCATGTCCTTGATCATGTGATCCTTTGTCGCTCTTGTTTGTAGGTTCCGTAGAAATGAAAGTGACAGCAACATTTATCTTATGATAAAACACGATGTCTATCATAAGACAAAGTGCTATGGTCATAATGAGAGGGGAAATTCTTTGCTTGTCCAATATCTTCACAAGTCCCAGAAACTGTGCTAGCAGTTGGACTTGCACAGAAAACTAGACATAGTCTCTTGAGTTCAGGGAGTTAGCGAAGATGAGAAGACATAAAAATTGTGAAACGTTCCATAACAGATGATAAGTACAAGTGGTTTAAAAGCACAAAAGGAGGGGCGCCTGGGTGGCTTAGTCGGTTAAGCGTCCGACTTTCGCTTAGGTCATGATCTCGCGGTTCGTGGGTTCGAGCCCCGCGTCGGGCTCTGTGCTGACTGCCAGCTCAGAGCCTGGAGCCTGTTTCAGTCTGTGACTCCCTCTCTCTCTGACCCTCCCCTGCTCACGCTGTGTGTGTCTCTCTCTCTCCTTGAAATAAATAAAACATTAAAAAATTTTAAAAAAAAATAAATAAAAGCACAAAAGGAGAAAGCAATTTGTTTGGCTTGGGAAAGCATTTCAAACCAGGTGGCATTGGTTTGGGCTTTGAAGGTTGAAAAAATGGGAAGGTGTTTATTAGATGGAGAAGAAAAGAGAAGACAGGAGCTGTTGGTTGATGTCAGTGACAATAATAGTGTGCATCTATGACATACTTTTTTGATCCTTTTAAAGGCAGAGTCCTAGGCGGAGAAATTTGCATGAACCCATGGGCATTTGATGTGCCAATGTCCTCTCCATTCCTGGGGTAGGAGGCCCAAGCATTCTATTTAAAGTCACCAAATAGAGGGGCGCCTGAGTGGCTCAGTCAGTTAAGCGTCCGACTCTGACTCAGGTCATGATCTCGCTGTTCATGGGTTTGACCCTTGTGTGCTGTGTGCTGACAGCTCAGAACCTGGATTATGCTTTGGATTTTGTGTCTCCTTCTTTCTATGCCCCTCCTCCACTTGTGCTCTGTCTCTCTGTCTCTGAAAAATAAATAAAAATGCTAAAAAAATTTTTAAATCACCAGGTAGATTGCATATTTTCTCAAAATACATCTTTAAAAAATCTTTTACATTTTTTTGACCAAAAGCAACAAGGGTAATTCAAAATTTTATCTTATTTTATTTTGGTAAACCACAGTGAAAAACCCTTAGTAGTATCTTACCACATTCATTCTTAACAGCTCCTGCAACAGCTTATGCTCAATATAATTTTGCCTTGATGACAAGAGTTTCCTTGGCTTTTATTTATCTTCTCAGCTATCACCTATCATGTCAGGAAATATTCTAAACTTTATATAATTTTACTTAGAGTTATTAATTGGTATTTAAAAATATTATTTAGCATATTTGTTAAACATGGTTTCTTTTTTTTTTTTAATTTTTTTTAATGTTTTTTATTTATTTCTAGGAGAGAGAGAGAGACAGCGTGAGCGGTGGAGGGTCAGAGAGAGAGGGAGTCACAGACTGAAACAGGTTCCAGGCTCCGAGCTGGCAGTCAGCACAGAGCCTGACGCCGGGCTCGAACCCACGAACCGCGAGATCATGACCCAAGCGAAAGTCGGACGCTTAACCGATTAAGCCACCCAGGCGCCCCAAACATGGTTTCATTTTTTTAATGAAAGAATTTAGGTAAATTTGTTCTTTTATCCATAATATTAATATTATTTTGCTATCTACATAGTTCATTTATTCAAAAACAAATACTGATAATTTGGTTCTCCTGGATGGATTAGATGAGATCCTTGGGCCTTGGAGAATTAAGTAGTGCACATTTAAAAAGTATTGCTAATTAACAAGCATGTGAAATTGAAACTATATATAAAGTACTATATAATTTCAGAATAAAAAGATAATTTTTTGTGGAAAATTCAGGAAGACTTCATGGAGGCAGTGTCATTTGACGCAGTCTAAATGTTGGATAGACAATGCACATATGGGAATGGAAGAAGGTTAATTCTAGGCAAAGAGAAAAATAGGTGAAGGCGTATAGGCAGCTATGTTGAAGAATAGAGGTCAGTGTCACTTGAGGGCATGGTTCAGGGAAAAAATGATGGATGATAGAGCTTTCTCAGTTAAAAAAAATAAAGCAGTCAGGAAATAGCTAAAACTAATGTGAAGACTTGAGTCTCTATATTTGAATATTTAATCTTCAAAAATTGCCAGTTTGTATGCATTAAGTCCCAAATTTACACTGGCTCTAGGTATCATAGAAGGACACATTGAAATTAAGTCCAGAAGCAAATAACTATACAAGAATATAAATCTATAATCCTCAGATAGTAATGGAAATGTTATCTCAGCTCTGAAATATTTTGAAAAATTTGAAATGAAATATCAAGCTTCTGAAATTGAAAAGATGACCATTTCTTTGAAGCTGACTGAGGAAACTAAAGGCCAAATGTGTTACCTTTCGATTTGTAGCTATAGTCTAAACAGAAAAAAAGGATAGAGTATTAGTCATATCATGTGGTACAATAATGGCCCAAGGGTATGGTAATTATTAAATGATGACACCTTTGGAATTGTTAGACTAATACCACAAATCATTTCTGTCCTGTACAAGAAAGCATTCCAGTATGATATTTTGATGATTTGGGATTGCCAGGGATAATCGTGTAGCTCCAAAAACAACTAATTTAGGAAGATTTAAACTGAAGAGCTGTCTGAAGTTTTGTGGCTGTTCATGGTATTAAACTTGATACACTGGCAGAAGGCGGTATGGAATTTCAGTCAGGTACACTGGCACAGATCGCTGAAATTCAATTTGTAACACCCATCTAATGTCACTTACAAAAAAGACATTTTAAAAAGCCAAGAAATGTAATGAAGGAAAAGAAATATGTCTAAGTAATGCAATTTAAAAATAACAAGATAGAGTATTTCTAGATAGAAATTTCAAGATAGAAGGGATTACACATATCAGGCTGAAAATATCTTCAATTTGGAAGTAAACAGAACTTGTAAAATGAACAGAATAAGAGAAATCAAGTAAATAATTTTTTATCAGTGCGATAAAACATGTTCAGGTTTTTCGCAAAGGTGAACTCTAGGATAAGTTCTACAGACCATTTTTTTTCTTTGTTCTTTTTTTCAATTTTTGAACTAAATTCACAACGCTGAGAATTTCAGCTTCATGTGTAGCTCACACCTATCTTTTAGAAACCTAGACCAAAAAGGAAAAATCCTTTTAAGTTAGATGGATTAATGACTTACAAGTTTATGAATTTCATAGCAAACTAAAAGAAGAAACTGAAAAAGGTTAAGGAGGTAACACGGAAAGACAAGATTCTTAAACATGTTTTAATGCACGCGGGCAACAGGAGCCTCCAAGGGGTGTAACACTTTCTAAAAGCTTATTAATACTTATGCTCAAGGCATTAAGAGCAATATGCTATCAGTGCAAAGAATGTAAGTCTGCTGAGCTGCTGTCAACAGTTTGAGCACAAGATATGGCAAGAATTCAACCCCAACACTAGATTGCATTTACTTGTGTGGGGCTTTATTTGAAGGGCCCTGATTTCATGTCTCCAAATCCTTTTAGTATAAACAAAACATAACAGTAAAAAGCTAAAACTTACCTGATAATGTTGGTGACTCTGAAACATAAATATATTTAACCTAAAGATGAGTAGTGAGGTATTTTAAGTATTTCTAAACGGTTTGGGACATCTTAGTGGCTCAGCCGATTGAATATCAGTCTGACTTCAGCTCAGGTCATGATTGCATGGTTCGTGGGTTTGAGTGCTGACAGCTCCGAGCCTGGAGCCTGCTTCAGATTCTGTGTCTCCCTCTCTCTCTCAAAAATAAATAAATATTGAAAAAATTAAAAGGGAAAGAATTTTTAGACAGTGGATAGCTTGTGTGCTTACAAATGGATTCTTTAGTTATATATTCACAAAGGTGGTTGGTTGTCTCTGGGATGTTGTTGCCAAGGCCTGTTCAGTTTCATTTGGCAGCAATTTTTGTGATGAATGAAGGGCCCCTTTACTGGTCTGCAGGACTTATGTTCAGCCCATCCACATTTTGAGATGGTATTTTCCATCCATGTTTTTTGCCACCCTAGATTTTGTGAGAAGGTAAAAGCAAACAAATAAACCCACGCCTTTCTCCTTCTGAAGGCTAATCTTTTTCGCTTTTTAATAATTTCCTCTATTTCCTTAAGATGTATCTTATGAAAGTCTATAGAAGGTCTGTTTTGACCATTTTAAAAAAAAGTGTAAACTAAGACTTAAAGATTTGAATTGAAGTTTCCACACTATGTTAAAGTTCTGTTAGAGAAAAAAAATTATTTTTGTTGAAAGTTATATTATGGTGTAACTGTGTGCACAGGTAGGTAAAAAAACATATACTTGAGGTTTTATCTATAATACCAGTAACTTTCTTATTTTATATTGAGCTTCCAGAACCTGAAAATATCTACCTGTGTTAGTCAGCTTAATCTGATGTAACAAAATACTATAGAGTGGGTGATTTAACAACAGACATTAATTTCTCAGGGCTCAAGATGCTGTAAGGTCCCAAGACCAAGGCTCCATCAGGTTCAGGTTTTTGGTGAGGGTTCTCATCCTCCTTCACAGATGGCCATCTTCTCCCTGGATCCTTATAGAACAGAGAGAAGTTCTAGTGTCACTTTATCTTCTAATGAGGGCATTAATCCCATCATGGGCGGTGGGGGTCTCCACTCTCAGACCCCATCTAAAACCTAGTTACCTCTTACAGGCATCACCTCTGAATGCTCACATTGGAGGTTTAAAGCTTCAACATATAGTTTTTTGGGAGGACGCAAATATTCAGTCCCTAACAGCAAATGTATGATATTTTGAAGTGGCTTAGCTTCTCTATTCTCTAACTTTACTATTCTCCAGTTGTATTCAAATTCTTTCAAAGCTATGGTGTATTGTAATTTCATGTTTTGTGCTTAAATGGAACTTCTTCTAGTTAAAAAAAAGAAAAAAACAGGTGGTACTCTTGGAATAAAACAACATTATAAAGAAATATTATAAGTAACTGTAGTAGGTTAATATAATTGTCTAAGAGTATTAGACTTCAAAACCATTTTCAAACCTCTTCTCTAATTTGTGAACATAGAGGAAATGAAGAAA
Organism: Proteles cristata cristata; assembly: GCA_017311185.1. NCBI lineage: Eukaryota > Metazoa > Chordata > Mammalia > Carnivora > Hyaenidae > Proteles > Proteles cristata. The sequence continues at coordinate 353,940 of JAESUZ010005288.1, forward strand.
CTCAGGAGCCTTTCCAATTACACAAAAAGATTGTTTTCTGGGAAACAGAAAAATTTAAATGACAATCCATTTACATTTGTAACAAAGACATGCCTGTCATGCCTAGAAACATAAAGAGCCAACTGTTATTACATTTAACATTTTATTGGTTTTAAAAAAAAATTTTAAGTTTATTTATTTTGAGGGGTGCCTGGGTGGCTCAGTGGGTTCAGCATCTGACTTCAGCTCAGGTCATGATCCATCCATCTCATGCTTCCTTAGTTTGAGCCCTATGTTGGGCTCTGTGCTAATAGCTCAGAGCCTGGAGCCTGCTTCAGATTCTATGTCTCCCACTCTCTCTGTCCCTTCCCCCATGCTCTCTCTGTCTCTCTCTCTCTTTCAAAAATATCTACAACTTCCTTTAGTTTCGGGCCCATGGTCATGTCACTATCTCATTCTCCTCAAACCCTTTATAGTCTCTGAAGAAACCCTCCATAACTATACCTACCTTCCGCCTAGCCGGGGCTTGTACCATGGCTTACTCAGTTCCTCCAGAGAACTAAAAGGGTTGAGGGGAGGAAGAGTTAAGTCATTTTTACAAAACTAATAACCTTCCCAAAAATTCTTATTTGAATCTCCAACAAAGAACCAAAAAACAGCAGTTCACAAAACACTTCTAGAGCACCTACCATGTCGCACTAGGCACAACGCTAGTACTGGGATCATGAAGATAAATGACACACAATTACTGTGCTGAAGGAACTATAATAAATGATACTATGCTAAAGCTTATGAAGAATTTGAATTCTTCATGTAGTTCAAAGAAGCAAGCAATAATTTCCCTGAATAAGATCACTGCAAAATTAATGGCTTAAAAAAATTTTTTTTTAGAATACCACATGCAAATTCATTTCTTGGAAATAATCATGAATTATTAAAGTGTCTCAGTGAAGTTTGAATTTTTAAAAATCATGTTCAGTTTAAGTTTCTAAAAGAGCAACACATTATTCTAATTTATATGTATATATATCCTAAATATCATATGTATATCCTAAATATATATATATAATGACACATATATATGTGACACTATATATATATGACACATAGTTTTCCTTTCAAAGTATAGTATCTTAAGGAAACAGGGGAAATTATAAAGGACAATTATTAGAAAGGCCTGTGGTTCCCTAAAGACCAGCACAAGAGGTAGGAGGATTTTATCTCGTTGGGTGTTGCTTTGATAAATCTGTTTATCTTTTTATATCGTGAATGACCCAATGTCTATTTCAAGAAACCATGTTCTTTCTTTACCTAAGTCTCTGACTCATTATTAGGAAGATAATTAAAGCATGTAGAAGTTCATAGCCCTACCGTAAACCCAGAACATTTACAATTCCTTTTATAAAACTCAGTTATTTCTAGAATGGGAGTAAGTAAGTGAGAAATAAGAATGAGGGAGAAAAAAGGAAAGGAGGGAAGCAGGAAGAGGGTGAACAAGCATGAGCAGAATTCTTCACAAATATCTACACATCAGGGATTTTGTGTTTCATTTTCTCTTCTTAAATGAGACTATCTAAACATCATTACTCCAAAAGAACAATGAAACATCATTTTGATTTTAGAACTTCCATTTTCTCATGAATTTCTTCATACGAAGTCTGATCTACTGAAAGTCCACTACATTGTGCAGTATGTGTAACAGCAAATATGAAAGCCTCAGCTTTAATTTGACGCTACTGTCGTCAGTTCTTGCTCGCCCAGTGAAGAAGCCCTGTGTCTGTGAAAGCCACACATCCATTGTTCTGCCGTGTATGTTTCTGACGACAAGAAACGATTATCTCCAAGTCTGGGGCTTCAGGAACAGCAACATCAGACAAAAATGGACCTGATATTAACTGAAGGCTGAATGGAAGCAGGAGAAAGTCTGAGGTAGCAATGGTAATACCAGATGAAATACACTTTAAAATAAAGACTGCAACAAAAGACAGTGGTGTTTCTGTACATAATGATCAAGAGGTCAATACCTTAAATAATAAATAAATAATAAAAAGTGAATATCACAGACTAATCAGCAAAGACGTTTTACCTGAACTCTCTAATAAGTCTCATGACTTTGATATAAGAACTAATATACTGTTGTCTCCATTTTCTCAGTGTAGAAACAAAAGTTCAGAAGTGATCAGGAATTTGTCCAGGTTCACTTAGCTAGAAAATAGCAGAGAAAGACTCAGCTGGTGTTTTGTGACCCCAGAATTCTGCTCTTTCCATTGGTTGGCTGTTCTTTAGAAACACCTGGCTGCGGGTTCACAGGACTGAAGAGAAACAGTTGTTGGGGATGATCGGCAACTGAGAGAATACTAGAGAATAACACTAGAACTTCATGAGGAGTTAACTAAGGCACTGAAATTTATAGCAATTGCAACAAAATTTCAGGGAAAAAAAGTTTATGTGTTATTTTCCAGAACTTTCATGCAAAGTTTATGCAGAGCCAGACAGCTTCTCTGCTGGTCTGGCTTCTGCCTTAAAATTGACAAGCCTTCCCTTGCATAAGCTTAGCTGGGCCCCAGCTGATTGGATGCCGGGCTGGGAAAACCCAGGTCTGAGGTCCTGGTGTGTGAAAGAGCAATAATGGATTAAGAGTCATGGCACTTAGATCCTAACTTCAGTTTAGATACTAGCTCACTGTACATTACCTTAAGCATATGGTGAAGCCTTTTATGATTACTACATCCTTCAGAGATACTTCAGAACACTAGCTAGTCTCTCAGATTGTGGTCCTCAAGTCACCAGCCTTTGCTCTGGGAAGGTTTGGTGCAGAGAATTGGTTACTGTGAATGTAGATTCCTGCACTCCATCCGAGACCTACCACATCAAAATATCCTAAGATGAATCCAGAAAAACCTAGGTGCATTTTTAAAGTTTTCGCACTTAAAATTTGCAAACCTTTGGGAGGGTCTTGTAATAAGCCACATACAGTTTTGCTCCTGATCCTCATGTTTACTGGCAAATTATTTATCTTTCTTTCTGGGGAATTTGCAACCACAGATCTTTCCTGTTTATTTCTTTTTTTCCCCTTTTTTTAGAGAGAGAGGGGGGCAAGAGAGACAGAGAGAGAGAGAGAGAGAGATAGGCAGAGAGGGAGAGAAAGAGAATCCAAAGCAGGCTCTGCACTGCCAGCACAGACCTTGATGCAGGTTTCCAACTCACGAATGATGAGATCATCATCAGCTGAGCTGCCCAGCTGCCCCCATTGTTTTTTTCTTAGTCACATCTAGCCAGCTCAACCCTTCTGGCCTTCACTTTTCCCATCTTTAAAATGGGTATGACAGCTTCTAACTTACTGAATGAATATGAAAGACAAATACGATATTACATTTATATCTTTAATGTGCCCAATAGAATTGCTAATATAACAGACTTTCAATAAATGTATGTTATCTTTCCTTCATAATAACAGACCATTAGCATAATGATAGCAGATATTTTATTCAGTACTAACTATATGTAGTACCAGGCACAAAAACAGGACTCTGTTTTTGCATTATCTTTGTTTCCTTTTTGGAATTAGGATTATTTCTTAATTTCAACAATCTAGGATTTTTGTTTAAATTTTCATTACTTTGTCTAGTTTGGTGGTTCTCAGACTTTAGCATCCATCAGGGTTCACTTTGAGAACTTGTTAAAACACTGATTTTTAAATTTTAAAACATAAGATGCTACTCTCAGAGTTTCTAATTCAGTAGGTTTGAGGCATGGATCTAGAATTTGTATTTTTAACAAGTTTCCAGATGATGTTAAATCTACTGGGGTCCACACTATAAGAACATTGGCCTGGTTTATTGCATTTTATGGGGATGTTAATTACTTGCTTCTGCTTTAGAGAATTTATTGAGGTATCTTGGTGACTGAGTATGGGATCAATTAAGTATGCTGCCCTCACTATAGATATTCTACCATCTTAAATATGTTTTAAAAGTTCTAAGTGTCATCATTTGTTTTTTGTGTAATTCAGAATAGTTGTATAATAATTATAATAGTTGTATTAGATGTATATTAAGATGGCAAATTGATGAATTCTCTAAATTAGTTTATAGTTTAGTTGGTTAACTATCTCTGCTATTGTCTGAACGACCTGATTTTCCAAAACCTTACCTACAAGCAAATCACTCAACTGAGCCATTACTGTGTGATTTGGGCATCACATTTTCCTTTGGCCACCCAACAGAAATTACCTTTAATCCTTTTCATGAAACTGGTATGTTGTGTCATTAAGCTTTTTCTATTAGTGTTCCACTTTTAAGAAGTGGTGGGCCTTGTATATTTGGATTTTCCTCAGCTGATGGTTCTGTTTTCAAATTCATTTATCAGTTTTTCTGGAGCCTGCTGTGTCCACTTTTTCTCAATTCTATTTTCTACTTCCAAAAGTCTCACTTCTCCTGGCTTTAACTCATTTTATTTTTTTAAACATCTGCACTTATTTCTTTTTTTAAATGTTTGTTTTATTTTGAGAGTGTGAGTGGGGGAGGGGTGGAGAAAGAGGAACAGAGGATCTGAAAGAGGCTCTGAGCTGACAGCAGCAAGCACTATGCAGGGCGTGAACTCAGGAACTGTCATATCATGACCTGAGCCAAAGTTGGAAAGCTCAACTGACTGAGTTACCCAGGTGCCCCTGTATTATTTTAAAATTATCATATGCATTGCTTTCTGCCACAAATTCTACTTAATATGACATTAATATTAATACTGATGCATTCTTTAATAGAATTTAAATATGCTCACTGCTTCATTGGTAACTTTTCTGAATAATTTTTTACATGCATCTCTTATAAGTAGCAAACCACTGCATTTTATTTCATTATACTCCAAGAGACTTTTTTTTTTAGTGGGCAGATTTAAGCAATTGACAGTTTTTTATAACTTACAAAGTCATTTCATTATAGAGAAATCAGAAAGTACTAGTACTACGAAAAGAAAAATAATAACCAATATGTTAAAAATTTTTAAATGGTGTGACAAACGACTTTTTTTTCTAATTTATTTTATAAGTTTTAACACACAGACTTTAACATTTTTATGTAGCAAGAATTATCAGTTGTCTTTTCTTTAGTTCTTGATCACTTTTGTGATTAAGAAAGGTCCTTTCCTTTCTAGAGATTACTCATCTTCATTTTCTTCTGATTTTTAGTTTTGTTTTCTTTATATATATATTACTTTGTTCTACCTGGAATTTATATGATGCATGTATATTTTACTTCAAACAAAAATATAATTATTTTATATACAGTATTTTTAGGCATACTTTATTTATGGCATTATCATAAACATTCAATATTTATAATTATTTTTGTCAAGTACTACAATTGTTTTAAACTGGTATGGAAACACGTTTAAGATAGTAGAATGGATACAATGACTATATATAACTAAAGCATCAAAGCTACTGAAGAAGACCTATATACAGTTAATCCAGTAGTGTAAATGACTAATTCTATCAATACATGGCTGAAATATTAATAATAAAAGTTTACCATAGCAGTTGAAAAAGACCTACTGGAAAATGGCACATCAGGACTTAGCACTTTAAAAGAGTTAATATTTTAATTTAGCCTTATATCAAATTATCATCAACACATGTCTAATATATTAGTCTTCTATTTAAATTGATTGCAAACAAAACCTGTTATTATGTTAACAGAGCAATAACAAATGTAGCTCACCGTCAGGGAGAACAGCCTTTACAATGAGTACAGCAGAACAATTAATTCAATTTTATTTCCAAAGAATAACTTAACAGAAATGATAGACAGTTTGAATGAGATTTAAAATACACCAAGCCAAAAGATTAGAAAGCGTAAGAACTGCAACTCAAACACCATAAAAAGGCAGTATTAAGGTTTCAGAGATTCAACTACTAGTGACTAAGTATTATATATTTTCAGTGTACAAAGAATTAAAAAAACTGGTCTTAATATGAAGTAAAAATGTGAATATCAGTACCATTAGACTAAAATCCAAAGTATTAATAAGGCTATTGATTGTAGCAAAAATATTGATGAAAAGATATCTAAGAACGTTAAGATACTGCAAGAGTTGAATCAACTTATTTCAAAATTTCTCCTTGGAGAAATGCTTTTTTCCACAGATGTTCATTATACATCCATTTATGTATTATGGGTTTTTTAAAAAAAGTTTTTAAAGTTTATTTATTTTGAGAGAGCACAAGCAGGGGAAGGGCAGAGAGGAAGGAAGAGAATCCCCAGCTGACAGCGCAGAGCCAGGTGCGTGGGGCTCAACCTCAGGAACTGTGAGATCATGATCTGAGCCAAAATCAAGAGTGGGACAATTAACCTACTGAAGCACCCAGGTGGCTCTATGTTTTTAAAAAGTAGGAGGAAAGATAAAAATACAGAAAATAGAACCTGAAGGTAATTAATAGGAAATATTTTTGAAAGCAAATCTGACACCGGAGTCTTAATGTAATTACTATGTCAACTCCACCAATCCTTGACTGAAAGGAAACTACATCATCTCACATGATGCTTAATGAGAAAATTAGCCAAGATAAATGGTGATGTTAATAGCCATGATAAATAAATGTCATAAATTACTAATTACATTTAGTCAACAAAGTAGGGTTGTAATGATCTGCAAATACAAGAGGTAGCGTTTCGAATGAATAGTTGGGTTTTAGGTCACACCTTTTTATCATGAGTGAATTCATAACAAGCTTCTTTTAAAATGAACCACAGAACATGTGCCTTTCCTTTCTTGGTTTAAATGGTTAATCATTAATGACTCAAATACAAAGTACTAGGACTATTAGGGCAAGAACATTGTTTCAGGACAGGTGTTCTCCACCTTTTTTTTTCCTTCCTTTTTCTGATGGAGGTTCATTCAGGCTAAAAGGGAAAAGGACTGGAGTCCAATGAACAAATAATGATTTTTAAAAAATTGAGAGGGAGACAATAGCCAAATGATAACACTGACAATTACAAAAGTACAATTCACACATATAAAACCTCACATAATTCTAAAAAGGTAGTTAGTGGAATAGCAATAATTAAGAACAGTTAACACATCTCAATATAGCACTCATGAAACATTGAGAAGAAAGCAACCTTCCTGAGCATTATGGAAATTCCAACCACCTGCACGTGTGCCTGTAAAGTAAGAGTTTGTAAAGCTGCCAGGAGTTGGGGGCACCACACAACTGAGTGGCGTGCTGAATTAGAATCCTCAGTTATTTGTGGTAATGCAATAATCTGAGTCTATGAATACCAAATTTAGTAAGCCTTAATAACTCATTCAGCAGGTTACAACTAAGAAGCACTTAGCTGTCAGTAAAGATGAATGTATGAAATTGGGCTCATTCATATGTAAGTATCAAAAATGAGCCTTGCCTTTTTCCATGTGGAGGGCTCCCAAAGCCCACGAATTTGCTCTATTAGAACAAGACTGATTTGGGGGCACCTGTGCGACTCAGTTGGTTAAGCTTCTGACTTTAACTCAGGTCATGATCTTAGGGTTTGTGGGCTCCAGCCCCATTCAGGCTCTGTACTGACAGCTAGGAGCCTGGAGCCTGCTTCAGACTCTGTCTCCCTCTCTCTCTGCCCCTCCCTCGCTTGTGCTCTGTCTCTCAAAAATAAACGTTAAAAACTTAAAAAAAATAAAAAAGAACAAAACTGATTTAGGGAACCCAATGTCTGACACAGTCCTCAAAATAAACAATCTAGGAGATGGGCCTAAAATACACAGAAAGAAAACGTGTGATGAATATCTGATTTTATAAAAACATATAAAGAACAATCTCACTGATCTGGTGTAGTTTGTGATAAATTACATTTTAAACAGTATTCATTCCTCAAAGTTTAAAATAAATTCATTCCTTTAATCATTTCAGCGATGTTTGTTATTAAATTGGTTTTGATTCATAAAACCTTACTAAATAATTGCAAAAGCAACCTTTTAACTATCTTTGTTGATCTTTAGATATACTAATTTACAAATCAAGGTTATATCAGTTATTTCTATAGTAAAGGCAGTCACACTACAGTATTCTAAACTTTTTATTGATTTTAGGAATAATTTCAGCTATGAACATAACAAACCTATTTAACAATTTGTATTTCACTTAGGAGCAAGAACAGAACAGTATGTAGCGCACTGTCCTGTGTGAGGGTCAATAAACACAGTGGCAGGGTCAGGATTTGACAGAATTAAGAGGAAAAGACCTGCAGAGAAGAGTAGATAAAGCCATTTTTACCAGGGAGAGGGCCATTTTTACAAATGAAAGCATTGTGCCCATTTGTAAATGGCATGGTGTGGGTGAGATGAAGTGGGGTTGGTAAAGGATGCAGAGAAATAAGAGAACTGGGAGAGATTCAAAAGGACTGTGAAAAACCCTGGCATCTTCCAACGGGTAAAATTAGAATGGTTGTTGAAACAATTTTGTCCTTAATTTTAGTAATTTCTGATTTACTGGCTCTTAACAGCTAATGTGAAGGACAGAAATTAATGCAAAATAACTGAAATATTTAGTATACCTGGTACGAGAGCACCCTCTATCACATGATCATACGCTGAACATTTATATGTATTAGTCACTTTACTGGGGGAATATTCATTTACATATAACTTTCCTGGTTCTAGGGCTTAATTTACGACTTTCCAGCAAAGGGGTCAAAGGTCCACACATCTTTCCAGTTCCAATATCATCACTCTCTCTCCTGCAATAGCAAACAACATTAAAGACAAAGCAGTCCTGAACTCAAAATTATTCCAGGTGTGGGCCTAGTCTCAAACACCACTAGAGAATTTACCAAACCTATGATTATCCAGCTCTAGCCCTAGTCGGTCCCAGTTAGAAACTCAGAGGTTACGGCCAATCTGTTTTAATAAGCCTTCCAGCGACTTCTGATGCATGCTTAAGTTTAAGAACCATGGCAATAGAAGGATTGAACAGAGGAGCAGCCAAATTAGTAGGCGCTAATATACGAATTCTAAAGGAAACTTATTAAACTTTCACTATATAGTTTGATATTCAGTTAAAACACCATTCCAGTAAAACGCTGAAAACAACCTCATACTAGCTACCTACTACCACCAGGCCTTAAAAGCTTCTAAAAAAATTTAGGTTTTCAAGTAAGAGTTCATTATCGGGGAAGACTTTACCACGATTTTAGGGAAATTATTTTTCCTCCGGTTATCAAAAAGTAATATGCAACGCAAACAAATCTACATGTAGCTTGTGTGTTTCTGAAACTAAGTTTCCAAAATTTCCTTACCCTGTTTTGAATTTCACGTTATTTAAATTCTAGTTAGTTAACATCCAGTGTTGACATTAGTTTCAGGAGTAGGAGTTGGGGAGTCTAGCCCATTTTTAATAAAAATTACCCACTAAATTCTACTCTTCTGGATGGGCTCCAAACACACACTGTATGCTTTTACAACACTGCCTTAATACGTGAAGGGCAACAAAAGCTTTTACATCAGAGGCCAATCCAAGCCACAAAACCTGAGCCATCTTGCCAAGAGAGACATGGAGGACCCCGTTCCCGACACACTAGGAAATTTAAGTGGGGATGACTGAGACAAGCTCGGAAACAAGGCGTGTGGAAGCATAAAAAGAAACGTTTTTTCTGGGCTTAAAACTACAGGAAGAAATCTGCTGGCTCTCCATCTTGCAAATAAAACTGCTACTCCTACAAGCAGCGCCCGCCTCAAACTCCGGCGAAGTGCCTCCTGCGCGGGAACTCTGGAGGGCGGAGACTCGGGTCCCTCCCTTCCGGGGGACGGGCGACAGAGACGCCGGGGCCGCGATTTCTCTGGAAGGTTCGGAGAGAAAGGTGCGCGCGCCCCCTCCGCAGGCGGCGGGAGACACGGCACCAGATGGCGCTGCCGCACCGAGAGCCGGAGCCCGGGTGGCTAGGGGGACGGGAAGACGCGTCACAGGATCCTTTTCTTCGTGTCTCTCGCCGGAAACGCGCGCTGGCGCCAGCCTCTGGTCCCGGATATTAAGACTTCTGGAGAGTTCCCGCGTGAGGGCGGGGCTAGAACCGGAACCGAACGGCGACCGTCGGGCCTCGGGGCGGAAGCCCGGGGCGGTGCCAGCGGAGACGGCCTTGTGGTGCGCGCGCCTCTCCATGGCGGGAGCGCGGGGCGGGGAGGGCTGAGGGGGCGGGGGCCTCGTCGTGCGCGTGCGCACTTTGGGGACGTAGTTGCCACTGGCGAGAGCGTCTTTCTCCGTCTTTGCACGTTTGCGTGCCCGGCGAGAGGCGGAAGTGGTGACGTAGTAGGTGTTTTTTTTTTTTTTCCTCCCTCCCCTGCCGCCTACACGGTTAGGGTTTCTAGCGGTGAGTCAGGTTCTGGAAGTCTCTGTGGAAAGTTAATGGTATATGAGGTAAAGATTCGAGCTGTATTTTCCTCTTGGCCCTAAAGTAATCCAAGTGTTTGCTGGGCGCGGTCCCAGTGCTGGTGTGGACCCAGCTTTTCCCTCTAAATCAGACTTTTCCTCTAAATATCCGAACCGGCGTGGCCCACCCCGTTTCTTTAGGCATCAATCACGAGGTGGTCCCAAGGAAAGGAACGCAAATAGACTGTTCCTGCGGAACCCAAAACAGTTACTTAAGGAAGCGTGCTTTTGCTTTTAAACAGAACTTCCCAAGAATTTAAGTTTATCTGACTTTGTTTTTGTCACTGCAAACATCTTACATTGTGCACTTTGTGGTGTAGTCAGTGTTTATCACACTTCGTTAACCAAAGGAAGGCTGCTTATACAAATCGTTACAAAGGAAAATTCTGCCGTTTTTTTCATTTTTGCAAAGTAGACGCAGACCACTTTTATGGACGGACCGTAGTAACTAGTGAAGATTGTACTAGTTTTGTTCTGTTTTTAGATGCAGCATGGAAACAACCTGTGTCCATCCTGTTTTACTTTTAGATTGGAAAAGTAGCTGTAAAGTGGCAAGAAATTTATTCAGTTTTAGTAAACTTTTGTCTTCATATGTCAGAGATCCATTTTGTGGCCTACCTAAAAACGGAGTACTTGGAAAACCAGAGCAAAAGGAATAGAGATTTAAATGGATTTATAGACAGAAACAGGTGGGCTGGTGAATGCAAGAAAGATGATCTCTAGTAGCTGTATAAGGACACTCTACTGCTTTTAGCTAAAACCTTTTGGTTGGTTTTGGTAGTACGTGTAAAGAAAGTTGTTTTGGGTTGAGGAGTGCCATGACATAGGTTTTTATGAAAAGCCAAGAAAAAAAAAGTGGGCAATATTGCACTGCCACCGGACTGTCCAGAAATAGGACAAGTAGGAGCCAAGACGTCCAGGAAAATTAAAAAACAAACAAAACAAAAAACCCCCCAATAAACCATAGTGGAAGATACTAGAAAGCATGTGGAAGAGAAAGTCAGAACAAAGATGTGATGGATATGGAAAAAGGCTGATTAGGAAGACAGGGAAAAACATTTTTAGACTGCAACCTGTGTAGACTAAGGAATAAATTATTAGATGTTTCAGCTTTGGATTTACAACATGTAGTAGAAAGAGTGCTTCATTTTGTCACCATTAGTAATTTACACTAACATAATTCTTCATAGTTAAAAAAAAAAAGCATCCATTTATTCAACTTAAATTCACAATTAGTGACATTTAAATCACTTGTCTGCAAATACCTCAACTCTTGTCCCTCACTGCTGCTTGCCAGACAAACCTGGCACATGCATGAACTCATGCATTTCGGTTTTCTGTGCTTGCACCCGGCAGCACAACAATTGGATGGACTAACTGATCTCACACCTAAATGGACTCTACTTTGTCTAGTCCTTCAGCTCCATTCCTCTAGTTATCTTGCTTTCTTCTGGAAACCAGATATTTCATTCTTTATCCTCCTTTCTCAAGTTACCAACTGCTTCCTCAACCAATTACTTTGACTCATACTTTATTAAAAAATAAAATTGTATGGGGCGCCTGGGTGGCTTAGTCGATTAAGCGTCCGACTTTCGCTTAGGGCATGATCTCGCGGTTCGTGGGTTCGAGCCCCGCGTCGGGCTCTGTGCTGACTGTCGGCTCAGAGCCTGGAGCCTGTTTCAGTCTGTGACTCCCTCTCTCTCTCTGACCCTCCCCTGCTCACGCTGTCTCTCTCTCTCCTAGTAATAAATAAAAAAATATTTTAAAAAAAGTAAAATTGTGAGTCTAAGATAAGAATTGTATCTTCTTGGTAGTATCTACTCTACCTGCACCTGTACTCTTTAAACATCTTCCATCTACTTTAAGAGAATGATGGGTCTTTCTCTCAAATGCTAACACCTGATAGTGTTAATCTTTAGTTTTAGCCATTTGAGTGAGTATCGGTGTTAATTTTTGTGGAGTGTGTTTGAAACATGTCTTAAAAATGGAGTATTTCCTATAATTGAGTTGTAAGAGATGTTTATATATCATGTATGCTATCTTCTTTATTGAGGTATGATTGACATACAAAAAGCCATACATATTTAATGTGTACAATTTGATGAGTTTGGAGAGAAGTATACATCCACAAATCTATCACCACAGTGTATATTGTAAATATATCGACCATCTGCCAAAGTTTCCTCCCACCCTTTCTATTTATTACTTGTGATAAAATCACTTCACATGAGATCTGCCCTCTTAGCAAATCTTTTAAGCATATTATACATTATTGTTAACTATTAGCACTGTGCTGTATAGTAAATCTCTAGAACTTACTCGTATAACCAGCGTGGTAGCCTCTGAGTAATACCTTTCCACTTCCCCTTACACATGTTTGTTGCCAAAGTGTGTGTTGTGAATCTTTTTCTACCAGTTTGTGGCCCATTTTCTCATTTTCTTAATAATGTATTTTGAAGAGAAGTTTTTGTGAGTTGTATTTTTCTAGGAATTTTTCAATAATATCCAAATATTAAAGTTCATTAGCATAATGTTTTAAATAAAATCCTATTATCTTGTTAGTATTCACAGTTTATGAATTTAGGCCTATTACCTATGGAAGGTTAATTCGTCTGTATGGTATAACAGTAGTAGTTGATATTCATATTTTTCAAAATGAGAATCCAGTTATTCCAGCAGCATTTGTTGAAGGGTTTATCCTTTCTCCCATTGAATTACTTTGGCATCTTTGTCTGATTTTCTGAATATCTACTCAGTTCCATTGATAAGTATTTGTCTATCCTATGCCTACTTATTCAACATCTTTTTTTCCTCAAAGTTGCTTTGATCATTCTGAGTCCTTTGTGTATTAATATAAATTTTAGAGTTGGCTTTTCTGTTTCTTTTTTTTTTTTTAATGTTTTATTTATTTCTAGGAGAGAGAGAGAGAGACAGCATGAGCAGGGGAGGGTCAGAGAGAGAGGGAGTCATAGACTGAAACAGGCTCCAGGCTCTGAGCTGGCAGTCAGCACAGGGCCCGACGCGGGGCTCGAACCCACGAACCAGAGATCGTGACCTAAGCGAAAGTCGGACGCTTAACCGACTAAGCCACCCAGGCGCCCCAGGTTTTTCTGTTTCTAAAAAAGCCTGCTGGGATTTTGATTGGGATTCTTTTGAATCTGTTGATCAGTTTGGGGAGAATTGACATCTTAACAATATTCAGTTTTCCAATCTCAGTCATGGCATATCTTTCCATTTATCTTGGTCTTTTATTTTTCTGTGTAATTTTCAGCATACAGGTCTTGCATTATTAAAAATTTTCCTATTTCTTGTTTTGTATTTATTATAAATATATTGTTTAAATTTAGATTTTCAGTTTTAAGTATAGTTACAGAATTTTTGTTTGATTCTCTCTTTTTTTAATGTTTACTTATTTATTTTGAGCAAGAGAGAGGGGAGAGAGAGAATTCCAAGCCTGCTTTTTATTGTTATTTTGGAATTCTCTCTCTCCTCTCAAACCCAGGAACCATAAGATCATGACCTGAGCTGAAATCAAGAGTCATATACTTAACCAACTGAGCCACTCAGGAGCCCCTAGAATTTTTATTTGATTCTTAAATATTCTACTTTTTTGCTGAAATCTTAAAGTCTCTGCCTCATTACTCCCAATATTTACATCACCTATGGATGTTGTTTCTGTTGTCTTTTTCTTATTTCCTGTTTCCTCATATGCCCAGAAATTCTTAATGAAATGCTGTCTTTGTTTATGAAAAAATTAGACTCTAAGGAATGTTTTTTACTTCCATAAAGGGTTTTACTTTTGTTTCTGTTAAGAAGGTAGGGAGAGAGGCAAACCATGAGAGACTCTTGAATGCTGAGAAAAACTGAGGACTGATGGATGTGGGGGGGAGGGGGAAGATGGGCATGGAGGAGGGCACTTGTGGGGATCAGCACTAGGTATTATATGGAAACCAATTTGACCATAAACTCTCTCTCTTGAGAGAGAGAGAGAGAAAGAGATCATGAATAGGGGAGAGGCAGAGAGAGAGATTGAGAGAAAGAGAGAGACAAGAATCTGAAGCAGGCTCCAGGCTCTGAGCTGTCAGCACAGAACCTGACGTGGAGCTCAAACTCATGAACTCATGACGTGGAGCTCAAACTCATAAGCCAAAGTTGGACGCTTAACCAACTGAGGCACCCAGGCACCCCAAGCCTGAGATATTTTTAAAGGCCGATCCTCATTGAACTCCAATTTTTATTTTCTCAGAAGCATGGGACTCCTGAAAGCTATTCTCGGCTTCTCTACTTCTTAACTACCACTTGTAGAGTGAATTCCCAGCCTCAGGAACAGCTTCTAAATTGGCTAATAGGTAAAAGGCAAAAACATTTGAATACGGGCAGACTTCTCCACACCTTCTCCCCAGGGTCCTGTCCTCTCTAAGAAGCCATCGAAAAGATCCCTTTTGTATTTTTACCCACCTTCTCTAGTTATTCGCGGTTAAGAGGATGGGTCTGATTTAAAAAAGAAGAGTAAAGAAAAGAAGCCCATTATTGGCAGAAGTGGAAGTCTCTCATATATGAGAGTCTCAGTGATGCTAATAAAGAGTATTATTTTTCTTTATTAGTCACCATTTCTTGTCCTCAAACACCAGAAACAATCCAGGAGTCACACCAGTGGCTTTCTGTCTTACTTTTGGAGGTGTCTCTAGGGCCTCCTGGAAATAATACCCCTATACCACAGATGGGTTCCTAGAAAATACCCTACTCTTCAGAGTTCACCTACTTATGTCTCCTGCCCTTTGCTCCTCCTGTGGGAGGCCCAGGTAGTTCTCTTTTCACACAAACCAAATATTACTGTGCTGTAGCTGTAAATTCAGTCTGTTGCCTTCAGTATTCCTACAATACAAGCATATATTGCAGTCAGGCAAGAAGAAATACATCTCTTTGATTTTATAGGTATCAATAAAGAAGTTTATGCTCCCCAGACAGAAAATGGATTTGATTTCTTACTATTACTTCAAGCAATAGTTATATCAAATCTTGTCCAATAGCTCACAGCTGTGCTACAGAATGAACAGGACTTTGTCCCAGATTCTCCACTTCTTGCAGGGAGGAATTGGATAAGTTATTAAAGTTTTTTAAGCCTTAGTTTCTCTAATTTGAAAAACAAGATGTTTACTTTCCAGGGTGATTATTGAGTTTGAAAAAAAAGATACTGTTTGTTAAGTGTCTGATACTGGTAGGTTCTATCATTATGTATATTTCTATAGATTTCAGGGAGGAACTGGTCAGCCATAATTTGTCCACATGGCAGTAGTATTTCAGAACCCCATAATATTTTAAGATTTCTTTACATCACATGATTGATCCTCTATTAAATACTGAGCACTACGCTAATATACTAATATGTAAAAGCTATGAAACAACTTGCCTCAGAGATATGTAAACATAGCTTGTCCATTTTATTAAAAGCCTTGGTCAGAACTATTCCAAAACAGTCTCATTACTGTTAGGGTTCAAGTAAAAGACTTTGTGATTTTGTTCTCTTGCTACTATTTAATGAATTCTGAAATAGTTTTGTCACCTAAAGTAAAATTTGATAGAGTTTAACTTAGAATAAAATTTAATATAAAGCAGCTCTAATATGGATAATTTCCAAGGGAATTTTATTAGTAACAAGCCAATAGAACATTAGAGTGAGGCAGTTTCACTTAGAAAACTGTATGACACAATGGAAAGTGAGCCTGGCCTTGGCATATTAACAATTAGGCGGACACATCCAGAGGTTGGAGGATAGGCTGTTATCAAAAGTCACAGGAAGTTCTGTTTGGTGTGCTGGCAGAGGGCTTTCTTCTTTCTTTAAAGAGGAAAACCAGTTTATTTTATAGTAGAATGTTCATAAAAAAGAATAATCTGCCAGCTTTTCCATTTTAACCCTGTTCTTCAGATTATTCTAGCTCTGACACAGCTGTAAGCCCCTTGAATACAAACACTTGTCTTCAGGTTTTGTCATGTCAACTCTCATACCCATTTCTAAGGTCTATCTACTGAACTTCTACTCTATCAAGGGAGCATAATAGTTATGTAGTAAATATGGACTGAGTAACTTTGTAAGATTCTCAGATCCAGTAGATTCTCTTGTCATAAGAAAACATTCTAAATAAAATATTCTATTCTCTGATGTTGATTTCTTTTATTATTTGGTGGTTTGTTTTTATTCTACCAATCTGTAAATAAATGTAGCTTGGAACAGATAAAATAAAAGAAATTCTTACAATATGGAGTATAGAATTACCCAAATTATGTTCCACTGATTAAATTTCCCAATTTTCTTGCTTTAAAAATACATGTGCATGTACCCCAATGTTCATAGCAGCACTCTCCACAATAGCTAAAACATGGAAAGAGCCTAAGTGTCCATCAACAGATGAATGGATCAAGAAGATGTGGTTTATCTATACCATGGAATACTACATGGCAATGAGAAACAATGAAATCTGGCCATGTGTAGCAACATGGATGGACTTTGAGGGTGTTATGCTGAGCGAAATAAGTCAGGCAGAGAAAGACAAATATCATATGTGTGCACGTATAGGAGGATTAGGAGGAGCTTAACAGAGGACCAAGGGGAGAAGAAGGGCGGAAATGGTGGGGGAAAGGGGGAGAGGCAAACCATGAGAGACTCTTGAATGCTGACAAAACCTGAGGACTGGTGGATGTGGGGGGGAGGAGGGGTGGGCATGGAGGAGGGCACTTGTGGGGATGAGCACTGGGTGTTATGTGGAAACTAATTTGACAATAAACTATTTGTAAAAAAATTAAAAAAAAAATACATGTGCAAAGAAGTAATGGCAATACAATTTAGTACTCTTATTCACCATTTCTGTCTTGCCTAACCGTTTTTTTTCCATATTTGAGTTCCCAGTTCTTTAACTGTATTAATGGGGTTTCACATTTAATTGCGTCTATTCTATAATTGGGTAAACTTGAATTATTTGTAATTCTTTTGGAACAGTCACATATTAAATTCATTTACATGCACACACAGAAAATTAAATGTCAAGTCTAGAGTGGCTTTCCCATAACCTTGCTCTATGAATGTCTTAAAAATCACCAGATGCTCTTATTCCAGATCATGATGAGGTCAAGCTGGAGTGTTAAATCTGACCTCTATGTGTTCTATAAGGGATTGCTCAGTCCTGTTACAATCTAGTAGTTTAAGTATAGATTTTCTGACAGTCATCTTGCTTTTTATAATGTGCTTAAATGGAACAGTAAAACAAATGTGCCTTTTACTACTCTGAATGGGATTATTGTAGAGATATAAGAAGAACCCATAAACA
Organism: Proteles cristata cristata; assembly: GCA_017311185.1. Taxonomy (NCBI): domain Eukaryota; kingdom Metazoa; phylum Chordata; class Mammalia; order Carnivora; family Hyaenidae; genus Proteles; species Proteles cristata. The sequence continues at coordinate 371,652 of JAESUZ010005288.1, forward strand.
AGGGTGCAGCATATCCTTTATCCCCAAAACACAAATACTCACATTGAGTACTGGAACATATTTACTTCAGATTTTGTAATAAGAGAAAGAATATAGCTTTCTATGTTCTAAATAAAGTTGATGTTAGTACATAACAACTGACATATTCTAAGAAGTACCTCTCTGCCCTGCCTTCCTTTGGAGCAGTCCTTTGTCCTGTCCCTTTAATTTAAGTAACTGAATTATTTTTTAAATTAAAACAGTAAATTTACATTTTCTCCCAATTATCTTCTTCCTGAAGTTTTATTTTTAAATTACTAAAAATCAATTATATCTTAATTGATTGCCTTTGGTTTTCTTTCATAAAACTTAAAATACAAAATGTATTTTACTTAAGTGTATTAATTTTAAGTTGTTATAATTCAAATATAATGCCATGTAACTCTTTCTCAACTGCCTTTAAATCATAATCATTATGATTAAATATTTAATTATGCTAAACTGCTTTTAAATCATTAATATGAATATTCATATGATGACTTGGTACTAAAATTTCCAGTTAGTGCATTTTTAGCTTTGGTTTTCATTTTTAGTTAGCCATATTCAGATTTATTTGATACTGGAAACCCATTTTGCTTCTTGTATTTTATCCAGAATTTGAAAAAGTTATTAGATTAGAAAAGAATGATGTCTTCTTTCATCAAGAAAACAAAGCATTTTAATTCCCCCTACTATCTGTTTTTGGGGTTAGTGTTCCATTTGGTAATGAATAGTTTGGATAGTAGGTTATTGCAATTTATAGATTAATAAAAGAAAATTAAGTTTTCATAAAGTAATATTAAAACAGACACAATCCCTACTGTCATGGTATTTACAGTGGGCACTTAGTGATTAGATTCAGAAGGTAAATATATCTGAAGACCATTGAAATGTTCTATAGCCATTTAAAAATTTTTTTTTAATGTTTCTTTATTTATTTCTGAGAGAAAGAGAGCGTGAGCAGGGGAGGGTCAGAGAGGGAGATACAGAATCTGAAGCAGGCTCCAGGCTCTGAGCTAGCTGTCAGCACAGAGCCTGACACGGGACCCGAACCCACGAACTGTGAGATTATGACTTGAGCTGAAGTCGGACGCTTAACTGACTGAGTCACCCAGGCGCCCCTCTATAGCCATTATTAATAGTGTTTTAACAGTGGATTGTATGTATGAAAGAAATATATTAGAAAAGAAAATGTTCTTTTCTGCCTACATAACAGCATACATGATCCCAAAATTGAGGCCTAAAACATGGATGAAAAAAAATCAATCATATGATTTCAAACATCTGTAGTTTTTTATTTTTTAATTTGAGAGAGTGTGTGAGTGTGGGAGAGGGGCAGAAGGGCAGAGGGAAAGAGAGAGAATTTTAAGCAGGCTCCATGCTTAGTGCAGTGTCCAAAATGACTTGAGCCAAAATCAAGAGTCAGACATTTAACTGACTTAGCCACCCAGACACCCCAGATTTCAGACATCTTTAAAACAAATATTAAATGATTAAAAAGCAAGGAACCTTTTTTAAAATGTTGGATTCAAAAGTCTATCTTTGGAATTACATTTAAATCCAAATAAAACATACCCTTCTCTGTCTTCTTCAACTATTCTCCTTGTGTTGTTCAGAACACTGTTTTATAGCTTAGAGGCAACTTTACACACAACAGCACATCATCCAGTGAAGTCATTTGGTTATCACTGAGCTTGAGTACCATTCCAAAGAAGATATTCTGATACTCCCAAATAATATAATTTTAAAGACTTGTTCTGGGGTGAAGATTCCAAGATGTAAAATAGAGAGACATTGTATTGATGATGAGAAATCTGAGACTAGAAAAGTGAGAAGCTTTTTAAACAAAAGGTACGATTTCAGGCTTACTGATTGGCTTTTCTTTCCTGCCCCAAAGCATTCCTATTTTGGTGTTTTGACTCCACTTACCTTTATGTATTGATCAGTAGCTAATTATTGAAAAATTCTAAGTACAAAGCTCTTTCCAGTTTTCTGATGAATATGAGCAATGTATAAAATATAAAATATGTTCTTCCTTTTTAGGAACTTTGAGAATAATTGGAGGCACTCATCCAATGGAAAATGCCTTGTGATCAAATTGAAATAGTATCTCAGATTGTGATAGCAAAGAAAGACACTGATAATGACAGCCTTCATTTTGTTAAGGGCCTAAGTGTATAGAACTTTCGTCCAAGGCAGAACAGCATTGAAAAGATTGAGGAAAAAGATCCAGGTTTATGTGACCAGTAGTGTAACCATCTGGAATTGGCATACTTGAGGCTTTACTCTTTAAGGCAGACTCCTTAATTTCCTCTGCCTGGAATCTCCAACAGCCTTTTTCCTGACTGGCCACATAAGACTTCAACCAACACTTAGCTGTGGGCATCTGATGAGTTCACTTCACCCAGATTTTTTCTTTTGGGTTCTTAAAAAAAGTGATTCTCTCCCTTAAGTATACCTCTTGGGCAGAGTAGTCCTTTTTAAGAGGCTTTTTGGCTGGTTTCTTCATCTGGAAGGTGCATGCATCTTTGGTCCACACAAAGCTATACATAGAAATACAGTGAGTTCATAACATAGCTCTTCCTCTCTGCCCTTTTGCTCTAAGTGAACATGGGCACTGCTATACCTACATTCTTCTTATCTGACTTAGACACCAGATATGAATCAGACTAATTCATAATTCCATGAGATACAAGGAAACAATTGCTCAAATGTACAACTTTTTTGATAACTCAACTGTTGTCTCCTATGTTTTCATTACAAGAATTGTGTACACACATCACACTATACACAACACTCAGTTCCAGGTGTATTATGAGCTTAAGAGCAAAAGTCAAAGCTTCAAAACTTTTGGAATGTTTTTATAACTTCACAATAGAATTTCTTAAAAGACACTAAAAATAAACCACAAAAGAAGATGAAAACTAAATGAAGGGATCAGAAGAAATGCTAAAAACTGTAATTCAAAAAAAAAACTTTTTGAAATAAAAAGGATTGAAGTTACATGTTGAAAGAATTCACCATACACCTAAGAATGTCAACCCAGAATGACTAACACAAAGATAGTCTAGCATAATCATTAGGATTAGGTTTAGGAGAAAAAGAAAATATTATTTGACTATCTGGTTGCGGGGGGACACACAATTTATAGGATATTATAATTAGATAAGCAATAGACTTTTCAAGAGCAATATTTTATGTTCAAAGACAATAAGTTTCTCTCATTTCTTTCCTTTAGGTGCTCAGGGAAAGAAGACTCCAGCCAAACATTTTGTATCCAGTGAAACTGACTTTCAAGTGAAAGAATCCAGGGAATCTTCAGCTCTTTCTGAAAGATCTATTAGAGATTGAGCTTCAGGTAGCCTAATGACCAGAGGGACGTCAACAGAAGGACTGGTGAGCATTGAATATATAGTTCTTAGTAGAACTAAGACTAAATGAAGGGTGAGAGAATCAGAGTATAGTATATAATGCTAAAAATGTAGGAAGGGAGGGAGAATTGGGGACAGCATATGTAAAAAAGAAAAATTTTAAGTGCTTTTAGTACTCATGTGGTTGTAGTATTAATATTGTTATTTTGAGACTATTCTGTGTGTCATATGAGCTAAAAACAAATGAGTACTTATGGGATATTTTAATTCTGTCATAGCCTGAGTCCTTGGGAACCAATATTCTCAGTGTAAAAGAAAGGATAAACAAATACAATAGCTTAGAGATTAAATAAAAATTTTGTAAATCCTAAATTTGAATTGTAACTTTTAGTATGAACTCTGGAAGTACCTCTCTCTCTCCCTGTTGAAAACAACCAGGAATGAATGGTCAACACAATAGCAGTAATTATCCTACTGTGTAGAATGTGTTCTTGGAATACAGTTTCTCATTAAAAGAAATCAGAGCTTTCTTTCTTTCTTTCTTTCTTTCTTTCTTTCTTTCTTTCTTTCTTTCTTTCTTTCTTTTGATAGAGAAAGAGAGAGAGCACAAAGAGGGGAGGAGTAGAGAGAGAGGAAAGGAGAGAATCCCCTGGAGGCTCCACACTGTCACTACAGAGCATGATGCGGGGCCTGATCTCAAGAACTGTGAGATAATGACCTACGCCAAAATTAAGAGTTGGACACCTACCTGACTGAGCCACCCAGGTGCCTTGAAATCAGAGCTTTTTGAAGAAATTTTCTAATTCTAGATTTAGAGGATGAAATATACAAGATGAGCCTAGAATAGCTTTTCATTTCATGGCTAGGAAGCTACCAAATACTACTAAGTTCTCAGGAACCAACTTGAGGAGGTTCCTGTTGGCCAAAGGTAGAACAGTGTGAACTTTAATCACGGGAATAATTGCTGGATTGAAAGTCATCAAATATATTTAAATCCATGTGTTCACAATGAAACTTTTTTTTAAAAAAAAAAGATCTGATCATTTTTGGAAGATGATAGGGAACCAGTTCACTATCTTGAAAACTAATATGCAACAAAGTGAAAGACTCAAACATTTAGCCTGCTTTCCTGTATGAACTGTAACATTGGATAACCAAATCATAAATGAGGAAAACATCCCTCTATAAATACATTCCAACTTATAAATGAAAAAAGGAATTAAAATATAATTGTGTTGCTACCCTCAATGAATTTATAAATATAGCTAGTTAGCATTAATTGTTACTAATAGCATAAAATAGAAAGGTAATCAGATGTTATGTACTTCTTGATAGAAGTACTCAGCACTACCAAGAGTCATACTAAAGGGACGGAACCCAAATCTGATTCACATTCTGGTTTTCAGAGAAACAGAAGATAGAAACAAGTTGAAATAGGGGCTCCTGGGTGGCTTAGTCGGTTAAGCGTCCGACTTTCGCTTGGGTCATGATCTCGCGGTTCGTGGGTTTGAGCCCTGCATCGGGCTCTGTGCTGACTGCCAGCTCAGAGCCTGGAGCCTGTTTCAGAGTCTGTGATTCCCTCTCTCTCTGACCCTTCCCTGCTCATGCTGTCTCTATCTCTCTCCTAGAAATAAATAAAAACATTAAAAAAAAAGAAAGAAACAAGTTGAAATGTACTACTGAGCATGCAATTTGAAAATTCAGACTGTGGAAACCTACAGAGTACAAAAAACTTGGGTTTTTCAACAGATAAATTTGATAGAAATAATTATAGATGAAGAGAGTTCAGAGATATCAAAATAAATTATAAAGGGGACTAAACTTTAGCATCTAGGGATATACATTTGACTGACAAAGCTATGAAAAATGCAAGGAAATAATTACTGTAAAAGTCAGGATAACAATTCCTTTGGGGAATAAAAAGGAGTATGGAGTATATTGGGGGGATTCTGTTGGGGGAGGGGGAAGAGTTCTGGCAAAGTTTAACTTCTTGCCCTGATACTGTTAAAAAGCTTCCTCATAGTTGAGTAATTCATTAAGCCATGCATCTGTTTGTGTGCTTTTCTGTAACTTTATTTTACAATAAAAACACTGTTTTGAAAAAGAGGGAAGGGAGAATTGAACCCATAAAGGAAATGTTGAGATACTGATATCTATTTAAACTCCTTGATATTTATATAATCTCTCTGTACTATTTAACTTTCTCAGTTGTACAATAATACAGCAACAACAGAAGACCCACAGGGTTCCTAATACCTACAGAAAAAAGTCCCATTTCTTCTTATCTGGAGACCCCCCATTTCATTTGCATACATCTGTTGCCATTATCTACCAGGCCCCATCAGATGGAGTCAGATAAAACTCCTCAATATTCTTTAAACATGCTGTATTCTTTCTGTACTTTCATGTCTTTCTAATTCTCTTCCCCTGAAACAGCACTGTTCTTCCTTCAGAACTTAGTTTAAACGTTATTTCCTCTATGAATTCTTCCTTTTTCCCAGAAAGAAATATTTCTGTTTTGTCTGTGTTCCCACATCGTTGTATACATAGTTTGGCTTAAATCCTTGTAATATTATCTGTCTACATGACTCCTTCTCCCTACACTAGAGCTCTTCAGGAAAATACGTTCATTTTTGTTTGGATATCCAGGGCTTGGGTAGTGACCTTTGATGCTTGCAACTCCCCTGTGGGGAAAAGAATTGACTATGATGATGAGAATGATAGGGATATGGAGATGATAATGGCAGCTAATATATGTCTGACATGCAGTGTTATGTGTTTTATATATTTACCTTTTTAAAACAATCTCCTGTTGTGTTCTTTATAATGAAAATTTACTAACTCAAAATGTGTCCTAGAAGGGTTTGAAGGATATAGAAGAGTGTGTACACACTTCTGCCCATGAGAAAAGGCCATGCGGAAGCTAATAGGGCCACATCTTACTTCAAGTCCACAAAGTTTGAGAGGTATGAATTATTAAATTAAAAAAATAAAAAGCAACAAATAGGACGACAACGAACAGGCAGCCAGGGGAGTTGACAATTCAACGAGTTGACTATTGGGTAGTGCTTGGCATATGAGTGAATGAATAAAAGAATGGAGTGGCTCCAAAGATACTTTGCCTAAGGAAGCTACTGGGGGAAGGGGAAGGATGTAGATACTACAATCAACTATGTACAAGTGACACATAAAGCCAAAAAACGTATGAAGCTTGCCCTATATGTCACTATGCTCAGTCAAATTGTATGTCATCATGGATCTTCTGTGTTCTCACATCTAATGTTTTGTTCTGTCACTCCTATATCCATTTCCATGGAGCCCATGGAGGAATTTGAAAGAGACATCCAGGTTCTTCAATCAGCATGGCACTAACCTTTTCTTAGTCTTTACATGTTGGGTCTCTAATGACTATTTTGTGGTACTTGATCCATCAGAAAGGGTGTAGTCATAGCTCTCATAGAGGTTATAGCACAATCAGAGTTCTGCCTTCCTGAAGCCTTAATAATATCTTGATAGACTATGGGCTAAAAAACAAAATGGGGAGTAATGAATAAAATCCTATTAGTAGGTCCTATTAATATTCCCATTTTAATCTAATGAGATGGCAGAGACATTGAGAACTTAAGTAACTTGCTCAGGTCACACAAGAGTAAGGAGAGGAAGCATGACCTGAATTTAGTCAGTAGCCTCCTTTTGCTATACTCAGTGTAAGCATTAAATAAGTAGTAGTTATCATTTTTGTGATAGAGAAGAGGAATTTTGTGTCTAGCAGCAGGAATATGAAAACCTGAAAGGTCTCTGTGAAATGGATCTGGAATCAAGTATGTCTTTCTTCATCTAATTTAGCAGGATAAGTAAATTAGTCCCAGTTATAGGAAGAAAGGATCAAAAATATTGTCAAAAATGAATTCAATATAAACTATTTTAGTTCAACTCAGGAAAATTTTCACATGTGCTTACATTTCTTCTTTGTGTTTTTAATGTTCCCTGAAGGTAATTCCACTAGCTTCTCTTTTTGAGATACAGAACACATCTATCACTTGAAAAATAAATGGCAAAGGTGACTTCGAATCTATGTGTAGCTTTAAACTTTGGCTCACTTCATTTATATTTGGGATCAAAAACTGATATTACATTATTTATGCCTATTGTTGCAACTGTAAGTCAGTATTTTAAATGTTTGAAAACATAGATGTTTCTTTATAAATGTTGTGCTGTCCTCTAAAAACTTAAATGTAATAGTGTACAATTTCCAAATTAGTTAATTGGTAAGATTCTTCTTTGCAAATGATGAAATTAAAGAATGGCATGCTGTACTTTTAAATAAAATATAAAAATTAGAATATTGTTTATTATATTTTAAAATGTCCTAGAATTTTTAAAAGAAAAAGATTATTTATCTCTCTGTGTTTCCATTTTTTATTTCTTTTATTCTGAAAAGAGCAAAATGAGAAAAATAATTTGCTCTTTATCTCACCAGGCTTGGACAGTCAACAACTCACACCACTTCAGTTATTGGTATTTTGCATAATTGCAAATATTTTTTTTTCTTAAGCTCTCTTTCTTTTTTTAAAATTTCTTTAATGCTTATTTATTTTTGAGAGAGAGACAGAGCGTGAGCAGGTGAGAGGCAGAGAGAGAGACGGAAACACAGAACTTGAAGCAGGCTCTAGGCTGTGAGCTGTCAGCACAGAGCCCGACACCGGGCTTGAACTCACAAACTGTGAGATCATGACCTGAGCGAAGTCAGGCGCTTAACCGACTCAGCCACCCAGGTGCCCCTGTTAAGCTCTCTTTCTATGAAATTTTGGCACATATTAGAAAGATAATTTCTTTATTGGATTCTTGCAATTCCATGTCATGACTCAGTTGTATATAGGAGAGAATATTCGATGATTATTGTATCAGTGAATTCTCATACTTTAGGGCTAATATGTACACATTGCAACCTTTGAGGATGACTAAAAGGATAGCATTTTAAAATTTCTTTGTCCAGGAGAAAAACAAATGACGAGGCATTGTTTGAATAATGTATGAACTGCAAAAAGTAAATAATAAATAAAGATCTGGAGAAAAAACATATTTGGAAAATCAGAAATTATTTCCAAAAGAGTTGTCAAGTCTGAAAAAAAATTTTTTATTTAGGTATTTGGTAGTAATTATAAAAACATTAAATTAGGAACACCTGGGTAGCTCAGCCAATTGAGCGTCTGACTCTTGATTTTAGCTCAGGTCATGATCCTAGGATTATGAGATTGAACTCTGTGTCAGGATCTGCACTGAGCATGAAGCATGCTTGGGATTCTCCTTCTCTCCTCCTCTGTCCCTCTCCCCACTCATACTCTCTCTTTCTTTAAAAAAAAATTAAAGAAATAAATAAATAAAAATAAAAACATTAAATTAAACTGTTGAAAGTATATACTTAAAATAATCTAGTGGTATTATTATAGAGACTAAAATATAAAAGAAAAATTCCAGTTTAAGGAAAATATTCCAGTTTTTTGCTCCAAATAGGAACAAATCCTTATTAAATATTTCTCTGGCCTTGTTGTTTTTTTCTAAAGAAGAAAATTCTCTTTGGTGTGGCCAGTAGGGGTTCCCATTTGTAATGCTTCTATTAAAACACTTCAAATGGATTTCATTATTTAAAATTCCCATCACTTGATCCTCAGAACACCCAGAGGCAGAGCAAATATTATCATTATTTTCTCTATTTTTTACAGGTTCATTATTCTTTTATCCATTCATTTATTTGTCATATACTAATATAATAATAACTATCATTAATTCATCACATACTGTGTACCAGTATTTAAAGTATTTTGCATATATAAACTCCCTATAGTCCATCCAGCATTATTATTTCTAGTTTTACAGAGGCAACTGAGGTACAGAGAAGTGAAGTGATTTGTTTATAGTCAAACAGCTAGTGCATGGCAGAGCCTAGCTTTGAAACCTGCATCCTAGCTCCAGTGTGGCATTTTAAATCACTCTTCTGTTAAAAAAAAAAAAAATCACTCTTCTGGTCTTTTGGTTTGGTAGCTATACAAGTCAATTAAGACATATGGTCTTATGGAATATACAGGCAGAGTATAACACAGGAACTATTACTTGTTCATTCAAAGATTTACTGTGTGTTTACTCTGTTTCAGACATTGCTAGGTGCTTGATGGTAAACTAGACATACCTTGTCTTTACGCTCATAGAGCTGACGGTTTAACTTTGAAGGTGCCCATTAAACAAACAATAATACTAAGAAACAAATGTTTGATAGAGGAAGTACAGAAACCCATAGAAACATCTAGGAGTGATACAAGGATTCCCAGAGGCACTAGTGATTAAGATGAGACCTAACTAATGAATTGACTGATAAGCCTTAGTGTTGAGTCTATCTAACCTAAACCTAGGCTCTTTCCATTAAATAAAATGAATAAAATTAGGAACAAGAAGGCTATAATATCAAATATAACATGATTTTCAAAGTATAAGAATACACATAGGTATGCTAATAAATTTGAAAGACTTCATAATGGACAATGTTATGTTAAAGTATGTATCACCAGAACTCAAGAGTAACATACCAGTATAGATCAAAAGCCAATGGGATAAATTAAACACATTCTCAAAAAAAAAAAAAAAAAAAATACCTACCACTAAGGGCCAAATGGTTTTCCCTGTGAATTCTTTGAAATTTTCAAAGAATGGATATTCTCATGCAGTATAAAATTTCTGAATCTTATAAAGATGCATAGATTCCATATTTATTTTATGAAACTAACATCTTCTTGATACAAAAACTTGACAGAGAACAAACAATGCATATGGTTACAAAAAATACTCAAGAAAATAGCAGCTAACCAAACTGAGTAAGATTAAAAATAATTGCTTATCACAACCAAGCACAGTTGATGTCATGAATATAAAAATGGTTTAATAATTATAAATATTTTGGGGTGCCTGGGTGGCTCAATTGTCAAGTGTCCAACTCTTGATCTCAGCTCAGGTCATAATCTCACAGTTCATGCAGTTGAGCCCTGCTGTCAGCTCTGAGCCTGCTTGGGATTCTCTCTCTCCCTCTCTCTCTGTCCCTCCCCTACTCACATATGAATGCATGCTCTCTCTCAAAATGAATAAACTTTAAAAATAATAATTGTAAATATCTTAGTATAGTTCATTGATATGTCAAGTTACCTATGGGAATTTGACAAATTCTAAGATTCATTATGATAAATAATCTTTAAAGATTGGAAGGGTACTTTGATAATATAGGAATGCATGGTTGACTTGATTGAAGATGAATATGATTTATAAATTAGAAGACTAAAGAAGAAAAATTTTATTATCTTAATAGATGGAGGAAATGCATTCAGTAAAATCCAATATCCTTTACTATAAAAATTTTTGATGAAAAGAATGGAACTGCCTGATTAAAGCAAAAACAAGAACCATACAGTCAGTATCACACTCAAATGGAGAAGCATTGGAAGCATTCTTAGAATCAGAAATAAGATCAAGATATCCTCTCTTAGCACCTCTAATCAACATTGATTAGAGGTCCTAGATTAGTAGTAAGGAAAATGAAAGAAAGAAAACTACAATGGAATGGAAAGGAAAAAAAGTGTCATTGATCCCAGATGTGAGAGTACAAAGAAAACACCCCCAAATATATACAATGAATAAAAGACCTTACATGTACTTGTGGATACAACATCAGTTAAGAAAAATCCATTGAATTTCTGTATACCAATTACAGAACATAGAAAATGTAATTTTACAAAAGGATGTTATTTATAACAGTGTCAAAAATATAAAGTGCCTTAGCACACATTCATTAAGTGCTATAAATGGCCTTACCTCTGCCCAGGAGCTCTAGAAAGCTGCTGGGTTGTTATGGTCAATTCCTTCCTGCAGATCCAGCCTCATTTCCTAATCTCTGTGGGTATTCATCATGTACAGGGTTTAGAGGAGCCCAAGTCTGTTCACATCTGAACAAGGGCTATGATGGGATTCAGACAGAGGAGGTCCTTGTGGAGACGGGGCTGGGCAAAGAGAAATATGGGGATGTAAAAGAAAGCACTGAGAAGAATCAATAGAGCTAAGTGCTCTCATTTGCCATGTGAGCCTGGTCAAGCAACTTATTCTCTTTAGCAATTGTTTTATAAAATCAGAACAGTAAGACCCAACTCACAGAGTTGGTGGGAGGAAGAAAGTGAAGTAATATATGTGAAAGTATCATACATGGATCTTGTATTTAATAATGTGTCAGTAAATGTTATTTTCTTTTTCCTGAATAAGATATAACCCCTAACTTCCTGAGGGAAAAGAAGACTGTCCCCACCTGCTGACTTAAAACAACAGCAACAACACTTCAGAGGCTTTCACTGCAGCCTATTGAAATAGGTGCCAGCATCATCTCACTTTACAAATGAGCCCACAGTGTGTGTTGTTCTAGGCATCTGTCAAATTGTCTACACTAGAGGCAGAGATAGACGTTAGTAGTAATCAGAAGAGTGCAGCACTCATTGGTCAACCCAATAGCCAACTCGTTGAATTGTCAACTCCCCTGGCTGCCTGTTCATTGTAATCTTATTTGTTGCTTTTTATTTTTTTAATTTAATAATTCATACCTCTAAAACTTTGTGGACTTGAAGTAAGATGTGGCCCTATTAGCTTCCGCATGACCTTTTCTCATGGGCAGAAGTGTGTACACACTCTTCTATATCCTTCAAACCCTTCTAGGACACATTTTTGAGTTAGTAAATTTTCATTGTAAAGAACACAACAGGAGATTGTTTTAAAAAGGTAAATATATAAAACACATAACACTGCATGTCAGACATATATTAGCTGCCATTATCATCTCCATATCCCTATCATTCTCATCATCATAGTCAATTCTTTTCCCCACAGGGGAGTTGCTGCCAGCATCAAAGGTCAGAGAAATATAATTTCTGAGCAGCACATTTAGTGATTCCACTCAGACTTGGCAGGTTCCTACATACTCACATACTATTGGTCAAATATGCCAGGCACAAAGAAGTGTTCAATAAATGTCAATATTATTTTACAGGTGAATAAATTAAGATTTGAGGATATTAAATCCAAGTTTATATAGTTAGTATTTGGCAGTGCTACATTAATATATAATTCAACAAAGTTTGTTTATTCTAGATCTTTTATCCACCCCGCCCTTAAACAACCTGATGCTCAATGAGGAAAATATTTGTTAAATGAAAAATTCGCATTTCTAACCTTCATACTTCTGCAGAATTTGATACTTTTTCCAGAAGGAACAGACCAGGATAGAACTTTGCACCTGAGGCTTCTAGATACATTTTAATAAGGAACTTGGCCCAAAAGAGATGTGGAAGACTTCCAAGCAGTTGGAAGACATAATGAAGATAAGCTTAATTACTCTAATTCAATGAGAGTTTACCCAGTATTTAGAGAAGGGCTTTTACTGTATCTGAAAAGTTTGGAATTCTCTTTATGCTAATATGTTTTTAGTAATTTTAGTTTTGTAGCGAACCCTCAGAAATATAAATCTATAATTTGTTTCATACTTTATAAAATGCATAAACTGAGATCATAAAGCCTAAAGGAATAATGTGGCTCTGTATGAGCCACATCTTGTTGCCATTTTTAAAACACCTTTGGTAGGGCACTTGGGTGGCTCAGTCAGTTGAGCATCTCACTTAGGCTTAGGACATGATCTCATGGTTTATGAATCTGAGCCCCATATCGGGCTGCTGTCAGTCTGTCATGTCAGTGCAGAGTCAGCTTCAGATCCTCTGGCCCCGTCTCACTGCCCCTCACCCACTTAAAATAAATAAATAAATATTTTAAAAAATAAAAAATAAAACACCTTTGGTTTTTACATTTTAGAAAGTTTATAATATGCCAATATAGTACTATATTTTACCCTGGTAGATTAAAAGTAATTTTAGTTTATAAATTTACATTTGCATTTACCAGAAGTTCTTAGGCTTAACTAGGCTAATCTCACTGAGACTAAACATAAATGTCTTCAGAAAAAAATATTAATATTCATAATATTTAGGAATATTCTCACAGTTTATGTTAATTTTCAAATATATTTTTTAAATGAATTTTTATTGACTAATTTAGATGAATTATTGCCTAAAAATAATTATTCGTATGTGAAAACTAACCTACCTAAATTTTTTTTCTGCAGAATTCTATAAACCTGAAGAGTAAGAGGAAAAAATTGTCAGAGGAAAGGAATTTGTAGAAATAAAACTGGTAACATCCAGAATCTTGATGGTGCACCAAACCAGATGTTAACTGGAGCACAACCAAAACCTAAAGTAAGTAGCTTTATTACAGAATATTCTGGGTGGAGTGTCATGTCCCATTCATCCAGTAAAGTCAGCACCACATTCGCACATTCCCTATTACTTTTTTGTTTTAAATTTAGCATTAAGGCTGACCTGTTTTTCATTATAACATGATTTGTAATAAATATATCTATGTAGTTAATATTTTTAAAATTGGAAAAAACTGCAGTCAGTGATTTTATTAAAGTAAAATGGTTAGTTCATTGCAATCTGTAGAGCCATAGTAAAGGGTTATATATACTGTAATTAATTTCTTCATTATTAGTGAAAATTCTTGCTGCAATTGAAAATTTCTTGAACTAATATTATAAAAGTCTTCCCCTATTGGGATGGTCCAAATCCCACCATGGCTCCAGAAATGAGGTATCAGATTGGGGAAAGCATCTGTGAAGCATCAGCCATAAACATTAACTACACTTTAAATAGTTGTCTTTATGCTACAAAGCTAAATAATGCCCAGGGATTTTGTTGTTGTTGTATTTTTTGGTATATTTTAATGAGGAAAAATTGACCAGCCTTTCTCATAGATATTTTACAACTTTTATAACTTTTCCCCAAATCTCTATAATTTTTTCCACTTTTAAAATTGGATCTAAAAGTACATTTTCATGAATTCTGACCAGTGTTGGATGTAGAGAGATGTCAGCAATAACTTGCAAGATTTTCTAGAGTTGTGTATGGTTCTCGATTTTATGATGCCTTGGCTGCTTTACAATGTTAAAAAAAAATAATGATTTTGCTAATAAATATGAAGGACAAATATTATGTGTCTTTCTGACAGGAAACAGCAGAAACTTTCTAAATTACCCTCAAGGGATAATTTAAGAGATTGCTTATACAGGGATGGTCAGCCTTAAGGGAAGCCAACTCTAAGATGGTTGTCCAGCACTCACAAGCAAAGTAAGGCCGGACGAAGGAGAGGTGCAGGGAGTAACTGTCTCCTCCCTCCCAACTTCTTTTTTTTTTTTTTTTAATTTTTTTTAGTGTTTTATTTATTTCTAGGAGAGAGAGAGAGAGACAGCGTGAGCAGGGGAGGGTCAGAGAGAGAGGGAATCACAGACTCTGAAACTGGCTCCAGGCTCTGATCTGGCAGTCAACACAGAGCCTGACGCGGGGCTCGAACCCACGAATCGTGAGATCATGACCTAAGTGAAAGTCGGATGCTTAACCGACTAGCCACTAAGGATGCTTAACCGACTAGCCACTCAGGCGCCCCTCCTCCCTCCCAACTTCTAACCTCCTCTGGGACCTCCTGCTGGTTGACCTCACAGGAAATCCCGAGGGAGGGGAACTCAATTTAGAAATTGTTCCCCACAGGCAAGATGGTAAAAAGCAGAGAAGAGTTTTAAAAAGGTCAAATGAAAAGTATATAGCATGCATTATAATAAAAATAGCATGGTTGGCTACCAGTACTAAATATGTAATATGTTCCAGGCATGGTGCTAAGCTCTTCACACACATTGCCTATTTGATTCATACAATAGCTCTACAACATAGATGTTAATACTGGCATTTATTTTAGAAGAGAAGCCTGATCTTCACAACAATAAATCATAAAGTTAGTGGGATAAGTATTAATGTTATCCTGATTTTACAGATGAGAAAATCAAGACCTAGTGAAGGTAGGTGACTTGCCCAAAGGGTCAAAATTAGTGCTCCAGTGTGAGCCTTCATACTCTTTCTCTCTTTGTCATACCAACATATATGGCTTTGGGGAAGTTTTATAATGCCTGTACAAAAAAAGATGGCTATCACTTAGTGAAAGAAGCCGAGGCTACATACTGTATAATTCCAACTATATGACCTTCTGGAACAGACAAAACTATGGATACAGTAAAACAATCTGTGATTGCCAGGGGTTAGAGGGGAGTGAGGGATGAATAGGTAGAGCAGAGGATTTTAGGGCAGTGAAACTATTATGTATGATACCTGTCATTATACATTTGTCAGAATCCACAGAATTTATACTATGAGTGAACCATAGGTCAAGCTACAGATTTCAGGTGACAATGATGTGTCACTGTAGGTTCATCAGTTGTAACAAATCTAACACTCTGGTCAGGGCTGTTGCTAGTGGAGAAGGCCGTGCCTGTATGGGGACAGGGACATTTGAAAGTCTCTGTACCCTCTGCTTAGTTTTCCAATGAATGTAAGACAACTGCTCTAAAAAGTAAGGTTTATTTTCTAAGAAAGGTAAAGAAACATATACTACAACTTAATTATATTTACTATGACCCAGATTTTCTTTGTTTCTTTCTTTCTTTTTTTTTTTTTTTTTGGTGAAGAATGGCTGAGAGATAGTGTAGACTTTTATATCAGGCTCAGGCTTTCTTCTCAGAAACTTCCCCAGCTCAAGAAGAAAATACTTATTACAAATCAATTGATTTTTTTAAGATTAACAATGAAAGTTAAAAAGGGGAAAGCCATTACTTTTAGTGTGATGCTATATTCCATTGCCTATTGCCTCTTAAAGGAATGTAATTTATTAAAGAGGCATTTGGGAACTGTTTTAGCTGATTTTCTAATTTCTTTTCATTCTTGTTACTTTGTTTTTACAGTAAGCTCTTAATTATCCTGGGACAGATAATTTACTTCCAAATTAGCTTATTCAGGATAGGGTAACTTTATAAATTATTAGGTAAGAAATTTGGGAGTATTTTATTTTTTGGCCCATCCAGAGCAAGATGGTAATCTGAGTCCTCAGTTAATCTTACTGACACAGAGTGGGGAGAGGAGGCGTATACAGTCTCAGATGTTAATACAAGAGTCTTTATATCCTCTGAAAATCTTTTTCTGTAATCCATTTTCACTACCAGTATATGCCATTGGGCATTCCTTCTAAGATACTCACTAACAATTGAAGCATGCAAGCAGGGGCCAGCTTGGTAGAATAAACTGCCTTTGCTGTTATATCTGTGAATCTTTAGGAAGATGGACAGTGTATTCTAGAAGTTTCCTTCCCTGTTCCCTATTCTAGGGAATGCTTTCTAAAGAACTAGCTTACTTCTGTTTCCTCTGTATATGTCATGAAGTCAGAGACTTCATAAGAGAGAAAGTTTGCCAGTGCCCAATTTCTTCAAAGATAGGAGACAAATCCTTCCACATAGATTTGTGGCAGCCTAATGTACATTTATTCTTCTGGCATATTATCATTTTCTCATTTTCTCAGGCTAGCCTGCACAACCCAATTTCAACCATAAAGTACTGGGTGTATAAAATTCACTACCCTGTGGAACATGCATGAGGTCCACATGCTCATTTCTGGATGTGGTCCTGGCTGCCAAATGCTGAGGACAAGATGTCTCCCAGTCAAGGCACGTTTCCCACAGGGCTATGTTATGCAGAGGGTAGAGGATAAAGGTTTAACCCTTCACTACTTGTCAAAATGTCTATATACTTTTCGAGGCAGACCAAAGTTGAGAATATGGGCTTCTACCTTAGTAGGACTATTCACGTCTGTTCTTCACAGGTCTCATTTGCCTAGGGGTAAAGCTGCTGCTGATAGCTGCAGTGTAAGTAAGACACAAAAGAGTTCAGGACTTATGGTGGGCATACATATTCTTACCAAAGAATCAGACAGCTCAATCCGAAGCCAGATAGAGCTGTACATATAGATGGTATGCCCTGCACAAGGCTCACCTTTTCTAATTAGCACAAAGGTATCTTCTGATACTACACTATGAGTCCTTGAGATAGTGAATGTCAACAAAGAGGATTTTTTCCCCTAATTTTTATAAAAATATCTTTGGGGATAGCACAGGCTACTGCTTGGTTAAGGGGCTAGTCCAGGCTAGATTGACAGAAACAATGAAAAGTCCACAGGACCAAGCCATAACTTTGGACAGCTAGATTGCCAAGGCTAAGAAAAGTGTTTACAAGAAAGCCAAGCCCAAACAGCTACGATTTGGAAAGCTGGGGATATCCTGGGTCTCTGTTCTCAACTTAGGAGAGCAAGTTGGGCACATTTCTGAAGGCAGTGACTCATGAGCATCTTTAGATTTATGTTTACTTCTCAGACACGTGGGTGGGTAAAAGGGGTAGGACAGAGATATGGAGGTTATATTCTGGGCAGGGAAGAAATCAGTGGGGTGTGGGTTGTCCAGCTGCATAGGATTTATTCTTTGTAATCTGTATCTGCATCCCCATCTTCCTCCTGAAGTCAGGCTCTTATGCCTGCTTGGCTTTCTTGGCATGTCTAATGCACCTCAAACTCAGTCTATTAGGTCTTGAACTTCACCGTTTTCTCCTGTGTTAGTGAAAGGCACTTTCAGTCAGCTGATCATTTGGGCCAGAAACCTACAAGTCACACTAGTTTCATTCTTCTCTCTTAAACTCACAATCCCTGTCACCAAGTTCTGTCTAGTCTACATTTCTAATGATGTGTTAATTCATCCCCTTTGGATCCTGAATGCCACTGCTCTGAGCCAGATACTTCTCACCTGAAATGCAGCCTATTAGCTTGGGCTTGGTGTCAAATACCCCTCATTCATTATCCGAAATGCAAACAGAATGATCTTTTATAAGGTTAAATCTCATCATGTCTCTGTTCTCTGGAAAATCCTTCAATGTCTTCATATTTTCTTTGGTAGAAAATCAAATTTCTGGGCACATTATACAAAGCTGCTCACAGTTTAGCCATGCCAACTTCTGCAGTCTCTCTTCTCAATTCCTCCACCTTTCACTAGTGTTCCATCCATGTCAAACTGCTTTGAGATCCATCTCATACTCCTTGTGTTTGCATCAGTTGTTCCTTTAATCTGTAATTCCCTTTCTGATTTCTTCACACTAATTAACTATACTATGTTCTCAAGACTCAGTCTACAGGAAGGGCCCTGTTCTTCTAGCATTTATTACATTTGTATTGTCTATGTATGTTTTTGTTTTTCGCTCTTCATTGGACTTGAAGCAACTTAAAGTCCAGACTGCCACTTACCTTAATAACTTAAGTGGTTAGTATAGCAACAAATGGTTGGCACTCATACAGTGCTTCACACTATAGTGTGTTTGTTCCACTTATTCTTGCTTATAGGGTCCCCTTTCTTCTCAGGGGTAGTGGTGGGAGTTTCTACTCAGACACAATTGGACTAATGTTGTGGCAGGATTTTAACAATGAAAGGAAGATGGATACACTTTTTTCACACCACAAAAAGTTAGTGGGTTCTAGGATGTCAAGAACTGAAAAGTTGTAAGGGGCAAAGACTTTCTATCTATGAGAAATTCTGAGAATTTTTCCATCTAGGCCAGAGTCCTGGTTACATCTCTCTCTCTCTCTCTCTCTCTCTTTTTTTTTTCCTGAGAGCACAAGAATATAGGCAGCATGTTGCTGTTTCCATTGATGCCTTCTTTGCTTTCAGCTATTATTTCTTTTATTCCTTGACTAATGAAAAATGAGTAGTTTCAGCAAGTATGTCTCTTCCCTCCACAGTTTTTCTAAGGGTTTTTATTGGAAATTATAAGAAGAAGATAATGAGGAAAGGGGCTCCGCATAATATCCTCCTATCAGTACTTTTTATTTTTTCCAAGAGTGTTGGAGGGAGATAAGACACAGTAGTAGGTCTCAAGTCAGGTTTATCTATACTTCGAAGGCCACCTAGGTTCAGTGAGTTTCCTGGAAGATAAAGAAGAGTTAGAAAATACCTTGGAGGCTAAGAGTTGAGATGGAACAGGGCTAGGGATTGAGCCCATGATCCTGCACCTTGGCTGGAAGAAAGGTAGCTAGGGAAATAGGAAAGAGGAGAAGCTGTGGGTGGTGATGCTGAGGGTATGTATCCTGCCTCTTGTTACTTCTTCCTTGCTGTTATTTCCAGCATAAGCTACTGCATGGAATCCCACTTGGGATCCACAGTGGGGAAGCTCAGAGGATATTTGCATGGTCAAAGGAGTGAGGAGACTTTGTGAAATATATCCTCATAGCAGCAACTGTCAGGGAAGCAGAATTACTTTGGCCACAAGCCTGAGGTCGTAATTCCCAGGAATTATCTGTATGTAAACTGTGGTCCAGCACATGCAAAATAGAGATTATACATTATTTTTTAAAGTAATATCCTAGAGAATAAAGCGCTGTTCTTTCTGTTGTGTTCCATGATTAAGTCATGCCTGAGTATTCTAGAATGTGTAGGCCTTTCCTTTTGTCGCCTGCAGATTTAGAGAGTATTTACCAGAGCTAATGCATACAGAGCCATGTCTGTGTAAAATGACATCTGTTTCAGGAGCTCAGCCCAGTTGTGTGATTGAAAATATGCAACACAAGTTGTATGTGGCCACTGAATTCTTGAAGCCCTGACTAGATAGATGTATTTGTCCATGAAATCACCCCAGCTACCAACCAAGAATGTTTTTTTCTCTGAATTGATAAAAAGTATTTTAAACATGGGGTATCTGAAAAAGTCAAAGCTTTCATTTTGGTTTATTTTATAGCCTTTATTGACTATACACATTTCCTCTAAGGCTTGAGTGGATGACAGCATCAACTATTGTAATAAATTCTCTACTCCACAGACCTGTGTAGCACATATGCATGTGCCAAATCTATGTACCAGATGGTAACTGAAAATGATTTGATATCTATGTACTTAAAGAAATACATTTTCATGTAAAACAGGGTGGACATTTCACAGTGAATTTTAAAGCAAATTGAAGCAGTCAGCCAGCAAATATTTACTGAGTGCCTACTTTGGGTCGAACCTTGTAAGGATTGCTGTTTTTGTGTTGGGTTGCCTGGATGTAAGGCTTAGAGATGTTGATAATACATCATCTCCTATGAGAAGTTTGGAGAAATAATGATTTCCTAAATTTTCAAGGCCTCTCCACTAGGATGCAAAGATTTTCTGTGTTATGAGCTTTGGACAGGAATTAAGAACATTGTAGCCAACAAGAATTGGGTTTTCTGTGGCTTTTTGAGTTGGGCATGTGTTGTCATATTAAATGACCTGTGAAGACAGGATACTGGGTTGGCCCAACTCACAGATGCAATCCAATTAGGTACTGTAAGTGGGTTTGGTCCATAAACGACATAGTCTTTAGGGTCCTAAAGACTTTGAATATCCAGTAAAGTCTTTATCAAGATATACAGTGAGAAGTGCTGAATTTCTGGTCATAATTGTCACTGTCCTGAAGTGCATGTTCTTTAGAAATTGCACAAGTGTTCCTGGAGAGAGAGTGGCAGGGGTGAGTTACTGGACTGTGCCTATGCCCCCTGATTTACATAATTTGTCTTCCCTGTCCTCCTCTAGGACCTATAACCAAAATTAAATGTTCTTCCCCACAGCTAAGACCATAGGACCATAAACTGATGTCCCACCCCACCTCTTAACTCCATGAAGTAGAAATGAAGTTTCCACAAAGCTTCCTACTTTCAAATCACTTTACTGCCCAAGAGGCAGTTCCACTACAAGGAAGAGCACAGTGAATTTGCGATACCAAAATAAACTGTCTTGAAAGATTTGACATGACTTTTTTAGTTGCTAAAATGTTAATATCTTAGCATACTTAAGAAGTAGCCCCATGTAGGCAGCTTTGTAATTCTTTGTTTTGGAATTAGATTTCTGTCCTTATTTCTGAGGAAGACAAGCAGTGAACGGGCTGCTAATCATGGAGAGCACAGAGGCAGTTTGATTGAATGAATTCACACTAATGACTAATGTGTAAATTACTGAAAGCCCTTTAACACTCTCAGAAATATTTGCATTTTTAAAAGATTCTCATTTAAACCAAATCTGTGGTGGGGTTGGGTAATTCTGGTGGTATAACACAGTGAAATCAAGCAATGTATAGGAAACTATTTCAGAGGCGGGGGGATGGAACATGGGGTAGCAGAACTGGGAAGATCAGCTCCTAAATGGTTTCTGTTTTCCCAGTTGCTTTTCACTGATTCTCTAAAAGCTTCATGTGTTTTTTAACCTGTTCCTGGCAGACCTTGAGGCCAGAGGAAGGAAGCATGGCCAGGAGGGAGCAGTAGGGCATGGAGACAGGGTAGGTGGTTCTTTGTAAATTCTGGCCATTGTAGATCAAGTTTGAATACATCAGGGATTAATAATGGTTTGATGTAAACACGTCTGTGCGTGGATTGATTTGTCCGTAAAAATATCAGAAGTGTAAAAATAATGGCAAACCACAACGGAGAGAATAACTTTTGCTGTTTATGTCAAGCACTTGGAAAATATTCAGCCCATTGCTCCCTTGGGCTGGATTGATACTGCCTATGAACTTCCTTCAAGAAAAATACAACCGGTTTCACCATCCATTTTTATTAACTCCACACTCTCAGAGGAACCTTTATGCACTCCTTGAATAGCAGGACTAAATTTGTTTCACTCCGTGTAGCACTATCTTACTGGATGTAATTTTCTGGGAAGCTGGTTTTGCTTTCCAAGACCAGCAGGAATATCTGTGAATATTTTGCTCTTGTTCTGCTTACTTGTTTTGTCTCCAGACATTATTTCGAGAATAAGAAAAACAATTTTTTTCTTTCTAATGGAATAACTTAAGGGCCAGCATACTTGTTATGAGTGGCAATGTGAACTTGTACCTATTCCCCAACACATGCAGTCTGAGAAAGTCTTCTTTGACTGAGATAGGTGTAATCAAAAAGCATCCTTAGCTCAATAGAGATGTTAGTGCCTATGAGAAGAGAAAATAGGTCAGGAGATTGGGCTTACATTGGGATGGGGGTGGGGCTCAGATAAAGACCTAGGATGCAAAGTTCAAAGCTCTGGGTCAGTGCTGCCTATAATAGTATAATGTAAGTAAGCCCCATAGGTAATTTTAAATTTTCTAACAACCACTTAAAAAAAAGTGAAAGGAACAGGTAAAGTTAATTAATTTTAATAATATATTTTATTGAAAACAGTGTATCTGTTGTAAAATGTTGCACAAAAATTGTCAATAAAGTATGACTTTCTTTTTGGGGTTTTAAGGTCTCAAAATCTGTTGTTATCATATACTTAAGCATGTCTCCATTCAGACTAGCTGTGTTCCAGGTGCCCAATAGCCACATGTGGCCTAGAGCAGCACTGGGTGATAAGCCAGGAGGAAAGATAAGATGATACCTAAAACCATTAATTTATTTGTTTACAAGTAAATTATTATAAATAAATAAATAATCTTATAGAAACTCAGAGAAAGCTGTAAGAAAATGAAGAGAGAAAGAAAGAAAATTAAGAGATTTGCCTAAATTTGGACAGTTATTCCCAAGAAATAGACTGATGAAGGGCAGTTTTATGTGATTATGGTACAGTTTACTGAATGAGACTTCAGGAAATTGTAAGGGGATCCGTTTCTATTTGGAATTAAAGAATGAAATTGGAGTTCATTCACAGATGGTCTTGGTTTTCTTAAGGTAAGTCAGAAAAACAACTCTGCCCCTAGAGCAAGACTGGAAGAAAAGGTGAATTCCAAAGACAGTGACTCTAAAAACTCCATGAATGTATAAATCTAAAGGGCAAAGAGACATCCTGAGTCTGATATTCATAATTACATCCCTGAGTTTGAGTGAGCCCCCAAACCTCCTTTCTGCAATTAAGTAATTTTTATCTCTATGAAGTGCTTTGTTAATTATGAAACTCATATACAAATGTGGGTTATTGTTATTGGCTAAAGAAAAGGCTGTTCTGTGGAGATGAGCTGCCAGGGAAATTTTATCATCCCAGACATCATGAAATGTCAGATATGTGCCCCCACCCCCAGATGTATATCAGAGAGTTAGTGGAGGTGAGGGCTGTCTTTCTGTTGAGGGCAATCTTGGATTTGTTTTATCAAAACATTTATTACCCATCTGTAGAGCCTTCAGACCATTGCTCTCATTATATATTTAGTATGAGGGCATGTACTGCTCAATAATTAGTTTTTTTCTCCCTTAATGTGGGCTTTTGGTGGCTTCATAAACAAGATAAATGGCTCTTCTTGGACATACAAAATAGAGATTGGCAGGCAATTTAAAGCTAAGATTTCCCAATAGAACCATCACTACCAATAAGATCACACACCGACTCTCCTATAATCTGAGAAATGTTAAAGGAAGGCCAAGATTTTTATGGTCCCACTTTCTATGTCCAAAAGGCTTTTCTATCCTTTATTTCTCCTGTGCCAACCATAGCTGTGTTTTCCCAGTTATGTCCCCCTGGAGTAGACAGACATACATGGATGCTCCTAAAATCAGTCATGTGAAGGAGCTCTAGATTTTTCTGAGACAGTTGTATATTTGAGAAAAGTTACTTGGAAAATCGCTTTGGAAGACACAGAAACATTTTTACATCAGGTGACAATGGGATTGGTATAGTCACAACCTTTTATAAAGAGGCCGTTCTGCTACACTCCCTAAAATTAAAATAATGACCCTTTAGGGGCACCTGGGTGGCTCAGTTGGTTGAGCATCTGACTCAGTTTCAGTTCAGGTCATGATCTCACAGTTCAGTTCATGGGATTCTCTCTCTCTCTCCCCTCTCAACTCTGCCCCTCCCCTGCTCATGCACTCTGTCTCTCTCTCTCTCCAAATAAACTTTAAAAAAATAATGACACTTTATTAAAATATAGGGGTTTCTCACACAAGATCCCATTTGAGTTTCACAATGACCTTGTCAGGACATTTAAAAGCTTCCAGTTTTTTTGATATAGGATTTAAAGCCCAGAACACCTGAATGCCTTGGCCAAGGTCACACAACAGATATTTAATAGGACTAGCACTGTAGTGTTTGCCTCTCTACCATATTCCCTTCTCTTTGACATCTTTGTAAGTTGTGTTTTCCAAGCCATGCAACCTGAAGTAGGTTTTAAGGCTCAACTTGCATTGATTATAACTCCGACTCTACAATTCCTGCCAACCAGCTCCAGGAGTCTCAGGGTCTTTTTTTCCCTTAGGAATCTTGGGGTGAGGAGGCAGTTCACGTATGGTTTGTGGCTTAGATTTGCTGACGACATGGTGGGAGGCACTATTTTTATTATTTTGTGATCCAGTTTGCAGTCCATGCTGTGATTTATTGCTGAAGCAGCTCTGAAACCCTCCTAAGGTACTGAGGCTGCCCAAGTGTTATGCTCTCTCATTTGTCTGGTTTAGCTCCAGGCTCTTCCAGGCTTCAGGGTCACCCCTGAGTGGGGAAGTGCCTTTTGCCCCACCCTGACCCCACCCCCAGCTTCCATTGTTACAAATGCTGTTAAATACTGCCCTCAACAGAGTCTTAATGGAAACTGCCCTTTTCCTTTTTCCTCCCTTTTTATTGTATTTCTCCCTGAGAGGTCCACAGAGGCTGAGCCAGAAAAAAGTCCAGGTAAGAAGTCCCATGCTGTTCCCAGTTGTGTTCCTCCAGCAGTGCCCCGCTGAATTTAAACACAGCTGGCCTGCCTTTGGGTGAGCTATTTCCCTGAAAATCCTTAGATCTCTCTAGCCAACAGACTCCACTGGCTTCCCTGCCTTCCTTTCCTCTAGCCTGACAGACAGGTCCATAGGTTATCAAGCTGAGATCTCTACATTCACAGCTGCTGGAACAATTTTGCCTAAAACCCCGTTTTCTCAGTTACCTTTTGTGCACATCTGTTGACTCAAAGCCAGATTTTTCTGCCTGAGTGTCAAGGCCTTTTACCAACTGTTCATTTTATATTATTATTTTTCATGCTTCTCCCTCCATAGGATGTCAGAATTTTTTGTAATTGGCATTTTCATATATATCAATGGGTTAATTGAGTAAATGACAAGCTATGGGGGACAAATTAGAGACTGAGCTTTCTTTCTCAGGTATATTTCTAGATATTTTTATTAGTGCTTAAAATATGTTTCAAACTACATAGCTATTACCATCATTGTTTTCCATCTTCTTTTCCTCATGAATCTACCTGAATAATATTGCTGGTGGTGGATTAGGGAGGTCTTCTTTATTAATGTGGGAAACCATATTAGTTAGCACAACATTGTGCTGGTCATTAAAAAACCAGACCTTAAGTTCCACAAAAAAAAAACAAACATGCTCAGGAGTTTATAAAGTGAGGGAGATTATAGTAATTCGATCTATTCTGTAAAAGGACATCCAGATACTTATAGGAATACATAATGTTTTTATGTATAAAAACCATCTAAACTGTGTGAGCATTAGTGTAAGCAGTTTTATGTGGTCTAGAATTTAAGAATGAGTCATGAGAATTGCATATCCAGAGAGGATATGGTCAGGTTAAAAAATAAATCAGCACTCACTTCCTCTTTGGAGAAACTTCAAGAAGGAAATGAGATTTCCAACACTCTTTTGCTATGAGGAGGAAAAAGTTAAGGTTCGTGGAGGCCAGTGCATCCCATAACTCTCCTCCAGATTCAGACCAATTGAGAAATACATACAGGTGTCAAAAAGAGATCAAAATAAAATATTTACTGATGGTATAGCTAGATCGTAATCAGTGCCTTGGACCCCAAACTGCCTTCCTATTTACCCCTTACTTTTATCCTGAAAAGAACTTACTAGTGCCAGGCAGATTGGCCGGACATTTCCAGATCTCTCTGTAGAAGAGAGGTGCTGACGAAAGGTCAGCAGACAGTTCTCGAAGGAGAGATACAAGGAACATAGACTGGGTTTGACTAGTGACCCTTTCTTCTATCTTAACAATCACATAAATCAGGAATCAGCAAACTGTATCTATAAAGGACCAGAAAGTAAATATGTTAGTCTTTGAGGCCATATGATTTTTGTTCCAACTACTCAACTCTGCTGTTGTTGCTAGAGCAACACTATGTAAACATATATATGTTAGGATGGCTATTGTATTAGTTTTCTATGACTGCTGTAACGAAGTACCACAGAATGGGTGGCTTAAACAGGAGAAGTGTATTGCTTCACAGTTCTGGAGGCCCGCAGTCAGTGCCCAAAGTGAGAGCAGGGTTGATTCCTTTCAAGGGCTGTGAGGGAGAATCTGCTCCATGCCTCGTTCCTAGTTTCTGGTGGTTTGCTGGCAGTCTTGGCATTCTGTAGTTTGTAGAAGCGTCAGCCTGATCTCTGCCTTTATCTTCACCTGGTATTCTCCCTGTGAGCATAGCTCTGTCCAACTTTCCCCTTTTTGTAAGGACACCCGTAATATTGGATTAGGGGGCAGAAAAGGTAGATATTAGTAAGGATGGTAGAATGGGAAAAACAAACAAATGAAGGGGGAAAAAAAAACCTGAGGAAGATAAAAAAAAGAAAATTAGGAGGATTTGTAAGTATAACTTACAATCTGTGTTTTAGAGCATATACAGTAAGGTCTTGTGATGAATTGACCAACATGGTCAAAGTAAATTATGAGAAGAAAATAACTGAAGTAAATCCACAAGTAGGAAACCTGGAGAGAAAGGACATGCAGAAATATAGACTGAGGTTACAAGAACTTTACTAAAGCTAGGGTTGCAGAATGATAAAAAGTATTCAACTAAAAAACCAAAACCAAACCAAAAACCTCTTTCTTTGCTCTAGGGACTCTGTCTCTTCTCTAAGACTCTCAATTCCTAAAGCTCTTTGTTATATGTTCTTATACTTCTTATTACTCCTCATCATGGAAGAAATGCAAGTCAGACTTTGATTTTCATGAAAAACTTTGTTCATCTAATAGGGGCTTTGTGCACATAGATATCTTTTTAGTCAGCAGTTGGCTTTACTTATTTTCCTTCATTGATCTTAGTCTTTAGTTTCCAGTGGTTTTCTTCATAACTTTTATTATGAGCTTTTGTGAATCAACAGATAATTGTGGGGAGTGGTCTTAAAGGACATACTACTCTCATCTGCTTTTCACACAGAATACTCTATAAAGTCTGCTCATATATCAGGCACAACTAAGACAGATCATGTGTACTTCATTATTTTAATCTTCCCCCCAGAATTGCCTTCACAGATTTATAAATTAACAAGGGCCTCTGAGCTTTAATTAAGGGTCAGTTTTTCTATAATAGCCATAAAAAAGATATTTCTGCATCTCTTATGAAGCTTCTGTTAAAGACTCTCAATTATATTATTTAGTGCTACTGTATAAAGAGCTAGGTCATAAATTATTTCTTGACTTTAGTGTAAGAAATTAGATAATCTCTCTCTGATGAACTGAGTCCTTTAAGATAACCATGCAACAAAACTTATTAATGCCCATTTTGCTTTGCTTTTTCAGAAGCTCAGAGATAAATTTTATCCTTGATTCTAGCAGAGAGACTCAACCTAGGATTTTTAGTTCAACTTTCTCCTTCACTTTATAATTTGGATCTTTTTATTTTTAAGTTGCTTTAGTGGTTTTATTACATAGTGCCTTTAATGACAAAGAGACACAAAATTTTTTAGAATGTAAGTAGGATATAAATAATAAATGGTTGGCTCTCATCACTCTGTCCTGGGCGATTATCCTCTAGAACAGATTTTTGTGACCTTAATTACCTTCTAATGCTATCTCAGGTTACAGTGATTTGCCCCCTACAGATTCCTTAATGACTTCTCTCCTGATGTCCTATATTTGTTAAAGAAGCAAATACATATTGGCTCAAGTCGGTTGAGTGTACGGCTTCGGCTCAGGTCAGGATCTCGTGGTCCGTGGGTTCGAGCCCCGCATCAGGCTCTGGGCTGACAGCTCAGAGCCTGGAGCCTGTTTCAGATTCTGTGTCTCCCTCTCTCTCTGCCCTTCCCCAGCTCGTGCTCTCTCTCTGTCTCAAAAAAATACATAAACGTTAAAAAAAATTTTTTTTGGAAAAAAATAGACTCCAGAAATACATTTTTTTAAAGAAAGTATTGTTTTAGATGAACGTTAAATGACTTTTCTTTAAAAAACTAAAAATGAAATAAAAATCACTTTATTTGGTTATGTTCATTAGGATTCTTTTGTTTGAAAATGACAAAAACTTAATCAAACTCACTAAGGTGCAAAAAGGCATCTGTTGACTCAAATAATTTGGGAAGCCAGAACTTCTCTGTTTGTCTAGCTTTAGGTAGGGCTAGATCCGAGTTCAAAAAGACTCTTTTACTCATCTCTCTGCTTTACTAAACTAGCTATTGGCTCCATTATTGGATAGGCTCTCCCCACAATGTAGCAAAAATGACTAGCAACATTTCTGTGTTTACACGGTACCCAGCTGGCATTCTAAATGAAAAAATACAAAAAGTCTAGTTTCAATAGCTCCAACCAAAGTCCCAGAGGAAGCTTTATTGGCCTGTTTTTGATCATGTGACCATCCCTGGACCTAGTCGCCTATGCCTGAAGCACTTAACTGGCCAGACTCCTAGGACCCTGCTCTCTCCTAGAACCAAGGAGATGAGATTGGCCCCACCCAAACCACTGGACTCAGAATGGGGAAGAGATAGTGTCCCAAAGCGATTTGGAGCTGAACAAAACACAGGTTAACTACATCTCACATCTCGTTTGTGTTCCTTGGCTGTCCAGCATCTACACATACCTTCTTTGGCACTGTAAAATTCCCCAAACGGGCCTGACTAATGTAATGCAAATATACATCTGCAAAGAAAATTGTCCCTACCTCTACTCTAGAAGGAGGTAGCTGTTAGGCTCATCCAATTACTCTTTTTAACTTTAATTCTAGAATCTCTAAGTTATGATATTTTTTTGGTTGTATCTAAACTAGCTTCTTGTGTTCAGGTCAACCTCTGGCTAAATGTTATATTTAACACTACCAGTTAACAGTGGCAAAGAGAAAACACTTGCTGGAACACAACTTCCATCTGGCAAACGGAGAGAAGAAAGGCAACCACTAAATAGTGACCTCAGTCTCATAGCTATCATCTCAGGACAGACAAGAAAGCAAGGACTCCTTGATCTAGCCGTGGAGGGAGTTCTTTGTTCAAGAATCTGGCTGGCCTGTCACTGCTTTCTGGGAGTGACTCCCTTTCCATTGTTCTGCATAGCTACAAGGCAGATGCACTTTGGGAGGCTTTCATTTTAACAGCTACAAACATTACAGTTCATTGTAAGTTGGACATTCTCAGGTCTGTTTGGTGAGCCTTCACGTTTCTCTGGTGATACCATTGGATGTCTTGCTAGAACCATCATGCTGTTTATTTCCTGAATGTTTTCTGGATTGACTTTCTACAGTCATGGCCCACCACTCTGGTTCCAGCCCTCATTGTTTCTTCCTCTGAGCGATCTGCCTTTAGGCTCTGCCCCTACCTCAAGCCATGTGGAGCCTAGACTAGGAGACCATGAGCTGACCTCCTGCAGATCTTCCCAGTGGTAGGAGTCTTGGAGATGGCTTTTCTAGAGGAGTTGTAACTATTCTCTGTTCGTCTGGGAATGTGGTGTTTGGAAATGATCCTCTCACTCCCTGGCTCACCAGGATCTCCGCCTCTTTACCAATTGTGTTTTCAACTTTATCAAAGGGCAGAAATTTATATATCTGCCATCACAAAAGATACATGGTTATCTGCTATTGACCATTTTAGAGTGCCAGGCGTAGGCAGAAAGGATGACTCTTAAGAAGGACTGAATCACTTTTCCTCTCTGCTTCCAGAACTACCAGATTAGGCTACAGGCTATCCTTTTCTCTGAACGCTAAAAGAAGCAGCCAACACTGCAAGATTGTGACACTTTTTTAAATCAAAACTCTATCCTTGATATTTATGTAATTTGAGTTCTAAGGTACATTAGGAGCCTTTAACTGATGCTTTGCTATCATATAATAGCTTTTGCCTTTTTTCTAACCTGGAATGGGTCAGTCCTCCACCTCATCTCAGCTGAGCCAATATCACGTTTTAAAATCTGTTTTTTTTAAAGTTTTTATTTATTTATTTTGAGAGAGCATGAGAGAGAGAGTGAGAGAGAGAGAGACAGAGAGAATGTGTGCTTGTGAGGGAGGGAGGGGCAGAGAGAGAAAGAGAGAGAGAGAATCCCAAGCAGGCTCCATGCTTCAGTATGGAGCCTGATGCAGGACTCAAACTCATGAACCATGAGATCATGACCTGAGCCAAAATCAGGAGTCAGGCGCTTAACTGACTGAGCCACCCAAGTGCCCATTTCCAGGCAATAGATTCTATATTAGGATTCATTTTGGTGCAAGTGATAGGAATCCAGTTCATAAAAGCTGAAGTAGAAGGGGTTATCTTTCATAACCAGAAAGGCCAGAGATGAATCTGTCTTCAAGCATGTTAGTTATAGAAGTTGAATGTCATCAGGACATATTTTTTTCCTTCTGTCTTTACTTCCTGTGTTGGCTACATTCTGATAAGTTTCCCTACTTTATAGCAAAGATAGCCACCCACAGTTCTGGACTTGCATCATTCTTAGAGCTGGCAACATAGCCAAAATTGTAAATGCAGAGATTTATTTTTTTGGTCTGAGTCACCTGCCCATTCCTCAGGGGGATGCATACTCTGACAGGTAAAGTTGTTGATGTCCTCTTGATCCAGGAACAGGACCAGCCACTTGTACTGAAAATAGCAGATGGTGATTTTCCTAAAGAGATGCTAAATCAGAAAGCTTATATCTCCTACAATACTTAACTCATCTTTAAGAAAGTAAGGCAAATTCTGAACAAAATTCAGTTTTGGTTATATACCACGACATAAGTAATATTGAACATATTATTTCTAAAGCACAGTGGTTTGTAAATATCTTGGCCTCAGGACACCGTAGCTCTTCTTAAAAATTATTGAGGACTCTAAAGAGTTTTTGTTTATGTAGGTTACAACTATTGATATTTACTATATTAGAAATGAAAAAAATTCTGTATTAGAAATTAGAACAGAAATTTAAAGTTAGTCTGCACAAATTGTTAAAAATAATAAGCCTATTAACATAATTAGAATATTTTAATGATACATTACTATATATTCTAAAACAAAAATATTTAGTGAGAAGAATTTTAAATTCATTTTAAGTTGATTGACTTGCCACTTTTTAAATATACTTTTGCAAATCTCTGATGACTGACTTAATAGAAGACAACTGAATTTTTATTATCTGCTTTTACTTCAAGTTATTGCTGTGTTGTTTGGGTGGAAGTATATGAAAAAAATCTAGCCTCATACAATTATGTGGTTGGAAAGGGAGGAGTATTTTAATAGCCTTTTAAGATAATTGTGTATAGATTTCTTTTATACTACACCAAAACACAGTAAGTGGTGGAGAGAATCAGAAACCGTATCAGTGAGCTTTTCATATTCTGTTACATTGAAATTGGGCATATTTGGACTTTGAATGTATCTTTTATTCATGATTTTATAACATCACACTTTGGTTATTTGGAAAATGTTGGTTTATGTAGATCTTCCACATGTTGACACATTTCACTGTAGAGTTTCCAAAAATCACATTCATTTTTGCCACACTATTCTCAGTAGTCTTCAAAAGCTGTCAAGCTCATAGTGATAGATAAAAGTTTTCCAAACTTCTGATTCCCTCTTAAAAACTTGAGTTTTGTCATTGACAAAAAGTATTGTCACTTTTCCTTGAAGCAGTAAATCTCACTTTGTTAATTGTTTTTTAATTTTTTTTTAATGTTTTATTTATTTCTAGGAGAGAGAGACAGTGTGAGCAGGGGAGGGTCAGAGAGAGAGGGAGTCACAGACTGAAACAGGCTCCAGGCTCTGAGCTGGCAGTCAGCACGGAGCCCGACGCGGGGCTCGAACCCACACACCGCGAGATCATGACCTAAGTGAAAGTCGGACGCTTAACCGACTAAGCCACCCAGGCGCCCCTCACTTTGTTAATTTTTGAGATGTCTGTCAGATACCCAAGTCTGAATAAGTATAGTCTGTCAGTTGTTCATTCAAGTAAAAATGGTCCTTCGTGGGAAAAGTCTCTGTTTCAGTTTGCAACTCAATCGTACCTGCTTTTCTTCAAGCCAAGCATCATACTTTCCTATGCAGTGAAAGTGCTTTCTGGAATGTCTGAGGGGCTCAGTTGGTTAAGTGTCCAGCTTCGGCTCAGGTCAAGATCTCATGTTTCATGAGTTTGAGCCCCATGTTGGGCCCTGTGCTGACAGCTCAGAGCCTGCAGCCTGCTTCAGATTCTGTGTCTCCCTCTCTCTCTGCCCCTCCTCTGCTTGTACTCTCTTTCTTTTTCTCTCTCTCTCTCAGAAATAAATAAAACATTTTTAAAAATAGAAAAAAAAGAAAAGAAAAAAGCAGGTGGGTGGTTTTGAGTGATTTGATGTTCTAAGATACATTAGGAGCCTTTTAATTGATGCTTTACTATCAAATAATAGTTTTTGCCCTCTCCCTAACCTGGAACAAGTGAATCCTCCAAACTCATCTTAGCTGAGCCAATATCACAGAATGCTGTCTGCTTACTTCCCATGTTGTCACACAGAATATTTAAACATGTATATTCAGGGTTGAGATTTAATAAAACAATTTTTACTGCTTCATCAAGGACATTCTTAAGTGAAATGTATACTTGGTTTTTCCACTACTAGTGCATGGCATTGAAGAGTACCATGATTGCAGGTATACTCTGGGGCCACTTGTACTAAGGCACCATGAATAAGTTTACTTCTGTTGTTTTGCACCATAGTGAAAGAGGCAAATAATATCTTAGCCTTATAAAGAAATTAATTTTGATGTCACAAATGTCCTGAAAGGTCTCAGACAGAGACTTCCAGGGACCTGCGGGCCATGCTTTGAGAGCTTCAGCTATTCTTGCAAGCACTGAAATAAAGACATTGTATTGAAATCCATCATAAAAGGGCCCATAACATAAGCTGATGTTTTGGCATGTCCATTGATTTTTATCTGTCATTTTTGTCATTGCGACAGTACGTGTTAAACTAGCTTTGAAATACTATGTTCTGAATGTCTTTTGAGAGTTTAGGGGGAAAAGTCAGTTTAATAGAAGTGGTAAGTCAGGATATTGGCCCTTGACACACTTGTTTGCCAGACAAATTTAAAAATGGTCTTATTTTTATTTAAAAGGCTTTGTTGCTTAAAAATAAATTTAAGGGATAATATTAATGTTCTGATAATATTTTTAAATCTATCAAAACTATAAACAACTTTTATGATTTATAATATTTAATTTTGTCCTACTGTATATGATATTTCATTCTTGTGAAATGACTATGTCTTTCTTTAAAAACACTTGTGAGGGGTGTCTAGATGGCTCAGTCAGTTAAGTGTCCGACTTTGGCTCAGGTTATGGTAGTGTGGTTCATGAATTTGAGCCCCACATTGGGCTTTCCACTGTCCGTGGAGAGCCCAATTTGGATCCTCTGTCCTCCTCTCTCTACCCCTCTCCTGCTTGGACTCTCTTAAAAATAAATAGAGACATTTAAAAAACATTTATGAGTATTCTGTATAAATTTTTATTTATTTATTTAATTATATACTGACATATTTTTCAGGAATAGAGAAACTTTAGTTTGGATTCCAACTATACCATTTATCAACTAATTGATAATTAGTTGTCATTATTTTTTCAAGTTTTTTTTTTAACACTATAAATTTTTTTCTAACAAGCAAGCATCCTATAATTATAACATTCACATTGAAGCATTATTTGATAATCCTTTAAATAAGTTTGTCATCTTCATCATACAAATTTGATAAAAAGAAAATCCATGTCTCCATATCATGTAGTTAGAAACTAGAATTATGGTTAGAATGCTTTATCGTACTGCTTAACTTCATGAGTGGTGCTCTACTCAGGATAGACTCCTGACTATACTGGGTTCTACTTTCATAATACTTGGCAGTTCTTGAGTCCTTTTACTACTAAATATATAAACAAAATGTTAGAAAAAGTTATCACAGTCTGAGACAGAGTTTCATCAAGCATTCAATTGATTGTGTCTAAAGAAATAATAAGCCAAAGAGCACCCAAAGTGGATTTATTTAACCACAAGCAAAACTTTTCATTGAATGTCTCTAAAATCATTTGTTCAGGTTCTGTTAAAGCTAATAATTAAAAAGCAACATGGGTGCCTGGATGGCTCAGTTGGTTCAGCATCCAACTTCAGCTCAGGTCATGATCTCACAATTCATGGGTTCAGGCCCTGCATTGGGCTCTGTGCTGACAGCTCAGAGCCAGCAGCCTGCTTCAGATTTCTGTCTGTCTCTCTGCCCCTTCCCCTCTCGTGCTTACTCTCCCTCTCTCTCAAAGATAAATGCACATTAAAAATTTTTTTTAAAAGAAGGAACATAACTAAGTGACAGGATAAAAAAATATCTTCATACACGTGACTAATCAGAACTATGAGAAATTGTCCATCCTAGTTCCCTTCTCAGATAGCTTTTTAATCCTTAGCTTTGTTTTCTTTTAAAAATTGCATGATTAAATTTAAATGTTAAATAACTTAAATTAAAATGGCTTGATAATTTGGTTTGAAAAGATGGCTGGATGCTTGTCCTTACTTTCACTCTAAAAATTTGTTTACTCATTGAAATCAGTTAACTTTTCTCAGCCTTACTTCTGTCATTCATAAGAATAAGTGTTTTATACTAAACAATTTCTGAGGTTGATTCATTTGCTAGGATTTGAACTGTAATGTACTCAAAATAGATGAGTTGCAGTAAGGAGAATTCAAGACTATTTCAGTGTTCCTCTCTCCATTAGTATTTCTGAAGCTCTGTGTATGAAAATATGAAGGAGAGACAATGAATGTCTTCTTCACCATTTTATATTATAACTTTTGGGTCATGCTATAGAAAGTCTTTATTTTTGATTCCTCATGATCTTTCTCTGTAATTTTCACTCCCTTTTTTTTTTTTAATTTTTTTAATGTTTTATTTATTTCTAGGAGAGAGAGAGAGAGACAGACAGACAGACAGACAGACAGCGTGAACAGGAGAGGGTCAGAGAGAGAAGGAGTCACAGACTCCGAAGCAGGCTCCAGGGTCTGAGCTGGCAGTCAGCACAGAGCCCGACGCGGGGCTCGAACCCACGAACCGCGAGATCATGACCTAAGCGAAAGTCGGACGCTTAACCGACTAAGCCACCCAGGCGCCCCACTCCCTTTTATTTAATACAAGAATGATTTGTCTTTCTTCTTGTAAGGAAGTTATTTGAGATTGTTATTTTATGTGTATTGTTTGGATTCCTTTTCTTTTAAAGGACTCATTTAATCTTAATTGGTTATTTATAATAAAGGCAATCTTATCTTTTTCTCATTATAATAGTAGAAATCCTATTACCTTATCTCTTGACTATTGCAAAAATACAAATATTTTAAAATGTTGGATTTTTTTATATACAACACTACTCTGAAATAAAGGGGCTCTAAGAATCCTACAGTAAAGTGATTAGCGAAATTTGAATTTTAATCTATTTTAACTACCTCCATATCATTTCTCTCATAACCTTTATATCGACATTGGGATAGCACTTTACTCTGGAGTACAAACTTAGCAGAGGATAATTCCAAATTCCTTAAGTTAAAGCATATCAGTTGCTATGCTGCTCTTTGTAAACATTTTATATTGGCTTAAGGCTTGAGAGTAAATGTGTTATTATTCTCTGTTTGTGAAGAAATAGATGCTTTTATAACTTCAGTTCACATATATGGAAATATTGGTGGCATTCTAGTTGGTTTTACTGAAATCAGTCTGTTGATACCACAGCTGTTTTTTATTATACACTATTTTAATGACTTATATTATACTACTAAAAAATTAGTTGCTATTGATGGACCTGATTAAAAGACTTTCTGTTTCATATTATAGAGCCTTGTATATCTGTATTTTTTAACTTCCATGATACTAAAGTAACATACTAGAACCATAATAACTACGTATCCTCCAAATCATTTATCATTTCAGAGTTTCAAGGATTATACATTCCAAGAAGCCATCACACATTTAACTCCATCTTCACCAAACCCAATCCTCTCCATGGTGAGTGGGTCTCATGGGAAATGGGCCCATGAAAAGACACAGCAGTGTCTAGCATACTTGTTAATTGTGGATGAGACAGAATGGTGGCTAGCTCTAAATAGAGAAGGAAAGACTGATCATGGTCTTGATAACAGATGATACATTAAATAAATCAGCTAATTTGTCCATCAAATGAACTTTGAAAGATTTTCATATAGAAGAGACAAAATAAATAAAGAGATCAATGTAAAGATAAGTGAAAAGAGGGATTCATTGGTTGAGCTGTGATTTAGTACTTCATGCTTTTATGATTTTGGAAAACTTCTTTATCAAAATGGAGATTGCCCAAGGTAATAGATAGGAAAATCCAAGCTAGACTGTGGTTGAAGGTGAGATACTCATTGACACAATGCTAGCTGTAATTCTCTTGGCCGATAGCAGAAATGAAATGCAGGCTGAGTGTAACCTTCAAGACGACTGACATTATTCATAGAACAAATTGCACATTTAGTCTTCATGGAAAGGAAGTAGACTGTATGTTTTTGGTTATGTCTGGGTGGCCAGCACATAACATCAGCAACATACATCAGTTTTCCTAAGACAGAAATTAGATTAAAAATTTTGGAAATTTAAAGGTTTCAGAATATGATGGGACTCATTTGAGGTTGTTCTAATTAAGCTAAGAATTTCTTTTTTATAGTTCTCAAAGCTTATAATAAAGAAAGCCAAGGTCTATTTTTCTTGACATAAAAGGATAACCACAAAGGAAGTCTGGTGTGAAAATAAGCCCAAACAGCTCTTAGAAAACATCTGTTTCTTATATATCTGCTTAATTGAGAAAAACAACACTCATAGGATAATAGTAACAAGGCAGAGTAGATTATCACATAACCAAAATTTATCCTGAAATGAAACTATGGAGTTTTAAAAAATCAGAGATATAAGAAAGTTTAAAATGTGCCTTTTGATATTGAGACAAAACGGTTCACATACCTTTTTCATTTAAAAACAACAGTCAATATGTAGAAAGAAACTGTATTATCTTCAGCAGGAGCATTATGAAATTTAAGAGCACTCTTCTATATGTACCACTGTCCTACATATGGTACAGAGTGAAGAAACATGAAGCCCTTTGGTTGCTTAACATTTAAAACCTTATTATATGTACCTGGACATACAGGTAATTCAGACAAAGTAATTAATATGACACAAGTGTCTGATGTAAATAAATACTTGAATAATAATATTCATAATGTGTATAAGAAGAAAGAAAATTGCATATAGAGTAAGATAATGTGTTAGGGAGAGATTTCCAGATTAAAAATGAGACCATAAGGGGGGCACCTGGGTGGCTTAGTCGGTTAAGCGTCCGACTTTCGCTTGGGTCATGATCTCGCGGTTCGTGGGTTCGAGCCCCGCATCGGGCTCTGTGCTGACTGCCAGCTCAGAGCCTGGAGCCTGTTTCGGAGTCTGTGTCTCCCTCTCTCTCTGACCCTCCCCTGTTCACGCTGTCTCTCTCTATCCTAGAAATAAAAAAATAAAAATATTAAAAAAAAAAAGTTAAAAAAAAAAAAAAAAGAGACCATAAGGAAGTTTCTACCATGAAGATATTAGGAACTGACCAATGATTCTAAATAATTTAATAATTATTATTATTATGACAATTATAATATTAGTAATTATAAGCACTATTTTGAATGGAATTATATTTACCAGGCTATTTTAATATTTTCCTTTTTAAAAAAAATTTTTAACATTAATTCATTTTTCAAGAGACAGAGCACGAGCTGGGTAGGGGCACAGAGAGAGGAAGACACAGACTCTGAAGCAAGCTCCAGGCTCTGAGCTGTCAGCAGAGAGCCAGACATGAGGCTCAAACCCATGAACCACAAGATCATTACCTGAGCCCAAGTCAGAAGCTTAGCTGACTAAGCCACCCAGGTGCCCCTTAATTTCTCATGTTAAAACTTGCTTCAAAGACATTTATCCTTGTCTGAAATAAATGATAAAATATACTAAATGTAAAATATAATGAGCCCAAGATGAAAATTGATTTAAATCCTCCATTCTAGAAGTGTAGAAGACTGAGAATAATGTAAAACAGTTTAAGACCATAACCTCCTCCTCCTTCCTGCTAGTTTTATTCAAAAGTAATGTATACACAGCGAATATTTCTGTCCTATTTAGAAGATGGGAAATCTGAGGCATGGGATATTTTAAATTATTTTACTCAACGCAATAAGCAAGTAAGTGATCCACATAAAGACAGTGCTGAAGATTTTCAATCTTTTATCATTAAGTCATGCTGCCTTTAAAAATGTTTATCATTTATTGTTGAGGGCTTCCTAAATAGTACTATGTATAGAGGAGCTCATATTATTTGTTAGCATTTCCATAACAATTCTCTAATGTAAAACAGAAGTACTTTGTTCCACAGTTTTAAGTGATATCAAAGAAAACTTGATGTAGTAGAATTCTGAATGTTCTTTAAATGGCTGGTACAATTACAAGTGTGGATTAAACAGGGAAACAAGGTGACCACTGTTTTTATTGTCACATGTTGTATATTCTCTGAACAGTTTTTATGGTCTATATAGCTCAACTAGAAATATCTGGCATAGCTACATATGAAATAGAAACTCACAGTGAGGTCCAGAGCTAAAGGAAGTGTAGGCAGGAAATAGAGAGTCGCTGAGTCATGTCATGGGAATGTATGGCTAGTGAGCTTTGATAACATTTAGCTAAACCACACTGTTGATTTTGGATGATTTGCCGTGGGAACCCTAAGTAGAGTTCTTACCCTTTTGGGGTGCATTTATTTTTAAGTTTCCTACTGTGTTTAAGTGGTTTAGGCTAGTAATTTCTATTTCTGGTGTGGCAGCAAAGAAAACCTTGAAATGATAACCTCTATAGAGTGTGTCACATAAGCTCTCTGTTGGGTTGTTGTCCTAAGGGGCCACCTAGTCACCCTTATTTTGCTAATTATAGGGAAGAAAAACCAAAGCTTCCATTTCAATCCAAGAGCCTCCATTCAGTTTTACTGGGATTACAATCCTATCAGCAAATCCCGTTGACCACTGTTCTATCTTCAACTCTCTTCTCTCTGGTAGTAGACAGTGACCCAGTGCAATGTGTCAAAAACAAACTGCAAAAGCTAGTGCTGAGTAGCAGAGGAGGTATAGTAGGGGCCCTTAAGCTCTAATGATTCTATGTGTAAGCCCTTTTCATGCCTTCTGACACTTGCCTCCATCAGGGCTGTCACTACTCAGGTTCCCATGGCCTGGACTCCTGGCACACCTTTCTATTCCAGTGTCCATGCTGCCATTAGACTCTGTTTTTCTGAGTGTACATTCATTCATTCATTCAATTCATCAGATATGTATGGGAGGCATACTAAATGCTGCCAGGTTCCATTCTAAGGCTAGAGATACAACAGTAAAAACAAAATCTCTCCCCTCTTAGTGCTTATGCCGGTGAGGTAAGAAAACAATAAAGTCAAGCAAAATGTATAGTATGCTGAATGGCACTGAGTGCACTGAGGGAAATAAAGAAAGAAAAGGCAAGAAGTGGGGGTAAAGAGAGTGTAGAAATGGAGAGTTTGCAGTTTTGGACTAGGTAGTTGGTGAATACTGCACTGAAAAGGTGGCATTTGAGTCAATATGGGAAGGAAGTACTGCGGTGTTTCTATATTAAGGACTAGTAGTCTAGAAAGAATTGTAGCTTTTTCTGCTGCAGTTGTAAAGGCACCTTTGAGGTGAGCAGTTAATCCTGGTAATCTGATATTCTGATGAATACAGCATCCCTAAAGTGGATTTTTGGATTTACCTGAAGAGGTCTGCTGAGGAACCTACACCAACTCATTCGGGTCTCAGAGGCCCATGTGGCTCAGAGGCCATGTGCCACCCGTGTGGCAGCAGCCTGCTAATTCTCTCACAGCCCTCTTCCATTAAACCCTACCCTTTGACTGAATGCAGCCAACCGTGGGCCACTTTCTGTGAATGTGATAGAAACTGTAGGTTTTGGGGGTTAAGGAGATAGGAGGCTGAATAAATCCTAGATTTGGGTTTTTAAAAATATTTCTTAATATTTTAAATATATCTGAGAGAGAGAGGCAGCATGAGCAATGGAGGGTCAAAGAGAGAGGGAGAAAAAGAATCTGAAGCAGGCTTCAGGCTCTGAGCTGTCAGTACAGAGCCCGACGTGGGGCTCGAACACACGAACCGTGACATCATGAGCTGAGCTGAAGTCAGACGCTTAACCGACTAAGCCACCCAGGCGCCCCTAGATATAGATTCTTTTCACTTTAACTTTTCTTATTTCAAATGTATTAAGAAGTCCCAGTAGTTCATTTTTGCTCTTGATTCCCTTGCCTTTGGGGATGTGTCAAGTAAGAAATTGCTGTGGTGGAGGTCAAGGAGGTTGTTTCCTGCTTTCTCTTCTAGGGTTTTGATGTTTTCCTGTCTCACATTCAGGTCCTTTATCCATTTTGAGTTTATTTTTGTGTATGGTGTGAGAAAATGATCTAGTTTCATTCTTCTGCATGTTGCTGTCCAGTTCTCCCAGCACCATCTGTTAAAGAGGCTGTCTTTTTTCCATTGGATACTCTTTCCCGCTTTGTCAAAGATTAGTTGGCCGTGCATTTGTGGGTCCAATTCTGAGTTCTCTATTTTATTCCATTGGTCTATGTGTCTGTTTTTGTGCCAATACCATACTGTCTTGATGATGACAGCTTTGTAGTAGAGGCTAAAGTCTGGGATGGTGATGCCTCCCAATTTGGTTTTCTTCTTCAATATTACTTGGCTATTCAGGGTCTTTTGTGGTTCCATACAAATTTTAGGTAGTCAAATGCATTAGGACTAACTTAAAAAAACCAATAAAGTCTAATTTTTAGAGCAATTTTAGATTTATAGAGAAATTGAGCAGAAAGTACAGAGAGTTCCTAAGTATTCCCCACATGCATCAACAACCCGGTTTCCCCTATTATTAACATCTTGTGTTAGTGTGATACATTTGCTACCGTAGATGAAGCAATATTGATACATTATTATTACCTAAGGCCATCATTTGTATTAGGGTTCACCCTTTGTGTTGTTCAGTTCTAGGGGTTTTGACAAATGTATAATCAACTTTACTAATCATGTGATATCCTATCTGTGTTCATCCTGGGATTTTGTGGGAGGGTGAGAGGAGTGTTAAGTGTAGTGGGCCAAGCCCCAGACAATAGCTCTGCTTTGTAATTAGTTGTGTGGGTGTCTATGAGCTGGTTCTGCAATGGAGTTATGTTGAAGTAATGAGCTATGGTTCCTAAAGGTCAGGTGATCATGGTAAACTTTTTAGGTATCCCACCCCATCTACACACCAAATGCTGATAGTTTCTGGGAGATATGACATGCTAATAAGTACCTATGTCCCTCAGGGTCACAAAACTTCATTTAGCAAAAGAAGAATACCCCAGAAAATGTATGCAGGAACAGATGTCACTTCCTTTGGTGAGACATACATGAAGCAGTTTGGTACAGTCAGCAGTGCACAGGATGTTTTCAGCATTTGATTGACCTGAGCAAGCTAATCTCTCTGAGACTCAGCCTTCTCCTTATAAAGAGGTATTATGATACTTAAACTCAGCATCAATGAGATAAACTCCATGAAGCACTGAGATAGACAGTCAGTGAATGGTAACTATAATATTATACTATTCAACCCTAATCATTTCCGCACCCGAAGGAGTTCTTGCTTTAGGTTTCTCTGAAAAGTCTCCTAATACAATGGTTTTTAAACTTTATTCCTCAGATTTCTAGGACTCCTCATTGGGTTGCGTGCAGTA
The DNA here is from genome assembly GCA_017311185.1 of Proteles cristata cristata. NCBI lineage: Eukaryota > Metazoa > Chordata > Mammalia > Carnivora > Hyaenidae > Proteles > Proteles cristata. The sequence continues at coordinate 413,959 of JAESUZ010005288.1, forward strand.
TCATGGAGAGAGAAAATGGGCTGGACTCCAAATTCCCATTTTTAACTTACATATTGGAGTTGTAATGTATAAATGAAACTTATAAACCATTTTTCTATGAGAAGTTGCTTTTAGACAATGATCCTTTATCGTGTCTTATAAAGTCTACAACATAGTGGACCTAGGTTCTTGGCATAGGTTAAACTTTGCTCTTAAATTTCTAAGGTAGAGCTTTAGCATTGAACTACAACTATCAGATCACTGATTCATATACCATATACATCATACTCTTTGGAACTTTTGCTAAATTCTTTCATGAGATTTAAAAAAGCAAAGCAAAACAAAATAAAACACTTAAAAATTTCCCCAGATTAGAATATGTCCTCTTTTAATAAATTATTAGGATTTCTCTCAACAAAGTTTTTAGGACTCCTCAGATCGTAGAGAATCAAATCACTAATATTTCCAATTTCAAATTAATGTTTCCTAAGCTGATTCAGCCTTCTTTTATTCATTTATTCAGAACCATGTGTTGAGTGCCTACTGTGGTGCCAGGCACCAGGAATACAATGGAGGAGTGTTTTTCCATTTTACATCTGGCATTTTTCCAAGGTCTGTTCCCTTTTCATCAGTTGGGTTTAGCTTAGAGCTTTCATTTTAACCTTTTGCTCCCAATAGGCTGCCCATCTGCTATTGGCAAATTCTCTGGCATATTATAAGCATGTCACATGGCCAGGTGGCGTAGTTAATACCTACAAGCATCCTTCAATGTATGACTTAAAACGATTTTCCCAGAGCACTTGTGGAATTCCATAAAACAAAACCAAAAAACACAAACTTTTGAAGTAAGGCAAATTGTTATCATTAAAGTCAATTGTAATTAAAATCAAGTTATATTTTATAATTTATACATCAGATAAAATTATTTTCATGATTATTTTAAAATTTTTTGAAAGTTTAGAACAGTATCTTTAATGGGCAATATTATTTATGTTACTTCTGTTCCTTGCTTAACACAAATTTCCTTCTTAAACTCAGTGTTATCGATCTATTTGATTCTTTTCTTTTCACCAATGTTCTGGCCTCAAAAGTTATTTTTATCCCCCAAAGAGAAGGAATATGATAGGTCACATTTTTAGTTTGATAGTTTGCTGAGATCTTCATATGAATAATGAAAACTAGCGAAGTAGGCAGACATGAGGAAAAGAGAAGTTGAAATGATTAGCCTTGTGACCCATGACTGTTTCTTGAGTTTTAAAAATGCAAAGTCACCATTGTTCAGATTAATAAAATTAGCACATTCAATTCTGGTCCAAGAAGAAGCTTAATACGTATCTGGTACTTTCAACTACTAATTTAAATACTTTAAAAAGAAATGGAATGGGAAGTTTTAATAGGAAAATTGTTTTCAGATATCTACAGTCATCCTGTTTTTTCTTAATTGGTCACAGTTGACAGACATAAAAGTAACATTTAATTCTCTAAATCATTTATTAGAAATTGGACTAAGGAAGAAAATGAAAAATAATATGAGGTCTTCTCAGCTTTATTACAAATAAGTATACAAATGTCTGACCACTAAACCACTAAATTAATTTGTAGTTTGGCTTACCAAGAGATAATTTTCAATAATACCCCGAAAGAATTTTAGTGAGTTGTCTTATGGAAGTTTAAAGAGAAAAAAAACACCATAACAGTTAACTGACTACATATGGATTATATAACTTATGTTTATTTTTCTAAATTGAGACTTGATTTTTTATTAGAAATCCTAATCAATTGATTAATAATTCATCAGAGGAAGAAAATGAACAATAAAATGTGATGGTTTGAACCAATGTATTAACAGTGGGGAAAGGAATGTGAATATATTTGAAAGATACTTAGAAGCTAGAATCAATTAGACTAAGTAAGATATGAGAAGCAGGTGGAGTAATCAAGGATGATACCCAGTCTTCTCTCTAACTGGGAGCTCAGTAGGAAGACCAAACCTGGTAAGAAAGATATATTCAATTTGAGACATTAAATTTGATGGACTCAGGGGTTAACCCAGTGACATGATTGTTGGGTAATTAAATATGAATCTGAAGTTGGGTGGAGAATATTTTAAGGAAGCATGACCTAAACTCCTTAAATAAGTCTTAACACAAAATGCCATGTGATAAAGTGATTTATTCTGTGAGCCAGTATCAGAGAAGACTACAGAGAGAAAATGGTATTTGAACTTAAAAGATTGATAGGATTTCCAGTAGATGGAAGGAAGGAAAGGATATTCCAGGTTGAGGCAATATCATGAGCAAAGATTCAAAAACTTGAAAGTGTTTGATGTTATCAGGAAATGTCTAGCAGTAGAAAAAGCAAAGCATTCATGAAGAAAGATAGTGGAGATTGAAGTCCAAAAGAAAGATTACTGCCAAGTACTGGTAATCTTTTAATCTTATTCTAAAGAATTTTCATTCTATTCTCCAGGGGTAATTCGGATGCTTTGGAGGTTTTGAGGAGAACAGAATCAGATATTGGAAATTAGACATTGCAGACACAGAAGTAATTGGGTTTGCTGGCTGAATTTATGTGGATTGCTACATAAGTCCAAACCAAAGATAATACTGAGATTTCTACACTGGAAAGCTAGGATTAATAGTTGTGCCGTTAATTTAAAAATAGGCACAAAGCAGGAGCATGTCTATGTGGACCTGCATAGTTCAAACTTTTGTTGCTCAAGGGCCTACTATACTACTATAGCAGCAACAGCAGCAGCAGCAGCAGTTGTTAAGATTTCCTTTACTTTGTGCTAGGACAATGCGAAGAGCTTTCCATGGATTATTTCATTGAATCCCCACCATAACTTTATGAGGTAGGGACAATTGACGTATATCATTGCAGATGACAAAATCCTGTTTAGGGAGGTTAAGTTGTCTAAGGTTACAGAGCTTGTTAGTGGTAAAAGAATATGGCAGAGATTGATTCTATACTTTAAAAAGGTCATTGTTTTAATAAATGGTTACTCCTGGCTAGTGGTGAGTTAAGAAAAATGCTTTTGTCTGAATAACTAGTTCCCTCACAGAAAAGTCAGATGGCCAGTGGTACAACACAGCAAGCAGCACTCCTTCTGTGGAAGAAATCCTTCCAGGGTGGAAGATGAACTACCTCAGTCATAAAAGGTCACTGTAGAGGTACTCTCCAAATGTTAGAACTTTTCTTTCTGGCAGACAAAAGATAGGCAGTATTAAAATGCCTGAGTGTGTGTTTGGGAGGGATAGCTAGTGGGTGAGAGGAGAGGCCTTTGTGAGGTTAAGTGATGTGTCAGTAAATGGAATTGAAGAAGACATAAGCCATGGAAATCACATACAAGGAAACAATCATTGATAAGAAAAGATGGAAAGAGTATTATTTTGTAGGAAAGAAAGAATTTGAAGTTTCAAACTAAGCAGATGCGGATCTTCTGGGCTCCACCTTAATCCTTTTATATTTGTTGCGTGGCAACCATATTTATACTGCAAAGCTGATTCACCTTCTGTTAGTGGCCCCTTTTGGGGTTCTGGGGTCCAAATCCCAAGAGATGATTCCAATCTTCTTTTTTCCTTAGAGCTGCTCTAGATCAGGATTGATCTTAAAACATGGGTGAACTCATTGAGGAACTCTGATCATGATTTATAAGTAAGGACTACAATAAGTGTTTACCATCATTAGCACTGTGAACAGTACACTTTCTACATTCTACACTTTAATTTTTCCAATTCACCAAAGTATACTTGATAATTCATCCTATTTTAGCTACTTTAACCCTTCTTTCCTTCTTAAATCTCTGCATGGACCTCCTTTGCCCTTTCAATAATTTGAAATCGAAAGGTTTATGATATTTCAACTACTGGTAATAATGATAGTACCTTATATTTGTATAGGCATGAATACACTTAAAAGTAATTGCATACCCATTACCTCATTTGACCTCATTTGAAGTGAATAATGGACATTCTGTGCCCTTCGAAGACAGATTTCTGAGCTCTTTTTCAGGAAATTCTTGAGACTCAGCCATTTCCCCAATACAGCATAAGAAATTTTCCAGGGTTGGAAATTGCCTTATAGTCTATATTGTTCTTCTTTCAAAATATCAATATTTATTGCTTTTCTAATGAATATCTGTCAACAAAGCATATATGTATATATGTATGTATGTATATATATATGTTATACATATGGACATAATTTTCTATTTTCCTGGAACATTTTTTAGAAGTCAGACATATTATAAAAACAAACATGTTTTATTTTTTAAACTGGTCTCACTTGAAAGCATTTTATGCGATCATGGACCATTTCACTTTTGTAATTAAAAATGTCTTTGAATTTCAGAAGAACTAAATAGTAGTAAAATTATTAATCATTTGCTTACTTTTCACATTCATTTAATTTAAGGCAATCTAAATGCATTTCCACTAATTGCATTTGCACTTTACCAGTTAGGAGTTTGGGGGAAAATATTCTTAGGTTTAGGTTATAAATCTGTCAATAATAATTGATTTTGAATAATAGGGATCAGTTCTATGTCAATTTGCCCATTCCCTATATTGCAATAGTTTTCTTAGTCTGCTTGTCTCAAATATCATCTAGTAATCTTTAAGGTTGTGAATGGTAAAAAGAGAGAAAGCCAGATTTGGAAGAAAGTGTCTCCTTAAGCTGATTTTTTTTTTTGAGGTTTAGGTAGACCTAAGACTTTGAAAGTGAACACGAATCGAGTTGTTGAAGTATTATCTTATGAGACTGCATGAGCTTTATTTCTCATTTTTCCTTCCCCAGCTCCCACCCTACACTTGTAAATGACTTCTTCCCAATTAGTTGTGAAATATTGAACTTAACCATATTGGAATTTTTTTTCAATAGTTTTATGCTTACATAATTCTCAAACACTGAGAAGAGCCTTGCTATAGGTTCATGTCTCATTTTGTTTTCCCAAGAAAAATAATATACTTTATATACAGCCATAAATTGTAGTTATTTTTAAACATCTTGAGTTATGGCCAGAGTGATTATCAATTATTTTCAAGCCCTAATTTCCTCCCTGTTTTTTTTTTTCTGATTACTTATTTCATGGGCCCTGATATATAACATATCTGTCATATTTTAATTTTAAATGTCTTCCAAGACCACCTGGTTTGGACCAAACAGTCTTAAGAGATCTACATCTGTTCTAGATTTTCATCCACAGTTAAAATTCATTCCCAAATTGTATTGTTATTAACAGTTTTCTAGGTAGTTCTGGTTGATTCTATGTCATCAGAGAGCTCTCCAACTAACTCCAAAAGACTTCACCACCTTGACTCACTTTCTGAATCCTGTGACTGTCTTGCCAGGGAAGAGGGATGGGGCAATTCTATATGAAAATGCATTCTGAAGGTTTTAAATAATCCTAATCCAGACTCTAACCAGAATTATGGTCAATGGAGGGGCGCCTGGGTGGTTTAGTCGGTAAAGCGTCAGACTTTCGCTTGGGTCATGATCTCGCGATTCGTGGGTTCGGCCCCGCGCCGGACTCTGTGCTGACTGCCAGCTCGGAGCCTGGAGCCTGTTTCAGGCTGACCCTCCCCTGTTCACGCTGTCTATCTCTCTCTCTCCTAGAAATAAATAAAAATTAAAAAAAAAAAAAAAGAATTATGGTCAATGGTGTCCATGAATCAACATATATACCCTTTGGTCAGCTTTAAGGTGTCGTTTTATTCCCTCCCATATGATTTGTACTTCCTTCCTGTCTGCTTAATTAAAAAAAAAAAAAAACAATAATAAGAAGAAAAGTTAAAAAATAGAAACTAGTCTGAGAATTTTGTCTGAAACCTTTCTTTGTTGGATTGTGGCTAGACTTCAAACTTCAAACTGGATCCTACTTGTATTTTATATGTTTGTCTGGTACACCAAAGAAAGAATTAAAAAAATGAAGCCCTCCTTAACCAAGTCTCCATAAATTTATCTTATCTCCAAAAACTTAACACTTTAAACAATGCCTTTAGATAAAACATTACTTCTTTTTTTTTAGTTTGTATTTTATTTTACTTTTTAAAAAAATGTTTTATTTATTTCTGAGAGAGAGAGAGAGAGCGTGAGCAAGGGAAGGTCAGAGAGAGAGGGAGACACAGAATCCAAAGACAGATTCCAGGCTCTGAGCTAGCTGTCAGTACAGAGCCCTATGTGGGGCTCGAACCCATGAACCATGAGATCATGACCTGAGCCGAAGTCAGATGCTTAACCGACTGAGCCACCCAGGCACCCCAGATCAAATATTACTTCTAACTTTGATAATTATCAACATTTATTGTGTTTATTTTAAAATTTCAACTGTATATTATCAAAAACTGTAAAAACCGAGAAAAATTTTAACATTTAGACCCTTATCACTCCCAGAAAATTTTTAAATATCAAAAATCTACATGTGCATACTTATCTTTGTTGCAGAAATATGAACAGGTGATTAGTAAAATGCTTTTTATTAACATCTGTTTATTTTAGGATAAAATTAGAATGGGTAAGTAGAATGGATTTCAAGCAGAAAAAGAAACACTGGTATTTCCGACTGATGGATGTTTTTGTTTCATTATGAAAATTTCTAAATATATAAAGCATTAGAAAGGAGAGTAGCAACAAAAAAGAGTAACAATGAACGCTTATGTATCCATTACCTAGCTTCCATAGTTATCAATATCTATATCCCTACCCACATCCCCCCAACCTATATTATTTTGAAGTAAAACCTAGTCATTGTGTCAACTCATCAGTAAATATTTTTGCAACTATTAAGAACTTTTAAAAAAACATAACCACAAATCAGCCTTATACCTAAAATTATGAATAATTTATAGTATCACAAAATTTTCAGTGCTTATATTTCTAACTTTTTTTTTTTTTAAAAATAAGGATCCAAATAAACTCCTCACATTAGAACTGGTTATATGACTCTTAAGTCCCTGAATTTATGGGTTCTATCTTTCCCTTTGTCTCATTTTTTTTCCTTGCCAAATTTTTGTTGAAGAAATAGGTTTGTGTGTTTTATAGAGTTTTCATACAGACAGGACTTGGATGATTGCATTTAACATATTCTTTTGTTCTCTGTATTTCCTGTGAATTGATAGTTGAAGCTAAATGTGGAAATAGGTTATCGTTCAATATTTTTTTGGTAAGACTACCTCATAGGTGGCATTGTCTTCTTCTGTTAGGAAGCACCCAATATCTGTTTATCTCTCTTTTTTTGTGATGTTAGCATCAGGGGCTATTAAAGCATAGATCCATTATTTCATTAGGGGTTGCCTGTGGTAAAATACAGAATTAGTATATTCTAATTGACCATTATTATATTCTAATAATTCTGTTTTTATTAACTTTCTTTCATCTACTGTTTGGTTATGTCTTGGTCCAATTCATATAGGGAAGGCAGGCTTACCGTTTGGTTCTTTCTATTTACCACTTTTCAAAATAATGAATTTGCCCATCAGCATCCTCCAGTGGTGAACTATTAGTTGTTAATGTTTTTAGGTTACTAATAACTCATGGATTTAAACATATTTAATATACCTTCATCTATTGCTATTAATGTGATTTTTTTCCCCTCTCAATTCTTTCTGTCTTTGGTCAACGGAAGCCTCTTGAAGTTGGCTTGTGGTTCATTTGACATGATTCTAGTCATTACTTGCTTTCAGGTATGACAAGACCTTCCAGCCTCACCATAAACATTTTCTGCTCTTGACCCCAAATCAGCCATTTCCCCAAGAGGATCTCTTTGAATTCTCACTGTTACCAGCCAAAGGCATAGTTTCTAAGCCTTTTCAGTGGCTAGATAACAGAAATACGGATATATGTGTAAATGTATTTTAAATTCGACATATGATTGAAATCATATATTTATCTTTGACTTATTACACTTAGCGTAATACACTAATTCTATCCACATTGTTGCAAATGCCAAGATTTCATTCTTTTTGATCACTGAGTAATATTCCATTATATATTTTATAATATTCCATTATATATATACCTCATCTTCGTTATCCATCCATCGATGGACATTTGGACTTTTTCCATACTTTGGCTATTGTCCAAAGTACTGCTATAAACATTGGGGTGCATGTGCCCCTATAAAACAGCACTCCTGTATCCTTTGGAGAAATACTTAGTAGTGCAATTACTGGGTCATAGGGTAGTACTGTTTTTAATTTTTTGAGGAACCTCCATACTGTTCTTCAGAGTGCATTCTACTAACAGTGCAAAAGGGTTCCTCTTTTTCTGCATACTTGCCAACATCTGTTGTGGCCTGAGTTGTTAATTTTAGCCACTCTGACAGATGTAAGGTGGTGTCTCATTGTGGTTTTGATTGTATTTCCCTGGTGATGAGTGATGTTGAGCATTTTTTCATGTGTCTGTTAGCCATCTGGATGTCTTCTTTGGAAAAGAGTCTATTCATGTCATTTGCCCATTTCTTTACTGGATTATTTGTTTTTTGGGTGTTGAGTTTGAGAAGTTCTTTATAGATTTTGGATACTAACCCTTTATGTGATATGTTGTTTGCAAATATCTTCTCCCATTCCAATTCTGTCAGTTGCCTTTTAGTTTTGCTGATTGTTTCCTTCACAGTGCAGAAGCTTTTTATCTTGATGAGGTCCCAATAGTTTATTTTTGTTTTTGTTTCCCTTACCTCCAGAGACATGTCAAGTAAGAAGTTGCTGCAGCCAAGGTCAAAAATGTTGTTGCCTGTTTTCTCCTCTAGGATTTTGATGGCTTTCTGCTTATGAGTAGGTCTTTCATCCATTTTGAGTTTATTTTTTCTGTATGGTGTAACAAAGTGGTCCAGGTTTATTCTTCTGCATGTTACTGTCCAGTTTTCCCAACACTATTTGCTGAAGAGATCATCTTTATTCCTTTGGATACTCTTTCCCGCTTTGTCATAGATTAGTTGGCCATATGTTTGTGGGTCCATTTCTGGGTTCTCTATTCTGTTCCATTGATCTATGTGTCTGTTTTTGTGCCAATACCATACTGCCTTGATGATTATAGCACTGAAATACAGCTTAAAGTCCAAAATTGTGATGCCTCCAGCTTTGGTTTTCATTTTCAGGATTGCTTTGGCTATTTGGGATCTTTTCTGGTTCCATACAAATTTTAGGATTGTTTCTTCTAGCTCTGTGAAAATGCTGGTGTTATTTTGATGGAGACTGCATTGACTGTGTAGATTGCTTTGGGTAATATTGACATTTTAACAATATTTGTTCTTTCAATCCATGAGCATGGAATGTTTTTCCATTTTTTTGTGTCTTTCTTCAATTTCTTTCATAAGCTTTCTTTAATTTTAAGTGTACAGATTTTCCATCTCTTAGATTAGGTTTATTCCTACATATCTTATGGTTTTTGGTGCAATTGTAAATGGAAGTGTGAAATCAATTCCTTGATTTTTCTTTCTGCTGCTTCATTATTGGTGTATAGAAATGCAGCTGATTTCTGTGCATTGATTTCATATCCTGAAATTTTGCTGAATTCATATTTCAGTTTTAGCAGGTTTTTTTGGTGGAGTCTTTGGGTTTTCCACATAGAATATCATGTCATCTGTGAAGAGTGAAAGTTTAACTTCCTCCTTGTTGATTTAGATATATTCTATTTTTTTGTCTTGTCTGATTGCTGAGGTTAGGACTTCCAACACTTTGTTGAATAACAGTGTTTACCTTTTTTTTTTTTCCTTCAAATAATGCTGTAATTCAATGTGGATCTTTCATCCCCTCCACCCCCTCTTTTTTAATGCTCAAACCCAGGAAATGCATCTGTCCTTCTGCTTTTTGGCCTGAGTATCTTTGGGATAGTGGGATAAATGCATTTTTAGATCCAAAGATAAATACGTTGATATCTTTGCCAGATATTGCCATACCCCTTGTCAAAAGGGTTATGCCATGTCTGCATTTCCACCGGCAGTGTACAGTGCCTCTTTCCTCTTGCCAACAGAGAATGCTGTTGAAGTTTTGGGGATGTGCTAATTTAATAAGTGAGAAATGGTATCTTAGTATATTTTTAATGTGCATTTATCTTACTATGAGCAAGGCTGGTCATCTTTTCAGATGGTTAAAATCATTATGAGCCAGTTTTCTAGAAATTGTGTTCATTTCTGTGGCTCATTATTTAAGTTTTTAGAAGCTCTTTATATATTCAAATATTAACCCTTTATGATGTACCACAAATATTTTTTTTTCCAATTTGTCACTTGACCTTATATTTTATTTCATTTTTTTTAAGTGGGTGATGGTGGAAACCACATGGTTGCATAATTTTAATTGCATTGGACACACTGAAAAGGGTTGTCACAGTTTTATTATAAAATATAATATTTAAAGTATACCAGGACTTATATCTTCCACTGCTACTTAAATGTACTTTGAAAAAATTTGGATATCAACTTAAAAAAGTGTAAGTTTTCCAGAATTAGTTTAGGAGGTCCCTGATAAGTTAGCTGAGGAAAAATATTTGAAGATGTGAGGTCCTCATCAGTAATTTCAGTAGTGTGTTACCTCCAATACAGCCTGTGCAAGTATCAAGAAAGATTGTCAGACTTTGTAATCTGAAAGGTTGAAGTCCAAACTCTGCTAGTTTGTACAGGCAAGTTATTAAATCTATTTGAGCCTCAAATTTCATCATATATAATCTGAGGAGACAATAATATACCTTCCACAGAGGGTCACTATGAAGATTAAGTAATAATGTTGATATGTCTAAAATATAGTAGACTATAAATACTTTCACACTGTTGAGGTTGTTAATTAAATGAAGGCATAGCTTGCCTTACCAGACTATCTCAGTTGTCTAGGATCAAATTACTTTGCTGATTTTTCTGTTTTTTCCCACAACCAACCACTCTCCCCCCTTAAAAAAAAAAAAAGTTATTGCATGCTGGTATGATGATGTTTGGAATGCCAGTCATTTATTTAATAATATGCCTCAATGCATATTATGTATATCAGGCACTATGTTAGGTATAGCGATTCGGAGATCAGACATGATCCCTACCCTCAAGTTTCTACCTGTGAAATGAGACACTAACAAGTAAACAGATGCAGTCAGTACTGTGCTTACTTTGCAAAGGCAGAGGTATATATGCATTGGTGCTGGAGCACAGAGCTCTTAATTCAACTTGAGATAGTCAAAGAAGGTTTCCTAATCAGAAAATGATAGGTAAAATACAAAGGACAAATAGAAGTTAGCTAGATGAAGAGGGCATATTCTGAAAGAGGAAAGAGAATGGGCAAACATTCAAGAGTGAAAGAACCTGGAATCTGCTCTTCTGTCAGTGTGGCTAGAGCAGCGTGTTCATATAAGTGACAAGAGATAGGCCTGGGTGTGAAGAATGGAGCCAGACATGGAGGGATGAGCAAGCCTCGCTAAGGAACTGGAATTCACGGTGAAGTGCTGTCATCAGACTTGTGTTGTCCAGAGATCCCTTTGACTACATTGTCAAGAGTTCATTGGAAAAGAAACTACACACAAGCCTTTCATGGTCATACATTCATTCATTCATTGTTCAGTTGTTCAACAATTACTTACTGAGAAGTAACAATTAAAACCTGAACTAAAGCACTGACGATATGAATCAAGAATTTGTTGATCAGCAATAGGTACATAGGTAATGAGTGTAGGAGGAGGTACAGCAAAAGGACAGAAGTCTGGTTTATGGGTCTAGATTGATTACTTTTGAGGAGGAATTTACCTGGTCCACTTTTTTTTTTAACTTTTTGATGAAGTGTCATATGTACTTTAACCAAAATATATACTGCATGTATCTACCTTGACACATATTTTTGCACATCTTGATATAATTCAATATACCCATAACATCAGCATCTAGATCAAGAAATAGAATATCACCAGCCCCCCAGAAAATTCCCCTTTATATTCCTGATATTAAGTCACCAGTATTCCCAATTTCACATAAAATTAGTTTTTTTTATTAGATTAGTTTTTTATGTGTTTTTGTTCTTTAAATAAATACATTATACACTCCTTTGAGTCAACTTCTTTCACTCAAAATTATTTTTATGAGACTCGTCTAAATTGTTGTGTGAGACATAGCTCATTCGTTCTCTTTGTTGTATAGTATCTCATTGTGTGCATATGCGATGACTTATTTATCTCTTCTACTATAGATGGGTATTTGTGGCTTCTAACTTGTGGCTATTACAACAAGAGCTTTGGAGCACATGAGGGTGCATTTCTCAGTCCACTGGGAGTGGAGTTGCTGTAGGAGTGGATGTATACATATTCAATTTTGGTAGATATTGCCAAATAGTTTCTGCTGGTCTTTGTATACTGGTTTGCACTTGAACCTCACCAAAATATATTTGCTGTTGTCAGTCTTTTTACTTTTAGTCATTATACATAATGGTATCACATTGTGTTTTTAATTTACATTTCCTTGCTGACCAACAATATTGAACATAATTTCATATGTGGATTGGTCATTTGGATATTCTCCTTTGTGTCTCTTCAAGGATTTTGTCCATTTTTTATTGGGTCTGTATTTTTCTTTTGTTGTGTAAGACATATGTAATTTTTTTCAAATATATATTTATAAATTGAGTGTGTATCTTCTCCCACTCAATGACTTTCTATTCTTGATGTCTTTGATAACAGATGTTTAAATTTTAATGTAGGCCAATTTATCAATTTTTTATTCTTTTACACTGAATGCTTTTTGTGCTCTGTTTAAGAAAATTTGTATTTCTTCAAGATCATAAAAATACTCAATTTTCCTCTAAAATCTTTGTTAAGTTTATTTATTTACATTAATTAAAGGAAAGGCTCATACCTGAGTGGGGGTAATGTGGTTAAAGAGAGAAGAGAAAATATTATTTGTCATTATAAGGGAATGTCACAAGTTTAAGGCCCTTTCATACTTCATCACTCCAGTGAATATTGCTCTAATTGTCAGATCCAAAGTATCTCTGTCTCTCTTGAAATTTGACAGCAGTTTTTGTCTATACCAGAGTTTTCCAAACTTTTTCACATTGTGGTACTCAGGGAAAATAGAATGCTTTTTAAAGCATTTTGGAGTGTATGAATGAGTATCGTCATAGGTAGATGTAATGAATTGGGGCTTTGGCTGCCCCCAAGCTACGAGGTGGTTGCAGGGGCCACAGAGATCAAGATTTGAGTGTACCTATAACCCATTCATGGCACACTTGTTAGAAAGCTCTGCTTTAAATCTTTAATTTCAAGTTTATTTGCCCTTTTTCTTTGAGAGAGAGAGAGGAGAGCCTGCGTGTGTGCACAAGCCAGAGGGGGAAGGAGAGACTCTGATGTTCCATGCCTAGCACAGAGCCAGATGCAGGGCTTGATCTCACCACCATGAGGTCATAACCTGACGCTTAATCAATAATTGGATGGTCAACTGACTGAGCCACCTAGATGGCCCTCAAATCTATTTACCTTTTATTTAAGAAACTGTTATATAATGGATTGTTTAGTGCTTCTTAAACTTTAGCATTCATCATAATCACCTGTATTATTAAAATACAGATCCTTGAGCTCTATCCCCAGAGCTTTTGATTGAAGGTACAGGGCAGAGGTTTTGGCTGAGAATTTCCATATCCAACAAGTTTCCAGTGATGTGATACTGCTAGTCCAGGGACCACAATCTGAGGAGCACCTCATAACTCTCAGCACAGTGCCTTTGGGGAATAATTGGCTTTCAATATCTTTTGATTCTTGGTCATGTGAACAAGTCAATGCCAGATGAAAAAATAACTCTTACTTATCCTTACACATTTCATGTAAGTACACAGTCTTATATGGAACTTCCTCCTACCCTTCAAGGCAGATTTACCCTTTTCTCCATATTTTTGCTGAAACTTAAACTTATTGGTGTTCTTAGCATGTTCTATTCTATGTATGTCTAAAAATATGTATTTTGGAGTCAGACAATATGACTTCACATGTGAACTCTGACACTTACTAGCTCTATAAAACTGAGCAAATTACTTAACAGCTCTATTAGTTCCTTGTTTTAAAAATGTGAATGAGGGGTGCCTGGGTGGCTCAATCAGTTAAGCGTCTTACTTCAGCTCAGGTCATGATCTCATGGTTTGTGTGTTCAATCCCTGCATCGGGCTCTGTGCTGACACCTAGTTCAGAGCCTGGAGCCTGCTTCAGATTCTGTATCTCCCTCTCTTTCTGACCCTCACCTGCTCATGCTATCTCTCTCTCTCTCTCAGAAATAAATAAAACATTTTTTAAAAATGTGGATGACACTACTATTCTGGACTTTGTATCACATAAAGGTCCATTGTTGGACCTTAATAAATTATAGTGTTTTTTCCATTCTGGACACCAGACTCATATCCTTGATGTCTACCACTATACCTAACATGTGCTACACACCTGATAAATTATAAATCAACAAGCCAATCAGCAAGTCCAAAGACACCTCTGAATCTTACGTATTTTCTTTCTAATTTTTAAAAAAACCTATAGTTTTATTTTAGTGTATGTTTATGGAGACATCACCAATGAATAGAGTCCCTGAGGCCACGCCGGATCCTTTCATGAAATAGGTGAGCTGCTTGAATTTGGAGTAGTATGGTCTTTCCAGATACCTTTGAACTATGAAAGAGCCAAAGATAATCTAAAATCTAAAAAAATTCACATTCCTCTTGGACTGGGCCAGGACTAAATGGGACCCCAAGGCCATGGAGAAACCACAGGATGAATAATAATTCATCTACAGATATTACTTTCAATGTTAAACATGTTCTTCACTTAAGGAGCTCCATGTACCATCCTCAAATACACATGATTCGACACCATCCAAATTGGGTTGGGAAGCTGAATAACTGAAGGTATTTCCTAGGTGCATCTCTACTGCATGATGGGTCGTTGTGGGTTTTACTTTCTGGTATTGAGTAATAAAGCTGCATTAAGTTGCATAGCAGTATATGTCAGTAGGTCTCAACTGGGTCATTTTGCTCCCTGCCCTCTACACTGCTAGTGGACAATTGACAAAGTCTGAAGACAGTTTGGGTTGTTAATAGTTACACCTCGGAAGTGGGGTGCAGATACTACTGGTATCTAGTTGGTAGAGACCACAGATACTACTAAACATGCTACAATAGACACAGCAGCTTCATATCCCACCACCACTATAGGACAAAGAATTTTCCACCCCCAAATGTCAATAGTGTCAAGATTGTGAAATTCTGGCATATGTTTTTCTTTTTTATAATTGAATTTTGGAAAAATAATTACGAGCTGATGACAGCTCTACATAAGAAAGACTTGTCATGAAAATAAATTTAAAAACTTTTAATTTATTTTAAGTATGTGACTAAATCCACGTTCTTAAGGAGATTACATATAGAAAAGAAAGGTACAGGGGCGCCTGGGTGGCTTAGTCGGTTAAGCGTCCGACTTTCTCTTAGGTCATGATCTCGCGGTTCGTGGGTTCGAGCCCCGCGTCGGGCTCTGTGCTGACTGCCAGCTCAGAGCCTGGAGCCTGTTTCAGTCTGTGACTCCCTCTCTGACCCTCCCCTGCTCACGCTGTCTCTCTCTCTCTCCTAGAAATAAATAAAATATTAAAAAAAAAAAAAGAAAGAAAAGAAAGGTACCATCTATTTTATAATTTGATGAAAAACAACTTAAGTATACCATGCAATTTCATTTGCAAGGATTTATTTTAGAAATAACTTAATGTACATAAATATTGTAACTTCCTCTGAATATTTACTTTATATGAAGAATTTATTTTTTAAAAGGGGGAGGCACCTGTTGGCTCAGTTGATTAAGCATTTGACTTTTGACCTCAGCTCAGGTCATGATCTCATGGTTCATGACACTGAGCCCCACATCAGGCTCTATGTTGATAGCACAGAGCCTGCTTGGGTTTCTTTTTCTCCCTCTCTCTCTGCCCGTCCCCAGCAGGCGCTCTCTCTCTCTCTCTCAAAGAAAAAAAAACTTAATAAAAGAATTTATAATGAAAGAATATTATTTCTGTGTGTTAACTTCATTTCCTCTTTAAGGTATCTAGAAAATTGTGTGTCACTAATGCTGTATGGCTTATTTATGCTGCAAGGATTTGTATTCATTTTCAAAGGATCCTTGAACATTTCTCAGGAAGGTCACTTTGTTTTGCTTTAAGAAATGAAAATAGGTTTGTCTGCATTGCAGATAGGCATAAAATCAGTTGGTCACATGGCTTTCACCCCAAGGAGCCAAAAAACACAGGGAGCCTAATGTGACTGAATGGTGAATGTATCCACTCTGGTAATCAATTACTTCTGAAACACAGTCATACACATGGTATATTTTAGACTGCAAAGAGCCCTCTAAGGGAATATTAAGTATTCCTTTCCATTCTGAAGTAGAATTTGCTTTGTGAATCCAGCAAATAAAAAAGAATTGGGAATTAGCTTAAATTGATCTGTGTGCTTGGAAGCTAAGGAAGAAATATTGTGATTCAGCCATCTCTGTGATGCATTCACAGGAGTTGTGTGCTGCTGCTCTGCACGACTGGCTTATATTTTTGCTTCATGCAGAGAGATCTGTGTAGCACATCTCTAGAAGCAGATCTCTTCCTCTTTCTGTATGACTACATGGTGAGGGCAATTTCATATTCTTTGTCTTTTCCTGTAACAGAAGCTTTTGGTTAAAAATCTTATGAATATTGTAAGATTATCCTAGCAGTAACTCTTTGAAAACAATACACCTAGTGTCTTATGAACATAATCTACTCTCGTCTCCACCCTTCTTGGAATAGGTTCTTTGAGATTTTTGTGGTCCTACTTCTGTCCCTATCATTAGCTCATCATATAAGATTGGACTAATCTTAAGCCAAATGTCTCAATTTCCTCTTACATAAAGTGGAATAATAATGCATTCTTTTGCTATCTTATAGATTGTCATGTGCAACTAATACCTTTATTAAATTTTCCTCTCCCCTCTGCTCTAATATTACCTCTTTGTCAGCATATCCATTCATGTACCCAATATCTATGGAAGTACCTGGTAAACATTGTTTATTAAATATTTGTTGAATGAAATATAAGCTATTTCAGTTTTAAAATTCCTACAAATACTCAGGAGGTATCCCATGTGAACTAGACTTTAAGTAATTCAATAAGGCAAAATGTTGAAATCTCTCTCAAAAGGGTCCAAAGACAGAGAAATAATGGCATCTCAACTTTGATTCTTAAAACTATTGTTCATTTATTAATTGTGAAAGGGGCGATATAGTATTGGTTAAAAAGTAAGGCTTAGAATTAGGCAACCCTAGTTTTAAACCTGGTTCTGAAAGTTTCTTGTGACACTGCACAAGTTTCTTGAACTATATAAATTCGTTTTGTTTTCTGTAATAGAGAAATAGTAATAATATATTCTTCATAATATTTTTTAAATGTTTATTGTTTTTGAGTTGAGGTGAAGGGCACAGCAAGAGGAACAGAGGATTCAAAGCAGACTCCATGCTGACAGCAGAGAGTTTGATGTGGGGCTTGAACTCACTGAACCACAAGCTCGTGACTTGAACTTAAGTTGGACAATTTACTAACTAAGCCATGTAGATGCCCTATTTTCTTCATAGTATTATTCTGAGGATTAAATGAGAATAATTTACATAAAGTGCTTAGCACAGTGCCTAATGTATAGTAAATGTGTATATTAGGGCATGCCAAGGTATGGTAATAAACAGATGTCCCAAATAAATGATGACTTAGCATTTTAGTTTGAAGCATGTATTTTTGTTTAGCAGGTGGCTCAGCTACAAAATTAGAAATGGAAGAGTAGAGAAGGCCTTGGCCGGGGAATTACCCTATCACTTCTGCTCTTATTCCAATGGTAAGAATTACTCATATGGAGAGGGAAGAACAGATGGTTGCTAAGTATTACAAGCTGATTTAATGGATTAGTTGAATGGAAGAAGCAATAAGAGATCAAAGCTAAAGATAAAAATGTTTCAAATGCCTGTAGATATATTAGTGTCTTTAGTATCAATTAGGCATGAAGGAAGATTAGTAGGATAGAAGGAGAAAATTATGAATTGTGATTAGAATATTGAGTTAGATGTCCAGAAGCATATCCACTTGGGAGAGTCTTTAAGGAATTTAGAGATGCAGGATTAGAGCTGGAACAAAGAATTCAGGGTGGTGCTGGATTTTTTGGGTGTCATTCACACAGAACCAACTGAATACAGTTGCTAAAAAGATAATGCACCATTATAACTTCTCTTATTTCTGGCATCCTTGCCTCTAGCTTTGCATAAGTCTCATGACTCATTAGAATTTTCCAAAAAGTGACTAGAATGTAAAGACCTTAATGATCATTCCCTTGAACAACAGTTCAAAAACACCCATAAATCAGTCCCAGAGATTAAGGAGACAAAAACATTCATAGTATCAAAAATAAATTTATCATCTATCAAATGGAGATATTGAAAGCATCCACCTCATTAGCTGTGAAGATTAAAATAGATAGTAGAGGTAAAATGTCTAAGTGCTTAGACATGTTAAGTTCTCCCATCCTACTTACCTACTTCCAAATGGTTTTCTTTATTATTACTATGCCCTTAGCCTGGATACAGAACCCGAAATCATCCAACCTGTGACAGATTTAATAAGTCTGCCCTCATTTTGCCTTAAGAAGAGAGTCATTGTGCTGTACTTATGTGACTTCTAACTTCAACATCATCTCCTGATATGATCCTTCCAGTTTTGTACAGAACAGCCAGCTTTCAGGAGGAGATTTCCCTTCTGCTTAGTGTACTCATGGAAAATAAAAATATCTGTTACCCAAACCATATGCTTTTTTGCTCTTGGAAAAATTTTTATTTTTGTTTTTGCTATTATGTAGGTCAGGGGTCAGGAAGACATGACAAGTATGTGTTTCTCTTTTGGATTGTCTTAAATTTGTATTTAAGACTTTTGAGTTCACAGAAGCCTTTTGGTTCCTAAAGTACTTTACATTTATGCTGCATTTTCTTCTTTGAAAGCAATTTAGAAATACCAACTAATGATACATATTTGGCTACTTATCTAGGCTTAGTTAGCTTGTTTGTTTTTGGGATTTTTGTTTATAGTTATTGTTTTCATGTAGAGATTTTCATTTAACTTCTATACAGTCTATACATTTTTACAGTGTCAGTATGCAAGCACAGTAAAGCCTGGTGACATATAAAGTAGAAACAAATAGTAAGCACATTTATTTCATGGTGTAAATTGAGGCTGGATATCTGAAAATACTTTAAAATTGCTTGCTAGAAGTATAGAGGAATTTTATAGTTCTATTTTAGTCTCCTTTTTTCCCTTAACATCAACTATATTAACCTAATGATTGATAGGAATCTGGTTATGGGAGTGTCAGGTTATATACTTCTGTATTTCCTTTGGAAGGATAATATGTCATATAGAGAATGATTGGGAGACTTTTTTCCTAACCAGCCTGGAACACATCTATGATATATTGCACGTCATTTCTTCAGGTCGGACAGTTGGTCTGTTGCGGGTCAGATCCTATAAGTTCCATCCTGAATGTAATAGGAACCAATTGTGGGGAGGAGTATTATCTGATGTATATATATTTTAAGGTTATTTTGCAGGATGAATGATAGAATTGCAAAAATAGAAGCAAGGTGACCAGTTAGGAGACTGCTAGGAGACAGATCATGGTGAGTGGTAGAAATAAAGAAAATAGAAGTCAAGGTTGTAGAAATACAGAATGGAAGAGGAAAACTGAGGACATGAGGGAAAGTAGAGTGAACAGCCATAGCTTTGGATGTATGAAGTGAGAAAGAGAGTAAGCAAGGACAAATCCCCAATTTTTGGCTTGAGGTTATGCTTTTACAGACATGGAGAAGATTGAAGGTTTTAGTGACTACCTGTAATCTGACTTCCCTGTTAGACTGAGAGCTTCTAACAGGCTGGTACCTTAGCATCTAATGTGGTATTTAGCCCATAGTAGGCCTTCAGCACATTTTTAAATGAATAAAGAAATATATGGTATGATTATGCAAAAGTAGAATAAGACAAGCACAGATCTCCAATATTTCAGTTATGGCTTTAAGGGCATTGCTGTATGGAAACAGATTTCCTTGCAGCTGTGAACCTTGGTGTTATTGTTTATCCAAAATAAGTTTCGGAGGAACATATATGCAAAATATGCATATTTCCATACTCACTTGTATGAGTGAGAATATTTTGTGCTTCATTTGACATTGCTTTAACCATAAATCTTTTAAAAAAACTATTATTGAAATGTTCATATACAGACAAAACAATAGAGACTAGTATAATAAAACCCATGTATCCATCCCTCTGCTTCAGTAATTACCAGCAAATTAGTTTTGTTTCATCAACATTTTCTTTTAGCCTATTTTGAAGTAAATTCCAGACATCACACCATTAGATAGACATGTATTTAAATAACCATTTACATTGCTTTATCATCATGCATACATTTTAACATCTAAAAGAGATAACACACAATTTCCCACCTGGTTGCATGAGAATCCTATAATATAATATGTGGCTGCACACATTGCTGTTTGTTTTGCTTTGTACCTCTAGTCCTGGGTTAGAACAGCCCAGATCTCTGTGTTACCATAGTGAGTTCTATACAGCTGGTCCTGCTTTCTCTGACTTTCCTTGGCACTTTTGGAGACTTGGAAATCATTTGCTTATTCATTTATTCACCAAATGTGCTGACCGCATCCTAAGAGTAAAGCACTCAACTAGGTACAAGGAGAGTCACAGAAGTGCATGACAGGACTCCTGCCCCATCATAATTTAAAATATGAAAGAGTAAAGGTAGTATGCAGACTGATAAGGTGGTATGTGATCTCTAAGAGTTAAGTGAATGGTCTGGACAATGAATATTCTAAGAATTGGGAATAGGGAGTTGATTGTTTCTGGTCAGGATACATAGGAAAGACACCAGGACTGAGGCAGCATTTAAACAGATCTTTAAAAAATATTGAAGTTTTTAGGGTAGACTTCATTCGTGGAAGAGAGAGTAACATGTATACAGGTTCAGAGAAAAAAAGGGCAGAATACATGGACAGGGTGATGGGTGACCGAGCAGATGAGGCAGCATTCAGGTTTGTGACAGAGAAGAGTGGGTGGTAGGCTGGAATAGAAAGAGAAATAATATTCAAGTTTATTTCTTCTTGAATTGCAGTTGTGTTTATAATACAAAGGAAAATTAGAGAAAATTGTATAGTTTCATTTTATGGCAAAGCAAATTACATGGAGATGGCTGCTAATTAAACTATCTGGACTTTAACAGAAGGTGGGCATGTAATGCTGCCTAAATGATATATTTATTTCTGGTTATACTGGCCATCCTACAAAGTGTATCTATTCTAGGTTTTATATTGCATGCAAGTATGGATATCATGACAAGTGTAAACAAAGAAAAACCAGTATTACATATTTAAATACTTCATCTCAATTTTGAATAGTCTGTAAAAGTCATCCTAGTCTAAAAAGCCTAAACCATAACCTAACTTTATAAAAAATCATGATAAGCAAGAGTATTGTTATAAACTAACAAGGATGAATGATACTTAAGATGCTAGTAAGCAAAAAAGCCCTAAGAGGCCTGTACTACTGTAGAAAAGGCAAAACTTGGAAATAAAACTTAGTTCAAATTTCAAGATCCATACTGAGAGATCTTTAATTTCACTGAGTCTGGGCCTCC
This sequence comes from Proteles cristata cristata, assembly GCA_017311185.1. Lineage (NCBI taxonomy): Eukaryota > Metazoa > Chordata > Mammalia > Carnivora > Hyaenidae > Proteles > Proteles cristata. The sequence continues at coordinate 435,631 of JAESUZ010005288.1, forward strand.
TCATCTTTAAAATGTAGGAATATAATGATGCCTGCCTTACACAATTGATGAGGATTGGATGACAAAACCTAGTACTGGCACTGACCACTGTCTAGGACAGAGCAGGTACTTGATATATCCTCTATGAGTTTACGAGAGATATATGTAATGGGATTTTCTTTTCAGTTTTAAAATCATTGTTTTTAAATCAGCTTTATTGAGATATAGTTAGCATACAATAAACTATACATATTTAAAGTGTATAATTTGATAAGTCTTAACCTATGTGTAAACCCAGGACACCAACACTGTAACCAAGGTGACGACCATATCCATCACACCAAAGGTTTGCTCACACCGCTTGGTAATTTCTTCATTGCTGTCATCCTCATGGACCTGCTTACCTGCTTTTTGTCATAGTAGGTAGTTCGCATTTTTAAAATATTACAATGTGAAATTATTCAATGTGTGTCCTTTTTTGTCTGGTTTCTGTCACTCATCCTGGTTGTCTTCAGATTCATCTTTGTGGATGCATGCATTGACAGTTCTTTCCTTTCTTTTGCTGAGAGCATGTCTATTATACATATTTACATTTTTTAAACAGGCTTAAAATTGCCAGGATTTCAGGTCATATAACATAGTGTTAAAGTATGTAACTGGTAATTTTACTTTAGTGCAAAAAAGGTATTGCTCTTTTTGGTCACCATTTTTTTTAGTTGATTCTGCATGATGCTTTAGAAATCTAGAAAAAAGTAAACATGTTCATGATTTTTATTTTTTAATTCAGGATAGTAAATGCCCTATTGGAGAAGTGAGCCATGAGTTATTTTTAAAAATAAAAGTGATATATTGTCAATATTAAAATTTTAAGAAATACAGAAAAGCACAAAGAAGGAAATAAAATACCAGCCAATCCCATGACCCAGAAACAATTTTTGTTAATATTGTTGATCTTCATCCCATAAATCTCTAGACAGAGAGATAGGAAACATAATTTTGCAAAAATACATTTGAGACTTCCCATTATCAGCTAAGATAGAATAATGGGAGCCGGATAAACGCTCCCATTTTAGATAACAACAACAATGACATCAAAAACATATGAAATATAATGAGTGATTTTCAGACATTGGACATCTGGCAGTACAGGACAGTGAATCATAGAAAAGGGGAAATCAGTAAGTTGAGCCTGACAGTTGCTCCAGCTTACTTCCTGAGGAAACTTTCTGGGCTTCAGTGCACGGAAGGGGAACCCAGGCAAAGCCTGATTATCTCTCTGACTTGAGGAGACAGTGTTGGGCCACAGAAAGGCTAGGGCATCTGGAATCCAACGGACAACACTAAAACTTCACAGAAAGACAGAGAACCCTTGGGGTGGGGGTGGGGTTGCCGTAGAAGGTTTGCTGAACCTTAATTCTGCAGCTGAGTACTGATCAGCACATACTGGTTAAAAAAATTACCCAAGCCCAAGGAAAGAACCACCAGAAAAGATCGGAGTTTAACAATCCCACGGCTGAGAATATAGTTTGTACTCTCCTCAGCCACAGATTAAAAAAAAAAATTCTTTTAATTTTCAGGACATGGGGTAGTATACTCAAAGGAAATTGCTTAAATAATTGGGAAAAATGAGCTCTAGAATAAACCCTGCTCTGATTTCACATAAGAAAGCTTAAAAGCAAGTTTTGGAAGGATTAAATCATTTCCAACTAACCTAACTGCATTTCAGAACAAAGTTAAAGAACATTTATAAGAATATAAAAATATTCAGTGCTCAATAGGGGAAAATTCACGAAGACTGACATTCAATTAAAAATTACTAGGAAGGCAAGGAAGCAGGCAAATAAGACCCATAATGAGGAGAAAAATTAATTAATAGAAACAGGCCGAGAAATGTCATAGATAATAGAATTCTTAGACAAGGACATTAAAACATCTACTATAACCACACTGCATATGTTCAAGAAGCTAGAAGATTAAGCATATTAAGTAGAGACATAAGAGATACAAAAGGATATCCAAAATGATCTTCTGGAAATGAATGAGATTTTAAAAATGCACTGCATGAGACTGATAGCAGTTGAGACATGACAGAGGAAAAGATCAGTGAGTGAAACTGAAGACATAAAAACTATCCAAAATGAAACACACCCAGGGAAAAGAGTTGGGGGAAATGAAAGAGCATACCTCACCAAAGAAGTTATACAGATGGTAAAGAAACATATGACAAGATGTTGTACAACAGATGTCATCAAGTGAAAACAACACTGAGATACCACTCCGCACCTACTGGAATGGTCAATATCTAGAACAGTGACACAGAAAATGGAGATGAGAATATGGAACAATAGAAACTCTCAGTGACTCTCAGTCACTGCTGGGAATGCAAAATGGTACAGTCACTGTGGAAGGAAGTTTGGAAGTTTCTTAGATTATTGGCCATACTTTTACCTTATGATCCAGCAATTGTCCTTCATGGTATTTGTCTAAAGGAGCTAAAATCTCATGGTGCTCAAAACCTACCCATGAATGTTTAAAGCAACTTTATTCATAATTATCAAAACTTGGAAACAACCAAGATGTTCTTCAGTAGATAGTAAAAATAGATTAATAAATAAATAAACTGTGATACATCTAGAAAATGGAATATGAATCAGTGCTGAAAAGAAACGAGCTGTTGAGCCATGAAAAAACTGGGAGAAACTTGAATACATATTTCTAGGTGAAAGAAGCCAATCTGAGAAAGCTACATGCTGTTTGGTTGCATACAGTATGACATTCTGTATAACTCTATAATTGTGGACACATGTCATAGATCCATCTAAATATATGGAATGTACAACACCAACAGTGAACTCCAATGTAAACTATGGACTTTTGGAGATAATAACTTGTCAATATAGGTTCATCAGTTATAATGATTATACCACTTCTGTGGGGGATGTTCATCATGAGAAAAAATTGTGTGTCTGTGTGGACAGAGGAGTATGTGGGAACTCTCTGTACCTTATACTCAGTTTGGTGTAAACCTAAAAATTCTCTGAAAAATACAATCTATTTTTAAAAAATCATTATCTATGAGATAACTTCAAGCATCTACATATACAAGTAATTAGAATTTACAAAAGAAAGGAGAAAGAGGAAACAGAAAAAATATTTACAGAAATAATTACCTGATTTTTCCAAACTTGATGAAAACTTCAAACCAACAGAAACAGAATCTTCAGTGAACTCCAAGCACAGGAAATTTCAAAACTACACTAAGACACATCATAATGAAATTATTTAAAATAAATGATAAAGAGGTAATCTTAAAAGCTTCCAAAGGAAAAGAAAGATACATTCCATACAGAAGAGCAAAGATAAGAATGACCTCAGATTTCTGTCTGGAAACAATGCAAGCCAATGGAGAAGTGTTTAAGTACTGAAAGGAAAACTGTCAAATTAGAGTTCTATACCCAGAAAAAATATCTTTCAAATAAAAGTAAAATAACAACTATGTTGTGCATAAAAAAGTATTTATCACCAGCGGACCCACACTACAAGAAACATTAAAGAAAGTTCTTCAGGCTAAAAGAAAATGAGACTGGATGCAAATCTGGATCTATAGAAAGGAATGAAGAGTGCCAGAAATGATAAATATGTGGGTAAATGCAGGTGAATCAAATCTTACTGTCTTTAAAAATAATTGAGTGTGTAAAGCAAGTAACAACAACAATATAGAGATTTGTAACAGATACAGAAATAAAATGCATGAGAATAATAGTCCAAAAAGATAGGGACAATGAAAGTATAGTCTTGTAAGTTTTATATACAATACATGAAATGGTATGATATTACTTGAAGATAGGTAGACTAGTAAGTCAAAAATGAAGACTAAACCCTAGAGCAAGAACTAAGATCTCAATCAATGACAACAACAATTAGTAAAACCGCAAAGAGTTTTAGCTTATAAGCCAACTAAGGAGATGAAATGACACCATAGAAATATTTAAGTAATGCAGAAGAAAGCAGACCAAGAGGCAAAAGCAATTCAATAAAGAAAAGATAGTCTCTTCAGCAAATGGTGTTGAGACAATTGGATGTCCATATGCAGAAAATGAATCTGTGTCATATGCAAAAATTATCTCAAAAGGTATCATAGAGAAATGGAAAATCTAAAACTATAAAAGTTATAGAATGAAACAGGGGAAATCTTTATGACATTGGGTTACACACAGATTTCATGACACTAAAGATAACCTATAAAAGAAAACTGATAAATTGAACATTTTCAGTATTAAGAACGTCTGCTCTTCAGAAGATTCACCAAGAGAATGAAAAGATGAACCATAGACTGGAAGAAAGTCTTCACAAATAATTTTTCTGATAAAGGACTTTTATCTATAGTATATAAAGAACTCTAAACATGCAATAACGAGAATACAATTAACCATTTAAAAAATTTTTTAATGTTGATTTTTCAGACAGAGAGTGAGTGAGTGAGTGAACACGGGGGAGGGGCAGAGAGAGAGGAAGACACAGAATCCAAAGCAGGCTCCAGGCTCTGAGCTGTCAGCACAGAGCCCAAGGCAGGACTCCAACTCACAAACCATGAGATCTTGACCTGAGCCAAAGTTGGACACTTAACCGACTGAGCCACCCACCTGTCCCACAATTAACCATTTTAAAAATGGAAAAAGGGCTCTTGGGTGTTTCAGTTGGTTGAACCTCCAACTCTTGATTTCAGCTCAGGTCATGATCCCAAGGCAGAGGGATTGACCCCACATTGGGCTCTGTGCTGAGCGTGGAGCCTGCTTAAAAGTCTCTCTCTCTCTCTCTCTCTCTCTCTCTCTCTCTGCCCCTCTCCCCCACTTGCATGCACTCTCTAAAAAATAAAAAGAAAGAAAGGAAGGAAGGAAGGAAGGAAGGAAGGAAGGAAGGAAAGAAGGAAGAAAGAGGACAAAGGAAAAATATATAAATAAAAAATGGATAAATAATTTGAAAGGCACTTCATCAAAGTAAGTATAGAGATAGCAAATAATAACACGAACTCTGTGTCATGAATTACTAGGGAAATGAAAATTAAAACAAAAAATATTAAAACCACTACACACCTATTAGAATGGTTAAAATTAAAGAGACTGACCATGCCATGTGTCGGTAAGGATGTGGAGTAACTAGAACTCTTCTGTACTGCTGGTGGGAATGTAAAATAGTACAATGCTTTGGAAAACAGCTTGGCAGTTCTTAAAAGGTTAAATATCTACCTATAACATGATTCCATCATTCCACTTCCATGAGAAAAAGAAGTATCAATAAGAAGAATTATAAAATGGATGTTCATCGCAGCTTTATTTGTAGAAGCCAAAAACTGAAAACTATCTTAGTAGTATCAATAGAAAAATGAATAAGCAAATTGTGATATCTCTATATAATGGAATTCTCCACAATAAAAATGAAAACTCTTTAAAATTTTATTTAATTTTGAGAGAGAGAGAGAGGCTGAGAAAGGAGAGTCCCAAGCAGACTCTGCACTGTTAGCGTGGAGCCCAACAACCATCTCAAACCCACTAACCATGAGATCATGACCTGAGCTGAAATCAAGAGTCAGATGCCTAACTGACTGAGCCACCTAGGCTATGTCCTATGAACAAATGCTTGATACATAAAATACAGATGAATCTCAAATGCATTATGCTAAATGAAAGAAACTACAAAAAGTAGATACTGCATGATTCCTTTGGTCAGATCAGTGGTTGGGGACTAGACGTAGGAGGAAAGAAAGAATGGGAGAGGTGATCACAAAGGGACACAAGGAAACTTTCAAAAGGCAGATACATTATTTGTGACGATGGCTTTGTAAGTATGTGCGTATGTCAAAATTTATCAAATTATAACCTAAATTACATCATAATGTATAATTATATAAATATATTTTCACCTGACTTGTATAATAAATGTATTTGCATAATTATAATTTATGTAAATATGTTTACATACATATAAATATATATAATTACATACAAAAACTAAATTACCAGTTTATTTATGTCATCTATACCTCAACAAAGCTGTAAAAATAAAGATAGGAATGGTTGTTCCCTGTTCAGAAGAGCCCTTCCAAGGGAGTGACTAGGGGTCTGAAATCCTGGGGTCATCATCTATCAGGAGGAAGGTGGGCCTTTTGTAACTTAGAATCCCAGAGGAACTCTGTGTGTGTGTAGTTTTTTTTTTTTTTTAACAGAATTTGCCTTTTTCTAATTAATGGAAAAGTTTTCCTTATGTTAGCAGCAACCTTGCCAAATCTACATGTAATCATCATCATAACTTTTTATATTTCAATTTTATTTGATGATAAGAAATAGAATCCAGTGAGAGTAATGGAGTTACTAACCTTAAAAGTTTCTGTACACATGAGAAAGCAGATCATAAAGATTCCTTAAAGTTAACAGAAAACATGAAAAACATTAAATGATTGGGTTTGTTATGGTTTTGTAAACTACATATTTCAACTTTAGTATCTGTTAATTCTTGTTATAAAATATAAGGAAATCAGCACATTTGTACCTTCCCTTACATGCCCTTTCCCACACTTTTTGAATTACGGTTTTTATATTATTATTTTGGCATTGTCAGGATAAAAACCTAACTGTGTGGATTATAATTATAAAACTAAAACAATATAAGGCTGTATAAATACCTTTATTCTGTATTTAAATGGATTCAGTGTCCACTACCTGTGGTTGTATCATGGTTTCTCCACCTCTGATAATTTTTCACTTCTATCTTGCTCTTGGTAGTCTTTGTTAACAACTATATTTTTCAGGGATGCACTGGATATTACTTGAATTCTTGCGATCCTACCTGTTGTTTTAGTACTTACAAAACAACTTGGTCAGGCAGATGCTCTTGGGCTCACATGTTATTTTCCTAAGACCTCTGTAAACGTTCACTGCTTTCTGGTTGGAGTGTTTCCATCCAGACACCTATATGATTCGTTTAAAGGGCAATGTCAGTCAGTTCACTGGCACTTGACATGGTAGATTTTCTGGAGCAGTGTGTCCTATCCAGCAGCAAAGTTAAGTTGTTCTTTTACTTCAGAAAACCTTTGTGCTACTATTTGAAAAATTTTTAAATATTTTATTTATTTCTGAGAGAGAGAGAGAGAGAGAGACAGTGTGAGTAGGGGAGGGTCAGAGAGAGAGGGAGACACAAAATCTGAAACAGGCTCCAGGCTCTGAGCTGTCAGCACAGAGCCCGAGGTGGGGCTCGAACCCACAAACCGTGAGATCATGACCTGAGCCGAACTGAGCCACCCAGGTGCCCCTGTGCTACTATTTGAATACTGTGTCCTTGGTGTCCTCTTCTCCAGAACACCAATTCTATGTATGTGACACTTTTCGTTTTCTTCCATATTTATCCTCATATTCTGTACACAATCACTTTTACCTCTTCAAATTCTTCAAGCCTAAGTACTGCCTTTGTTTTCTGCCTAAACTTAATTTTTAGTTTTGTGGCTTCGGATGTAGTTTTAATGTCTGCAACATTATTCTGTTTCTCTTCTATTTCCATCTTAGGCCTTGACTTTTAAGTGGTTTTACAATACATTGTTTGAATAGGTAGATGTCTTCTTTGTAGCTTAAAAACTTTAAAGAGAGATCATGTGGAATGTAATTCCTTTGAAATGATGGAGAACAATCATTGTGATATTTTTACTGAGTTCTTTGTGTATTTTGAGATGCATGTTTGCTTATGTTCTCATCCTCCTACTCCAAAATCTGCTCCTCCCCCCAGTTTTTTCTTCTGAACTTCTTTGTACATGTCCCTCAGCGGTTCCTCTGTGGTTGTTACTCATATTTTAATATTATCTACTGATTTTAAAGAATAATATGGAGGACAAACTGAGGACTCTGCTGTCTTATAATAAATACTCTGTTACCAAATCTGTTATTTCCTTTGCCCTGGTGGAAAGTTTCCTCTCAAATTTTTTTTTGGGGGAGGGGAGATATTCATGGAGAACTTTAAAAAAAATTTTTTTTAATGTTTTAGTTTTGAGAGAGAGACAGAGCATGAGCAGGGGCAGTGAGAGAGGGAGACAAAGACTCTGAAGCAGGCTCCAGGCTCTGAGCTGTCAGCACAGAGCCCGACTTGGACTCCAACCCACCAACCACAAGACATGACCTCAGCTGAAGTCGGACGCCCAACCAAATGAGCAACCCAGGTGCCCTCATGGAAAACTTCTTAAATGAAAGACAAGCTAGTAAATATTTTAGGTTTGCAAGCCATACAGTGTTTCTCTCAACTATTCAGCCTGGCTGTTGTAATCCATTGTGGACTAAATTGTGTCCCCCTTAAAGTTCATAGGTTGAAGCCCTAATCCCCAGTGTGACTGTATTTGGAGATAGGGCCTTTAAGGAGGCAATTAAGGTTAAATGAGACCATCAATGTGAGGCTCTAGTCTAATAGGACTGGTGTCCTTTAGAAGAGGAAGAGACTCCAGGGATGTGCATCCACAGGGAAAAGTTACGTGAGGATATTTTGAGAAGGTGGTCTGAAGGCAAGGAGAGAGGCCTTAAGGGAAAACAACTATACCAGCACTTTGATCTTCCAGGATTGTGAGAAAACTGGGTTGCTTAAACAACAGAAATGTGCGATATTTTGTTATGGAAGCTCTGGTAGACTAATAAATAGCCTGAAAACAGCCATAGAAAACGTAAACAAATGAACATGGCTCTGTTCCAATGAAACTTTGCTCCTGGATGCTGAAATTTGGGTTTCAGAAGTTTTCTTGTGTCACAAAGTATTATTCTTCATTTGATTTTTTTTTTTAACCACTTAAAAATATAAAGACCATTTCCCAGCTCATGGAACAAAAAAAGCAGGCAATGGCTGGATTTGACCAGCAGGCACTAATTGCAACCCCTGTGCTAAATGGAAAATTGATTCAGAGTGAAGCCTAGTGAGTCACAAGCCTTTGTGTTAAGATCTGATGATTGGTTATTTCCCTTGGTCCTTTACCCTCACTCACTTCTGGGTATGGAAGGTAATATAGTATGTTTGCCTGTGCTCATGAGCCCACCTCTCCTGCCTTCCTTCCGCCATAAGGAACTGCATGCAAGACCTGCTACTCTCACATTCTCCGAGTACTGGTTACTCTAATCAAAGGATCTTGGCTAGGCCTTCCACTATTGTGACACTTAGTTTTGGAGAAGTCTGCATCCTGTTCGGAGTCTGAGGCTTTGGGCCGCTCTCAGTGCCCTCGTTTTGGCAGAGCTTTCTGTGGTAATTGACTTCTGTGTTTCATAGTCTGTGGTTTAGGCTTATGGCCATTTTCTTGTTATATTGGTGGTGGAGGGTTTGGGGTTTTTCTTCTGTTTTCCATTATGTCTCTGGCCTTTAAGGGGATGAAGTAGAGTAAAAGATCCTTTACATACACATCTTTGAACGGAAGTCAACCAAATGCTTCTGGACAATTAGGAATGTGTCTTTGTTCTCTGTCTTCCTGGAGCGTAGACCAGAGCTTGGTCCAGGGTTAATATCTGCTGAATCAAAAATCTGTTTTCCCAGTGAAATACTTCCCCATCTCTTCTATCTACACTAAGACTGTTCTCGCACATGCCACCATCATCTCTTCCTTGGCAATTGCATCAGTCTCTAAACTGTCCCCTCTCATCTGTCCTTGTTCCCCTTCAACTCATTCTTCACTTTGCAGCAAGCAATGTTATATCACAATATGAGCATGTGACTCAGAGAGGTGCTCTTTATTCTTAGGCTAAGGTCCAGAACCAGGCATATAGAAGACATTCAATAAATGTTTATTAAATCAAAGATTGTGAGAATCAGAAGCCTCAGGCCATCGAGTTATAGTATCTTCTTTGGCAGTTTATTAAATCTTTCTTTGCTTCAGCCTTTTTGTTTATAAATACCAGCTTATGACCGTAAAGCAAAAGCAAGAGAGTAGATGAATGTTTTAGTTTATGACTGCCAATAGGCAGATACCAAGTAGGATTAGACATGCAAGAGATTTATTGAGAAGGGGAGCAGATAAATGTGGGAAGAGCCTCCATATAATATCAGAGATCTGATACCAGTGGGAAGAGAGAGGGAAGGAGGAGCCACAGTGCAGTTCCAAGAAAGATTTAACTATGCCAATGGGAAATCCTATAGCAAAGTCATCCATAGAGAATGTCCTGCCTCTGTCTGGAAAGGGCCTATATCAATACCCCTACCAAATTCATTCACTGGGTCAGAACAGCTTTGTGAAGTATAGCATCAGCACTAAATGGGTGGTGGTTCCAAAGGGGCAATAGCTCCCTGAGCAGAAGATCAGAGGAGTATATTTTTATAACTGCCATAAGTAGGAACCCCTTTAAGTTAGGAGAGGAGGCATTAACTGAACACAAGAAAAAAAGGCATCATTCCATAGTTGTTCAAGTACTGTCTGTTTAGCTTGTGGTTTTCATATCATAAACTCATCAGCCTTGCCTTTTAAGTTTCTTCCTCCTGCTGTGTTCCTTTTATTCTTTTCACTACTCACCAACACCTGTATTCAGAGGTTCCAGAAATGGAGAAGCAAGAATTCAGGCCATTTTTTCAACAAATAACAGGACCAAATATTCCACCTCCCCCATTTTTTTTTAGTTCCTTCTTTCCTCCCTCCCTCTATTTCTTCCTTCCTGCATTTCTTCCTTCCTTCTTTTCCTCTTTTTTCTTTTCTTTCTTCTTTCTTTCTTTCTTTCTTTCTTTCTTTCTTTTTCTCTTTCTTTCTTTTTTTCTTTCTTTCTTTTTCTTTCTCTTTCTTTCTTTCTTTCTTTCTTTCTTTCTTTCTTTCTTTCTCTCTTTCTCTTTCTCTTTCTGTCTTCCTTCCTTTCTTCCTCCCTCCCTCTCCCTCCCTCCCTCCCTCCTCCCTCCTTCCTTCCTCCTTCCTTCCTTCCTTCTTCCTTCTTTCTTTCTTTCTTTCTTTCTTTCTTTCTTTCTTTCTTTCTTTCTTTCTCTTTCTTTCTTCCTTTTCCATAATTATAGAATGCAGCAAAGTGTTTATAAAAATGTTTTTGGCTAAAGATGATGTTTAATTATATTTTGGTACATAATAGTTTTGAAGTCTCAGACACCCATTAACACAAACAAAATTTGTGATACTACGTTATTATTATCCCCTACATTTTATCTCCTATTGGCATTTTGTTAAACTATTGATTTTTCTGTGGCTCCAAATTCAGCAGGAAAAGGGTGCTCCAGAAAACCCAGCATTACCAGTGTTTCTTCTATACTCAGAAGAAACCATGTTGGTAAGAGTCATTTTTATTTTTTAAAGCACTTAGGATTTATTCAGGAAGTTACTTGAGCTGAGGCCAGACAGAAGAGCAGACCATCCAACTTCTGACATTTTCCAGGGCTGTGTGTCCAGAACGTGGTGACCCAATTTTTCTCTATTGGCCTATATTAAGCTGAACATGTCAGGGCCTAAGTCATCAGGCTTATGAGATGTTTTGTTTTTTTAAACCCAAAACCACTCTTATAAAGAAAGTGAAGCATGAAATAAAAGTGTGCCACTATAATTTTGAATAATCTTAAAAGCTGGCAGTGCTGGTCTATAAAAATAAGCTGGAAAGCCAATGTAAATAGGCCTCTGAAGCAGTCAGATTCAGGGGTTGCCCAAGGAGGCTGGCCATGTGGTAACAGGCAAACCAAACTCTTGATTTTGATTTCTTACTTATGTACACCTAAAAGCAAGGTGGGGTTATGATTACTTATAGTACAGAATTGGGGTGTGGTAGAATGACTGCTTTTCCTTAGTGGGGGGCAATATTTTTAAAGTTAGAGAGAAAACTGAGTATAGTGGTTGGACAGAAAGATATTTTCATATACACACACATAAGTGTTCCATTTTACTCGTTTATTTAGAATGCATAGATTAAGCACATTATGTGCCCATTCTGGTCCTATATACTGTGGATCAGAGATGGTACACAGTTTTTAATTTAATTTTTACATTCCTATGCACTCTCACTCAAGTAGAAATATAGTTTCATCGTAATCCAGCTGATGTCCAACAGCACCCAGACATAGTGAAAGTTTTTTACTACTGACTTTAAGGTGTTCTTAAATGTTAACCTCACTTATCTAAGTTAATTATGTATTGCAATGAATTCTTCACAGAACAGCATTCTAGTTAGTTTATGTGGGTATCTCTTATATCTTCTTCTAGAATATCAAGTCTTGGAGGCTTTTACTCACCCACAAATTGTCTTAGAGTGAATCAGTCCTCTTGTAAAGCTAGCTTGTGTTAGCCACTCAAAGTATTTCTCACTGAGCCTATGATATTACTTGGCTAGAAAATCTGTGTTTAAATCATGAAACCAAACAGTTTTTATGATTATTAAATAATTCCAAACTAAATAAGGAGAAAAAAGTGTTTGATTTTGAGCTAATTAATTCATACTGCCATTTTTCCATTTTTAACAGATTAATTCATCGGATTTGCAGTCTGAGTTTTGTTTACTTTGAGTGTCTCATAACATGATATTATCACACATAACATAATATGTTATTACTATTTGGTAAATGTTTGTGTAAGTATAGTCATTAATTTTCAATTTTTCTAACAAAATTTAATGAAAATTCATATGATACATACTTTATAGTATTGCATTGATGTTCCCAGATAAGTAGTGAACTATTCTAAAGGAAAAGGTCAGAAACAGGTATGTTGGGGTCAATCTGGGGCAGCCCAAGTCCAATGTCCAAGTTGGAAGAGGACTCAGTACAGGGTCTAAAGGAAGGAACATAGGAAGTCTGAGCAAGCAGGACAAGACCCATATTTTTGGATCATGATCCAGAGACAAGAACATCTGGAGGCTTCCATGCCAGTCTGGTTTCCCATGAGCATCGTGCTCAGCTGCTGCTTTCATATAAGCTCCTGGGAAAACCTGCCTCGAATCAAAGGATTGGTCAACTTTGCCTAGTGACACTATGGTTATACGGAAGATGGAGGTTTTTAGGTCCTTTTTTTTTTTTCAGTTATAGAAAACTTAATTCAAATATTTATCCAGATGCAAAATTCCTTGGATCATTGTTTAAAATGAACTTTATTAACTAAACTGGATCCAGGAAAATTCTATACTCAGTTTTGTTATTAAGAAATGAATTTTTTTTTTAAATTTTTTTTTTAATGTTTTATTTATTTCTAGAGAGAGAGAGAGAGAGACAGCATGAGCAGGGGAGGGTCAGAGAGAGAGAGAGAGGGAGTCACAGACTGAAACAGGCTCCAGGCTCTGAGCTGGCAGTCAGCACAGAGCCCGACGCGGGGCTCGAACCACGAACCGCGAGATCATGACCTAAGCGAAAGTCGGACGCTTAACCGACTAAGCCACCCAGGCGCCCCGAGAAATGAATTTTTATTTGATGCATTCCTTTCTTCCTTCATTTATTCATTTCTGGGACTTGGACCAAATCTTATATGAAATATACACAGAAAGAGAGAAAACAAGTGGCCTCTTTATATAAACTAATCAAGAAGGAAATGAAGCCACCCAAATGTGGCCTATGCCATCTGTGCTCTGTGATAAATAGCAAAACTGCAGTCATGTTTTTTCTTTAAATGTTAACTGTAAAATATAAAATCCTTTTTATTAACACCAGATGTCAGGAATGCTTATTAAAATGCCATGGTTTATTAAATAACAACATTTTAGACTCACTGAGCTAGTAAAGACTGGTGGGGTTGTGGGTTTTTTTTTTTTTTTTTTGCATTTAGATTAAGCATCTGAAATTATATATTACTTACCAGATCTGTCCAAATATGTGAATGCTAATATGTATACACCAAAATTTAAATTTAGAAGTAGAAAGATATATACATCATGGGTTGGACCAAAATATTTTTAAATCTGTAAAATAGATTTTCATTTGGCTGTTAGGCTTAAGACCTATTAAGATTTTTATATGCATGAAATAAGCATTTTTTATGTATCTCAGGGCTGTAAGAAATGAGATACATCTCATTATGTATCTCAGGAAATCAGAGAAGATCAAATAAAAATAAAGAGTAGCTCTAAAATTATGTATTCTCTCTGTCATTTTTAGCAACCTTTTCTTTGGCTTTCATAGCAAAGGAAATTGTGAGAAAATCTATTATCTTCTGTTTCTCCACATTCTTCACCAAGAGTTCCTAGTCTTTTCTCAAGCTAAGACAGGGAAGGAATAGCTTTGAGAACTACTATATAGAATTTTTGCAGAAATAAAGAGTTTGGGAAATTTCTCTGCAAGGCCATTGATTGGAACAGTTTGAATCCAAAATATTAAGCATGGTGATTAAGGAATATTATATATTCATTTTTCTCTTCATGAATTAATACTTTGATTGAACCTCTCTCCTTGAAATGGCTCTGGAATTGCAGAACTTAATGCTTTGAATATTTTCTTTTCTCTTTCATTTTTGCATATAGTTTGTACATGACCTGTTAGGTAGCTAACATGAAGATTTGGAGAGATTTTTTGAGATATAAATTCAGCTACATCAATGTCAGTCAGCCTTAACTTATTTAGGCCCAAATCAGTGTTTAATACTCATTTCTTATATTTATTTATCCAAGGAAATCAACTTACTAGTGGTGATCCGGTGATTAATTTTATTTCCTCATTGCTTCTTAGACATTGTTTTGTAATGTTCAAATCAGGATCACCCCTGAATATAATTTACTGAGTTTGAAGCCAGCAGGTGTGTTCTGAAAAAGTAAAGAGCAAATAGTAAAGTGGCTTACATGTTTACCTAAGAGTTTATTTACTTTGATATTTTATGTGTTTCTTTGGGTTTTAAAGGTTTACTATGAGAGCATTAAGAATAAATGGGCCCTTTGTGTTTCAGGAGCAGCAGGTGCTGAAACAGCTTTTCGGTTTATCTTGAACAATAGTAGTTAATGCATTTATTGACTTGATTGATTATTACATGCCCCAAGGACGATATCCTCCCAATAAAAATTATCTGGATATTTTTATGGTTATCTGGGATTGTTCTGTTCATTTAATCTTCATATTTGTCTACGTGAGTAAGGGATACCTGTCTGGGTAAATTTGCTGCAAAAAGCAATTGCATTTTAAGTTCAGCCATATCATAAAACAATTTGTAAAATGGTGTTATTCTTAAACTGTGTGAACGTGGATTTATAACTACTATGGCTTTGGAGTCATTAAAAACTTAATACCTTCTGGAAGATCTCACCGAGGAAGACGAATGATTTTAAATTAAGTTCAAAGGAATTTAATATGATTTATGCATGAGACAATTCTAACGGTTCTAGAGTTCCTAAATCTCCACCCTAATGATTTACCTGCTCCAGCCATCTGGACAACAGAGACAAAGTGTCAAGAATGCAGCATAATGCTAGAAATGTGTATTTCTGTATATTGACAAAGCACTCAATAAATATTTATTGAATGAAATATTAACAGAAAAAAAAATCCATTGGTGGCCTAGAGACATTTAATTTAACTCACCTGGCATCAGTGAATGACATTATCCCACATTCTGCTTCCAAGTGCACCCTTCTTTCTTATGTTTTTAAATTTTTAAAAAATATTTATGCATTTATTGGAGGGGTAAAGGGGCACAGAGAGAAAGAGAGAGAGAGACAGAATCTGAAGCAGGCTCCAGGCTTCAGCTGTCAGCACAGAGCCCGACGTGGACTCAAACTCATGAGGGCTCAAAATCATGGGCTCAAACTGCAAGATCATGACCTGAGCAGAAGTCAAATGCTTAACTACCTGAACCACTCAGGTGCCCCTTTTCTTTCTAATGTTTCTTAAACTGGCTATAATCTAATGATAACTTTAGATGAGTACAAGTAACTGTCTCCAAGTTAGTATCAGTTCCTTTATTATCTGTCTATAAGTCACATTTTGGATCTTAGAAATATTCTATTAATGTGATATATCTAATTTAGGGTGTACAATGCTACTACCCTATCATTTGGGTTTCTGAACAGAAGGGTTTGAGTTACAATAGAATATATGTATCTAGAGGTATAATTGTGTCTTTTTTAATTGTGAAAAAATGTGCAGAACATAAAATTTATTACCTTAACCATTTTAAGTATACAGTGTAGTGGCATATGCACATTCACATTGTCATGCAACTCTCACCATCTCCATCTCCAGAATTGTTTCCATTTTGCAAAAGTGACACTCTGTATTCAGTAAACAATAACTCCCCATTTCCTCCTCCTTGGGGCACCTGGAATCTAGTGATTTTTAGTAAAAATTATTATGCTAAATTTTTGCTGTATATCTAAAAGGACATTTATAGATGGTGCTCACCATCACATTTATGAATGTTTAGAACTGACAGATTACAGAAAATGCATATCATATATTTATTTTTTGCCACATCAGTTTTCCAAGGTAATGGATGTCCCTACTTCTTTTCTAACTTTTCATGTACTATTTAGCTGGTTATATGTGTTTAGGGTTCAATTTTAAATGTCTTTAAAATCTTGGAACTTAAGTAATCTTTTCCAAATATCTTCAGTTTTCAAGAACACTAGCTATTATTGCATTAATTTCAGGCATTTAATTTCTACTTTTTTCTCATCATTACATTCAGCATTAATGTTTTTCATATTTCCATGTCAATGTATGTATTTATCAAATTTAAACTCTATTAATTTTAATGTAACATTTTATATTTAAGACTAAATAATACTCAACCAATACTTTTGTCAAACAGTCTGTTTTATCTGAGAATCCCTATTTAACCTGGGTTGCATTATTTTATTTTGGAATCAGGTAATCTGACTTTCAGTTATTCTGTCAATGATTATTTATTATTAATGTATGAGTGGCTATGTTAGCACCCAATCTCAAGGAGTGGTTAAGGAAGCATACTGGATATGTTTTGTTTTCTTTTTAAGCCCTCAGGCTAAAATTTCTCTTCAGTAATTGTTCTCATAAGTGAAAGTTTTTAAACAGTTGGGCTTGAATTCTGCTGGGTTATTTCTTTGTATGATGATTAAACATTATTATGATACTTAGAAAATAATTCTCAATATTTTATTAAGTTCACATAACAAAAGTTACTTTCTAATTCTACATGCTATTCCAAGTCAAACAGTCATTAAATAAATTTGCTTCCAAACCAAGTCAGAACCATTTAAATATGCTATACTACTTATATACTACTTATCCATAGTCAGGTTGGATTCTTTCTAGAGCAGTAAGTAGTCACCTACTTGATATTACCTGAGAAATGTGGAGAGAGCTTTTTCTCCTCTGTCTCACAATGCCTGAAATTTTACCATTAGAGGTTCAATACTTGGTGTCAGTTGTTGGATGGTACCCTTTAAATGCAAGATCCTTGGGAAAAGTGACTCTTCTTATTGTCAGTCACCAACTCTTTTATGGATTTGTTTTATCCAGGGTAAGTTCAAGCAGAGGTGTATAATAGGGTAAGAGAGAGAGAGAGAAAGAAAATAAAAAATAGAGTGGGTAGGAACTGAAATAATAAGGACAAAGCTTTATTTTTTATTTTTTATATTTTTTTACAAATAGTTTATTGCCAAATTAGTTTCCACATAACACTCAGTGCTCATCCCCACAAGTGTCCTCCTCCATGCCCATCCTCCCCTCCCCCCCACATCCATCAGTCCTCAGTTTTTGTCAGCATTCAAGAGTCTCTCATTGGTTTGCCTCTCTCCCTTTCCCCCACCATTTCCCCCCTTCTTATCCCCCTTGTTCCTCCGTCAAGTTCCTCCTAATCCTCCTATACGTGCACACATATGATATTTGTCCTTCTCTGCCTGACTTATTTCGCTCAGCATAACACCCTCAAGGTCCATCCATGTTGCTACACATGGCCAGATTTCATTGTTTCTCATTGCCATGTGGTATTCCATGGTATAGATAAACCACATCTTCTTGATCCCTTCGTCTGTTGATGGACACTTAAGCTCTTTCCATGTTTTGACTATTGTGGAGAGTGCTGCTATGAACATTGGGGTACATGTGCTCCTATGCCTCAGCATTTCTGTCTCCCTTGGGTAAAATTCCTAACAGTGCTATTGCTGGGTCATAGGGGAGTTCTATTGTTAGTTTCCTGAGGAACCTCCACACTGTTTTCCAGAGGGGCTGCACCAGTTTACATTCCCATCAACAGTGTAGGAGGGTGCCCGTTTCTCCACATCCTTGCCAGCATCTAGAGTTCTCTGATTTGCTCATTTTAGCCACTCTGACTGGCGTGAGGTGGTGCCTGTTTCTCCACATCCTTGCCAGCGTCTCACGTTCTCTGATTTGCTCATTTTAGCTACTCTGACTGGCGTGAGGTGGTATCTCAGTGTGGTTTTGATTTGTATTTCCCTGATGAGGAGGGATGCTGAGCATCGTTTCATGTGTCTGTTGGCCATCTGGATGTCCTCTTTGGAGAAGTGTCTGTTCATATCTTCTGCCCATTTCTTCACTAAGTTGTTTGTTTTTCGGGCGTATAGTTTGGTGAGTTCCTTATAGATTCTGGATATTAACCCTTTATCTGATATGTCATTTGCAACTATCTTTTCCCATTCCGTTGGTTGAATAAAGATAAAGCTTTAACTGCATCAATAATTTGTCTCTTTCATCCCTGACTCCCATGGAGTATCAATTACTTGATGCTTTGAAAAAGTTAGTGAAAGTTAAGTCTCTTTTTCAGAATTTCCTTCAGAAAAACCAACAAATATTCACTGTGTGTCTCTTCTATGCCACAGTTTCTGCTCAGCACATCACATGAATTATTTTACTTACTCTCTAAAGTAACCCAATATGATTGACAAGGAAATTAGGCTCAAAGAAATTTAGTAACTTTCTGAGGGTCATGCAGCTAGTTACTGTCTGTCTTCTGATGCTAAGCATATGATCTTCACCTCTAGACTGTATTTATTCTTAGGGTTAATGGGGAACCACTGAACGTTTTCAAGAAGAGCGACCTGATCAAACTGTATTTTAGAAAGCTCACCTGGGTACGAATGGTTTGAAGGGGAATAAGACTTGAATCAGGCTAGAAGTTGGGAAGCCATTACAGTTATCCAGTTATCTAAGCAAGACCTGAATGTTGCTCACAAGTGGAAGGAGGAATGAATAGAAGTAGATGGATTCAAGCAAGATTTGGGAGTAGGCATCAACAATTTAATTAGAAGGACAGGAATGATGATCCTTGGGTTTCTGATTTGAACAACCAGGTAGATGGCTGTTTTAGTCAGTTCGGGCTGCTATAACAAAAATGCCAGAACTGGATGGCTTAAACAACAAATGTTATTCCTCTAGGTCTAAAGGCTAAAAGTCTAAAATAGAGGCACTGGCAGGTTTGAGGTCTGGTGAGAGCCTGTTTTCTTGTTTGCAAGTGACCATCTTCTCCCCACATGACAGAGAGAGAGCTCTGAGCTCTTCATTGTCTTAAGGGCATTACTCCCGTCTTGGGGCAGCCACCCCATGTCCTCATCCAAACCTAAATATCTCCCAAGTTCCCATCTCCAAATACTATCTCACTGGGAATTAAGCTTCAACATATGAATTGGAATGTAGGGGAGACACAATCCACAGCAATGGTGAAGCCACTCACTAAGATGGGAACACAGAAAAAGGGTCAGTGTGAGTCTGGGTGTGTGTGTGAGGAGGTAGATAATGTTGAGCTTTGGACACATGGAGTTTAAGGTATCTGTGAAATGTCCCAATGTAGATGTCCAAAATAGTTTCCTCTATTGACTTGGAGCTCAAGGAAAGAGATATGAGCTGGAGATATGGGTTGGAGGTATAAATTTGGAGGCTATGAAAATGTGGATGGAAAGTAGGTGTAATCACCCTGGGAAATGTGTAGAGTGAGAAGAGAAGGCCCTGATCAATACCTGACAAAACAAAATAAAACAAAAGTAAATGAAATCAACATATAAGAAGGGCACAGGCAAAGGAGCCCACTGAAAAAATGATAAGGAACACCTAGAGAGGTAGAAAAGACAGCAAAGACAATGTAGGAGAACAAAAGCCCAAAAAAATAAAATTTCAGAAAGGAGGAGTGCTCAGCTGTTGGACTGTTAACTGAGAAAGTGAGGTAGGGGCTGGTTTTAGCTCTAAGGAGGTAACACAAAGGCAGCGGAGTAGAAGATAAAATCTGGGTCAGTCTTCTTCTGGTTACTAAATGGATGCATAGGATTACATAATCCAGAGGAAAAAAAGTTAAACACATTTCCCTTGTGAATGACTATTTCAATTATGTTTATTATTGCAAATGATTTATTCCATCTAAAATCATTCAATCCTGATACCCTTGTGGGAATTTTATTTTCATTTCTGGAGTCATTCAATTCTAATTTTATAATCTGATTTGTTTTCAAACTTGATGATGTCATTTTTGATGAAAGTAGTGTGATTTTGAGATACTAAGATAGTTGTGATTTTTTCCTTACAGGTACTCTCTGGTAAACGAAGCAAAGAGAGAGCAGGTAAGTCTCCTCGATGAAGGATGTTTTACTCCATTTGCTTATCAAAGTTGTTTGAAGAGCCTTGCCTAGTCACTATAAATTTAAGCATGTCATAAGCTATTTGGAATAATCAGTAGTCACAGTATGAGGTTAAATGAGAAGATGTCCTACATCCTGAAGCCTGGATCAGTTCACGTAGTTTGTTGCTAGATGTCATGCAGCCATATTATGGGTTTAATCCTCATTTTGTACAGTTAGTTTTTACACAGAAAGAAATCTGTTTGTCTGACCAGTGTTTATCTTGAAAATATACTATAGATTCCATTAGATTCCACCTATATGGAAACAGCTCCTTAGAAGATGAGTCTTCTTGACAATAATGAAAGGTAGCAAGTTTTATTTGTATGGCTTCCATATTTGGAAATGTTCTGATAAATCAGTATGTTTTGTATCTTAATTTATTTAATTTCCTATTTAAATATCTAAATAAAATAACAAGTGGCAACTCCCTGAATCACCAATTTGAACAGTTTTTTTTTTAAATTTGAGCAGTCATTGTGGACACAGCATTCCGAATTTTCTCATTTTTCCTTAAATCATATGGCCATTTAAAGGCTTGTACATAGAAGGAAACCACTTTAAAAGCTATGTGATTCCACTATACTTTCTCTTCTTATCTTGAAGATTATATGCTTTTAGAGGAGGTTGAATGTAAATTTAAAGCTTCTTTTCTCTGAGTTCATAACTTTAAAGCATGTTTTTGAAACAAACTTGTTAAATAATGCCACTAATTATGATCCTCTAATTCTGCCCTTATTTGGGTGACTGTCATTACTTCCATTTTTCCATTATTTCCATTTTTGAATGCTCCCTTTTCTTGAATTGTGGGAGAACCAGTTTTAGTTCATTATTAAAAAACACAGGATCTCAGCTTCAGTCAGATTGGATCAGTATCAGTATTGGATCTCTGGGATATCGTCATCTGCTGTTCTATCTCTTAGGGGGATTTGCAAGGAGACTTTTACACTGGACCACCAGGCAAAGTGACTGGCTGGAACTTCATAACAAAATTGTCTTTAGTGAGATAGTGGGGCTCACCAACTGTGCCACTAAAACCAACCACCAGAGTTTATTCCTGCTATTTTGTGAAATACTTGTGGCATCAGGTATACATAATTTTGTCCATATTCATTTCTTATATTTGAGATTTTAACAGTACTGAACCCTCAGCCACCCAACACTTAAGCAAAGCCCTCTTTCAAGTTCATGTGACTGTATCCCAATAGTAAATTGTGTCATAAGCAGAAAGCTGTGTGCTTCACCTTTCTTGTTGAAATTCCAACCTGAATTCAAGGAGTCAGTCCTACATTCATGTCAGCAAAGAATGTGCTTCACTCCAGAAACGTCCAAGTGAGAGATTTACACACATGAACAGCATGTGAAAGTTTTAGACAAATAAAGTGTTTCCCTTGGAGATTTGATAACTAGAACATGTTAGAAGTGTTTTCTTTTTATCATAAGCATATCTAACTTAGGATAATTTCCATCATCTAAAAGCTATAGTCAAGGGAGCAAATAGAAAAACAACGTGATTAGCTCCTGGCAAGAAATGACACATAGCTTTCTAACAAATCTCCAAGGAGGAGCTTCAACTTTAGTGGCTCTGATGTGCTGAAAAGTCCCATTGTGGATGTGGAGCCTATCTACGATTCAGGTATCTCACAGTGAGGGTTCAGTCTGCCAGAGACTACATTTTTAGGTGCTTATCAATTCTACCAGCTAGTGTTTCATTTTTGACAGAAAAATAATTTTTGAATAAGCAAGCAGGCCAGCAGAAACTAGAAAAGAGTCAAATCACCTCTCACATGAATATTTATGAAAAACACTGTAGGAGTAGGAAATATTGGTGAAGTATGTCTGAGAACAATTTTTCTGCACATGTAAATCAGAGGAGAATTTTTGAAGCCTAATTCAAATTTCCATGAGAATGGAAAATAGTCCATACATTTGGGGCTTTTCAATGATAAGTTGTCCTCTTTTTTTTTCACCCAGTCTCATCTTTCTTTTTTTTTTTTTTATTTATTATTATTTTTTTACAAATAGTTTATTGTCAAATTAGTTTCCACATAACACTCAGTGCTCATCCCCATAAGCGTCCCCCTCTATGCCCATCCCCCCTCACCCCCACATCCATCAGTCCTCAGTTTTTGTCAGCATTCAAGAGTCTCTCATGGTTTGCCTCTCCTCCTTTCCCCCACCATTTCCCCTCTTCTTCTCCCCCTTGTTCCTCAGTTACATTCCTCCTAATCCTCCTATACGTGCAAACATATGATATTTGTCCTTCTCTGCCTGACTTATTTCGCTCAGCATTCACACCATGCACAAAAATAAACTCAAAACGGATAAAGGACCTGAATGTGAGACAGGAAACTATCAAAACCCTAGAGGAGAAAGCAGGAAACAATCACCCAGTCTCATCTTTCAAATTAAATTATTTTCATAATTTAAAATTTTAATGATTATTCCTTCTTGACATTGGTAAAATATGAAATAGACTCTCCTTGCTTCTAATTTGGCTTTCTATAATGTCTTCTTGGTTGGAGTATCTAAGAGATTCTCTCTGTATATTTGGTATATATTTTACCAAAGATATAATAGGGCAATCAGATGGAAGATATATTGGTGACTGCTTAATATATATGGATGTAAGGTGTAATATGATGTAGGAGAAGGATGCCGCTGTGATCCAACCTTGCTATTTGCCCTTGTAAGGTGACTTCTGAGTTTCTTTCTTGTGTTTTAAAATGGGCTGATCCACATTTTCCTGTGATTTTAGTCACTGGTGAGGGGTAAATGTGGATCCCAATGGAATAATGATCTTAAGCAGAAAAGCTGAGGTATGATGGTGTGATCTAAAGGCCAGTCATTGTTATTGCTTTCACTAATAGATTAAGAGTGTCACAAGGTAACCATACTCTTTTTGTAAATAGTTTAAACTGTCCATGGTATCATGTTTACTATGGTAACAGTGCAGTAAATTCTCTGAATTCATACCTATTGTGCTGTGGTCCCTGTTGGATAAAAGCCAAAATAGAATAGTATATAGTATGGAATGTATTCTGTAATTGAATGAAAATTTATGTTTGAAAAGTGAATATAAATGTTCATAAACATATATATATATGTATTTTTAAATTAACTCATTTAGCTATGGTTGACTTAATCTGTATTTAAATATAGTTTCTCATTTTATCTATTTTTCATTTCTTTAAATTTGTAGATAGGATACCAAAACCAAATTCCAGCATTCTTCACTATCAAAAATATTTGATTCTTGCACTGATATGCTATTCTTAGTGTATATTGTACATATTTTGCTTTGAATTATGGTATATTTCTCTTCCATATAAAAACCAATTTTAAAGCCTAAGGAAAAGAGGATCACTTCTGAAAAATATCACTTGCTTTATTTTTCCCTTAATAATTTCACTAGGGCAACAGAGATAACCCTCTAAGAACAGTTTCAAAAGAAGCTTTATGGCCATAACTATTCATCCTTTCTGCAAGTACTGTAATTACTTTCTGACCTCTCAGCTTCATTGTGTTATGGCTTTCTCTTAGGGCTATTATCAAGATCATGAAGGATCTGTCACGAATAGAATTCCACAAGCATTGAAGATACAGAGTATGCATAGAGTCAAAAGTATGGCCAAATCCAATGATTATGAACAAAAATGTAGACTATGGAATGTATGTATTTTTCTATTTCACTAGATTTAATTGCAATGACAAATGCCTGAGCTTAAGAGATTCTTGGTATCCCTCACCAATCCAGACTGGAAACTATAACTTCATTTTAATTCATCTAGTGTATGTTAAGCATCTACGTCTCTGGCACTATGCAAGGTATTAGCAACACAAAGACAAATAAGATAAAATTATCCCTACTTCAAGAAACTCATCTACCTTAATCCTCTCTCTAAATATTTCTTCAGTGAAACCAGTACTTTTCAGTATTTTACAAGGAATCAATACATTTTACAATTATGATTTCCTTTATCTATATAAAGAGGGCAATTACCATTTTGTTGCAGTATGCCCACATGAGGTGAAAGGAAACCATGAATGTGCTGAGAGGAACCTTAGTTTTATTTTAGTGTGGATCTCTATCCTGAATTGCAAGTGCCACATAAGCGATGTAAATCTAGCTACATAATCTTTCCCTCTATATTTGAGTTATACCAGTTTTTTCTGAATACTTGGTTATAGCCTTTCCAAGCTGCTAACAAATATAATAGAAGGGGAAAAGTGATTTTCATCTGCCATCCCTATGTCTTGCAGCTGGCATTCAAAATCTCTGCTGCAATACTTCCAAAATATTTACCAAAAAGCTCCAAATAACAGTCACAGAAATTGCCAAGCCAGCAACTATGAAATTTGTTTTATGTGAAGAAGCCAGGTGACTTTTGCATAGCTGTTCCCTCTGCTTCAAATGCTCATTCCCTAAGTCTTCCTGTGTCTGTCTCCTCATTATTCAACTTAATGCCACCTGCTTTTAAAAGCCTTCTCTGTCCACTCTATTCTAAAGAGGCTGGCTCCTCCCTCCACTAGTTTCTATTTCTGTAATCTCTTTGTTTCCTTCACAGCACTTATCATAAATGGTAACTCCCTTTCTTCCTTCCTTCCTTCCTTCCTTCCTTCCTTTCTTCCTTCCTTCCTACTAGAATACAGGGTTCCTATCTTATTATTTTATCCCTTGCACCCTGAAGACTACTCTTTCACAGCAGGTGCTCAAAAACGTCTCTTGGCTAAATGCATCCCTGAATAAATTTTTTATATTAATTATGTGCCATCCAGAAAAGCATATGCAGCAGGATGACCATCATGTTTCTCCAGTGGCTTTGTGGCCCTCTTGGCACATTGTTGAGGACCCAATTTGAAGAGGATGAATCTGGGATATTAGAGGAAGATAGAGGATCAGTATTTATTGAGTCCCTTTACGTGGCAGTCAAGCATGAATATTTTTATTCAATCCTCAAAAACCCTGTATAACATAAGAGGTATTGTCATTGCTTTACACATAGAAAACAGTAAGGGTCAAGGAGATTGAGTCACTCAATGAGTGTCTACATTAGAATTTTAATCTGGTTCTCTTTGCTTTTCAAGACCATATACTTTTGGGGCACCTGGGTAGCTCAGTTGGTGAAGCATCCAACTTCGGCCTGGGTCATGATCTCACTGTTCCCAAGTTCAAGCCCTGTGTCAGGCTCTGTGCCCACAGTGGCTCAGAGCCTGAAATCTGCTTTGGATTCTGTGTCTCCCTCTCTCTGCCCCTTCCCCACTCTTGCTCTTTCTCTATCTCAAAAATAAATAAACATTAAAAAAAAAAAAGACCATATATTTTTCACTAAACACTTTCCCAGGAGTATAGTGGTGGGGGGATGATGAGGGTGGGGGTGGTATTGCTAGTTGCTACAGCTTGTCTGCCCATAAACTTTAACCACTGTGTTTTATGTATATACAAATTTATTGAGTAGGTATTATAATTCATTATATAATGAACACAAAGAAGAAAAAGACAGGGTCTTCCCTCAAAGTTAGTGGGGAAGAGAAAAAAGAATACATAGAGGGGAAACATACAGATATTTTCTATTACATTTATATTTCTACCATTACTTAGAATGTAGATTTGCCAGGAACACAGCAGGATCCTTAAAATCAAGGAAACATTCATTATTTTTACAAATGTGATTAGTGAACCTTTATTTAAATATCCCCTAATAAGCATCAATTTTTTAAATACAAGAATGAGTTCTAACCATCAAAACCAAACCAAAGCGAGAGATTTGGTGTTCCTATTGCTGTTGTTGCTTCTAAAGTACATTTGGAGGAAACCAGACCTGAGCAAACCCTAAATGATCAAAGACAAATCAGTACCTGGTTTCTTCCTTTTGTGGTCTTCTGGGAAATGAAGCAGGCTGTTCTAGAAGATGACACACTGTGCAAAGATGAGATCATGACCAGAAAAAAGAAAAGCAGAAAGCAATTACAAGACTTGGTAGCTAATTTGTTGTCAACAGGGAAAGAATACTATCTTGTTATAAGTATCCTTCTTTGATATAATCAATAATTTCTTCAGTCAGAAACACTGAAGCATCAATTTGTTTGTTGTTCAGTGCCATTTATTTCAAATAATAGACCTTAGCTAAAAAACATCCTTTTAGTCTTACATCCTATTTGTTTCATGACCTGAAAGGAAAAGATTAAAAATTTCTATTCAATAACATGATTTTACGTGCTATCTAAAAAACAGGACTTTCTACCTTTATGTGCAGCATATTGATTCCTTAAATAATGTAAATTTAATGTTGGAAATAAAATATGATTTCATTTTGAGGTTCTACAATATACCCACAACTTGTAAATAGACTTGCGATTAGTCAATGTTTATTTTATTATTCTTAAAACTGCTATTTCTGTAAAAAGTGTGCTAAAGAAAATACTAGAGTTAAAAGACAGCCATAATTTTGTTTCTGAAATTGCCTTTTATAAGTATGTTATGCTCAAATATATCATCTTGAATGTATCATTCATATATATTATTTTCATTGCAATTTTAATATAAATAAATATAGTCCCATGGAAAAATTTAAATCATATTGACTATAGCATTACAACAGATGAATAGCATTGATACATGTTTATTTCTAGCAACTAATTCAGTCTTCGGAAATACTGGAAGGTATTTCTTGTGGGCTCAAGTTGTTTCGTGAAACTGCTTCTTCCTCTGGGGAGCCCTGTAACAATCCTGTTGAAAAGGTGGGTCCCTTTATGAAACATTGTCCTAACCCAAATTGCTAAGCATACGCTTAAAAAAAGGAATATTTTGCCCCATGCAGCTTTTTACAGATATTTTTATTGAATACTATTCAATTAAGTCTTGCTGATTTATATTTATACTTTTTGTTAATATCCTCCTCTAAGAAAGGAATAAAGATTTTAAAATCACATTAGAATATGGGCACCATCACCAAAAGCTTGCAAGTGATTGTGGTTCTTTTTTCAGCTGTCAGCACCAGAACCATTAACCCAGAACCTTACAACACTGGAAACATGGCACTACCTCCCCCACTCCTTTACTTGCCAGAGACTTGCCCTCCTACCCCCCTCACTGGGCATAACCTGTTCTTTCACATTTAGGAGAAAGGAAAACAAGATATTCCAACTTCTCTACCTGGCAAATTCCTCCTCACATTCAAGAGGCAGATCAGAGGCTAATTCTTCTGTTGAATTCTTCCTTAATCCTACAAGCACAGTTAACCAGTCACAGATACTATCATGCTCTCTGTTAAGGTTCCTATAAAATGTTTTAACTTCAGGGTACCTCGGTGGTTCAGCATCCAGGTCTTGATTTCGGTTCAGGTCATGATCTCATGGTTGGTGAGTCTCATGGTTCATGAGTTCAAGCCTGCATCGGACTCTCTGCCGACAGTGCAGAGCCTACTTGAGATTCTCTCTCTCCCTCTCTTGCTGCTCCTCTCCTCGCCTCAGAATAAATAATTTAAAAACCTTGTAACTTCTACTGTAAGTTGCTTGAGAGCAAGTACTGGGACTTACTATTCTCTGTATTCCTGGTAACTTCATACCACAGATTGTTGAAAATTTTGGTCAGGTGAATAAACAAGTGAAATAATTATTCATTTTATATTTGTAACAATCCCTGAGGCAAGCATATGGAATTATCCTGGTTTTACAAAATAGCTATTAAGTGATTAATAGGTATTAAATGATTTGTCAAAATTTGTGCAGCTTTTAACTGGTAGACAAAACTAAGATTGAAACTTTAGTCAAAAAATTTTTCCAACACACTAAGTATTGAGTTTCATTTGTTTGTAGTTTTGCTTTTGCTTCTTCAAAAATTTTTTTCCATAATTCAATTTTAAGGTCGGTTATTTGAAAACACATGTGATTCATAACACTGCTGTCTAACAGAACCATAATGCAAACCACAAGCCATTTAAAATCTATTAATCTCATTTAAAAAAAAGAAACAGGTGAAATTAATTTTAAGAACATTTTATTTAGCTCATAACTCCAAAATATTATTTCAATATATAATTTAAAATTTTTAAGTTTATTTATTTTTGAGAGAGACAGCACAAGTGTGAGTGGGGAAAGGGCAGAGGAGAGAGTGGGAGAGAGAGAATCCCAAGCAGGCTCCATGCTGTCAGCTCAGAGTCCAGAGCAGGGCTTGAACCCATGAACTGAAATCAAGAGTTGGATATTTAACTGACTGAGTCACCCCAGCATATAATAAAAATTAAAACTATTAATGAGATATTTCACATTTTTATATTAAGTATTCATAACCTGGAGAGTATTTCACACTTTATACACATCTCAGTTCAGACTAGTCACATTTATAATGCTCAATAGCCACCTGGGGTGGTGTAATGCTACCATATTGGACCGCACAAGTTACAACATCTTTTTATAAGTCACTCTTCAATTTGCTATTTGATGTGGTCCTGTGTAGAGCAATATTGTGTGAATCAATTCCAAATGGTGAGAAAGGGGAGATCATCATTGCATGGCTAGTGAAAATCTGTAAGCCACCAGCATGAATTATAGTGTCTTTTCCTCCATCACTTTGATTTGAAATACTTGTAGGAATTATTGATTTACTTAATGGATCCATTGAGAGCACTCTTACCTTCCTCTGCAATTCAAAATAATATTTTTATGTTTTACATTTCTTTTTTTTTATGTTTTTTATTTATTTCTAGGAGAGAGAGAGAGAGAGACAGCATGAGCAGGGGAGGGTCAGAGAGAGAGGGAGTCACAGACGGAAACAGGCTCCAGGCTCTGAGCAGGCAGTCAGCACAGTGCCCGACACGGGGCTCGAACCCACGAACTGCGAGATCATGACCTGAGCGAAAGTCGGACGCTTAACTGACTAAGCCACCCAGGTGCCCCTATGTTTTACATTTCTTAATGCAAGACTAAAGAACATTGTTCTTTTTGGAGACAGAGAGGACTAAGTGTGAGTCTGGGCCTCTGTAACTTCCTTGTCTCCTCATCAAGGGCAAGTTACTGAACTGTTTAAGCTTCATTTTCCTAAATGAATAACAATGATCATAAATAACAACACACCTATTAGGCACAATTATTATGCGGGTTGTATGAGATAATAGATGGAAAGTTCTAAGTATGGTGCCTGTTTGTGGTTGATGCATGATGGCTACCACTAGTATTGTTATTATTATTATTAATTAGCTGTATGCAAAGTTCCTATAGTCCCTTCCAGCTACAACATATTTAGTTGTACCCAAATGATACAGCATTTTAATGGTCAACACAAGTGCCTAAACTGTGAATGCAGAAAGCAGCAAGTTTCCCTGACTGCTGAGATATCAAAGCTCAGTCTTTATGCATTATCTTGGTTATGTCACATTTGTTTTCTTGGATATAAAATGTGAAAAGTGTTTTGTTGTAATAATAGTAGTATAGTGCGACTTAATATAACAGGCATTTCATAAAAAGTTTTATAACAAGTACCCTCTACTTACTATTTGGAAAGGAAATTTATAATTAACAGATACCCATCATTTCAAAAACTAATATATTGCCTTATGTGTAATAAATGAAATGAAAAGGAAATTAATTTGTAGTTAAATGATTATATATTTAATATATATTGTTCAGGCTGACTACATGAGAAGGTATAATGAAGTAGTCTAATGTTTATAATGAATAGTTTTGGATTTAAAAGAAATAAGAGTATGAGAAGCCATTCGGTAGAAGACTTATAGGGAAACAAAGGAATGAATGTAAGTTTAGAATTAGAATAAAGCCAGTGTTCGGATGAGCAATAACAGACTGACTTGTAAGTGTGTGATAAAAGGCAAAAGAAAATAACCTTCATTAAAGATTAGATGCCAAGACAGTTTGTTGACTGTTAATATGGAGAAAATGAGAAAGTTGGATATTCTTGCATATGAACTGGACTTTATTCATGCATGGTATCACAAATATTATTTCAATATATAATAAAAAAATTAAGTTTATTTATTTTTGAGAGCGAGAGAGCAGGAGTGGGGAGGGGAGGGACAGAGGAGAAAGTGGGAGAAAGATAATCCCAAGCAGGCTCTGTGCTGTTGTAACATGGGGCATTCATAACTGTCTGCCTTAAAAAGAAAATAGCCAGTTATTTTACCAGCTAAATGAATATATTGGGAAATAACAGAGGAATTGCAACTTGGGACATGCAAGTTACGGTGAGCCATAAGCCAGTCCAAAGAGACAAAGGAGAGGTCAGCTCTTATTGCATTTTAGGAGGCAATTGGGGAGGGTTGTTTTAAACAAAAGTTCTTAGAAAAGACCAACAGTTCCACACCACTGTAGTTTCTTACTGCCTGCAAGCGGTTAGTGTGTTGTTGCTGGGGTAGGAGGGATCTGCCTTCTTTTTCTTAAAAGCAGGAGATGATGGGGCGCCTGGGTGGCTTAGTCGGTTAAGCGTCCGACTTTCGCTTAGGTCATGATCTCGCGATTCGTGGGTTCGAGCCCCGCGTCGGGCTCTGTGCGGACTGCCAGCTCAGAGCCTGGAGCCTGTTTCAGAGTGTGTGTCTCCCTCTCTCTCTGACCCTCCTCTGCTAACGCTGTCTCTCTCTCTCTCCTAGAAATAAATAAAAAATATTAAAAAAAAAAAAAAGCAGGAGATGAAATTTCTAAACGTTCTCCCTTGTCATAATAATTTCTGTCTTGCTATATTCTGCTGGTTATGGAGGCTGCAATGAGTGGTACATGTGGGAGAACTTTGCTTTCAGGGCTTCTTAACTCTATTTTTAGTGAGGTTTCCTTTATTTATTTGCACAGAACAAAGTGTCACCAAAAACTTATCTCCTTTCTTGAAATTCCACCACGTATCAGTGCATACAGTCAGTCTCCTATTTCAAAAGACACTAGAGATAATTTCCTTCAATGAGCAACAGAATATTGAGGAGGGATTAGAAAAAGAAGTGCTACTACAAGAAGCTATCGTGAAATTGTGTTACATGATGTATGAAAACTGTGTTGAAAAACCAAAGTACCTAAAAAATAAATCATTTGAACAGAGATGGTTATAGTTAGCATTTTAAAATAAGGACAAAATAAGAGTCAGTATCACTCTTCCCAAAATTTATATGCTAGTTCAATTCCTGGATAATTCAGTATGTTTTAAAATCACACTTGTTCGTGTCTAAAATGGAAATAGGGTTTAGTTTCAGAAAAGCTCAGGTAACTTAGATGGCAGAGGATTTGGAAATCATGTTGAATGTAGGGCAACTCTTCACTGTGCAGTCCTGTCCCATGGTTTTCAGGATAGTCACTAAATTCTAGAAGTTCCCCATCATTGAAGTAAACAAAAATGCACCCTCTTCATTTGTCCCAAGGGGACCCATTCTGGTAGATGTAGGATCTCCACTGAGAAGCACTGGCTTAGAGAGGAAGAACAGCCTCACATTTGGGACTTCCTACGCAGGCTCACTAATCTAGCAGCATGACTTGAGGTTGAGGTACCACCTGAAAGGAGACCGAGTACACATTTGCTCCCCGTTCCTTCAGCTGCATGGTGCCGCCCCTAGTGGGCTCCTTCTGACAGTTCCTAGACATGTCAAATGCTTCCTGGACACTCTGCTTGTTAATGACCTTAGACGAGTTTCTTTCCAAGTGGGAGGCAGAGGCAAGGCTTCACGCTACTTACAATGCAATCAAAAAACCAAAGACCAGAAAACAAGACAAACAAACAAAAAAACCCAGACCCACCATAGAACAAACCAATATACAATGCATATCAGTTGCTCCACTTGAATAATTACATATATGTGGTTTTCCTTTTCACTGAGCTTTTATATAAGGTGAGACTGCAGTTTTCGTTCATCTTGAGGGTTTTAAAGACTTAAAGGCTTCCAATGATCTATTCTTAGCTCTAAAACTCATGTCAAAATCAGTCTGTCATTTGATAACAATCAAATCAAATTAGCAAATTCTCAGACTCTGATAGGATTTTAATCTATCTCTAAAAGTCATCTTTCAATTGTGGAAGCAAACCAGTTTCTCTCCTGGAAAATTCACTAAAGGCAGGGTTGTCAGATTTTGTCTATTTTGAGTAACATGGCAACCTTTCTGAAAGGTACAACCAGCTGTATAACAGCGTGCAAGATATATTTGGATTTTTACGTATAAAAATATATCCACATTCCTATTGCTTATGGCCTTTTTTGATAAGCAATTCTATTCTCCTTGTTACTCACAGGATGAAATCCAGAAAACTTGTCTGGCCATCAGATTCCTAAGCAGGCTAACTGCCCTTTTCCCCCCACTCCTCCCACACTGCCAGACAAACCTCACTTCACTCCCTCCCTCTGATGGCTGACACTTCCCTTCTTACAGTCTTACTCAGGCCAGATGCAGGAGACCCTGGAGCTGCAGTTGAACCCCTATTTGGTCACTTAATCACTTCACTTTCAGAATCATTTTTTCCCCATAAGTACAAAGCAGGAGGAATGAGCTGCAGTAATGTACATAGAAGGCTTAGCACAGGCCCTGACACACATTAGATGCTTAAAGGGTTAGTGCCTTTTAAGGTCTTTATCTCATGATCTTAAAAAACACTATCTTTGAAACTGGCCCAAATTCCACCTCTGTGAAAATTTCCCTTGAGATCTCAGCTGGAATTAATCATTCATTTACAGATGAAGAAATTGGGTTATAGAGAGATAAAGAAACTTGCTCAGAGCTTTGTAACTGGTAAGTGGTAGAGCACAGATTCTAGGATGTCTGACTCTAGAGTCTGTAGGTTTTTATTTTGTTTTTTAGTAGATTTTTAAAAATAGCATTACTGAAATATAATTTATATGCCACACAATTCACGAATTTAAAGCGTACAGTTCAATGGTTTTTAGTTTATTCACAGAGTTTTACCATCACTAAAGTATATTTGAGTCCATTTTCGTCCCCCAGAAAAGAAACCCCATACCCATTAGCAGTCAATCCCCATTTCTACCTCTATCTCCTGGCCACCACTAATCTACTTTCTGTCTCTGGATTTGCCTATTCTGGATATTTCACGTAAATGGGATCATATGCTATGTGGTCTTTTGTGACTGGTCACTCTCACCTATCAGTACTTCATTTCTATTTATTTCTAAATATTTCATTGTATGGATAAATGACATTTAGCTTCTCTATTCATGAGTTTATGAACATTTGGATTCTTCCCACTTGTTGACTGCTATGACTAATGTTATCAGGAATATTCATTTACACGTTTAGTGTGAACATATGTTTTTATTTCTTAAGTACATATTTGGAATTGCTGGGTCATATAGTAACTCTGTGTTAAACTTCTTGAGGAACTGTCAAACTATTTTCCAAAGTGGATACACCAGTTTAAATTTCCACCAACAATGTATAAGGACTCCATTTTCCCACATCCTTGCCAATACTTATTACCTGTCATCTTAGTGAGTATGAAGTAGTGGTATCTCATTTTTAAATTGGGTTGTTTTTTTTTAAAGTGTTGAATGGTAGGAGTTTTAAATACTCCCATTCTGAGTTATCTTTTCACTTTCCTTATGATGTTCTTTGAAGTATAAACTTCAGAAAATTTGACAAATTCAAATGTATCTATTTTTTCCTTCTGTTCCTTCTGTTTTTGGTGTTATGTCTAAGTAGCCTTTGCCTAACTCAATCCAAGTTCATGAGGATTTATTCCCATGTTTTCTTCTAAAACTCTTGTAGGGTTAGCACCTATATTTGGGTCTGTGATCACATGGAATTAATTTATATGTATGGCCTAAGGAAGGAGTCTGACTCTGTTCTTTTGCATGTGGATGTCCAGTTATTGCAGCATCATTTGCTGACAAGAGTATCCTTTCCCTCCCTGAGTTGACACCCTTTTTGAAGAAGAGCCTATGTACTTAATTTTAATATTGTGCCACCTCCATCATTTCCATAGCTTTGCAGTCAGATCCATTCATCCTTACAAATGACATTTTCTTTCTCAGTCACATAACGCTCCTCACATAACGCTCCTCATACTTCCTTGCTTCCCCACATTCTTACAGTCTGTCTGGAGTATAGTTCTCGATCTTGTCTGCCTGCCAAACTCTTGCTATCCTTAAGAGCAGCTCAAATGGAATATAATTTGTCTTGTTTTTATGGCTATACCTCCTGCACATTATTTATTCTTTTTAAACGTTTTACTTTTTATCCTAGGTCATTATCTTGTTATTGTCAATTCATCTCTTTTTTTCTGAGACTCTCATTCCCTTTCTCTAAACACCTGGCACCGTGTCCAACACACAGCAGACGTGATAGATATAAATCTGTTGAATTGAATTAATGAAAATGGCCTTGGCCAGGAATTTTAGGGCCCATAAGAAGCCCAGGAAGATTCCAAAGAAATCAAGTATTCAATAAATATAAAAGTTAATAAAAATGAAAACTGCAACCCACAATGAAAACATTATCATTTTCTCATGCTTCTGATAAATTTCCTGCAGACTTATCTTTGCTGTATCACTGTTCAGAACAGAGAAGCTGTTGACAATTTTACAGACTGATAAAATGTTCTGTGAGCCAATGCACTTTTCTAATGTATCTTATAGACTGCATTACTGAGAGTATTTTAAAATCAATTTTGTTAATGCCTATCTCTCGCTTAGTTTTTATAGCATATTTAAAGAAGATTAAGAATGTTTTAGTTGCCAATCCACAACCACTTTCAATGCATATGCTTTGGCCCTTATTTTTAAAGAAAATTGGTCTATAAATATGTTTATGAAACCAACATTATATACAAATGTCTGAAACTGAGGTCTGTGGAATGCTGCAGCAAACAGAGAATAACAGTAAAGTGAGAGCACTTTTCCAAAGGCACAATTCCAACAAAATAGAACATAGAACATTTTTATTTCCTCTGTAAAGTTTTTCTGCATTTGATTTTTTCAAATAATTTGATTTTTTGAAATAATATAAAGACATATAAACTAACAGTTTCTCATCTCCTCTTTCATTCCTATTGCCACTGCTAAGCAGCCACATTTGATAGGTAAGCCACATTTGTTAGCCACATTTGTTCACAATGTTCTCTTTTCTCTTCCAAACATTTACATATCTATAAACATGTCTCAGGTATCTATTGCTGCATAACAATTACCCTAACCAAGGTGGGATGGGATGCTTGGCAGTTATCTTTGCAGACATTGGTACCCCAATATTCATACCTAGAGGTTGGGTGCTTTGTTTGATCTACATGAAATAGAAGCACTGTAATATATTACTATAAAATTCGTCCTCCTAATATATTAGACATCCTTGTAGATCATAAAGACCTAATTCTAGCCATCTTCCTGTAATTTTTTATGCATATTACCCACACCAATATGTACGATATCAGTGAATGTTTCCTGTCCTCTTCCTTTTGTTTTTTTTTTAACTTTTTAAAATGTTTATTTTTGAGAGAGAGAGAGGAAAGACAGAGCAAGAGTGGGGAAGTGGCAGAGAGAGGGAGACACAGAATCCATCAGCACAGAACCTAACTCAGGCCCCGGACCCACGAACTGTGAGATCATGACCTGAGCCGAAGTTGGTGCTTAACCTACTGTGCCGCCCAGACACTCCATCCTGTCCTCTTGCTTTATTGTGTTTTAGTAACCCCTTTCCTCCACCTACCCCCATGGTGCCTGCTCTGCCTCAGCTGAAAAAATACCCCATGTTGAGAAATACATTTTCTTTCAGACTTTTTTATTTAGTGGTTTGTGTCATTTTCTAACAAAAATGAAGTTATACTATGCTTCCTTTGTGCACCAGTTTTTCTTCTCATTCAAAACTTGTCATGGAAACTTTAGTCAAGTCAGTTGTTGTAGGAAGGGAGAGAGAATGAAATTACCTTTCTTTGCTTCCTTCCTTTCCCCTGCCGTTTTCTCTTTCTTTCTTTCTTTCTTTCTTTCTTTCTTTCTTTCTTTCTTTCTTTCTTTCTTTCTTTCTTTCTCACTTATATTCCTTTAAAACTTTTTTTAAATTAAACTTTTTATTTTGAGGTAATTATAGATTCATATACAGTTGTAAGAAATAATAGAGAGAGTTCCCATTTACCCTTTATCCAGTTTCCCCCAATAGTAACATCTTGCAAAACTATGGTACAATATCATAACCAGGATATTTGACATTGATACATTCAAGATAGAAAATACTTCCCAATATTCTTTTTTTCTTTTTAATTTATTTCTAGGAGAGAGACAGAGAGAGACAGCGTGAACAGGGGAGGGTCAGAGAGAAAGGGAGATACAGACTCTGAAATAGGCTCCAGGCTCTGAGCCGGCAGTCAGCACAGAGCCCAACGCGGGGCTCGAACCCACGAACCGCGAGATCATGACCTAAGCGAAAGTCGGTCGCTTAACCGACTAAGCCACCCAGGTGCCCCTCCAATGTTCTTTTTATAGCTACACCCATTTCCCTTCTACCACCACCCTCTTTCACCTCTGGCAACCACTAAATTTAAATTTTTTTTTCTATAATTGGTCATTTCAAGACTATTATATAAATGGAATCAAATAGTATGTAACCTTGTGGGATTGATTCTTTTCACTCATCATAATTCCCTGGAGATTCATCCAGGTTGTTTGTTTATCAACAGTTTGTTTCTTTTTGTAGTTGAGTAGTATTTCATACTACAGATTTACCATATATTATGAATAATGCTGCTGTAAATATTTATGTACAGGCTTTTATGTGACTATAAGTTTTTGTTTTTCTAGATAAATGCCCAGGAGTTCAATTCCTGGGTCATACAGTAGTTCCATGTTTAAAATGCTTTCGAGAGAGTTACATCATTTTGCGTTCCCACCAGCAGTGTATGAACAGTACTGTTTCTCTGTTTCCTCACTAACACTCAGGATTTGTTTGTTTGTTTTTTAACCATTTTGATAGGTATGTTGTAATATCTCATTGTGGTTTTAAGTCATATATCCTTAATGGCTAATGATGTTGAAATTTTTTCATATACTTATTTATCATCTCTATATACTCTTTAGTGAAATGTCTTTTTGTGAATTTTTCTATTTCCTTTTTTCATTGCTGAATTTTGAGAATTCCCCGTACACTCTAGATACTAGTCCTTTGTCGGATATACAGTTTGAAAGTGTCTTCTTAGTCTATAGCTTGTCTTTTTATTTTTTCACATGAGTGTCACAGAGAAAAAGGTTTTAATTTTGATGCAGCTTGTTAATTTTAATGATCTTTTCAAAGAACCAACACTTTATTTTATTGGTTTTGTTTGTTTGTTTGTTTTCAATTTCATTGATTGCTGTTCTTATTCTTATTTCCTTTCTTCCTCTTGCTTTGGGTTGATTTTGCTCCATTTTTTTCCAGATTCTTGAGGTGCGATCTTAGATTACTGACTTCAGACATTTCCTCTTTTCTAATATGCATGCATTTAATGCTATAAAATTTCCCTGAGCTTTAGCTGTGTCCTACAAATGTCAATATGTTATATTTCATTTTCATTAATTTAATGAATTTTTTTCTTTCCATTGAGATTTCCTCTTTGACTGATAGCTGATAGATTATTTACAAGGATGTTATTTGGTTTCCAAGTATTTGTACATTTCTGTTAACTGCAATTGATTTTGAGTTTGATTTCATTATGGTCAGAGGATACATTTTATATTATTTCA
The DNA here is from genome assembly GCA_017311185.1 of Proteles cristata cristata. NCBI lineage: Eukaryota > Metazoa > Chordata > Mammalia > Carnivora > Hyaenidae > Proteles > Proteles cristata. The sequence continues at coordinate 473,747 of JAESUZ010005288.1, forward strand.
ATTTTTAAAAATTTGTTGAAGTTCGTTTTATGGTGTAGGATATGATCTGTCCTGGTATATATCATATGAGCACTTTAAAAGAGTGTGTTTCCTGTTGCTATTTGGGTAGAGTGTTGATTATACCGTATTAGTTGATGATGGCATTGAGTTATTCCATACCCTTGCTGATTTTTCTTTACAGTTGTTCTATCAGTTGTTGAAAAAGAGATGTTTAAGTCTCCAAGTATAATTACAGATTTATTTATTTCTCTTTTCAGTTCTCAGAGTTTGTTTCACATATTTTATATTTATTTATTTATTTATTTATTTATTTTTATTTTAGAGGAGAGAGAGAGAGCATGAGCAAAGGAGAGGGCCAGAGGGAGGTGGAAAGAGAATCTCAAGTAGGCTTTATGCTCATTGTGGAGCCTATTATGGGGCTCTGTCCCATGACCCTGAGAACATGATCTGAGCCACAATCAAGTGTCAGACACTCGGTTGACTGATCCAGCCAGGTGCCCCTGCTTTACATATTTTGAAGCTCTGTTTGTTGGTACATGCTTGGTTAGGATTACTATACTTATTGGTAAATTCACCCTTTTATATTCATTTAATGTCCCTCTTTATCTCTGATAGTTTTCTTTGTACTGTGTTATACTTTATTTGACATTAATGCAGCTACTCCTGCCTTTTTAAAAAATATTTGCATGATATATCTTTTTTATTCTTTTATTTTAAAACTGCTTCTGTTGTTATATTTGGAGTTTCTGTCACTTAGTTCTGCCAGTTTCTGTCTTTGAGTTGATACACTTAGATCATTTACATTTAACATAATTATCAATGTGTTAGGGCTTAATTGTGATGTTTTAATTTTTGTTTTGTTTTCTCCATTTTTCATTTCTATTTTCCTTTTCTTGACTTCTAATGTGTTACTTGAACAATTTTCGAATTTTATTTTTATCTAGCTATAGTGTTTTTTTGAGTGTATCTTTTTGGGTAGCCTTTTTAGTCATTGCTCTAGGTACTACCTCATCTATACATAACTTTTCACAGTTTGCTGGTGTTATTTTTCTAGTTCAAATAAATCCTAGAAGACTTACCTCCCATCACATCCCTTTACTCTCCCCCATTTATAATATAATTGTCTTAAATATTTTCTCAATATACATTTGGACCACATCAGACAGTGGTATAATTTTTGCTTCAACCATCAATATAATTGAAAAGACTCAAGAGGAGAAGGAAGGCCTATTGTAATGACCCATAGTTTTGCTTACCATGTTCTTCTTTCTTTCTTTTATTGTTTTCTTTTTGTTTAAGGAACTTCTTTTAGCTGTTGTTTTAGGGAAAGTCTGCCAGCAACATGTTCTCTTTTCTTCCATCTGAGAATGTCTTGATTTCTCTTCATTTCTAAGGAGTTCTTATGCTGGATATAGGATCCTAGGTTGATAGGGTTTTTTTTTCCATACTTGAAAAATGTAATGCCACTGCATTCTGGAATCCATGGTTTCTGATGGGAAATGTGCTTTTTAAGTTACTTTTTCCTTATAGGTAAGGAGTCCTTTCTTATTTCCTCTCTCATTAATTACAAGATATTTGTTTTGTCTTTGATTTAAAAAAATTTTATGTTTATTTATTTATTTTGAGAGAGAGAACCTGTCAGGAATGGGCAGAGAGAAGAGACAAAATCCCAAATAGGTTCTGCACCTTCAGCACAAGATCATGACCTGAGTCGAGATCAAGAGTTGGACACTTAACCAACTGAGCTCACCCAGGTGCCCCTACCTTTGAATTTTAGACTTTTGTTTTTCCCTTTTAGTTTTCAGTGTTAGTATGGATTCCTTTGACTTTATGTTGTTTGGAATTTACTTAGCTTCTTGAATCTATAGATTTATGTCTTTCCCAAATTTGAGGAGTTTTCACCTTTTTTTTTTTTTTTGGAGTTTTTAACTCCACCCTCTTTCTCTTATCCTTTCAGGACTCTGACGTTTGAGCTTTTGTTATAATCCTACAGGTCCCTGAGACATTGGTTTTTTAGTAATATTCTCTCTTTTATTTAAATGGGCAATTGTTATTTTTCTGTTTTACCGTTCATTTACAGTTCACTACATTTTCCCCCCCTCAGTCCATCCCACTCGGTCCTACTATAGCATCCATTCATTAGCTTTCTATTTCAGTTGATATGTTCTTCGGTTTTAAAATTTTTATTTGGTTCTTTATTATACTATTTCTTTGTGGAGACTTTCTATCTCTTTGTTGAAGTTCTCTATATTTTATTTGTTTTAAGCTTCTTTGTAATTGCTTTTTGAAGCATTTTTATAATAACTGCTTTAAAATCTTTGCCAAATAATTCTGATATTTTTGTCATCTCCTTGTTGACATCTGTTGATTATCTTTTTTCACTCAGTGTGAGATCTTCCTGGATCTTGGTATGACAAGTGAAATTCAGTATTCAGGATTAAGTTGTGAAACTATCATATTTAAGCCTTCTGTTTTAGCTTGCTTCTTCAGGCACTACTCTGACTAGGAAAGGATGGGAGCACCTTGTTACTGCTTATGGGCATTAAAGTCAAGATTTTTTATTTGGCCTTCATATAGCTGGGGATGGGGTTGAGAGTTGTCTCCTTGTTATTTCTGAATAGGGATAGAGATTCTGGCTCTTTACTAAGCCCCTACTGATCCATTCCTGGCTGGGAGGGGTAAGTGTGCTGTAGCAGTCGCTCCCCAGCTAGCCTCCACTGTCACCATGACATTAACTCTTCCATACGAATGGTCGGTGGTAAAAGTCCCTACTCTCCCCTGGTCTGGGCCTCTTCTAACACCACACTGTGAGGAAAAGAAGAGGCACGTCATTCCTGATAAGTGATGATGCAAGTCTAAGCTTCTTACTCTGTGTCTTCCAATACCATCCCTGGCAAGGAGTGTTGGGTACCTTGTTAAAGTCTGGTGAGGATAGAAGTCCCCATTTAACCTTTGCTGATGTGGTTGGGGGAGGGGACACAGTTTTGGTTTTTTTTCCTGTGGTGTTTGGCTGCAGTAGAATAATTATTTTTAAAAAATTTCCTGTCTAACTAGGCCATCCCTTTCATGCTCCTTTGGCTAGAGAGAGCAGGCTTTTGTTTGGTCTTTTTTGGTCTGCACACAGTGGTGTTTCCAGGTTACCAGCTTCTCCAGCAAACAGTCTGGGGCATATGAGGCAAAAAGAAAACCCCAGGGAATTAACTACATTTAGGTCCTGAGGTCTTTAGCTTGTCTGCCTTCTTCCTTCTGCCTTTCAGAGAATGCTTGTATTTGTTTCATGTATAATGTCCAGAGTTATCAGTTGTATTTAGCAGGACAAATGGGAAATGTATGTCTACTCCCTCTTGTAAGAAGCACTCGTATTTCTTTTTTTTTTTTTTAATCACATTCTGTACAATATTCCCTGTTGTGAATAGCACTGTGTAGCACTACAGTTCGTCACCTATCCCCTACTGATGAGTATTCCCACTAAAAAAATACTGCAATATTTATATTGGTACATATATCCTAACATATTATTACATTTAGTTCTAAGGAATAGAATGAGGAGTGGGGTTGGAGCGGTGTATTTTAAACTATAGTAGCTATTACTTTATCAGTTTACATTTTCACCAGCAATGTATTTAAAAATCCATTTTCCCACATTTCTGTTAACAATAGTTATTATTGAACTTTTGCATTTTTTCCTGTATTAGAAGCAAAAAATATTTTTCTTTATTTTATGTTATCTTTATTCCATATTTTTGTATATTTGTTGACTATATACAATCAGTTCTCTGTTATTTGTCTCTTCATAGCTATTACCCTTTTTCCCCATTGGGTTGTTAGTCTTCTTTACCCATCAATTTGTGAGAACTCTTTGAAATTATAGACCCTTTATGTGCCATCTGCCTTATAAATCTTTTTTCTTCAAAGATTCCAATTGTCTATTGACATTGCTTCTGATATATTTTAGCATATGATTTTTAAAAATTTTATATAGTCAGAAATGTTTATAATTTCTTCTGTCAGGCTTATTATTATCATAATCAATAGCTTGACACATCAGTTTTACAAATGTTTTATCTGAGAGTTTATTCTTTATTATCCAGTAACTACTTGCTCAGAGTAGGGCTTGGTCTGGTTCAATTAAATCTAAAATTCTCAGTACATTTGGTTTATTGAAACTATAATCTTTCTGCCTTCCAGACAAATAAAATTTATAGTAATTAATATTTTCATGAAAAATAACTAATTTTATCTCCCCCCTCCAATATTTATACTAATTATTTTATTTTTCTGCCTTAATTTCAGTTTCTCATGAAATCCCTGACTATATTCTTATTTGACTGAAATGGTTTAAATTTGCTTTATAGTTTTGAATAAATTTCCTGTTCAGTTTTGATAGTTTTCATCAAATTTAAGGATTTTTTCATTGCTATTCTTTTGCTTAGGGTTTTTATTTAATGGCTGCATAATTCTATTTGATCAAATGACCTCTTCATATGTATTATGTATTTCTTTCTTTTTTCTTAATTCAAATCATTCCTGCATACCTAGAAATGATTTCACTGGTCATAATATGTAACAATTATTATTATGCTAATATTAACATTCTTCTTGAAATAATTTCTAGTTTACAAGAAATTTAAAAATAGTTCCAAAAAAACCCTGAATGCTCTTTGACTCAATTTGCCTATCTAATCATTACTCATACTTAACCAATTTTTAACATTTTATCATTTTTAAGACATTTTGCACCATTTGCTTTATCATTTACAATCTCTCTGGTTAATTCAGTTTTTGTTTTTGCTAACCTAAGCAAATACATGTTTACTTTTTTATTTCTTCTTCTTTTTTCCCCACAAAAGTTAGCATTCTGTTTATGCTTTTTTGCATTTTTTTTGGTATCACTTAATATATTCTGGGGAGGACGCCACATCAATTAAAGATTCTTTATTGTTTGAAATAGTTGCATAGCACTCCCTTGTTTGACCAACCCCTCTCCTATGTTTGAGCATTTAGGTAGGTTTCCAACATTTTGCAAATACAAGTAGTGCTGAAAAGCATAATCTTACACATATGTGTTTTCATATTTCAAGGATATGTAAAGGGTAAAGTTCTAGAAGTGTGATGGCTTGACCAAAAAAAAAAAAAGTCTTATATCCACTTGTATTTACTCCAGTAATATATCAAAGTGCTGTTTCCCCCAGCCTCACCAACTTAATATCAAGCTTTTAATTTTGCCAGTCTGGTAGGCTAAAATGGTATCTCAGTGTACTTTAAATTTAGATTGCTCTTATTATGAGTGAAGATGAGCATCCTGTCCTATGTATAATGGCAGTTTTGTGTTTTCTGTATGTTTGTGAATTTATATTCATGTCCTTTGGCCATTTTCTGTCAGTTTTAAAAAATGTTTATTTATTTTTGAGAGAGAGTGGGGCAGGGCAGAGAGAGAGAGGGAGACAGAAGATCTGAAGCAGGCTGTGTGCTGACAGCTCAAACTCACAAGAACTATGAAATCATGGCTGAACCAAAGTAGGATGTTTAAATGACTGACCCACCCCTCTGTCAATTTTTGATATTTTTCTACCTTCAAGTTTTAAACGTTCTATATATTGGGAATATTAGGTCTTTATTTATAATACATATTGCCAATATTTTCTGCTGGTTTATTTGTCATTTGTCTTTGCTTATACAGTTTTGCCATACATGTGTTTGTTTTGTTTGTGATGTTTTGCTTTGCTTGGGTTGAATTTATCAATCTTTTGTTATATTGCATCTGAACTTTGAATCATAGTTAGGAAACTAACTCTCCCCACACCTAAGTTATTATGTAGTTCACTTATGTTTTCTTCTCATTCTTTTTAAAAATATTTTTGGTTTATTTTTGAGATTGAGAGAGAGAGAGAGAGAGAGAGAGAGAAGAGCTGAGGAGGGACAGAAAAAGATGGAGACACAGAATTCGAAGCAGGCTCCAGGCTCTGAACTGTCAGCACAAAACCTGACACAGGGATCGAACTCATGAGATGGAGCTTTGAGATCATGACATGAGCCAAAGTCAGTTGCTTAACGGACTGAGTCTCCCAGGAGCCACTTATCTCATTCTTATATGCTTTCCTTTCTTTTCTTTTCTTTTCTTTTTTTTTTAACATCGGGTATTACTATATTAATATGTTGCCAGATATTTGCTAATTTCTAATTTAGAATTTGCCCCTATCATAATTAAGGTTAATTCCAATTTTCTGTATTTTGTTCTGTATTTCTCTAGAACAATATATTGTTCTCATTTTGTATAAAGTTATCCTGGTTATACAAAATAAATTAGGGTTATTTCTAACTTTTTCATGATAAAAATAGTTTAAATTCCTATCAGAATAACACCAGCATTCTTCGTAGAGCTAGAACAAACAATCCTAAAATTTGTACGGATCCAGAAAAGACCCCAAATAGCCAAAGCAGTCTTGAAAAATAAAACCAAGGCTGGAGGCATCACAATCCTCGACTTTAAGATGTATTACAAAACTGTAATCATCAAGACAGTATGATACTGGCACAAAAACAAAGACTCACAACAATGGAATAGAATAGAGAACCCAGAAATAGACCCACAAATGTATAGCCAACTAATCTTTGACAAAGCAGGAAAGAATATCCAGTGGAATAAAGCCAGTCTTCTCAGCAAATGGTGCTGGGAAAACTGGACAGCAACATGCAGAAAAATGAACCTGGATTACCCTTCTTACACCACACACAAAAATAAACTCAAAATGGATTAATGACCTAAACATAAGACAGGAAGCCATCAAAATCCTTGAGGAGAAAACAGGCAAAAACCTCTTTGACCTTGGCCACAGCAACTTCTTACTCAACACGTCTCCAGAGGCAAACAAAAGCAAAAATGAACTATTGGGACCTCATCAAAATAAAAAGCTTCTGCACAGTAAAGGAAACAATCAGCAAAACTAAAAGGCAACCGACGGAATGGGAAAAGATATTTGCAAAGGACATCAGATAATAGGTTAGTATCCAAAATCTATAAAGAACTTACCAAAGTCAACACCCAAAAACCAAATAATCCAGTGAAGAAATAGGCAAAAGACATGAATAGACACTTCTCCAAAGAAGACATCCAGATGGCTGACAGACACATGAAAAAATGCTTAACATCACTCATCATCAGGGAAATACAATCAAAACCACAATGAGATACCACCTCATACCTGTCAGAATGGCTAACATTAACAACTCAGGCAATGACAGATTGGTAAGGATGTGGAGAAAGAGGATCTCTTTTGCACTGCTGGTGGGAATGTAAACTGGTGCAGCCACATTGGAAAACAGTATGGAGGTTCTTCAAGAAATTAAAAATAGAACTACCCTTTGGCTGAGAAATTGCACTACTAGGTATTTGTCTGATACAGGTGTGCTGGTTCGAAGGGACACATGCACCGCAATATTTATAGCAGTGCTATTGGCAATAGCCAAAGTATGGAAAGAGCCCAAATATCCATCAATGGATGAATGGATAAAGAAGATATGGTATATTTATACAACAGAGTATTACTTAGCAATCAAAAAGAATGAAATCTTGCCATCTGCAACTACATGGATGGAACTAGAGGGTATTATGCTAAGGGAAATTAGTCAGCCAGAGAAAGACAAATATCATATGACTTCACTCATATAAGTAACTTAAGATATAAAACAGATGAACATAAGGGGAGGGAAGGGAAGCAAAAATAATATAAAAACAGGGAGGGGGACAAAACATAAAAGACTCTTAAATATAGAGAACAAACAGAGTTGCTGGAGGGGTTGTGGGGGGGGGGATGGGCTAAATGGGTAAGGGGCATTAAGGAATCTACTCCTGAAATCATTTTTGCATTATATGCTAATTAACTTGGATATAAATTTAAAAATAAATTAATTATAAAATAAAATAAGGGAACAAAAAATTGCATTGCAATGATCTAGTTTTATAATTAACTAGAACTTGAGAGATATTTACTTACCTTTTTATTCTGTTTTATAGCAAATGCTCTGTTTAGCTTTTGTCGTGGATCATTTGGCAATTTTCATTTTCTTAAGAAATCATCCATTCCCTGAACATTTTCAAATTAGTTGTCATAGATCTGTGTATAGAGAGTTCGATGTGGCCAAGAGGGACCAAATGCACCCTCTCTATTAACTATCTAATCTATCAAGAGAGAATCTTAGAATATTGGGGTTTCCTTAAAGTTTATTTTTGAGAGAGAGAGGCAGAGCATGAGCAAGGGAGGGGTAGAGAGAGAGGGAGATGTAGAATCCGCAGTAGGCTCCAGACTCTGAGCTGTCAGCACAGAGCCCAACATGGGACTCATGAACTGTGAGATCATGGCCTGACCCAAAGTGGGACACTTTAACATACTGAGCCACCCAGGCGCCCCATTGGAATATTTTTTAATATTAAATATTATGATTGTAATTTGTATTATATACTCCAGTATTATTTCTATAAGCTTCCACATAAATGGGTAAAAACAGAGGGAAAATCACAAACTGTAGGCCTGTTTGTTTTATTTTACACAGTGCTATACAATTTATTTTATTTAATACACTAGTGGGTTTTGTTTCATGTAGGCTCATTCTTAGTGTAATGTTTGCCTATGGATTTTATGATGTATTAGAAATTCTAATTATAGTGAGTAAAATTACTAACTAAACATAGTATACCAGAGCAATTGTAAGAAATCAAGAAAATAATGTCAAAAAATAAGATCTGCAGTGTGCCTTTTGCTATTTCCTTCTTAGAAATCCAAATACATAATTGACAGCCTCAGAATAATAATTTGTTTCATTGATTATTGTTATCATTTAGATTCAGAGGATATTAAACCTGGAAAAAAAGATTAGAGGTAATTAGTCCAGCTCTCTCACCCCATAAGGGAGGAAATGGAAACCCTGACTATGACTTGCTCAGACTTCGCCATCACACATGCATGATTAGCTGTAGGTCAAGAAGCCGGTTTGCCTGCCTTCTACATCCTAGTCCAGTGCTCTTTCTCAGTCTACCCTTCATGCTTAATGGGGAAGTACTTGAATGTTGGGCTTAGTGCAGATTCTTCCAGACTTCTGCTTTCAATCAAAGTGAATCAGTGTATGTAAAAGGAGATGATCCTCCAGGAAAATGAGTGTGCACTTGGAAATTCAGAATTAAGCTTTGTGATGGGGTTATTTCTCCAGGATCCATTAGTAAAGCTCACTCTCCCATTAGAAGCCCAGCAAAAGAAACAAATCTGTTGATGTCTGGCCTTCATTTTTATTCTCAATGTTACCCTCTCCCATTGAGGACTTTTTCTCCAAGATCTTCAGGATCCTCAGATGCCATTCAATGAGACTCTGTAATTACAAATAGCATGAAGGTTATTGTCACTTGGTGATAAAATTTTGCTGACAATCATGTATTGGTTGTATACACCTATTGTTCTAGTGAAGCCTGAAGAGTCTGAAGTGAAGCTGGCCATACAAGTGGTGTCTTCAGGCATACAGAGCTCATGGAATGGCCTCCATCATTTGTTATTTGTGGGTGCTTTGTAAGTCCCCTACAACAATGCAAAATGCAAAACTGAACCAAGGGATTTCAAAGCACCAATGAAGCTGGTTTAAAAAATAAACTGAGTAAAGAATATACAAAGAATGATCAAAATGATGATTCTTTCTCCAACATTCATAAAGATAATGCTTCATTATTTTTAAAAAAACATTATTTCCAAAGAAGTCTGTCTTTTACTATGCCTGCTAATTAAGATCCCTCTTAGCTTGTCTCTGATTGGGAGACTCTTCTGACCTTCTCTGTGTTTTTTCAGAACATCAGCCTAGACCTTGCTGAAGTGTACACCAGTGGAGCCACCCGCCAGGGTGCTCAGGCCTTAGAAGGATCAAACAGAAGTCAATGGCAGAAATGCACTTAAGGAGGGTGGGTGTCTCAAGAGAGTGGGCATCAGCTAAAATCCCAATTAAAAGAATGGAATCTTCAGTGAACTGTCCACTTCTGGCAAATAAGAAAGAAAATAACAAAGATGGTAGAAATAGCCTTTGCCTGCTCTCTGTCATATTTATGCCTTTTATTCTGGAGAATGGTACTTATTTCCACTGACAGGAAATAACTCTGCTAGGGAATTTTCTAAGTGTAATTAAAAAGCTGTGGTTGTTAATGAACATATGTCATTTCTAATAAATTCTCATATCAGTGATAAAATAAATCTTGCTATGTTTCAATTTCAGAAGGATTCAAGTATTTCAAGTCAGAGATAATTGCCATGAAATAGATGAAGCCAAAGATATTATAGTGACAGGACTAGCAAGTTAAAGAGCTGCTCTTTTTAAAAAACCTTTTAAACACTAAGAACTTTTAAGGCCATTTTGATACTCAGAGCAGCTGGATTGGGGGAGGCATGGCTGGGAAGAAATGTCAGATTTCTAGAAGTTGTGAAGTTTTTTCCTTGAGCTGGTAACACAATATCCTGCTAATGTTTTAGGCTGGGGACTGGCAGATGCTGCCTCCTGCCTCCTGCACGGTCCCATTTTGAGCACAGACTGCAGACGCTGTCTGCCAGAGTGTTTCATGTGGATCTAGAAAAGGATGGGCACACAGAGTTCATGACTCCATTTTACCACATCATTTGTGAGAATAGTTCAAAAGATAAAAGTTGAATTATTTTGTTGAAAGAGTCTCGTTCTCTTTTAGTACAAGAAGATGGTTTTAACCATCCCTCACAATGGGTCCCCTTTCGTAAGGGAAGGCTCTTCTTCAACACAGAGAAGGTAGGAAGCCAAGCATTGTGGGTGGGTACTATAGATTATGAGCCAATTACAAGTCCTTTGTTATGGGAAAGGAGCAAATTTCAGAGCAGGAGATAAAGCCTGATGGCTACTGAAGTTTGTAACCTTGACCTTTTGGATGGAAATGCCTTAGGCATCCTAATTCTAATTTCTCTTGAGATGTTATTCAGATCATGCAAGATGTCCCCATTCCACACTTAGCCTCTGCTCTCAACAAGCCTTTTGAAAAGGGTGTATAGTACCTGTTCTTCTCCATCTGCTCCCTGCTTCTACTTCCACTTATTTGACCATTACCATATTCCATGACACCAATAAAATGAAGGTGGTAGACTATCTTAGAAGATTTTCAATAAATCACTCAACAACTACCTTACCTAGTCATAGATTACAAGCATATCCCTACAATGGAAAGGCACACATAACTATTGATTTTTATCAAGCTTGCATTAAGCACTTAGGAGTAGACAGCAATAAATTAGTAATCATCTTAGTGTTTTCCAAGTTCAACTCAAGTGGCATCAGAGGAATTTTGAGATGCTATGTCAAATATACACTCTATGGTGAAGGTCACAGAGCAGAGAAGACAGGAGAAAGGGGACATTACATGGGAAAGATGTAGAAAAATTAAACTTTAAGGAGGCTGTGCTGGGAAAAGTTATTTCTCTCAAGGTTGACATTTGTGTATTACATAAAATTTGTGTATTACATAAAGAGAAGTGGAAATTATGGAGTGTCATCCTTTCTTTGTTAGGTATTTTTCACTTTCAGTTAAGACTGGTATATATAAATGGCTGTACCTTATTCCCAGAAGGATGTTAGTGTGTTCTGACCTGCCATGTTCTGAAACAAATTTGACAGTATTTAGTCAGGCAGGAACTATGCTAACTTCCACTGCCCAAGCACTGAGTATGATATCCAGAGTAGAGAAAAACTTCATGTGCCAGGGTTTTTCTCTGCCAGCAGAAGAAAAATAGGGGTAGAAATATTTTCTTTCCACCCTGTGCCTCAAAGAATTTGTAATTCACAGTACAATTTATCACTGAACAAGAATATTGTGATGTATAAAGGGAAGGAGAAAGCTCACTACCTCTTTGCTCTCATTTTGTAATTTAAGGGTCATTCTCTTTATTCCTTCACTAAGATTCTGGCACCACACGGAATTACACCATGGTTCCATTCCACACCAGCTAGGTGACCTTGAGGAAGTTACTTGACATCTCTGTGCCCTCATATTATCATTCAACCAATCTCCAGAAATATTTTATCTTGGAGAACTCTGTACCCATTAAGCAGCAGCTTTCCTTTTCTTCTCCTTCCTAGCCTCTGGCAACCAGCATTCTACTTTCTGTTGCTATGGATTTGACTACTCTTGGTACCTCATATGAGTTGAATCATAGTGTTTGTTTTTTGTTCCTGGCTTTTCACTTGACGTAATGCCCCCAAGGTTCATCCACCATGAGCCTATGTCTCACAATCTCCTTCCGTTTTAAGGCTGAATGTATACACCACATTTTGATTATCTACCTGGCATTGGATCCCTGGGCTACTTCTACCTACTTCTTTAAAATAGTTAAAAATCGTAGACAAAAATATGACAACATATGCCCTTGGAATGAAGCTGATTTTGTGCTCTTTTAAAAAAAAATTTAATGTTTAGTTATTTTTGAGAGACAATGAGAGACAGAGCACAAGCAGGGGAGGAACAGAGAGAGAAGGAGACACAGAGTCCGAAGCAGGCTCCAGGCTCTGAGCTGTCAGCACAGAGCCCGACATGGGGCTCAAATTCACGAATGGTAAGATCATGACTTGAGCTGAAGTTGGATACTTAACTGACTGAGCCACCCAGGCGCCCCAATTTTCTCCTCTTTTTATACTTAAAATTAAGTCTACTTCCTAGAGATAAATGATCCGATCATGGCTACATGATGCTAGTCCATTTTGTGTTTCTCATCATCATACTGGCTGCATAATGCTACTGAACTTATACTTAGAAATAGTTAAGATGATAAATTTTATGTAATATATAACTTACCATAGTTAAAATATTTTAAATGAGGAATAATAATAGTACAAATTCTATGGGAATAGAGTAAGATTAAGGAGCATTTACTTTATTGTAGATTTGATTACTTTCTCCCATGACCTTGCTCTGCAAAACTGCTACCACTTGCCACCCAAGCAGGTGAGGCCACCTTCCAGCCTTCAAATATAAGCATTCCCAAGAAGCTCCTGGCTGCAACTTGGGCACTAATGGAGAAAATAACATGGCTCGCTTAAGTTCGGAGATAAGGATATGAAGGACCCTCCGAGGAATATGTATAGTCTGAATGCTTTTAAAAATACCTGCCGCTACAAAAATCATAATTTCCACCTGAAATGATTCCTTTAAATAGTATTTTTAGCAATTATGACTAAACTGTTTCTACCCATTATTGCTTAGAAAAATGCTCTCCCAAAAGGAAGAAGTGACAAAATAAAAACAAAAACAAAAGTGCAAAAAGCCCAGGCAATACTGTACATGCTTTCCATTTCTGTTGGCTTTCTATCCTCAAGGTGCTTGAAGCCTTTTTCTTCCCTGATGGTTAGCCACCAACTGCATGACAGAGATCTTGAGCTATTCTGTGATGGGAAGGTAATGACATGAACATAGCCTAGATAAGAAGGAAACCTGGTAGCAGGACCTACCAGTTGAAGGAGGTCTGGGTGAGGTCTCAGAACACCCCACTGTTTATCTGAGTTGGAATAAGCAGATTCAAATACCATGTGTCCATGGGGCACCTGAGTGGCTCAACTGGTTAAGCATCCGACTTCAGCTCACATCATGATCTCACAGTTTATGAGTTTGATCTCCACGTCCGGCTCTGCCTTGACAACACAAAGCCTGTTTGGATCCTCTGTCTCCCTCTCTCTCTGCCCCTCCTCAACACACACACTCTCTCTCTTTCTCTTAAAAATAAACATTTAAAAACAAACAAGAAACAAAGACTCTGTGTCTTTAGCCTCTGTAGCCAGAATGTAAGAAATTATTCCATATGTGTTGTTGGAGAATGGTTTTAAGGCTAAAATTTCAATGGGAACCTATTATGAGCTGCTGTTTCAAAGAAAAAGCTAGTACAACATTGCCTTTATTCAACTTAACTGCCATGATTTCCTTCAAGTGATTCAGTTGTGTAGTTGATCCTCATTATTCATGGATTCAATAATGTATGGATTCACTTAATTGCTCCCCACCAAAGTTAATACTTGGGATGCTCTTGTTGTCATTTGTGGACATGCACAGAGAAGTGGTACAGGTCCCCAGCTGAGGTTGAACAAGGCAATGTTCTATCTTCCTGTTTCCACTCCTGTACTGTAAACAAGTGTCCTTCCTTTTCATGGTCAATTTAGTGTCGTGTTTTCACATTTTTGTGCTTTAACTGCTGATTTTAGTATTTAAAATGGCCATTATGTGTAGTGCTGAAGTGCCGTCTAGTGTTTCTAAGTGCAAGAAGGCTGTGATGTGCCTTTCAGAGAAAATATGTGTGTTAGATAAACTCACTCAGTCATGGGTGTTAGTCTGTTAACTATGACTTCAAATTAATGAATCAACAATATAGATTATATAAGGTGTCTTTATCTTTTGAAAAAATTTTAATATTTATTTTTGAAGGAGAAAGGGACAGAGCATGAGTGGGGGAGGGTCAGACAGACAGGGAGACACAGAATCTGAAGTAGGCTCCAGGCTCTCAGCTGTCAACAGAGCCTGATGTGGGGCTCAAACCCACAAGCCATGAGATCATGACCAGAGCCAAAGTTGGATGCTTAACTGGCTGAGCCACCCAGGTCACCCACATGGTGTCTTTAAATAGAAAACACACAGAAAAAGGTTACATATAATTGTTCTGACCACAGGCTGACAGGCACCTAACCCTGTTATTTTCCCTAGGAGCAAGGGCTCAGAATTCACTAATTCAGTGTTAACAGCTAATTTATGTGACATAGCTATCACGAATAATGAGAACTATTGTTTATCAACCAAGTTGATAACATAGCCTACATCTTTCTATTTATCATTCATTCAACAAATATTTGTTATGCGCACAGAACGATGGGACTGGAAGGCTGACAAATTACTTAACAACACTTACATTAAATTTCTAAATCCACTGAGTTAGACCCAGGTCAGTCTGCTGGCAAATGCCTTACATGAAGGACCATAGTTAGATAAGTGCAAGCATGTGGAAATTACAGAGCTCTCAACAATTATTAGAGCAGAGATCATGTCTTCTCTGTCCTATGTGATAGTATTCTGAGCAGTGTGAACAAAATGAACATTTGCTGCCTTCTTCAGGCAGGCCACATAAGCACCCTTGCATGTTGAAGGGGAGATGCCTTGATGAAAATGTGGGGCCATCTTCTGCATACTTAGTCCACTCTCTTCCCAGCAGAGCTTGGAGCCCACCCCACAACATGGATGGTCATACAAAGCAGGGAAATACACTCACTAAGATGGTGGTTCTCAGCCTACTCTTTGCTCCACCCCACTCAAGGGGCATGATAACCTGCTCATCTGTAATAGTGGCTCATATGGGCACTAATTCTCAAGGAGAAGGTAGATTTGTAAGGAGTGATGGGGGGTGAGGGGGGGGACCAGCAGTGGTGGTGGTGGAGTTGTCAGAATTTCTTTGAGCTTAAAAAAGTCCCAGAGGTGATTTTGACATACTCCCTCCCCTCAGCAAGGTATGACATTTCCTTCTCACACTTTTGTCTGGTGAGAGAACGTGCCTTATTATTTCACAGAATGTTCAGTTCTAGCTCAGTGCCCACATTTGGTGTTTTCCTAGCTCTAGATCTTATTTTATTGTTTAGAGTGACTTGTTCTTAGTCATGCCTTTAGGTAGCTTAAGGGACATATCTTAAATTCTCTCTCTGGATCACTACCTAGTCCCAAGTCATCACCCATGCATTGTAAACATCAGAAATATTCATTCCTGTATAAAATCATTGTGCCATTTCGGCTTATGGCCCATGATTTCTTCTGTTAGCATCTCTCTTTCTCTTTAAGTTGAATAACAGAATAGCATTTTACTTTGATCTTCCTTGTTTGTGGCAAAACACATCATTTTTTGGACTCCTACCTTTAAAAAAAGACTTCAGTAGGATATAATATAGTTGAGAAAAGATTTATGTCAGCAGATAATCTAGCTCCTTTTTTGTTCTCTTTGAATCTGCTTCTTATCAAGATGTCCTTTATAGTACCAGAGCTCCTTTATTTGTATCCCAGGGGCCATTGAGACGTTTTTTCCACTATCTATGAAAAACATAACTCATTATTATTTATTTCAGTTACCAAAAAAAAAAAACCAATGACTATCAGCCTACTTTGCATATTACTGCTCATCAATAACACTAGCTGTTAAACTAATTAAAGATGAAAGTTTGTTTATGATTCAAGAGATCTAAAGAGAAGCATGTAATAGAATGTTCCTATTAATAGCATTTAGAATAATAGCAGAATCCAAGGGAGAAAAAGAATAAAAGTTTTAACCATGATTTATGGAGAAAATTGAACCACTGAGCTGGTGTGATTTCCTTATCCATATAGTCAATGGTGTTTTGGTTCCCTTTAAGAAATCGGGGCGCCTGGGTGGCTTAGTCGGTTAAGCGTCCGACTTTCGCTTAGGTCATGATCTCGCAGTTCGTGGGTTCGAGCCCGCGTCGGGCTCTGTGCTGACTGCCAGCTCAGAGCCTGGAGCCTGTTTCAGAGTCTGTGACTCCCTCTCTCTCTGACCCTCCCCTGCTCACGCTGTCTCTCTCTCTCTCCTAGAAATAAATAAAAAATATTTAAAAAAAAAAGAAAAAAAAAAAAAAAAGAAATATTATATATGTCCATGAGTTCTAAAAATTTAGAGTAGATAATAATTGTCTTTATCCTATAGTCTGCTGCCCAGTTGGACCAAATATTTATAAAGGGACAATAACCTTAGGCAAGATGACTATTTACACACTGATAGTGCTTTCTAATGGTGTCATATGGTAGCATGTTTGAAGTCATGTCTAAGTTCAGTCTCTTATTAATCACAATATTTATCATGATATATTTATTTCTGGCCTATTTCATTTCTTATCAAAAACCCCATGAATTCTATGAGCTAATGAAAGGTATAAGTATGTACTACCTTTTAAATGCCTCTTAAGTATATAGTACCAAAATTATTTTTAATATGAGCATGCATATCCCTGATGAAAAAAAAAAAACCTTTTATTTTCATCCTTACTTGCCAGGCATTACCTCAGGCTCCATCCAAATTACTTTTGAAGCAATTGGTTTGGAAAATTCATAACTCCTATATAATCATTCCTGTCTACATACAAATGAACTTTGCCTTTATTACAACACCAAGTATTTTTTTTCTTGAATTATCACAGTACATAATGAAGCAAACCACCAAGTCCCTATTTAAGGGAATCCAATTACATTGCCTTTACAGGTTATTTCATTTAGAAGATAGTTCTTGGTGTTTGAAGAGCTGAAATTTTTAGGCTGTCGTCCCCACTCTAATAACAAAAGCAAAAGACCTACATGACTTATTTCTAAAGCAAACTATGATTATAAACACATATGTGCAAAATACTATAGAAGGAGATGTACAATTGATTTTAAGGGTACTGCCCACCTTCTACCTACATATAATCTACTATTCTTATAATTCTCTGATATTTTTCAATTTATGAAAACATGGACTTCCCTATACTGTCAGGCCTATTATAGATTTTGATTGTATTATCAAAAGGGTCTGTCATTTGTCTATTCCAGTTTAATACTTTTACTCCGAACTTGAAGAAGACACATAACTACTCACCAGTCTTTGGATATCACAAAGGTGGGAAATGTAACAGAAGTAAAAGAATATAAAATCATGATTCACAAATATCTTACTGTGTTGGAATAATGGAACTTAAACAAACAAGATGGAATTAAATAGGTATAAATATAAGAGAATAAAAGCCATCAATGGGCCTCTATTGCTATAAAAGTAATCAAATATTAGACTATATGTTTGTTCACACTCACCAAGGAATAGACATCAAGGTGAAATTAAATTTGTAAGGATTGTATTGAGGAGGATGTCTATGGGAAAAAAATGGGAAGGGAGTTGGGAAGGATGGGAGATTTATCTATGATGCAAATCTGACTCCTAATGAAGAAGAGAAAGGAAGGTAAGTTGGGTGAAAGTGTTTTTGATCTCCATTAAGTCTAATGAAAGTTCATCAAGGTGACTAGGGTATCCTTGAACCAAAACTAGCCTTCCCCTGGCTCTCAGGAACAAGCTGGCTTAGTATGTGTGCTGCAATCAGTCATTGGCTAGAAGCAGCCCACTGTAAGCATGGCCTCAGTACAAATGAAACAATGCATTTCAGAATGTTACAGGTTGGTGTGACCATAATTAATGGTCAATTAATGTCCCTGCAGTTGGAAGTCTGCAAGGTAGGGGTGCCTGGGTGGCTCAGTTGGTTAAGCGTCCGACTTCGGCTCAGGTCATGATCTCACGGCTCATGGGTTTGAGCCCCATGTTGGGCTCTGTGCTGGCAGCTAGCTCAGAGTCTGGAGGCTGCTTCAGATTCTGTGTCTCCCTCTTTCGGATCCTCCCCTGCTTGCTCACTCTCTCTCTCTCTCTCTCTCAGAAATAAATAGAACATTAAAAATAAAAGGAAGTCTGCAAGGTACATTCTTTAAAAACGACAAGTGCCTACATAATTTGCATTTTCAAAATGCCATCCAAGTTTTGTTTAGAAAATATAACAAAAAAGTATTTTTAATTAGTAATTCAAAACCAATCAAACCTGAGATCCTAAAAGTGCAATACTGTCTTAGGATTTCTAGTTTCAGAACAGTTACTACCCACAGAAAAGATGTTTAAGAAAATAAAATTAAATTCCAGTCTTTGATATGTGTGAGTGTGTGCAACATGCATATAATTATGGAGTAATGTCTTTTTATATATTCATTATATTTTGTTTTATTTTTTAAGTTTTTATTTATTTATTTTGAGAGCAACAGACAGAGAGAGAGACAGAGACAGCACAAGTGGTGGAGAGGCAGAGAGAGAGAATCCCAAACAGGCTCCACACTGTCAGCCTGGAGCCCACATGGCATTTGAACTCAGGAACGATGAGATCATGACCTGAGCCAAAATCAAGAGTCGGACAGTTAACTCAGTGAGCCACCCAGTTGTCCTCCATTGTATGTTAAGCACCCATAGCCACCATTCTCCTTCTGATACTTAACCTGTCAGTTTTTCCCAGTGGGAACTCTTGTAAGGTTGGCTCTGGATCATTTTGACATATCATGTTAATCTTTTTTTTAATCTGTGGATCTTTTCTTTTTAAATCAACTTTATTGATGTATTATTTATATATACTGAAATGCACCCATTTTAAGTTTACAGTTTGATGAGCTTTGACAAATATATCTCCCATGTAATCACCATTACAATCAAGAATAGCTTACCAAAAATTTGCCTTGTGCCACTTTACAATCATTGCCCTCACAATTGCAGCCCCAGGCAATTGATGATCTGCTTTATTCCACTGTAATTCACTATACTTATTCAAGGATTTTACATAAGTAAAATCATGTAGAATGTGCTCTTCTGTTAGTTTTGGCTTTGTTTTTTCACTCTCATGATGTTCTGGAGATTCCATTGTGTTTTTCCATCTATCAGAAGTCCATTCCTTGTTGTTTTTTGACAAGTATTTCCTTCTGTAGATCTACTACAACTTGTTTATCCATTCACCCCTCAGTGGACTTTTGAGTTTCTAGTTTGGGACTATTATGAATAAATCCATTGTGAGCATTCATATAAAAGTCTTTGCAAAGACATATGTTTTAATTTCTCTTGGGTAAATACCAAGGAATGGGATTGCTGAGTTATATGGTTAAGGACATAAGAAAACTGACAGAGTACTTACTAAAGTGCTTGTGCTATTTTACATCCTCTCCAGCAATGTGTAAGAGTTTTAATTGCTGCACATCATGGCTAATACTTGTGGGCAGTAGTAGTATTTCAGTGTGATTTTAATTTGCATTTTCCTGGTACTAATGATATCGAGCATCTTTTAAAGCACTTAGTGACTATTTGCATACCTTCTTTAGTGAAGTGCTTGTTCAAATCATTTGTCCACTTTAAATTAGATTCTTGTCTTTTTAATTAGTGAGATGAGTAGTTCTTTATATATTCTGGATCTTCAGATATATTTATTGTAAATATTTTTCCACTTGATGGATAGGTTTCATTTTCTTAACAATGTGTTTCAAAGAGTAAAGGAACTTACTTTTGATGATGAAATTCAATTAATTTTCACCTAGTTTATATTTCCGTATCCTAAGGATCCTTTTCCTACCCTCAAAAATCTCAATTTTATTTTATCTTGCCTTCTTAAAAGTTTTATAGCTTTAGCTGCTTTTTAAATCAATTTTGTGAATGTTGTAAAGTAATTTCAAGGTTAATTTTTTCCATATGGATATCAGATTGTCCCAGGATGAATATTATTACTAATTGTTAGAACAGGATGGACCTGAGGCTGACTGCAAAATTGGTTGAGGAACAGCCTCCCTCCTCCTCACAGGAGAGTCACCAATAATCAAGGAAGTTGTCTTCAGTCTACTTTCTGATACGCAGCCTGTAACCACCTCCTAAATCCTACTCAATGAAAGGCAATAAAGGGGAGAATCATTATTTTGCCCAGTTGACCATGCAGCTTGGTCAACAGTTTGCTGTATTTGCTTATCACCAAAACGGTCCAAATCTACAAAAGGTCTGAGGCCTTACCCTACTTGCAAGCTACTGACTTAGCCTGCCACAGTTCCAAGGATGTCAACAGAAGACATGATTTCTGGGTCAGACAAAGAACTTTATTACCCATCCTAGGAGCAGATGCCTGAGTGTCAATATTTGCACTACCTTCCTGAGTGCTAGTTTTTACAGGGCAATATCTGCACATGCAGTATAGTATGGTAAAGGAGAGGAACCCTGAGTTAGGGAACCCGAATCTTTTATAATGGGAAGTAACTTTTTCTACCCTTTGCTCCTGAGAGAGACAGTAGCTCTATCCTCGAAGGTTGTTTGCTATATAAACATCTCTGAAAAAAAAAATCCAGAATAAATGTAGTCAGTACCTCTGGTTGAAAGATATGGGAAAATGTGAGCAAACAATGGAGAATTGTAACTCATACTTACAGCTCCCTAGTTCGTTTATGGCCCCATGCAGTTTTTTCCTGTGCATCCCGGTTTAGTATTTTGCACAGACTCAAGGAGGCCCCGTGCAGATTTCTGTAGCTTTTTCTCTACATAACTCCCTTCTCTCTGATTCTCTGTTCTGTAAATTCTAGTCATTTCAGCTTCCCTGAGTTCTCTTCTTTGTCTTCTTGATTTAAATATGACTGTTGTGTTTCCCTGGGGTTCTCCCTCTTTGGATTCTTCCCAATTCAGAAAATATTCCCAGGCAGAAAGCCTAGGAAATTGTTGGGCTCACCTTACTTATTACCTTCTCTCAGGGATCACAGTTCTATGCTGTCTCTTTTATGTGTGAAACAATGATTTTGTACATTTTGCCCAATTTTCTATTGTTTACAATGGAATTATGAACCCAGTACCAGTTTACCTCAGCATGATAAAAGCAGATTCCCCTTTTAAAAATTTTTCAGTAATTTCTGAGACAGTCATTAAAAATAATTAGGCTCTAAGCTGCATATACATACAACTAAAATTAATCACATACCTAAAATGGAACAGAATAAGAGAACACTTAGACAAACGCATAAAGCACTTCTGAGGCAGATATGCAGTCTGAGAGTGCCTTTCAGGGAGACTGGCGGGGTCAGTCTGTCTACACTGAGGCCAGTCAGGTGAATGAGGACAGACATGAGGTGAAGCATTAGAGGTGCCCCAGAGGCTTCTCCTTCCTCCTTCTTTGAGAAGGCAATTCATCCAAACTTTTGGGAAAATGTCAGATTGATTTTTTTTTTTAATGCTGTAATGCACTTCATAGTAAATGTTTTAGTCCTGAGCAGAAGTATCTCTTTCTCCAGAGTTAAGTCAGGGCCTCCAATCTCATGATGGTTATGAAGAGTGCTAGTTTACTCCTAGCTTTGGGGCTAGTGCTGCCTCCTGGCCTAGATACATTGGTTCACAACCCATAAGGCACAAATTCGGACCGAGGCTTAATCAGGGGAAAAGTGGTTTGCAGCATACCCTCACTTATTTACCTCAGGACCAAATGAGTAGAATGAAAAAAATGAGAGAAGGGTCTGTCACTGGTTTTACCAAATCTTTTTCCAAAATGAAAAAACACTGCTGGCATAGTAAGGGTGCCCTGGCTCATCTCTCATATTTCATCCATCTTCCCATTTTATTTCCAGTCTGATAATTGCCCATCATTTCAAATCTTTTGGTCCATAATCTTATAAAACCAATTAGTAGCATTATAAATATTATAAATATATTAACCAAGAATGGACTTAAGCTGTTTTCCAAATTTTTTTTTTCAGTAGATGACTGAAGTTCTCAGGCCATGCTAATAATCCATTTTACCAGTGCATATTCAACAATGCACTTAATGCTTCCTTTTAGTGTCATTATCGTTTAATGTCAAAAAATCAGTAGATATTTTAAAAGTCATTTTCATTTGGAACTATGAGGTATTATGATTTGGAGGTTAGAGCTTAATAACATTACCACAAGAAAATCCAGAACTTGTTTCTCAACCAATGACCAAAAGGTGACTTTCCTCACCTCTGTCATAATGAAGCTACTCCAGTCATGTCATCCACATCTTTAAGACTCCTGATGGCTCCCTGTGGCCTAAAAGATAATGTTAAAACATTTTAGGGAACACAAGAGCCATTAAAATTTGGGCCTGGTTTCAACATTCAACACCTTTTCCTGGTATTATCTCGTCTTGGGATTCTACCATTCCGAAATCGCCTTACACCATAACCAGGTCACAAGACCTTTTCAAGATTTGGTGCCTTTGCTTGGGCCATTTCATCTACCTAAAAAGCCCTCTTTGAACAACTCTGATGACTGTGGCCAGAGCTATTTGCTCACCTTTCCTCACCCATTTCTCACCTCTATGGGGCTAAAATGCAACCGTAAACATATCACTGGCAAGTCCTGTGCTTTACCTACCAGAGACAAGTTGATACTTGTCCAAACTTGATGCCTTAATCCTCTCTCCTATTGATTCACAATATGCCCTACCTCTTTCCAGTAGCTATCACCCTAAATATCCCTGCAAAATCTTCTGTTATATTTACATATGTAACTTGGGAGCACCTAGGTAGCTCAATCCATTAAGCATCTGACTCTTGATTTCGGCTCATGGTTTGTGAGATTGAGCTGTCAGCATAGAGCCCACTTGGGATTCTCTGTCTTCCTCTCTCTCTGCCCCTTTCCTGGTTATGGGTGTGCACACACATTCTCTCTCTCTCTCAGAATAAATAAATAAACATTAAAAAAATAAAAAATGAAAATCCCCTTGGCCCCACTAGACCAAGGCAGGGAGAGACAATACTTATTGATTGTATGTTCTTGAGCAGAGCTGCCCAGTACATATCTCTGCAATGATGGAAATGTATCCATACTGTCCAATATGATGGCCACTAGTAACACATGGCTATTGAGTATTTGATATGTGATGGAGAAATTAAATTTTTAAAATTGCAGTTTAATCAATTTAAATGTAAGTTAAATAGTTGCATATAACTAGCAGTTACCTTATTGGGCAGTGCCATTCTAGAATCCTCATAGGCTTGGAGACCAACTCATAGGACTATTATTCCAGGGCTTAGGCCTTTAATTGTAAAGAAAAGAATTTTAGAAATGGACAACTGATCATAAAAATAAGTTGCTAGTAGGGTCATACGTTTGCAAGAATTTTTTTCTTTTTCCAGGGGCTTAATTATCTACAATTGAGCCTATATTGTTTTTCATTAGCTTTCACACTGCTTTTTAAATGTTCTACAACCTTCCTTTTGTAAGTTCTGCCACTCTGGAATAATAATCCTAATTTTCTATTTTGTTAATTATTTATTTATACCTTTGTGAATGTGCTGCATATAGACAACATGTATTAAATGATATTCAGCTAGTGATTGGGCTAGTCAATAAAGTATTAGACAAGAAAGATTGCTTTTATGGAATACATGAAAACATACAATCATCCCTAAATGAATTCAGTTAGCATTCATAATGGTTATAATAGGGAAGACAATACAGTGTGGAAGTTAAAGTACAAATGCAGATGCCAGGTAGACTTTGGTCAAGTTAGTCAACCTAGCTAACCTTCACAGTTTCCTATTCTGTAAAATGAAGAAGTTATTAATAGTTTGCAAACCAATGAAATAATGCATATAAAGCTCTTAGGTTAGTGTCTGGCACAGGGCAAATGTTTAAATGTTAGTTGCTATTGTTACTGTGGTAATGATTATTATTATTTTCAGTGTTCTCATTAGGGTAGAACTTTATGGTTGACAAAGCACTTGTAGAATGTAATCTCATCTGACCCTCTAAACAGGCTTCAGGGCAGGTAGAGTATCTCGCTTTATAAGAAAAATGGTGTTTAGAAACTTCAAACAACTTGTTCAAGCAACAAAAGGCAGAGCTCTCTACTGACTCCAAAGCCTACCGCTGGGCCACTACATTGCTGCCATTGTTACTGGTAATCATCTTGCTGCCTTTTTAGAGATCCTTATTAATTCATTTCTTCATCTTCAAGTGCTTAATCTAAATCAGGGTTTTAGCAGATATCCCCGTTTCCCAGGAATACCCTCTCCATAAGGTGGCCTCTATTCCCAGCCACATGCTGCTATTGTATTTTAAATTTATTTCTTATGTGTTAGGCAAGCAAATGTTTTGTAATATGTGGTAATGCCTTGCGTAAGCATTGGCAAATGGTTTTTTTGAAAAACTCTTATCCATATCCAAGAGCAAACACTTATGGTTTACTTCTGAAAAGCCAGGCCAGCATCTGAAGCTGAAGCTCAACAAATGTGTCTTTGTTTCAACTGATCCCAACATCAGTTATAAAAGCTCTTAGGCATCTGCCAAGAACCTTTGCCATATTGTACCTTACAAGTAAGAGACAAAGGGCTTTGGAATAATTAAACAAAGCACAATTTCTACGTTTTGTTTACTCACGACCCTATCCTTCAATTTTTTTTTATGCCAGCGAAAATTAAATGGAAGTTAGCTGAAAGGCAGCTCATGTGAGACACAGAAGATTAGGCTCATAATCCACACCCAAAAACAGTTCCTACCAGTGCATATTAGGCAGTATTAAGATTTGGCTTCTCTTCTTAATTAGAGAGAATACAATGAGATGAGGCTAAATAAATGCAAAACTTGATGGCTCCATTCATTCCACCACATCAGACCAAACATGATATGGCCAGATGAGCACAACATCCTTCACATCCAAAGGCAATAGGAACCTCTTCACTCTGTGTAATGATTTCCCATCCATACCTCCAGCCTGCTCAGCTTGGGGCTGCTGGGCATGAACACTGAGCGAAGAATGGATTGTCAAACACAACTGGGCTTCAGGAAAAACAACAGAGTAAAGAAGCAAAGCATATCACAGGGTGCTTGGGGCCCTCTGCACATTTTAATTTTCTGATTAATAAAATGTAAATTAGACTAGCGCTCTATAGGGATGTCTATATAACTCTATTTCTGTGGTTTTCCCTCTACCTGTAAAACAAAATAGTTGAGGAAAGAATTCCTACAACAGAATCAAGTTTATATGGGCTCTTCGACATGATTCCAGACTTAGCCTATCTGGAAAAACTGTCTAGTAGAGCAGTACAGCTAAGGCTTCTTACAACAACAGTATGCTAGGATATTACACAATAAAGCATTTTCAGAAGTCAATCACTTTATAGTTGACTGTGTTTTTTCCAGAATATCATAGGAGGCTTGAGGATTTTTGTTTAGCATCTTGCCAAGAGGCCCCACACACATAGTGGGTGAATGCTGCTCGATACTACAGCTTCCAACTCAATTCAGGATAGAGATGTTCATGATGAGTGATAAGCAAACACTGACCCCAAATTAAAAACATGTGGTCTGTGCTCCCAGCTGATTTCCTGAGCTGTCCTGGGCATCTTTACCAAAACACTCCCTGTTCCATAATTTGTGAAGTCCAGCTAAGAGTCATTTGTAAGTAATTCTGCCCCACCCATAATAAGATTCCTACACATATTAAGATTTTTAAGAAATGTTTCCAAATTATGTGTTAAAGTAATTTGGGGGTGTGATTGGCCCGTAAATCAATCCTGCATGTACTCTGCACACTTAACCGTGCTATAAGGATGCTGCTTTTGCAACACTGATGTACAGTGATGTTCTGGCTTGCAAAACAAAACAAAACTTTGAATCCGATTTAAAAATAAATCACATACATTTCAATGAGTAAAGACTTTGATTAATGCAGTGAATGTTGAAAGACAAAACTGGTGACATCTGACCTGCTTATTTTGAAGAGTTTATAGTTGTGGTTTTTGTTTTGCCAATTGTAAAAGTTGTTTCCTCTGGCATTCCTTACCTAAAGCAAGTAATAACAATGTCCAAATATATCTAACTGCTTTCCCTTTCTTCAGATACAGCCATTTGCTTTAATATAAAATGAGGTAGTGCATTCTTCATGAATCAGGGGCGTTTCCTTGTATTTTTACTATAACCCGGACTGTGATGTTTTCTAGTCATTGAGAGGATAAAAATCTGTTTTTTTTTTCTGGCCATAAACACTAACACACAAGCTTAGAAAGTAACCTGCTGAGTGATTAATATAATTCAAGTGCTTCTGGACAAAATTAATATGTCATGGAAAAGAAACATAAAAGTAGTAAGTAGGCTGTGAAACTGCACCTGAAAATACCGTATATACTCCTCTATGGGTATAAAAGGGACACAGCTTTTCAGGGTTGCATATGCAATTGTTTTCTTCCTGGGTAACTATGCAAGATGAAAATAACTCTTGCATCATGGTGATAGATGGGATTTCCTAGACACCAGCAGGATGTTCACTAAGCTAAAGCTGTCTTGTTTAGCCTGGATTATTCTCTAAAGGGGCTAGACCAGAAACTCTCTCTCTTCTTGGGCCAGGAATAACAACACCCTCTTCATACTTGAGCATCACATCCTTGGCTTGAGCAAATGTGTGTATTGAGTTATATTTCCAATAATGCTGATTTGCACTGATCCATCTTTATCTTCTTGCTTCTGCTTTGTGACAAATGATGTGAATTTATCAAGTGGTTGGATACACAAGTGCCATCTGTCATTGTAAAATAGAACAAGGCCTGAGCTGCAAAAATGGATAGAACTGATGCCCTTGAAATCCTCAACCTGTTCTAACATACTAAGTCAAGTGGACAAGGGCACAAGGTATCCAGACTCAAGTTCTGTCAAAACCCAGAGCTGATGATAGAACAAATCTTGCAGCAACAATCCCTGTCAGTCATTCTGGTAGTTATGGTGGGCCAAGCAACCTCACAACCAAGGCCAGGGAATGTTTTTCAGTTCTGATTTTGGAAATGAACTAAAACTCAGCAATTCTCCTAGCTTTTATAAAATTATCAAACATGGGGACTACGTCTTCTTTTTCTTTTGTATTTGTTAACAGTTTATAAAGAGCATTTCATAAGAGAAGCACTCAAGACAGGGTTTTCATTGGTTTTTCTGAGTGTTTTACCTTTTCCAGCCTGTAACATCATTCCTTCTGTTCTGGATTTTATAGGCTCCATTCATGGCCTGACATATCTGTTGCTTAAAAGTGACCTCCATACTTTTATTTTAGTGTTGTACAAAAGAATGATGACTTGTATTCTTGTACAAAACAGTGGATCACTCTTGTTTTGGTTTAATCAGTTGATCTTTTTAAATAAGATAGAAGGTGATGGGTATTAACAAGGGTAGGGATACCTGAGTGGCTTGGTGGGTTGTGCATCCAACTTCAGCTCAGGTGATGATCTCACGGTTCCTGAATTTGAGCCCGCATCTGGCTGTCTCCATCACCCCAGAGCCCACTTGGGATCCACTGTCCCCTTTCTTTCTGCTCCTCCCCCCTGCCTCAAAAATAAATAAGCTTTAAAAAAATTTTTTTAAGGGCACTGAATTCTACTCCTGAAACCAATATTGCACTGAATATTAACAAACTAAAACTTAAATTTAAAAAAGGAAAAAAATAAATAAGACTAGAAAATAAATCAGACTTTTAACAGTATAACTCTAAAAACTTTTTGTAATTACTTCCAGACTTGTAAATTATAAAGATATTTAGATCAAAGTTTGAAGACAGTCTTGCTTCCTAAGCATTAAATAAAATGGATATAGTATAGAAAATGGATTTTAATTGCCATTGACATGATTATTAGACTATATGATTATATAATATAAATTTAATGGATGTAAAATTTTAATTTTAATTTGTTTATCTATAAGTACTTAAATGTGAACATACCTTTTGAATATCAGAGAATGATTAATTTCCAAGTGAATTAATAAAGTGTTTTCTGCTTTTGTTCTCCATAGTTTATGATAGTGAAAGATTTGCAAACTCATTTTATTACTGTATAACAAGAAAATAAAGAGCTACAGGTGGTAGCTGACGGAGAGGACTAGTGAGAAGCAACCCAGGCCTGCCATGGCTCAGCTCACCTCCCTGCCTCCTTTATCAGAAAGCTCTACAGCCTTCCTCCCCAAGAGTTCCTTCTACTGTAGCAACCCTTGTCAGGGAGGAAGAAGCTGCTTCCTCCCAGAAATGTTTAACTACTGGGGTCATTCTTCCTCATATACCACTTATATGTACCTTAGGTATCAGCTATTATCTTAGCACAAACTTGACCCTCTGAAAGACTGATATCTGAGGCAAAAATATGAAGAGTCAGCAAGGCACTGGGTGCTTGGGACATGAAAGTCACCAGCAGCAAAGCTGACACAGCGTAAATGTCTGAAGTAAGGCCATCAATATGAGGACTGGTGTCCGAGGCTGTGGCAGAGCTTAGCCTACCAGTGTGAGAGACATGGATATAGCTGCCAGGCTGCAAGGCAGGGGACCAAATAGGTTATTTCGAGTCCTGTGCTTCACTAAGTCAAAGGACAGGGTATGTCTACAAAGATGTATTGACAATGTTACTAATTTCCTAACTCCACTTACAATTCAGAGGAGCTAGACATCTCAGTGAGGCTCTAGAAATGATGTCATTTAGGTGAGCTCTGGAGAAAAGACAGAGTTTAAGTAAAGTAACTCAAGAGGAAAGCAGGAATTCTCAGTAGGATTCAAGCTTCTGCATCTTCTTAAGCAGCTTGCCCTATTGGGGTGCTCAGCCCGTGCTCCATCTCTAGAGGCTTCAAGCAACAACCACCTGGGCTCAAGAGCTCTTCTAAACCTACACAGAGTTCTACCTGCGGCACTCAGCCCTGTGGTTCTAGCTGTCCCTTAACTTTGCCAACCCACTTAGGTACTATGCTTGCTCCGACAAGTGAAGGCCAGCCACAGTGGCCTCTTCTAGGCAACGGCTCTTGATCTTTGCCCAGTTACTCTCAACCGGGTATTTTTGTCTAATTTTCCTATAGTTCTTAGAAAATGCCTTAATATTGGTTTTGGTTCCTACTCTTCTGCAACCCAATAGATGTCCTTTGAGCCTCTCCGGACCCTGACTTCCAACTCCTGGCTCTTCTCATCTTCTGATTTTGGTATTTCTCTTGGGGGATGAGAAACTCTATGTGGCAGGTCCTTCCTATATAAATGCACCACTTTGGTCTCCCCACACTTGTCCCTTTCTCATCTCACAGCCCAGGAAATACTCAGGTGCTTTGGAGAATAAAGACCACCTGAAACTTGAACACAAATTGTGGCAAAGAGGGCAATGTTCCCTCCACTGTGAGCTCCTTAAGACATGTGACCTTGACTTTTCATTTTGAATCTCCAGTACCTAGATAGAACTGAGCCCAGCATAAAATGTGCACTAGCTAGATGTTTCTTAATTGTAACCCCATGATAAAATACACCCATTTTAGTTAGCTTCCGTTGAGATCCCCTGCTATGAAAGTCAAACTAACAGGTGCCAAGCCCCTCCTCCTTGCCCCAATTCCAAACCAAGATACTAGAAGGCCTACGCAAGGTTTGCAAAAAGGGTAGTCAAAATTCTGTTTTGTTCTCAGCACATCATCCACCTCAAAATTTTAAAAGGGTGGAAATGAAAGAGTAAGGAAGGCAGCTCTGTAATTGGTAGAGTGGTCACTATGCTGTGTTTTGCTCTCACGTTAAGACAAATAGGGGGACCCATTGGGCCCCTCTGCATGAAGGGACCAGAGAACTTGACTGATATTTACTGTACTTTATCAAGGGCCAGAAAATGTGCCTAATTCCTTTCTGGGGAAAAAAAAGGCAGAAGGCTCTGCTTTGAACTGCCTGCCACAACAGTGGAATGAAAGGTGGAAGAAAATGGAAGAAAGCTCCTCTCTCACTGATGGCAGCGGGCACCAGTCCCTTGTCCTGGGCCAGATGTGGACCCTACAAAGGAAGTCAGCATGAGAACTGTCTGAAGGGGAAACTGATCATGACAGGGTGGGTATGCCACCAGATGCCCAGCTGAGAAACTCAGCATGTGACCTCATGGGAAAGGGTTGGCACTGGGAATCTGCCTCATCCAGAGGGCACCATCTAGCTCAGCACATAAGATCTTTTGTTTCTCTGGCTTCAGATCTCTTCCACCCATTGCAACCCCTGAGGATGCAGGCCAGGGTGATCCAGTGAAAGCTGAGGTGGGGGGCTATTCTATAAGCTAATGAAAGGTACAAAAGGAAGACTGAAGAGCAAAGCTGGGAAACAGAAAAGCTTTCATTTGGGATCAGATTTGAAACTTTTTGTAAGTACAGTGGACTGGATATTTCAGTTGCTAAAATGAGATTGTTCTTATGACCAAAGGTGACCAGATTGCTTTTAATCAGCTGTGTGATCTGAAAAGCCATGACCCTTCAGATTTCACCTAAAGAATAAAGAAGAAATGGTTAGCAGAGGATCTGAAGGCCAAATGCTGAAAAAGAAAGGGAAGTTGCTTTCTGTTTCATGAACTTTAATTCCACTGATATAAATATAACAAATGAATAATGAATTAACGAATTAATAAATGTGAAAGCAAGGAAATAATTGCAAATTCAGTCATGTTACTCAGTTTGACTCAAACTGTTATTTACCATCAATTAGACTTTTAAAATTATCTCCAGTTCCCTTCCTAGTTTACTATTATCTCTCCTCTTAACCAGGTCACAACCCTGGTCTCTATTTTTGGGCCATTTCACGTGAATACTCTTTTCCTCACAGCTGCTGGTTTCTCTGGCTTCTGCCTTCTGGGGTGCCTGGTGGCTCGAATCCACAGTCCATGAGATCATGACCTGAATCAAAATCAAGAGTCAGATGCTTAACCACTTGCCTGACTGAGCCACTCAGGCACCCCACCATCAGGATAGTTCTTATACTTTATATTTCAAGTTGTTATTTCATAATTCAAATTAGGATATCTTAACATGTATCCTTGTGCTAAATAACTATTGTACTGTTATACTTACAGGTTTACTTACTCTTGTGCTATAGTAACTGGTAGATTTTTAAAGTTTATTAATAACTTTATTGCTGCAGTTTATTAATATCAATTCATTTGATTCAAAAACATTTGCTTTCTCAGGACAATGGACTCAGCATTCTCTTAAGGAGCATTGAAGTATTGACCAGGCAGTGTTTAACAAGCCATGCCGAGTGGTTTTATGTGAATTGGTTAAACAGCCTGCCTCCCAGATTCCTGGTTTGGCCTACAACACTACAGTGCTTTAAACATCAGTTTAGAAAACTGAAGAGAAGTATTTCCCTTCAATCATTACAAAGTGGTCAACAGCTAGGCTTAAAGCTAGAGGAAGAGCCATCTAGTTATAATTATTTGTCAGATTTAAAGTGGTTTTGTATGAAGGTAATCTCATTGTTCCTTTCATCTGAAGATGGTCTGTAATTGGACCACATCATGAAAGACGCTGTTCTTAAGGCCTTCATCATCTCTGCTTTAGCTCTGGGTTAGCCAGCCAAGTTGCTCTTCTAGGGCTAATTTATCTCACAGGTGACACATTAAATAGGAGCACACAGTCAAAATTTGAATTCCAGCTTCTATGTTGTCCTCTAACGGTGTGCCCCTGAATGAGCTGCTTGCTGTATACATTTAGCTGTCCAAACTGCACCCCCACCCCACCCCCACCACTGGAAGTAATCCCCTGGTAAGAAAACAAGCTCACAGAAGACATAGGGGCCAGGCAGGTGGGACAGGAAGATGACTATAAAGAGAATGTAGTTTTCTTTTTCAAATGAAGTGCTAATGGCGTGCTGTTTCCACTGGAGGTTGCCAGAGTCCTCTCCATGTGTGGTATCCCACTGGAACTCCACCTCAGAGAAAGCATAACTCTATCCATGTGGTATTTCTGTGGAACAACGAGGGAAACATGGGAAAAATACTATGTGTCTTGTGAAAGAATCTAAATATATTCTGAAAGTTTGATTTCCTGGTTGTTGTTGTTTTTTCATCATTATAATGGGAGATCCAACTAGATGTCACCCACCAGCACAGACCAGACCAGATCTATTGGGAACTAAACACATAGAATACTGTCTTTGGTTTAAAGCTCCAATGCCACAGAGGGATTTATAAATCATAAGAAGTTTGGAAAGATCCACAGGAATAATGAAAGCAATAGGGGAGAGTGACTTCCGGAGCATATTAAAAGAACAAACAATGTGAAGTGTGATGAAGTGATAGTGAATAGAACATGAGGCTAAAAGTATTTGAAGTGTATGAATGCCAACATGAAGAATTCTATTACACATACAGAGAAAGTACTCCCTAGAAGCTAGATGTCATGGGATAAAATTAAAGACAGGTGAGTTTAAGCTGTTCACCAAATATGATAGTAATATTAATAGCTAATACTTATTTATAATTAGGAAAATAAGTATATCATCAAACTGTTATCAGTAGAAGAGCATTTCTCTATAATTTCAAAAAGAGCCTTGATTCTAGAAATAGGGTCTAGGCTGTAGCCAACTCATGCAGAGTCTCACTGTTTCTATTCTCTTAAATTGTGAATTCTTGGTGTTCTTTAATCCATGTTTATTTAACATTTGTGTGCTAGATACTATAGCACAGCATGAATGGGAACAGAGCCCCTGCCTTCATGGAGCTCATGGTCTACTGATGGGACCAATGATAAACAAATAGCCACAAATGATAAGCTTAACATTACAGCTGATGTCCGTGCTAAGTAGGAAAAGACAAATGATATTCCAAGAGTTGACAAGATTGGCCTTCCCAGTCTGGGGAAGATGATAGGAGAAGAGACATTTCAGTGAGGCCTGAGGAGGAGATACCTGTCAATGAAGGGGTAGAAGAAAAAGTTGTGAGGGGCAGGAAGAAGCTCTGTGAAAGCCCTGTGACACCAATAAGCAGAGCACAATTTTCCTAACTGGATTAGTTTAGCTTGAGACCTGATTTGATCTGAAGAAATAAAAATTGAAATGCAGTGTAAATGACCTGCAGTTACCCAAGAGAACCCAGAACTTCAGATAACTCCACTAAGAACATTCTATCCACATGACTTAGTGCCCGTAAGGCATGACAGGCCGCACATAACAGTTTTCAGTGCATTCACACTGGGGGTTGGGAAGATATATTTATGGAGTTGGAGATGACCACTGTGACCCTAGACAACATCAGTTCTCTCTAGGTTGGAAACTTAAAGGGAGACAGTTTGGGGAAACTACTGGATGGTCTTTTGACTTTGGTGTATCATTCTATAAAATCATGTTAAGAAATCAATTTCTTATACTCCACAAAAGCAATGAATACATTGGAGAGAAATCTAAAAGGTGAGCCTTCATATCATATAATGGAGGAATTACAATTTCTAAAATTCCTTGAGTGTTTTTTAATGAATAGTTTTCTGAAGAAGTGATGTGTAATCCATATACATAAGGATACTCCTGGGTCACACTCTTATTGAGAATGAACCATTCTGTGAGGGCCAACTGTGAGGTGTTTAATAGGTGTTCTGTGGGAGGGAAAATTTTTTTAAAAAATGTTTAATTACTTCAGTTCAACAAAGGGTAGATTAAACAAAGTTAAACAGATTTCCTTACTGCCCAACGGGCCAAAGTATTGATTATTTTATATTAATATAAATTGTAAAACTCTTGGAATAAATATACTATTTGATGTCTTGAAATACACAATCCTCAGAACTGAATATTCCTGTATACCACTCATATAGGTGATCTAAAATAAGCAAAAAGTCATTACTATTTTTGTTTCTAGAGTTTGTTACCACTTCATTGCCTTTGAAATTATGTCTACAGTTCTGAGCTAAGCTGATAAGACCGATTACTGTCTGGACCCAGTCCAATTTTTTCTTCCATCTTTTGACCCCCCTCACTCCCCCAGCACATGTACTTTATGTTCCGGCCACACTGAACTTCTCCCTTGACCTAAACACGCCTCCCTTTCCCTTACCTGTGGCTTGCACATTCCTCTCTGATGGAAAGCCCTTGGTTCCCACCCTTGACCTCCCTCTGCCCAAGGCCCTACTTTTGCTTGTCAAGGCCCTGTTCATTCTTCAAAATCTAATTCAAATGTCTTCTCTGGGACCTTTGTTCTTTCTTCTCTTAAAACACTTTCATCATTATATTCTCATTTGTGTGATTCTCTGACCCTTTCCTGCCTTCTGCTTTGCCCTGACTGAATTTCTTGCTTCCAGGAATGGCAGAGATAGTGCTCTGGTTTGTATACAGTCTCACCTAACACAGCATCCATCACACAAAGAATTATCTATGCCTTGTGCATGAACTTGAATTTGTGTGTGCCTGCATATGTGTGATAAAGGTATTCTCCAATTTTGAAATAAATAAAACTATAAAATATCTCTCTGATGGGGAGCACAACTTGTCTGTCTTGCACGCATTTATTATTGCACTTACCATAAAATATTAAAATTATGTATAACTAGGAGTCATGTGATAACACTGTCCTTGAGCACAGGATTCTTAGCACATTCATTTTTCATTCTCAGCACTTAGCATAAATCCTGACATTTAGTAAATGGCCAGTAAATGGTGCTTGAATTAAATGGAATTGAATCTTGCTTAACTCCTTGCTGCTACTCCTGCTGATGTAAAGATTGTCACAGCAAAGTGACAAAATGTGTGAACCCTGGGATCAAAATGCCTAGTTTCAAGCCCAGCTCTTCACCAGCTATGTGACCTGAACCATTTCGTCCTTCATGCTGTCATTTATAAAAAGAGGATGTTCATATTGTCTATTTCTGGGGCTGTTGCTTTAATCTTAGTCTATATTTATATCTATTTCTGCATCTATTCTATTCTATTTATTTAAATTATATAGAGCGTCTTTCCCAAGCCTTCCCAGAGGTTTCCCAAAGAGAAAACCTCTACCCTTCTAAATTCTATTAAATGTCAAATCACAGATGAGGATGGTGTCAATACAGGAGTTACCTGAGCAAATATGGGGGTATAATTTGCATTGTGTAATCATCATAATCTGCCCAACCAAAATTATTGTAAAGTATTCTTATTTCCCAATGTTCAAACATTGTCATATAGCTTTTATGAAAAACTCTGTAAATGTCATGAAAAGCATTATAGGACATATTTTTAATTTGTATTGTTTTACAAGGTGCTTTAAAATACATGTTGTCTGGGGCGCCTGGGTGGCTTAGTCGGTTAAGCGTCCGACTTTCGCTTAGGTCATGATCTCACGGTTCATGGGTTCGAGCCCCGCGTCGGGCTCTGTGCTGACTGCCAGCTCAGAGCCTGGAGCCTGTTTCAGAGTCTGTGACTCCCTCTCTCTCTGACACTCCCCTGCTCATGCTGTCTCCCTTTCTCTCTCCTAGAAATAAATTAAAAAAAAAAAATATTAAAAAATTTAAAATACATGTTGTCTTATTTGACTCTCATAGGAACTCTGTAAAGAAAACCAGATCAAGTTTATACTAAGTATCAAATGCACATTTTAAATAATAAACACAGGTTTTCAGGGAATGAAATTATTCCTGAGAATCACAGTGGGGTAAAGACATAATAGAGGCAGTGGAGCTTCAGGTCAGCTTGCAAGGTAAGATTTCAGCAGTTGTAAAGCAGCAAGGGTAGAGCTCGGCATGCATTAGAATGTTTAGGGTGGTGAGTTCACCATATGGCAGTAGTGGAGGTTCAGGTGGACCCTGGAAGCTAAGTCTGGTGGTCTACACTGGAATGTAGAGACTTTCAAATGGCATGCTGCCCCAAACATTCCCCCAGGTTAAACTGTCCACTTCCCTGCAGACACCACTGAGTAACAGCCTCTATGAATTACAAGTATGAGAGCCAAGAAATGTCTGGAGACACCCCTCCCTCGACCCCAGGGACCTACAGCTAGACACTGGCTTTCCCCCATTAAAATAAAGCTTTGCTCAATGGCCTCATTCAACAAACAATAACCAGCACCGGCATTGTTCCCACACTATAAAAATAGTCATTTAGCCACTAAAATTTACCAAACATTCCTACCAGAATTGTATTGGCTATTGAGAATGGTTTAATAACAGGATTTTGTTCATTTGGTTGTTAGATAATTTATGCATTCAATCAATTTCTATTTCCTGTGTTCCCAGCCCTAGCCCCCTAGGTTCAGAACCAGAAAAAACAAAATAACAAAAACAAACAAAAAAACTACATCATAACCACGGAAAGTAATCACATACTTTCCTGCTCTACGATAGGATTTTCAATTCTGATATAGATTTTTCAGGGGTATTATAGACTCTTCCCTAAAAGTATTACAAATAGGATGCATCCTTATCTTCTGTGAGTGGTGTGTGCGTGTGTGTGTGTGTGTGTGTGTGTGTGTGTGTGTGTGTGTGTGTAGGCAGAGGATAAGGGTCAGAGCCAGAGTGATTGAAATCCTCTGTTAATATTTCTCTCAAACCCGTGAGGCTAAAGTAACATTTTTTTCTACTGTCAGGTAGAACTACTGGAATTAATATGCATACTAACAGCCTTAGTACTGACAATTCTGGATAGATAACTTTGGTTTTTACCTTTCAGAGAAATCCCAGTATTTTTCATATGGTGTCACATACCTCAGACTTCAATCTTTCTTGATTGAAACAGATGTCTCCTTCTATCAGAAAAAAGACATGAAGTAAAATTAAATGTTTTTACTAAAAGATGGTTCTAGTTTGCTACTTTAGATTTTTAAAATGCAAAGTGCCATTATAACCCATTCTCACAGTAATCTGAGGAAAACTGTGCCCTAGTTACTGATGAAAATTGAGATGCTTAGAGCTTTTGATTTATTTTGTTCCAAATCTTCAGGAATAACAACTACAAAAAGATTATTTTATTGATAATAAAAAAGTGGAATAACAAGAAATAAATTATGGCAGCAAATTATCATCTAAGAATAAGCTAGACCCCTTAAGAGTCTCAAGACTTTTTATCATATGCAGAATACTATGCATCATCTTACTGACCAATCCCCAGGGCCCAGTGCCTTGTTTCCCAAAGCTGACCACTCCTTCCCCACAGTGGCCACCTGTCCCAGATCTGTCTTCTTGACCTTACAACAACATTTGTATTTTTACCTGGAGAGCCCATGACCTCCCTGGCTTCTGTAACAGAGTAGTACTTTGGTACTTCCTTTAAGGCACTGACTGCTCCTTCACGGCCTCACTGACTCTTCCCTGTGTTCCCTCAGTGCAGGCACTGCCCATGGTCTCTACCCTCAGGGAAGCATCTCATCCACTCTTAAAGCTTCATCCTCCACAAAGACCAAATCTATATCTAAACCTACATCCTCTTCCCTGTTGAATTCAAATCCCCCATTCTTGATTCTGTGTCTGACACTGTCCCTGACAATAAGTCTTGCTGGCACCTTCAACTTGCTCCGTTTCTATCTCCTCCTCAACCTCCACTTCTGGAACATGTAAGTCTCCTCTAGATCATAAATTCTATTAGGACAACCCTTTAGGTTGTTGTTATTTTTTTGTTTATTTATTTATTTTTGAGGAGGGAGAGAGGGAGGGGCAGAGAGAGAGAGAGAATCCCGAGCAGGCTCTGCACAGCCCAACGTGGGGCTCAAATTCATGAATTGCAAGATCATGACCTGAGCTGAAATCAAGAGTTGTACACTTAACCCACTGAGCCACCCAGGTACCCCAAGTATTGTCATTTTTACCTAACCCTAGATATCCTCAGCAATTAGAATAGTGCCTGGTGTATAGCTGACATTTGGAAGATGTTGAATGAATGAATGAGTGAATAGCATCCCCTATGTACCCACTGCAAACTAACCTAAGTCTCCTTTACATCCTGGTAGTCACCTGTGCTACCATATTATTTATCACCAAAATGGGTAGGAGGCACTATTAATTTTTAGTGTGGAAGGGGCACTATGATATTATTCTGGGACAATAGTCATAAATTTGGAGAGTCTTGGGAAAACTTGACTGAGTGCATATTCTAATCATCAGCATTTTTTAAAACTTTTCCTCCTTATATTTTCTCCTGCAAGGTCAGCTGCCAGGAAATATATCTTGTCTGCCTCTAAACTTTCCCCTAAATGATCTCCACTTTGCACCTTCATTCTCTCTCACTTGCCTGTTTCAAGCTTCCCCACATCTAGCCTATTTACTACTAGTAGTCTCTTGACTGGCCTTGTTGATCCTTAACCAGTCTCCACAGTGTCTGTCTTCTATTGAATGAGCCACTACATGTGGCTGCCAGATTAATCTTTCTAAGGAATAATGGCTATAATAATATGATATCCCTACCCAGAAGAGTTCCAAACAATAACCAGCACTGGCATCGCTTTCTGTTAATGTACAGACTTTTGGTTTTCAAAGTTTTCAACCTTGAACTAATCTACATTCATAGGCATACATATTGGACACATTGAGCTGCTCAAAGCAGCATTGGTATCACTTGGGAGCTTACTCAAAGACTTTTGGACTTTACCATTAGACCTATAGAATCATAATGTACATTTTAGCAAAATTCCTGAGTGATCTGTTTACACATTAAAGTTTGAGAAACAGTACTCTAACTTTAACCTAACTGGGAGGAATCACAGTTCCAAAACCACACCCCCCAAATTTTACTTCCATGCTTTCTTTATACTGGTCTCTTTAAAAAAATTTTTTTAAATCTTTTACTTACTTATGAGAGAGAGAGAGAGAGATTAAGTACAAGCAGGGGAGGGGCAGAGAGAGAGGGAGACACAGAATCTGAAGCAGGCTCCAGGTTCTGAGCTGTCAGCACAGAGCCCAACATGGGGCTCAAACTCATGAACCATGAGATCATGACCTCAGCAAAAATCAGATGCCTAACCAACTGAGCCACCCAGGTGCACCTATACTGGTCTCTATATAGGATACCTGCTCTCATCTTCTCTTATTGCAGTTGTAGCAGTCTTCCAAAGGTAAACCTCAACTACTGTATATTCTATACAACCTTTTCTGAAACAGCTCCTATCTTTACGTTCTTTGAACACCATAGTGTTTAATTTCTATTCTTACTACTATCTCACTTACTTTGTG
The DNA here is from genome assembly GCA_017311185.1 of Proteles cristata cristata. Lineage (NCBI taxonomy): Eukaryota > Metazoa > Chordata > Mammalia > Carnivora > Hyaenidae > Proteles > Proteles cristata. The sequence goes on from JAESUZ010005288.1 coordinate 513,214, forward strand.
TACTAAGTTTACATACATACACATTCCCCACTATATTGTAAGCCCAATAAAGGCAGGGAGTATCTTTTTTTCTTATGGTAAAAGATGCATAACATAAAATTTACAATTTCAGCCATGTTTAGGTGTATGACTCTGTGGCATTTAAATGCATTCACGTTCTGTGTACACACCACCACCCACCTCCAGAACATTTTTACTGTTCCAAACTGAAACTCAAGCCCATTAAACATCAACTTCTTATTCCTCTGTCCCTGCAAACTATGGCAGCCATCATTCTACTTTCTTTCTCTGAATTTGACTGCTCTATGTACTTCATATAAGAGAGAATCATACAGTATTTGTCCTTTTGTGTCAGGTTTATTTCACCTAGGATGATGCCTTCACAGTTTATCTATGTTGCAGCATGTACGAGAATTTTCTTCCTTGTTAAGGTTGGAAATACCCCATTGTGCATATATACTGCAGTTTCTTTATCCATTCTTCCATCAATAGGCATTTGAGTTGCTTCCACTTTTTTACTAGTGTGAAAAATATGGCTGTGGGCGTGGGTGTACAAATATCTGTTTGTATCCCTACTTCCTGTCGGGTGTACACCCAGAAGTAAAATTGCTGGATCATATGATAATTCTACTCTTCATTTTTGGAGGAATCTCCATACTATTCTCCATAGCAGCTGCACCATTTTATATTCTCACCAGCGGTGCACAAGGGTTCCAATTTTCTACATCTTCACCAACACTTGTTTTTTTCTATTTTGGTGGGTTTTCTTTACTTTTTGTTTTTGTTTTTTGTTTGTTTTTGTTCTGTTCTGTTTTGTTTTTTGGTAATAGCTGTTCTAATGGGATGGTAATGAGATGGTATCTCGTTGTGGTTTTGATTTGCAGTTCCCTAGTGATTAGTGATGTTGAGCATCTTTTCATGTGCTTATTGGACATTTGGATGTCTTCTTTGGAGAAATGTCTATTCAAGTTCTTTGCTTACTTTATTTAGTCAGGTTGGTTTTTTTCTCTGTTGTTGTTGTAGACATTCTTTGTGTATTCTGGGTTTTAACCCCTTTTCAGATATATGATTTGCAAATGTTTTTCCCATTCTGTACGTTGCCTTTTCACTCTGTTGTTAGTGTCCTTTGATATAGGAACTGTTTTTATATCCCTTGATATAAACCTTGAACTAGTGTCTGGTCAATATTTATACTTTCAGTTTAATTGAATTCTTAAATGATGCTTAATTAATGATTTCTCACTTGCTTAAACTTATAGTAAAATTAACTAAATATAAATTACCTTCACTTTAAAGGTTTTGGGACAAATCCAATGAGATTGAGGAACTTCAAATATAATTGTGAACATTTTAAGGCTTGATGTATAAAGGATGTATACAGGAGGCTTCAAAACACTGTGTGGAAAATTTCCCATCATTGTCCCTAGATTTAGAATATTGGCAACTTCCACAGGGAGGCTTTGAAAGCTAATTGCTCTTGTATGACAAGAAAGAGCTGAGAAATTATTTGTGGGACAATCAGATGAAAGTTTAAATTCTTATGTTTGGCTAGGGGCTGTCCCATGATCAAAGACAGATGGGAAATAGAAAGTAACTCTAAAAGAATGAATTTTCAGGGAAGTAAGGATGTTTATAAAAATTCTGAATGTACCCTGAAGCATGACTCCTGTTGGTTTTGCTCTAATCAGATGCATCATTAATATGACAGTAGTGAATTAAAAAGAAGCTAGTGAATATTTGTTGAATGATAAAATTAAAGAAGTAGTAGGTTCTTCATTATTTCTGAACTGCCTTGCCTGGTTAATGTAGAGGCCAAGAAAGCTACTAATAATAGCTCTATTCAGAATTCAGATTCTTTTACTTTCTCACATTCTGGTCTTTCTGCTTCTGTGACTTATTTTTAGTTGAAAACATTCTACCACAAATTATCTTTAGGCTACAGAGTCACATTAGTTGTGTACTGTTGTGATCATGTGCCCTCTGTAGACAGCTTAATGGAGATTCTGATTGTTCTGCTTGGTTCACATTTGAAAGGATTACATGAAACTTCTTTGAGCAATTAGCACTGCATCCCAACAAAGAGTTAGTTGATTTTTTACAATAAAAGGTCAAATAAGAGAAAGTCATTTATAACGCATAAGAGATTGACTTCCTGGGGTAATTTTTATTCTGAATTATGAAACAACTTCAAAGGCATGAGTCAAGCATTTAGTATTTCTGGTGCAAAACATTACTACTGAGTAACCATAGTTCAATGACATGATCTCTACTGGATTAACATAAATGAGAGCTAATAATGTTCCATTCATGCACATAATGTAGGTGTATTTAAAGGGTATGTGTAGGTAGTTAACCAGGGTCATACTTAGCCTTCATTATAACTCCCTATTTACTCTATTTACTCAACCCCTGACTTTATGATGAGCGATCCATTTGGAACAAACTTTTTGTGTCCTTTCAGATATATAGAGGTTACACATTTCCTCCAACTGCTTACATTTAATGCTTTAAACATTTTTCCCCTGACTGTTCTTGACTCATTAACTCACCTATAATCTGAAGTGATTGGTCTGATTGTCTGTATTAAAACAGATTAACAAGAATAGAGAGTTAGAGCCAGGAATCTGTGGACCTTTCTAATTTTGATTGGTTGTATCTTAAATCTAAAATGTGGCAGGTGTTTCTGAGATAAGATCTATTGATTTAAGTCCCTTTGAACCTTAGATGGAGTTTAAATAGAAATAAAATGTTCTGACCACTTTTTCTCCATTTCAGTTCTGGAATTAAAGCAATATGGTTATTGTATAAAAAGCTTAAGTTGAAAAGGAGAAGTTCATGTGTTGAGTATCAAACATGTCCTTGAAACCATACAATTTTAGGAAGGAGATCTCAGAGGGTATCTGTTCTGTCTCCCTCACTTCACAAATGAAAACCAGTGAATTTAAGGGACCAAGCTAACGTGATATAGCTCTGTAAGGGCAGTACCAGGATGAGATTCAAAATCTGGGAAGTATCACAGCTCAGTGTCTTCACTACTATGTATCATCTTCTTTCAGTTAATCCTTTTGATAAGCACTATATTAATCAATTATTGCCTTCTTAATGAGCATAAACCATGGATGATGGAATCAATAAGTTGTTCCTTTATTAAACACTGAAATTTTTCTTGTCCCTGTCCTACTGAAAAAAGAATGCTAACATAGCCAATATTTTAACATTTTATTAAATGTTAAATTTTAACATTTTTGTTATCCATTGTGAAATCCTTAGTGACATCAGTCAAATGTAGAATGGTTGATATCTACATACACAGACTTAAGGAGGGTGTGCTTTCTTAACAGTTTTTCAGAAACGGCATAGTATTAACAGATGTTTCAGCAAAGCAGATGTAGAAAGAAAAAATGAGCTGAACTTTTCTATGTAGTATGCTTTCAGATGCCAGTGACGGTGAAAGCAGACAGGACTGTTTTTATATCCCTATTATAGTGTCTTGAAGTGGTGTCTGGTCAATATTTATACTTTCAGTTTAATTCCTTTTTGCTAAGATGGTAGAAACACTGACAATTGAAGAAGGAAAGAACTGATAATCCTTTTTCCTATTAAGAATTATGTTAACATGTTTTATACCAGTTTATTTAGAGATGAAAACAATTATTACCACTTTAGTTAAAGAAAATATATCAGATTAAAGAGGGCAACATTTAGAAAGGATAGTTTTGTCCTGCAAATGAATGCAAAAGCCCAGGTAATCTCTTCGATTATAACTAAACAATAAAATAAATTCTAGGGCATTAAAAAATGGTACGAGTAGCTTTTCACTGTATATTAATTTCCTGTTGCTGAAACTACTATAGTGTGAAAAACATTTTCTCCTAATGCCCAAATCCAGCTGAAAATGAGAAAGGTATGGTAAAATTAAAATTCAGCCTAAGTGATATTAGCAAATGTTTACTGTATATTAATTTCTTGCTGCCTTTCTGAAACTAATTGTACTATGCAAATCAGCATCTCCTATTCCCCAAACTCAGCCAAGAACAAAAGATGGAGCAAAGATTCAGCAATACATAAATACAAAAACTAATTTCCTCTTCTAGGAGGATCAAAAGTGGTAAGTATAATTATTTATAACCGATTAATATGAAAAAAGCTCATAGTGATAGTTATATGTGACAAGTTCTTCTAAATGCTTTACAAATATGATCTTATTTAATTTTCACAAGAGTCCAATGAAGTAGAGTACAGTTATCCCCATTTTACAGGTAATAAAGTAGAGATACAGATTAGCTGTAACTTGTTCTAGAAAGTGGCAGAACTAAACTGGAAAACATAAAGGCCAGATAAATATAGATATAGATATTAATATATAATATAACATATATAAAGATAAATATGCTTATGTACTTTATCCTGCAACTTTATACCCATTTGTAGTAGTCTGAGCTGTCATGTCTTTTGAATATAAAATCAGAAATATCGGGAAATTAAAAAATGATGAATCTGTTGATATTTCTTGAATTACTTAACAAATACTTGAATTACTTGCTGAGGACAAACTATGTACTAAAACTAAGGATTCTCTATTCATTAATGGTAAGTAGCTCCCCAAATAAGGGAGATTTTTCTTCCAATTGCCTTCAGAACGAATTTGACCTAAAATACATCTGTAATATAATGTACATCTGTGTGTAGGAACCTCAACACACATTCTTTAAACAAAGAGAATGGGAGCTTTCAAATAGTCCTCTGTTTACAAGGCCAGAACAAGCGGTAGTTCATTGGATGACATATACCTTACCAGGATATGTTTGGTTTGCCTTGAACTACTAGACCGTTTCCACACTTTGTTCAGGGCAGTTGAAAAAGTCTCCATTAGAAAATTTTCTTGACTGGGGCACCTGGGTGGTTCAGTCGGTTAAACATCTGACTCAGGCTCAGGTCATGATCTTACAGTTCTTGAGTTCGAGCCCTGCACGGGGCTCTGTGCTGACAACTTGAAGCCTGGAACCCGATTCGGATTCTGTGTCTTCGTCTCTCTCTCTGCCCCTCCCCTGCTCATGATCTGTCTCTCAAAAATGAATAAACATTTGAAAAGTTTTTTATAAAAGAAAGAAAAGTCTCTTACATGCAAATTTCTTTTTTTCTTTGGAAGGACCATTTATATATTTCTTTGATAGCTATCATAAAGTGCACTGAATTGGAATAAAGTTAACACTTTTTCAAGGTATTTGAAGGGAGAAAATCTCAGTAAGAGAAATAACCATTTTCACTGAAAAAGACTGAATTTAATTTGATTCTGAGCATCCAGAAGTAGGTAGGCTTTCAGCTGTGTCAGCACAAAAAAGAAAACAGACACCTACAGAGGCACCTACTAAATGTCTCAATGTTTTGAGAAGCTGAGAACCACAAGTAGGAGAAAGTACTTCTGAACTGGCATCTGAGATGCCCAATGAGGCTAAATAGAAATGAAGATATTATCCTACTTTCAAGGGTGTGAGCTAAAACACAGAACAATACAAATACAAATACTGCATGGGACATACTTCTGGTAAAAAGTTACCTGTTGTTTATCAGATATTCCAATTTCACTGAGAATTCTGCACTCTTATTGGCTAATTCAGTCAGCCTTACTCACTTCCCAAACTTGACTCTGGCTCTTCACTTCTGGTGGTTCCTGTTGTCTTGGTCAGAGATTCCAGTAGGGACTGTGTGTGGTGATGGGAAAGGATGGAATGTGATGGTATCTCTCACAGGGAATACTGAGAGGGCCTCCCAGAAGGCCTTGAGTTGGAGGCTGGAAACTCGTGCTTTTGGAAGCCCTTGGAAGACTCACTATGGTCTGCCACCCTCATGTCTACAGCCATCCCCTTATTTCTGTTAAGGATGACTTTAACTCTCCAGTGTTTTTCTAGTCTGCACTCTTGTGTAAGACTCTTCAAGGCACAGGATCTTTTGTACTTTATTCTGCTATCTCCAGCATCGAACAGAGAGCCCAGGACATAGTACGCAGCCAATATACGAGGTTCTCAAAGGTTTGTGTTGTTGATGATGTTTTCCTGATAATAATGGTAAGGAGGAAACTCAGAAAACACCATTCCCTTCTAAACCCTCATTATGTCTCTTTATTTTTATTTATTTATTTAAAGGTTTTATTTATTTTGAGAGAGACAAAGACAGTACAAGCAGGGGAGGGCAGAGAGAGAAGAAGAGAGAATCCCAAGCAGGCTCCACACTGTCAGCACAGAGCCCAACACGGGACTCAAACTCACGAACTGTGAGATCATGACCTCAGCTGAAACCAAAGGTCGGATGCTTAACCAACTGAGCCATCCAGGTGCCCTTATTTCTCTTTATTTTTAAAAGTCCAGGGGTGCCTGGGTGGCTTAGTCGGTTAAGCGTCTGACTTTCGCTTAGGTCATGATCTTGCGGTTCGTGGGTTCGAGCCCCGCATCGGGCTCTGTGCTGACTGCCAGCTCAGAGCCTGGAGCCTGTTTCAGTCTGTGACTCCTTCTCTCTCTGACCCTCCCCTGCTCACGCTGTCTCTCTCTCCTAGAAATAAATAAAACATTAAAAAATTAAAAAAGGCCATAAGGAAAGAAAGAATTGCATACAATACCTTTGTATCATGTGCCCGACATGGTGTCTGCTATACAGGATATAAGTATTTGTTGAATGAGTGAATGAATGCTAATTATGATGTTTGAGTACAAAGAGGGCTGGCACAAGTTTTATCTGCATTTTGTAGAAATAACCTTTCATCAAAAGAGCTTTTCTGTATTATAGGAGCTAGGCTAGGATGGGAGAGGGGGCTGGTTAGATGTTACTGGGCTTGGGACATATTGAGGAGAAAAGTTGGTGGAGGGGTGCCTTGAGGAAGCGGGGAGAGTGATTACTCATAGGGTTTACTCCCCTAAGATAAGAAGTGTTTGAAGTAGGAGGAGAGACTGGGGACATAGGCAGTACCAAATAACAGTGATAGAAGGAGGAAGGGGAAGGAAATCACAAACCCTGTTATCACAAAGGGGAGGAGGTTTCCTACAGTTACTGAGCCCTCTGGGCCCTTTTTCTGAGTGGCCATATATCTGAAAGTGACCGATCTAAATCAATATGCATTAGTTAGGGACTACCCACAATAGGAGAGATTACTAAATCCTTAAATTCACAAAAAACATCAAACCTTCTTAAATGTAGTTCAATTTGAAATACATATTCCACTAAAATATTTGATATGGGCAAGATAAAAATACTATGAGTCACAACTGAGTTTTCCCCTAAATCTTCTCTAATTGGTTTATATTATACAATTAAGGTAAAGATATATTAAACTTGACAATAAACTATTTAAGGAAAAAAATTTTTAAAAAATAAAAAGGTTAAACTTAAAAAATAAAGGTAAAGGCATATTAGATAGGTAGCTAGCTGCTGTTTTGTCTTGGGATACTTTTCCCACCAAGATAAAAGCAGACACAGAACAGGTTAAGATAAAATTTAACAATACCACACTCAAGAGTGTGCAAATGGATATTAAACCAGAGTTTGGTTTTTAAAAACGTGAAGAAGTTTTATTGTTGTTTTTAGTAGGAAAAAAAATTGTTGTCTTCCTTTTTTTTAAAGAGCTACTTACAGTTGGGAAATGATAGTTTCTATCTTTTCTTCTCTATTGTAGTTACTCAGAACACAGCTATGTTCGACTGAATTTAATTGAAGCCAGCCTGTATGTCGCATTGATTAACTGTTTAAGACAGAGAATTGCCTTCGGGTTTCAAAACTCTGCTTAAAGGTGTTGTTAATTTAAAGACATAAATTAAAAGAAGATCCAGAAACAGATGGAAACATTTTTTTGTACATTTGTACAAAATGTAACATACATTTTGTAAAATAAAAATGGTAAAAAACAAAATTAAGTCATTTGTACTATGATAGATCACATCTCTGACTTAAGGAAAATTCTGTTCCCCTTTTTCTTGATATATTATCTACATGGTGACAGAAGGGTGATGAGTGTTCGTGCTGTGAATGCTGTCATTAATCATTTTGCGATACACTTATTTTAATGTATTTTTAAGGCAAACTTGGACTACTGGATACTTATACAGTACTCTTTTATAGGACATGGATAACACCTGTCATAACCTTTAAAAATCCTTCCTAAAATATAAACTTTTAGCTTGAATCCAAAAGGTTAGCTTTCATAATAGTTCATCTTTGAGCTCCCAGCAATAATCTCCTTTCACTAAATGTTGATATAATATCCGGCCTATCAAGCGAAATCAGTGTTTAATGCTTATGAAAGGCATAGAACTGTGCAAATGTGCTGTTTTATAAGGCATTAATCCAGAGATCCAATACTAGGTACAGTGAACTTTATCTTGACAGGTAAATCAACCTACTGCTAAGTAAAACAGCCAGACAATACTATCCTTGTTGTGAAACTGCAGGTGTTTAAAAGCTGGGTGAATGAAGGAGAAAGCCAACAGCCTCAGATGGCAGGAGTGAAGCATGGTGAAGGAAACGAAGCTGGGTTAGTTGGGTAGGCAGGTGCCTGGGAAATTTAAAGGAGAAAATAGAAATAAAAAATCAAAAGCAGGTGCCTGCTTAGGTTTTAAGGCTTTCCTACAAATAATAAGAGAGTTAAGGTTAGGAACACAAAGATTAAAATAGTTATTTCTAAGAAATCTTGGTTTGGAATGATGAATTGATACTTTGGAAATAGCCCTGCTTTAAGTATTAATTGTATCCAGATTGATTACAGGGAAATCCTGTTAAATCTAAGAACAAACATATTTATCAGCCTCAGAAGCATTAAACTCGTCCACTCTCTGTGACAGAGTTCTATCTTCTATCCTATCTTTCTTAAGCAAACCAAATTAATTTTAGGAAACATTATTTGCAAGAATTTTTAACAATTGAAGCCAAGTGATACATATACATACACACATATATATGTATACACACACACTTATAATTTGCTTATAGAGCCAAGTTTAAGCTTTTCTGTACCTATGATACTGTACATAGAGAGAAAAAAGCCATATGCCCCTGTGAGAGGAGTCTCCGACCAAAAGTATTAAGAAAAACCTTGCATAAAATAAACAACCAATGGGTGAATTTTGTGTTACACCAATGATGTCTTGATGACAATGTTATTTAAAGCTGTGAAAGTGGGAAAATAAAATAAAACCATTAAAGAGAAATTGGGAAAATAAGAGAAAGAATTTGTGAGCAGGGATAATTAATGTCTCAGGTGAAAATGATTATGCTTGGTAGTTATATCAAGAAAAGTAGATTGAGTAGATTGAGTAGAGAGAAGACAGAGTAAATTATTTTCCTGGTCAGACATCTGACCTGCAGTGAATTTACAGTTCATACATGAGGCTTCCAGACAGCTTGATTTCTTCTTTAAGGTACTGAAAGCTGAGGGATTGCATTTTGTATTTATTTCACCCATGATTCCTCTACAAAGCCCATTTGATGAAATACATGCCATTTCATCTGCTGAAAAATCATGTGTTCAGTTTTGATTTCCACCACTTAAGGGCCCAGTGGGAAGAATCTCTCGCCTTGCCACCTTGCTTTGCCTTCCCTACAGGGCTCTTTTCTCCAGCCCCGACTGCTCTCTCATGTGGGACACAGCGCTGCTCTAATGAACTTTAACCCTGGAGCAGTGAAATGAAATGCAGAGACACCAACTGTACATTTCTGATGTGCATAGAGGTGTAGGTTGATATTCCTTAGTGCCCTTTGCCCACATTAAAGGTGCTAAACATCACCTTTCCCGGTTCCTATTACTAGACTTCCCAATTGGAATTCTTTCTGGCTATGGATTTTTGTTATTTCCACTACCCCAGACCCTGTGTTCTCTGCAGTCTCCTTTCCTTCTCTCTAAGGGGACCAGGGTCCTTTCCTATTTGAGGCTCAGATGAGTCCAAATCAGTTTGTTTTTGTGATTGCCTCATGCTATCATGGAAGGTGACTGACTCTTTCTTACTCTGGAATTTCTACCTTTTGCAGATGCCTCCCTACAGAATTCTAGTAGGTTCTGTTTTTGTGGTACTACTTGGTAGGTTGTATTTTGGAGCCCTTTTCTGTTCCTTCTGGCTTCATCTAGCTGCTACCTTTCTGCTATTACCCACATCCTATGGTGGGGTTTTTTTGGTCCTCTTTCTTTTTCTTAATCATTATTCGATTCTCCTTTTAAAACACACACACTTTCCTTTAGATGAGACATTATTGATTTTTTTGTTTTACAATACTGTATTCCTATTCAGATAATCCCAACAAGTTTGCATGTTAAACTAACAGTGCATTCTTACATATTAAAGACAACCCAATTCATTTTTATTACATATTTGAGATATTGGTGACTCTGCGTTTATAGACTCCAACCCTGGTTTGGGTGAAGGGAAGAGAGTTAATTTATGACAAGATTAGTTTTCTCAAGTATTAAAAAAAAAATGCAGATTTTGGAGGGAAAAAATCCCTATGTAACATTTTAAGTTAACCAACTTGATTAAGTATTTGAAAATAGTTTATATTAACTACTATTTATTTATACTACTTATTTATTACTATTTTTATTTTTATTAATATTTTTCTATTTGTTACTTATCTATGTAGTTTTATTTATACTTATTTGCTACAATTTATTACTATTATATATTACTAATATTTCCTGTCATTCCTGATCATGTTATCAATTGTAACTCAGCACATATGTTTGTATGCATATTTGATCAACTTATGTCTAACAGATTGATGCTAAATATTTCAATGCTTTTGGATAATAAACACATGGTCATGCCCAGCTTCCCTAGCTCAGTCTTTAGCCCCAATTTCCAATCCTTATTCATTTAATAAATATATAGTAAGCACTTACCGTGTATTTGGTACCATATTCCAGAGGAGGGATAGAGAAAGACTCACTTCCTACTCTTCTGGGGGTCACAGTCCACTGGGAGAGTGAAATAGTTACTCTCTGGAGTTTAGATTTGTCTATAGAAAGGAAGAGCCAGTGTGTTCCAGACAGGAAGAATGGGTACAAAGAAACTGAGGCAAAGTAGAGTGTGACACATTCAAGGAACTGCCAGTTTCTCAGTTTTCTCTGTGAAGCATCAGGCAAGTGTCAATGATGAGGGCAAGAGGGAAGGAGGCACACACGGTTGGGTTGGTTTATGTGAGGTACCTAGAGTAGGCAAGTTCAAAGAGACAGAGAGTCGAATAGTGATCACCAGGGGCTGTGGGGAGGAGGGCAGGGAGAGTTACTGTTTATCAGTGAAGTGTTTTGTTGAGGAAGAGAAGTGTTACATATAGATGGTTGTGACTTTTATACATTGTGAATGTGATTAATGTCACCAAATCTTATACAACAGATAGTTGAAATGATAAGTAGTATGTATACTTTATCACAATAAATGGATGGTTTTGAGTGTGCATGGTCTTGAGGAGAGTGGTAAGGTTTTGAGATAGCCATGGTAGAGAACAGGAACAAGGCCCAGCTAGAGACATGGTGAAAATGTGCTGGCACCTCTCGGTCCATCAGCATTGTGTCACCTGTCCATGTAGTCCTGGGGTTTCACCAGCAGCCTGTGGCAGCCTGGATGGAAGAATGGATATTGGGGTTGTGTCAGATGGGTGTGGAATAGCTAGGAACTGAAACAGCTGTGTGAGGGTGTGCATCTGTGTGCAATGAGAAAGTGGTTGAAAGTCTGACTCATGGAGCTTAAGCCAAGGCATGGAAGGGTGTGAGGCCAAAGAGAAGGACTGATGAAGTAAAGGAAAAGCAAAAGTAAAGACCATGGGACAGGGTGAGGAATGCCAGAAAGATGCAAGACTATTATAGAAGCTGAGATTAAGGTTCTAGATTTTGGAGGCACAGCAGTGTGACTAGTGACTTAGCCCAGGGCGTGACCATGGGGCAGGTAGGTAAAGTCATGCTGGAGACAAAATCCCTGCAGTTGTGAAGTAAAGGAACTAAGTTCTCCAGAAGATATGGGGCAAGATCATGTGGTCACATGGACTTTTCTAGCAAATGATGTATTGTTTATTCATTTGTCACATGTACTCATTAAGTGTCTACTTTGTACCAGCCACTGCCCCAGGTCTGGGAATGAAAGTCCAGAAAGAAAGACAATTCCTTGCTTTCCCGGAATTTACAATCTAGTGAAGGGGCAAGTTAGGCAATAACCAAAATAAACAAACACACAATATCACGTGGGCATGTGCTGTGGTCAGAGTTAGTGAGGCTTGATCATGTAAGAGGGGTACACAGAGGTGGTGAGAAAAGGCCTTTGAAAAGCAGTGACAATTATGCTGAGACTTACAAGTTAAGAAAATCAAATTCAGGGGCGCCTGGGTGGCTTAGTCGGTTAAGCGTCCGACTTTCGCTTAGGTCATGATCTCGCGGTTCTTGGGTTCAAGCCCCACGTCGGGCTCTGTGCTGACTGCCAGCTCAGAGCCTGGAGCCTGTTTCAGTCTGTGACTCCCTCTCTCTCTGACCCTCCCCTGCTTACTCTGTCTCTCTCTCTCTCCTAGAAATAAATAAAACCATTAAAAAAAAATTAAAAAAAAGAAAAGAAAATCAAATTCAGTCATCCATTTTATTTATTTATTTATTGAGAATGCCATGTGCCAAGCACAGTTCCAGGCACAAGAATGCAAAGATACATAAAACAGAGTCCCCAGCTACACATACATAATAGAGATATCAATAAATATCAATTAATCCACAAAGATCTCCCAGGATTCAAACGATGGATTTGAATTTTTAATTTTTCCTAATTAATATTAGGAGTTTTTATTTTAAATGATACTTGCAAAATATTTTACTAAAAAATATATCATACCAACATATATTATTAGTAATGAATGGCCACCCAATGGGGCATAACTGGAATGATAAAGAAAATGCTTATCCCATATGGAAGAAAAAAATGTTCAACTAAGAGGGGAAGACAGGAGAAAAATACATATTACATGATAAAAGTAATTTCCATTGCCTGAGAAACTTTTTTAAAGTTTATTTATTTATTTTGAAAGAGAGAGAGAAAACACAGTGGGGGGGGGGTGGAGCAGAGAGAGAGGGAGAGAGAGAATGCCAAGCAGGCTCCACACTGTCAGCATAGAGCCTGATTCAGGGCTTGAACTCACAAACTGTGGAATCATGGCCTGAGCCGAAATCCACAGTCAGCCACGTAGCCAGCTGAGCCACCCAGGCGCCTCACCCCAGAAACTCTTAAATATAATAACTCCCTTTGTATTCACCACATTATCATAAGGCACTAAAAGGAAAACAGTTAAAATTTGTAAAACTCAGCTATTCTTAGACAATTTCTGTTGAAGAGATACATCTTGAAGTGTACACATTTTAAAATATCAGAAATTGAAATATACTTTATAATATTGTTTGCACTCTTTAGATATTGATATATTGACAACAAGGAAATGTCGTTGGGTGTTGACAGAATTCAGTCTTTGTCCTTATAACCCCTCACTGCATCTGAAAAAATCAGGAGATGGGAGACTGAAGATATTTTGAAGTCATCATTTCACGAAAATTGGTTCAACCCCAGAAATTATATTAGATAACCAGAATTTTTTCCAGCAGCTTAATGGTAGCTTTGAATACAAATTAACTCTAGATTACTTTAAATAATGAAAAAGGTTTAATCTCATTACTGACAGAGATGCCATTTCTTTAATGATTCTAATGTATTGTCTGACAACCTCTAAAGTTCTACAGGCAAGGAAGGAAAAACACTATCAGTGAAAAACACAGGGCTCTGGAGAGTGGTAAGGGATCGGGATGGGGGGCATTGGTCAATGAGAGCTAGACTTAGCAACAAAGATCAGCTTTGAGTCTCCGTTCTATAATATTTTAGCTAATAATCTAGTCATATAACTTTTCTGAGCCTTTGTCTGTATTATTTTTTAAATTTTTTTAAATGTTTTATTTATTTCTAGGAGAGAGAGAGAGAGAGAGAGCGTGAGCAGGGGGAGGGTCAGAGAGAGAGGGAGTCACAGACTGAAACAGGCTCCAGGCTCTGAGCTGGCAGTCAGCACAGAGCCGGACTCGGGGCTCGAACCCACGAACCGCGAGATCATGACCTAAGTGAAAGTCGGATGCTTAACCAACTAAGCCACCCAGGCGCCCCTGTCTGTATTTTTTTTTAAGTGAATGCCTACTTCATGTGTTTACTGTATTAAGTAATATATACAAAGTGCTTTATCCTAGGTAGTTCTTCGCTAGGGCAAGGGCTTATTGAAAAAATTCCTAAGGAAAAAGCCAGATCTACTTAGATTAAGTAAACAGTTGGGAGTTACTGCTGAGCTATTGCCAAAAGATTTTCCTTTAGAATGTGGAATATAGTCTGACAGTCTTTAGAGATGCCAAAGGTTGGCTCCATGTGTATCTGTGAAATAAATATAATTGTAGTGGGTGATTCGCCCAGGGAAGGAGCTGAGGGCCCCAGCCCCTTCTGCCTGTCCACACCACACACTTAACTGTCTTTAAATCATGTCAGCAGGTGAAACACAGGGCCACCAGAGGAAAGCTGTGTCACTCAGGGATAAAGACACTTGTTGAATAAATACACTTTTTTAAATTCCAGTAGGAAATGTACCAGCTCCAAACACAGATTCTCTCCTATCTTTCCTATTATCTACAACAACTTTCATTTGGATAGCACTTTGAATTGATAAGACTCTCTCATATATAGTTTAACTTTGATCAGGGTAAGTAGAACAAATGTTCTTGTCTGCATTTGACAAGTAAGCAAACTGATGTTCAGGATGGTTAAGTAGCTTCTACCAGTCCTACAGCTTATCATTCTCAGAGCTGAGATTTGAATTCCATTCTTATACCTCCGCAGTTCATTGCTATTCTCTAAGACTCTTTAGTGTCTTCTTGTTATTTAGTATGATGCTATGAAGAATTTAGCTGACTGGAATCTCATGAGAATTGCAGAATTGATGTAGGCCAAATAATATTAATAATGAGAGCTAACATTTAATGAATGTTCATTACATGCCAGGAACCATTCTAAGTATTTTACATGTATTATTGCATTGGATCATTGCAAAAAACTCTCTGTGGCAAGCACTATTATTATTCCCATTTTCCAGATGCCAAGACTAAGGAAAAGAAAAGAATGGTAACTTGTCAAAAATCACACAGCCAGTTGATGTAGAGATAGGGTATCAACCAGTTGTCTGTCTTCTTTACCTTCTTCAGACACTTTACTCTCTAAGGGATCCAGGGAGCTGCCTTTCACAGCTCTTTAGATGATATATTTATTGACCTTAAAGAGCACAGAAGCACCAAGACAGAGTCTCACAGTATATGTTTCAGTGTCCCCAAAACATGCTGAGGTCTAAAACTAGCCTTGTATACAGGCAGTCATAGCAAAATAGACGAATCTTAACCAATTAATTTGCTTTTATCAGTGTAATAAAATATGGTTGCGTAGGAAGTTAAATTTACTCAACCTTTATGGTTGAGTAAACAGGCTGAAGGATGCCACAAGGTGTCCTCAAGCAGACGTCAAGGTGATTCTAGTCACAGGACACTTATTCAATCTAGTAGCCTGTGAGTGCAATAAGTGATTTGTGACACAGTGATCCAGGATCGCCCTGTATGGTAGTAACAGTCCCCAAAACCATACGTGAAAAATATAGAAAGGAATTATAATATTCATAAAGTCAGTGAAATATTATGACATGACATTAAGGCTGAAGATTCCAGGCATTTACCAGTGTACATGAGTATAATAGTACACAAAGGCAAAGATATTGATCTGCAGTGCAGAGCTCACGGCTAACACTAAATTTGCTTACCAGAAAGCATGGAGCCCAACAATATTTTAATTAAGAAAACAAAACCCCAAAGCACGCAAAACTATCAGCAGTAGAAGATTGACAGATTCAGAGCTTTGCAATGGGACACTGAGACACACCCACCCGCACAGGCAGTGATTGGTGATTGTGCACCCAGGATCTAGCATGAAAAGCCAGCTTCCCCAGAACTTTCAGCAACAACTTTTCTGAGGAAATATATGAGATTGCATTTCAGAATCTCCATGCAAGACCCTGAAATATGCCTGAAGGGAACACTGAAGGAAGGATTGCCATATCACATCCCTCTTGGGGAAAGAACATGCATGGATGGAGTCGCAGTGAGCTCTTTACCCATGTACTGTACAGTGAGGGGAAATGGGTCACTGTAAGGAAGGTAATTTCCTAAAGTAAAGCTGAAAAACAACCTGAAATAGTGGATCATACCCATAGGCTCCTGGCAAAAGTTTGATGGCCTGGCATAGTTAGAAACTGAGTTCTTTTCTTAAGCAGAGGCTTCTGACACAAAATACTCAGCAAGTGAACAGAATATACTTCTCCCTTTTAGGTGTAAGGGGTGATGGCACATCATGAGTTAAAAGAAGGGGAGTAGAAGAGATAAGAAGTTAGTATAATTTCAGTCTTATATATAGGAGGGTGGGTGCAGTGGTAATGAATCTTAATTATATAGCATTAAGAGAAAATGAAAGAAAAAAGATCTTTTTTTCTTTTTTTGCCAAAATTGTTAATTATAGTATTATTTGTAATTTCAGAAATTTGAAATGAAATGTCCAAACTTATGAAGGTTTTAAAATAAATTACGGTATGTCTATCCAGCAGAATTTTGCACATTCACCAAAAAGTATATTTACAAAAACTTGGGGCCCCTCAGTTGATTAATCATTCGACTGCAGCTCAGTTCATGATCTTGTGGTTCCTGTTCAAACCCCGCCATCAGGCTCTCCGCTTTCAGCACAGAACCCACTTTGGATCCTCTGTCTCCTTCTTTCCCTGCCCCTCCCCTGCTCTGTCTCAAAAAAAAAAAAAAAAAGATAATAATTTTTTTTAATTTAAAAACTTAATACGTTGGGAAAATTCTCACATTCTAATAATGCAAAGTGAAAAAATTTTTTCAAAATTTGGTATGAAAATTATTCCAGTTTTTTTTTTTAAATATGCAGAAAAAACTAAAGAGGGAAATTTTCAAATGCTGTCAGTCTTCTCTTCCTGGTAATATGACATGTAATTTTAATGTTTCTTTTTATGATTTTGTGTTTAAAAACTAATCATTATTATGTATTCTCTATTTAAAATTAATAAACTGGAGATAAGAAGAGAGAGGGATAGTTCACGACAATGGAGCAACATAGCCACAGGCATAATTAAAATTTACATTTTATACAGAGGAGCAGACCCTAGGAATAACCAGTCATCCAAAACTATCATAGAGTATTTATTTAGTCAGAATGATCCCTCTATGTGCTGTTCACTAAAGATGGCTCATGGGATTCAGAAATCCAAGTAGGAGTCCTAGCTGGGGAAACTCAGGATCAGGGGGGAAGGCTGAGAGAAAACAGTTACCCACCGTACTCTGTGATTGCTGGGCCCAGGGTGCTGTGGGAACACCCCAGCCACTGGGATCTGTGCAAGGCTTCCAGGAGGAAGTGACATTTGACTTGAATCTTGAAGAATGCATGAGGGAAGAAAAAAAGTAGGGAAGGTCTTTCCGTGGGGACAATAGTTTTCCAGTGTGAATCTCAGAAGAAGAAATTCAGGGAAGGAAAGGAGAAAACTTAACCAAACCCAGTACTCTGGAGATGGAGAAGCAGGGAAAAATTAAAACAAAATTAGGAATTCTGTAGGAATTTAGAATGTCCTTTAAGCATTTCTCTTGTCACTCACTAACACAGGAAATAGAGATGGAAGAGCAGGTTCAGAGGGAAAACTTAAGAAATATCCGTTAGTAAGGTAAATGATATACAGTCCTGGAGTATAATCACTCATTCTACGCGTGTGTATTGAATGTTACTGTACGGACTGTTCCAGGCACTGAGGATGCATTAGTGAACCAGGCAGACAAGGCCTCGGCTCTCATAATCCAGAAGATCTGCCCGGGAGACAGACCACAGACAAACAAGAAAATTCCAAAGTGATAAGTGCTGTAGAGCAGACTATAGCACTCGTGGATGCCATCAGAGGAAGTAATGCAGTTATTTAGATTGGGTGTCGAGAAAAGCCCCTTGGAGAGGCTCAGGAAAGATTTGGGATAGGACAGCAATATGATAATGATAACGTTCGCTGACTGAATCCTTTCTTTGTGCCAAGTGGATTATTTCATTAGATCCACAATACAATCTTATAGGTAGGTGTTGTGGAAGGGCAGAAAGTTGCTAGAGGCAAACACAATTCTGCCTCCAGCCATACTCTTAAACACAAGTACTTTTGTCTGTTCCGCGTTGGGCCTTGAGAGGTGAGGGGCGGAATTATGGGAAGGGACACAAGAACCAGGGACACCAAAGCAGCAGGAAAAGGGAGAACTGAAAACTGAAACCTAGGGAATGCCGACTCTGAGAGCGTAGATGAGGTGCTCTGACGACACACGCCTCAGCCACGTGGCCTGACAGCCACGAGACAAGCCAACGTCACGAGGAGGGGAATGGACGGTCAGCAGTGTCCCGTTGTCCACATGACCTAGGCTGCACAACAACCACTGAAATCATTCATTGGGTTTAGCAACCAATTCTTGGTGACCTTGGCCTGACAGGTTTCAGTGAAGTAGTGAGGGAGGGCCAGACTGCAGGGCTGATAAGGCAGGATTTCTTTTCCAAGAGATACAGGGTAGAGGCCACTCAACCTGCTATGGTGGTTGTGGTTTTGGTTTGGTTTAAAGGGAGAGACTCAAGGGTCGAGGCTTTAGAGGAAGGTTGAGGGTAAAGGAGACAGAGGAAAGAATTGCTGTTGCAAAGTCTTTATAGGGAGAAGGACGGCACCCAGAGCACAGATGGAGGACCAGCTCTTAGCAGGAAGAGAGGCACCTCTCCCACCGTGATGGGAAGGCAGGGAGTACGTAAGAAGGTAGCAGCCGTGAGGATTTCTTTTCTCTGAAGTAGACCTTGTCCTCTGCTTAAGGTGAAGAACACGGGGGGGGGTAGTCCTTCTGGAGTCCTACTTAAGGTCCAGCTTTGAAATGGGCTCGTGGGTGCTACAGACCTGGATAGGAGTCTCCCAGTAGCCCCAGGACCCTGTTGAGTCCGGAGCCCTTGCATCTGTGCCAGCAGCCTGTGCACAGCTGCGAGGCCTCCTGCTGCACGCGAGGGGGCCGGGCTGAGCTGTGTGGCACAACCTGTTTGGGGAAGATCACTTTAGTATTTCATCTGGCTTCTCTTGGACAGTCCTGAATCCATGGGCTCTCCTACAGCCACTACTAAACAAATTTGCAATGCAAAAGTTCATCTTCAAATTAGTCCTTTAAAGAAAACCCCTAATCCCTGCCATCTGAATATACCATACGTATTAACAAAGAAAGTAGTAGGGGTCCAGGATGTTTGGAGCTAAAATGATCAGTGAAATAGCTGGAATATTCTTGGATTGTCCTATTCCTATGCATATAATGTTACAGCTACTGCCTATGTCTGAGTCAATTCAATCTTTTTTTCAAAGTTAAATACACCGCTTCCCTGGGCATGTAATTGTGAAACATTTTGTTGCTATACTATATAGTAGTCACTTTAAGATAACACAGGTCTTTCTCCTTGCAGAGAATTTCGTTACCATTACATGCATACAAAACAGAGGATGTAATCAAAGGGGTATTTGGCATGGGTCCAGAAAGCTATCTGGATTAGTCTATGACTGCCATAGTTTCCGGTCCATTTCTGATCCGTGACTTATTGCTTCATAACTGCCAATTTCCAAGGTTTACCAGGATGGCACACAAGAGCTCAATCATTACTTTCTAGCTCATTCTGAAGCATGTTTTACTAATGAACATTTCTGATTATTTAAAATAATAAGACCATAAAGATTGTTTTTACCATCATTTCTCCCCCTATTTTCTACCAGCAGTATAAACTAGTGCAGGGAGTGTTTACAAAAAGGGTAGAATTGTGGCAGGAATACTTCAGGTAGCTGACAGCTTCCATGCCTTAAGCCAGTAGCAATCTGTGTAATAGAGAAAGGATTTGACAATTTAATTTTCAGACTTCACGTGGAGCACCTGAATTTTTTAAAAAAACCAGCTGACACCTACTTCTCTGGCAGTGTGGTTCAAAGACAGTTACAAAGAAAGGCGATTCCAGAAATTTTACTGCTTGAACAATTCAGAAATTTTCTTCTGAAATATTTCAATTCCTCTCACCAAACATGAGCTGTGTGACATGAATCACACTGTTGAATTACATCGAATGTTTTCAAAATTACTTTCTCTAAGGATCTCCAAGCACTTTAGAAGCAAAAGATTGAGGATAGCGGGACATCCTGAGGCCTGAATTACCGCTGTCCTCACCTTACCCGTGAGGCTTTGGTGAGGCTTTGGAGTCTAGCAGAATGACTTGAACACCACTTCTCAGGTATTTCTACAAGAGCTAGTGCCTTTCTTCCTTCTTCTCCCCTGCAGGAATCAGCTCATTTCTAATTATAAGCCTACTTTATGTTATTGACTAAAATACCTTAAAAGCGTTCAATTGTCATATTTCACGTCCTCATAAAACCTACTTTTAAAACTGCATGCAGATTTAAATGCCAAGGTATGTAAATGTATTTAATGTAGGTTCCTAACGGTTTGAACTTAATATTTACAAGTTGTTTTCCTCCAACGCAATGACTGTAATATTTTGACTTTTTAAATCATTTAATTTGATTGTTGGTTCCAGCCAGATAATCATTTCACTGATGAAATGAGGAGAGATGAACACAAAACCTGAGAACGCTAGTATCAAACTCCAAAAAGAACATGTTAGCCAAACTGAATAGCTGATTTCAAGCGACTTGAGTTCAGGAAAACTATGATGAGTTATAGTGGCCCTAGCTGTGGCATGGTTTACATTTTGTGTTCCGGTGGTAGTGATGGTGGTGGCTTCTGAAACTGAAACATGGAAGGTATCGAAAAATAGGAGTATGGTACAGCCTCTGATCTCCGAGTGAAGCTGCAAAGGGGTGGGAGCTCCGTGAGTGGGGGCCAGCGAGGCCAGGCTGTCAGGTTTAGGCGAGGGAGGCCCGGAGGGAGGGAGGAAACGCTCGCTGGGGGAAGGAGTGGGGCGCTAGACAGTCCCGGAGAGAGGAGGAGGGAGGTGAAGGGAGGGGAGCGGCGGAGCGCGGAGCGGAGCGGAGGGAGGGAGGGAAAGTGGGAAAGGAGTAGAGGAGTTGACGGAGCGCAGAGGTTAACCTTGCTCGGCTCCGGGGCAGGCGGCGCATCCCGGCCCGCGCACGCGGAGGAGCCCCCAGCGCGGGACGGCGGCGGACCCATGTCGCGCCCGCGGCGGGTCGCGGGACCCCAGCGGGAGTCCCGCGCCGGGCGTCTCGGGTCCCCGGGAGTCTGAGTTGCGGGCCACGCGGGAGTGGCGGTGGCGAGCCCGCTGGTCGTTATGAGGACGGATCTAAAATGACCAGCAAACGGAAACCCTTCCCAGCGCAGCTCCGGCGGTCCATCAGCGAGCAGCTGCGGGACTCCACGGCCAGAGCCTGGGATCTGCTGTGGAAGAACGTCCGAGAGAGACGGCTGGCAGGTCGGTGCCCGCGAGACTCCGGGGCCGCGGGGCAGGAGGAGGCGCGGGCGGCTCGGCCCGCCCCGGCCCCCCTCCCGCCTTCTCGTGGGGTTCCCCACACGGGTTTTCAGAGCCGGGGGCTGGGCCGAGCGGGCAGCGCGCACCCCTCCCGGCCCGGCGCGGGCGCCCGCGCTCCCAGCGCGCCCGGGTCGGAGTGGGGTCTACACGCGGGGCCGAGAGCGGGCGTCGGGCTTACCTGGCGACTCTTCCTTCCTTCTGGCGGCCGCTGGCCCGGCTGGCCCCTGCTCGGCAGCCATCCACCGGGTGAATGAATGAGCGCCTAGCCCAGGGGCCCTCCGCGAGGGCTGCCTCTCTCCCAAATTCGCCTGTTTCACGCGGGACACCTCCACTGCGTGTTAGGGGTGGAGCGAGCGAAGGCAAAGCAAGGGAGAATATCCAAAGTTCTGAGAGACCAGACGTTTGGGGGAGTGGGGGGTAGAGAGGGAAGATTTGGGGAAAGACAGGTGGACAGCTGTTGGTGCAAGTGGATCGCCACTCACAATCCCGGTCTTGCTGTGGATCAGGCTGTCCTCACTTTGGGATTACAAAAGAGGGGCCTCCAGTTTGGGTGCTATTGACCACGAATTAGAGGGAGAGAAGAGGTGATTATTCTGAGCTAAGGGGTCCTTAAGAATCCTTGCTTAGGTCAGAACGCCAGCCCCCTCCTTAGCACCTCCCCCAGCCTCCCCACGCTGTGATCTTACTTCTGTGCTTGTTCCGTGGAACCATCTCCTTGTAGGGCCACGGATGCAGTGAGTGGTCTGACCCTTCTCAGAGCCCTCATTCAGAGCTGCAGGTCAGGTTAGTCACCGTGTCATACCTGCCCCAATAAGGGAAAGCAGCCCTCCACACAGTTCCAGAGCAGTGAAGGATTTAGGATCCCTTTTCCCAAGGACTGGCTGCTTGAAGGGGTTTCAGGGATTGAGGGAAGAGTGGTTGGAAGGGTCCCTGAGCTGACCACTCGTCCAGTATCTGGACCTTGTTGCCTCCTGTTTCCCCAACAGGATCTCCTGAGTTGGTCCGTGACCAACCACAAGGATGGAAGAGAGTTCTAGAGAAGGAGAAGGTACGAAGTCTGGACAGTGGGAAGGAATACCAAGGGTGAGGTGGGAGATTTTAACCTCCTCTGGGCTCCTCCCCTTTTCCTTAAAGTACACCTGAAGTAGTTTGCTAGATGCTCTCCCCCAGCACCCATGCAGCCTGACAGCATTCTGGAGTAGGGGCCCAGAGGCCATATCTCCTTCACTGGGGTGTCCTTATCAACCTAATTGGTCAAATTAGAAGTAGGGATTATAGATGATTTCGACACTCAATGTTGTCAGCATAAAATGTTCATCTCCTATTTCCTCTCCAACACAGTGGCCGCGTTTACTAAGCACCCAAGAGATAAACAGACTTTTCCATCTGGACCCAGAAACAAGTTGTGACAACCAGTAGTTTTGACTGTTGGTTTTTAAAGACTTGTATGTGCATTGCAGACCTCAGTTAATAACAATTAGTAACTTTCCCTGTTACCCTGCTGAATTGTACAATCTACGTGATGGATGGTGTTAAGAGAAATTTTTGTGGTCTAGTAAACATTTGTTGCTTCCTAACTTCAGAGTGCTAACTGCAAATGTCTCCTTCATAGCTTCTGTTATTTAAGTTTGTTAAATTTGTTAAATCAATGGATCTTCAGGAAATAAGAAGTCTTTCCAGGAGGACTGCCAAGGCTGAGCTGGGTTTTTATAGAAGCTGAGGCCAAAGATGACTGCAGCCCTGTCTTTTTCAAAAAGAGATCTGGGAAGGAGGAGAGTGTAATGTAAAGACTTAAAACCATTAAGGTTGCCCATGAAAGTCATTTGTTCACATGAATTTTGGACATCACAGCTCAGTAGGGTGGTGGAGAGAAAAGGTTTTGATTCTGGGAAGTAAACCATAGAGAGAGGTTTTAAGATCATGAGTATATAGAAATTAAGGCTAGAAGTAGCTTCAGAATGGTAGGTGTAAGAGTTCTCCCAGAGTAGTGCAATTATTTTTTTAAATAGCGGTATGAGGTTTTAAAATGTTTAATCAGAATATTAATATCTGCTTACCTATAATCTGCTTACCACTCTGCTAACAGTGGATGCCAGCGGGTTATTCAACTAGCACCAAACAATCCTCTGTGAAGCCGACTTCAACTTCTGCTTCTCTAAGCAAGCTGGGATGATTGCCACAAAACCAAGCCAACTCCATGAAGGAGCTTTTAGATGCAAATTGATTTTCTTGGGTTTTCTTGCTAAGGTAGCTAAAATATGGAACTTTGGCCACGAGACACTGAAATACTTAAGTTATTAATGTTGGCATCAATTCTAGGGGAAAGCATTCTTCATTTGTAAAAGTGTTCTTTCTATGGTTCTGTTCACAGTATCAGAATAACCAACTCTATGAATGTACCCCCAGAAACTATCTACTCTGCCCAGACATGATACTGACTGGCTTTTTTTCTTCAGTTTTTTTCTATTAGATAAAATTTGTGTGCTGAGATTTCTTTAAATTCCCTAAAATTTTCTTCTTATTACCTTTAGTCAATAGAACAGTGTTCAGAGTGGTTTATAACAAACTTGTGTTTATTGTTTAGAGCAATCCCAAAGGTGTCTGATTCTCCCTTTTACTTTTTTACACCTAAAAGAAGGAAATTCTTATTCTAACTCACTCCTACTTCTCCTCGTGAGATGCTGTCTTGTCAATGAGGCAGAAGGACGAGTAGAAATGTTTAATGATACTGAAGCCTGTGGATTTCTGTGTTGCGAGGTCATATTTAAGAAGAAAGGGATTATACATGATTGAAAAAAAGTATTTCTTAACATATACCATAACAATGCAGATAATGAAACCAATGAAAGGTAAGATGTGAAGGATGTTCACATATGTTCATTTTATTACAAAATTTAAAAAGGGGTAAGTTATTGTTACAGAAAGATTGATACTGGGAGCTTTCTTGGGCCTTCCAAATCTGTAGTAGCTGCCAAATTTTCATCAGACTATGGCATTTTTGCCAGTTCATACTTCTTAATTTCCTAAGACTGTAATGCCCTAAGGGGTCAGCAAGAGTTTTTCTTACTTGTTGAGGCACCTGGGTGGCTCAGTCGGTTGGGTGTCCGGCTTTGGTTCAGGTCATGATCTCATGGTTTGTGGGTTCGAGCCCCACATAGGGCTTTGTGCTGACAGCTAGCTCAGAACCTGGAGGCTGTCTTCGGATTCTGTGTCTTCCTCTCTCTCTGATCCTCCCCTGCTCACAGTCTGTCTGTCTCTCTCTCTCTCAAAAATAAAACATTAAAAAAAAGAGTTTTTCCTACTTGTTATCTCAATATTGATTATTCCAATAATGGTAGTAATTGTCATTTATTCCCAAGATGCCAAAGGTGGTGTTCAAAGCAGTAATCTTTTCTTTTTTTAAAAAAAAAAAAACATTTTATTTTATTTTTTGAGAGACAGACACAGAGCACAATCAGGGGAGGGGCAGAGAGAGAGGGAGACACAAAATCTGAAGCAGGCTCCAGTATCCGAGCTGTCAGCACAGATCCTGTCACGGGGCTTGAACTCATGAACCCGTGAGATCGTGACCTGAGCTGAAGTCTGACACTCAATGGACTAAGCCACCCAGCTGCCCCTTCAAAGCAGTATTCTACGGCATATTGTCAAAAGTCAAAAGCCACTTGTGCCCATTTTCCCTTACATCACCCTGCCTCCTCCATAGGCTTTATGGAGACACATGGACTTCACATCCTTTCTCCAAGTCTGTCACTTGTAGTTAGTTTAAAAAAAGAATAGTAAATTAACTGGAAAAATTTCTTTTTTTTTTTTTACTCCTGGTGTGACAAAGATAATCCTATCCACCTAAAACAGTGTCCCCTAGTCATCCTGTTGGGCTGCTAAGTGTAAGTAAGTGTAAGGGCTCATAGAGATTTGAAACAAACAGCTATGCCTCTAGTTTGTCAGGGGTCCCTATGTGATGGGCCTTGCCCACTACCATCACTATAAGAAGCTAAGGGCTGCAAGAATGAGATGCTGTCATAAAGCCTAAATGTAGGTTTCTTCAAGGTAGGTGAGTGACAGGTTCTTTTGGTTCCGCAAATCTCTAATCAGCCACCAATGGTGACAATTTTTAACTTAAATTCTCTAGGCAGCAGCATACCCTTCAGCTTTTGGTGTTTGTAAGCAGCTTGAACTACTTTTCAAATGATAAGGTCTGAGAAAATCCAAATGAGTTTTCCAAAGCTTTCTGCTTCTTTATTTTAAAACCCCACTCTATTTTAATGGAAATGTAATCCATATGTTTGATTCCTTTATACTCACATAACAGTGTTTAGGTGGCTTGTGAACTAATTGATGTCCCAGTCTTTTGATCTCTTTTATAGTCTCATTTTAAATCATTTCTCTTAGACACAGGAAGTTCTATTGCTGCCAAGAATAAACTAACTTAAAACACTGAAAAGTTTGAGTTTCGATTATAAATGCTAATTCCACCAAATTTCAGTGAGTTCTTGTCATGTTAAAACAGGTTCATTCATTCTCAGAGTCAACAGTAGCATCCTGTGATGTGATGTAAACATGAGATTGGGACTTTAATGCAGCATGGGATCAAGAATAGAGCATAGGCCATAGAAACGTTCCTTATTAAAATCTAAATGTGTTCTGTGATACCAAAAAGCACAGGATGATACTAGTTGATCCTTTTCATGTGTTTTATACCAGAGTTCTTCCTTTTTATTGTCACTTTCCTGTAAGGTACAGGCCATCCCACTCTGTCACGTGTTTTTTTTTAAACATCTCCTGAAAGAATACATTTAGATGTGATTTATATTAACAATGACCAAAAAAAAAAAAAAAACTAAGTAAGTATGCAATTAAAATCAGAGAAGGAAAGTATATTCCTTATATCAGGGTTCTCAGCCTTAGCTGCACATAAAATCATCAGAAATGAATCATGAATATCAGTGTCCTGTCTGCCTCTTAGAGATTCTGATTCAGTTTAGAGAGGGTCTGAGAGTCAGCATTTTATTCAAGCTCCCCAGATGGTTCCAGTGGGTAGCTTGGCCTAAGAACCACTGACTTATATTAACTACCATCTTATAATTTGCAAAAGTCTATGTTTAGCAGAAGGTCATATTCTAGGCCCCTAAGAAAAGTTTTGCTTAAGTAAGGTTGGAATGAGTTTGTCATTTTACAGGGGGAAAAAGGGTCTGAGCCTTGTTGCCAGGGCAAGAAACTTGGATTGGGTTCTACCTATGATAAGAAGCAAAGGATTTCATGCGGAGGAGTGATGGGGCCACCAGAGTGGTCTGGGTGAGAGAGAAACAGTGACAGGGACCAGGGTAATAGTGATGGAGACGGAGACAAAGGGACAGATTTGGAATATGTGTTGAAAGGAGAGGCAGCAATGCTGAGGTGAGTTGCTGGAGGTGAGGGGGAAGGATCAAGAACTTCTGGGTGCTAGTGTCACGGGCCGAGACAGGGCAAGAAGCAGATATGCGTGTTGCAGCTGCAAAAGGAAGTTTTGTTTTTGTTCTTTGGTTTTTTGTTTTTGCTTTTGTTTTTGGCATAGGACAGATGAGGACTGAGGAGTTCTCCTTGAGCCAACTTAGGCCAAAAATGCCTCTTAGACATCCAAGAGTGAAAGTCGAAAGGTTGGCTGTGAAAGTACAGGTTTGGAAGAAAAGTCAAAGCCAGAAATATAAATCCAGAAGTGACTGGCATATAACTTGTATAGAATAAAACCTTAGGATTAGATGGGGTTAATTAAGAAAAATGTATAAATAAGAGGAAGGGCCAAGGACAGAATCCTAGGGCATCCTTTATTTAGAGCACACTATTTGGATGTGAACTCTCTCTATACATATGCTAAATTTCTGGGGAATTAGAAAAAGCAACACTGCCTAAATTTAGCATTCTTATAGCAGAAGAATAATAGTGCTATATTGAATAATCTTTTGTGACAGATTTATTTGGTCCCGGAACTGTTGATGAATGAAAAATAATCATAAAAATATGTCTTACTAAAAAATATAACTTTTTTAAATTTAGAAATGAGACCACAAAGTAAAAATTAAAAACCTCAAATAACATTTGAAGGAGAGACTGCTCAAGTTTGCCCTCATACTTAAAGAAATAAAAATATGGCTAAATAAAAATGATCTTAGCAGGAATACCTCTATGGTTATTATAACTTGTCGTTCCCACATATAATGAAGTAAGAGCTTTATATTGGAAAGATGACTTACTTCTTCAGCGTCATGATAGCCAGGAATAGTCTAATCAAAGCTTAGCTTGTAAGAAAAGTTCTATATATTGAAGTTTCCAGTATTGCATCCATTTACTGACCTTTATCAGCTATGGTTTGTCCATAATAAAGTTGACTGAAGGGAATTTCTCTGAGAAAAATAAGTAATATCTTAAAGTTTTGCATTTTTAAGAAGAGTAACTTAAAGTTGGCCTATGCTATCTGCAGCATGCTGGCTATCCCTGGGAAGTAACACAATTTCCTCCAAGAATTGGAGCAAGGAAATGATCATGTTCATTAATTGCTGGTAGTTGCTCTGTATCAGAGACACAAGCCCCAATACTTTGCTAGAATTCCTTGAGAAGACCATTTGGTACAATCTTTGTGAGTCAACAACATTAGACATGGAGCACACGTCTAATGAAAATAATATATACTCCTTTCATTGTGTTTCTTATTTTTTTTTTTTTAATTTTTTTTTTTAATGTTTTATTTCTAGGAGAGAGAGAGACAGCGTAAGCAGGGGAGGGTCAGAGAGAGAGGGAGTGACAGACTGAAACAGGCTCCAGGCTCTGAGCTGGCAGTCAGCACAGAGCCCGACGCGGGGCTCGAACCCACGAACCGCGAGATCATGACCTGAGCGAAAGTCGGACGCTCAACCAACTAAGCCACCCGGGCGCCCCTCATTGTGTTTTTTTAAATCTTCTGTTCAACAAAACAACTTATAAAGAAAAATTTGCTAAAAGGCCTTGTAGTTTACTGGGAGATTATCCAAGAGTATATTTCTATTCTGCCCTTTTGCAAGTTTAGTGATATTGCAAAATGAAAACAAAAGTGGTTTGAAAAGTGTTACAACATTCCTGGGCTTTTTTCAGAATCCTTGAATGTTTAGTCCTAAAAGAGTCGAGTTGAAGGACAAACATTTTTGTCATGTTTGTAGTTAGTCAATAAGTATTTATTGAGCCATGAAATAGCATCCTTGTCAAAGCATGTTGGGGCTGTAGTGCAGGATATTAATTTAGTACTGTGGTTTTATCCTGGCAACGCACACGAATTTTACTATGCTGCTCAAATCACTTAACTCATCTATTTAACCAGAAATAGAGCAAGCTTCCAGAAATTGCAAAAGGACAGTATAGAATGTGCCATGACTACACAATATTGTATTTGCAAATCTGCTGTGTCAAACTGTTTTATATTCTCAGGCAGACTATTTCCTTGGTAACATTTTTATCCAAAATAAAATTTTCAGAATCTTATGGTTCTGTTTTATTGTGTCATGCCGCATATTGTATCTATATTTCAACATGGCATACTGTGTTTGGTGAATACGTTTCTTTTTCTTTCCTGTATAGGAAATCAAATGAATCAAATGAATATGAGAGGTATTCGTGAAACCCCGTGAAAATCAATACATTTATTTGCAATGACATTAAGTTGGAAAGTCTTATCAGATGCTTCTTATTCTCTCCCACTGGATAAAGTAGGAATATACCCAGGTTCCTTGAAAGATATTTGAAAGTATGGGTGGCTCAGTCAATTAAGCATCTGACCTCAGCTTAGGTCATGATCTCGCGGTTCCATTGAAATTTAATAGTTATGACTAGAATATAGTCCTAAATATGACTAAAATATAGTACAAATATTTGAATATATGTAACAGTGTAAATTATACTAATGTACTAATGAACTTATGTATGGTCACAGTGACATCGCAAGGAAGTCAAAGTAATGCTTCCCTCCTTCACCTGACAGTGAGTTGCATTCATACCAGAACTCTTCAAAAACAGTGATAGACTGCACCTGTCCCAGCCATGAGGAGGTATCCCTATGATCTTGGAAATAAATTACATCTTTATTTTCATTCCAAGAAAATACTTCTTAAGCAATAGACATAAAAGACAAGCAATTGTTAGAATTAAAGTAAGTTAAAAAAATAACTTTCATATATTTCAATATAGGCTGTTTTATATTTTCTGTTAAAAAGGAAGAGAAGCTTTGTGCTGTATGTTTGATTTTTTGTTCTTAAATCTAAATCAAAGCAATAATGACAAGTGAAAAAGAGCACTCTTAACCATTTAGAGTAGCCCTGTAGTGGTAGAAAAGGGATTGAAGCTATTTGAGATATCATATGAATAAAATTACAGCTGTGTAATGGTGATTAACAACTGTGAAATTAGCATCACCTCAGTCATAATGTTGATATACATATTTGCCACAGCTACAGCTACAGTGCCAGGGGCATAGAGCACCCAGTGCCATAAGTGCATGTCATTTTACTTTTAGTGCCTCATGTAGTGGAGGGCAGCATTAGAGGTGTTTGGGCATGATGGAAGATTACTGGTATGGCTCTGCGATCTAGTGGTTAAGAGCGTCTACTGGAGCTACATGGGTTTGAATCCTGCCTCCACCATTTAAGCAGCCAGTCCTTGGCAAAGATAGTAATCTCAATGTTCTTTAGTGTCCTTATCTTTAAAAAGGAGGATAAGCATAGATAGTACTTACCTCATAGGGTTGTTATGAAGATTAAATGAGTTAAATATTTCCAAAGTATTTAGCATAGTGTCTGGCCCCTAATAAATACTGTATGAGAGTTTATATAGATATATACACACAGACCCTCCCACTAATCCCTGCAGAGTCAAACACCTAGGTATAACTTTTGACTGCCCCCAAAACTTACCTAATAATAGCCTACTGTTGACCAGACTAATAACGTAAATAGTCAAGTAACACATATTTTGTATAATACATACATACATATATATATATATATATATATATATGACATATACTGTGTTCTTATAAAAAAGTAAGCTAGAGAAAGAAAAATGTTATTAAGAATATCATAAGGAAGTTGGGGTGCATGGGTGACTCAGTCGGTTGAGCATCCAGCTTTGGCTCAGGTCATGATCTCACGGTCTGTAGGTTTGGGCCCCATGTCAGGCTCTGTACAAACAGCTCAGAGCCTGGAGCCTGCTTCAGATTCTGTGTCTCCCTCTCTCTCTCTGCCAACCTCCCACTCATGCTCACTCTGTCTCTCTCTCTAAAATAAATAAACATTAAAGAAAAGAGTATCATAAGGAAGTGAAAATACATTTACAATACTGAACTATATTTTGGGGGGAAAAAGTTCACACACAAGTGCACTTGCACAGTTCAAACCTGTGTTATTGAAGGGTCAACTGTGTGTGTGCATGCAAGTGGAGAATAGAGCAGCAGACATGTATTTCCTGGTAAAGGAGATGCTTTTGCCTCTAGCCCTAAACCACTCACCACCTTCATTCATCAGCCATGTCTCTCTCTTTTTAGGTTTATTTATTTTTAGAGAGAGAGAGTGCATGAGCACGAGTCAGGGAGGGGCAGAAAGAGAAGGAAAGAGAGAATCCCAAGCCAGCTCCACACTATCAGTGCAGAGTCCAACATAGGGCTCAACCCCATGAAATCATAACCTGAGCTGAGATCAAAAGTCGGATGGTTAACCAACTGAACCACCCAGGTGCCTCCCGCCAGTACCTTATGAACCCATTCTAGATCCTATGTTCAGGGATTTCCGAGAGCTGAGACATTAATCTCACTCTCTTTGCTCTGACTGAGATTTTTTTTTGAAATCAAATACTACATGTGTTGTTAGCATGGTTGGCAGCATCTTGTGTAAGTCATTGGTGTTCTAGCATGAATCATTCATTATACTAACGTTTGTCTTTCTGAAAGATCATCAGTTATGGTTTGTTCATCAAAATCACCATCAGCTTTAGAGCTCTGCAACCATGAATTCATTCCTATGCCCTTGGCCTAAATGGAATTTGATGGAGACCTAATTAAAATGAGAGAAGTTAGACTAGATAATCTCTAAGGACTCATTTAGCTTTAAAGATCAATGAGTCTGTAAAACTAGACCATGGGTCTGAAGCAAACTTAATGCCCCAAGTCTTCTAGCTCCCTTTCTGTGTAGATTTGATAGGATGTTCTGAGAAGTGAGGGAACAGAAGTCCAGAAGCATACCCTCGCATGCCTGTCTGTGCCATTCTGCATGCTAGTTTGGTTACCTAGCCTCCATCAGCAGCAGCAACTTATAGCTGGTATTTTCTGTAATTGGAGCTACCTCTGCCAGAGCTGGAGATGGAACGAGCTAGGGGGCAAGCTGGGAGTCCTGGGTCAGCGACCACCTATCAACAGCCCCTGCACCCCACGCAATGCAGGTTCCCTGTTCAGAAGAGCTCCATCCTTGCTTTAATGCTCTTCTATTGCAGTTTTGAAATTATTAATAATTGTTGAATGGAGGGGCCCCGTTTTTGTTTTGTACTGTGCCTGCCAAGTGATGTAGCTGGTCCTGCATTCAGAGAAAGCCAGGCTCTTGTAGAATCATGCCCTGATTTGTGAGTTCACCTTCATTGGTGACTTGCTGTTATTTATTAAGCAAGATAAAAAGGATGCATAAAAACATAGGATATTAGATTTGGAAGGGACCTTGGAAACCTTCCCTTAAGCACCTACAATCTATAATCCATGTGCTCTGTGCTTCTGGCTCTTGGGAAAGGCGATCTCCCAAGGGAGAAAGTTTGTTTTATTTTATTGTTTGTTGGTTCTGACAGCATCATTATGAAGTAAGGCAATGACATTACCCCTAGTGTTTACACAACTATAGTGATTATATTTTAGCTATTACATATATTGAAGCAAATATTTTAATCAGCTTTTTAAAGGTATTGCAGTGTTTAGATATAATAGGAAATTGGAACAAATTATACAACTCTTGGTAATCTAGATTTTCAGATCCAAGTCT
Organism: Proteles cristata cristata; assembly: GCA_017311185.1. Taxonomy (NCBI): domain Eukaryota; kingdom Metazoa; phylum Chordata; class Mammalia; order Carnivora; family Hyaenidae; genus Proteles; species Proteles cristata. The sequence goes on from JAESUZ010005288.1 coordinate 545,831, forward strand.
TGTTTTGAAAACTGCTTAATTAAGCTTTTTCTTAATTAAAAATTTATTTGCAATACCCATAATAGATTAATTCATTAAATGACTGCTATTAAAACCATTAAGGCTATTTCCTGTGTAGGTTCATACAGGGCTACTTACTCAGAAAAGGAAATTAGGAGAGGTAGTAATAAAGCCCATCATTTATCACCAGGGATTTTCAGCCAATATCTGCCAACATTTTGTTTTGTCATTATGTCCATCTGTGTCTGTGAAGAACACTGACTGGAGTCTAGTCTCACAAAAGGTGCATAGGTTAAATCCCTCTTTGCTAATGGAAACTATACATAGAACTCCCCATTTAATGATGTTTTTAAAAAAGGACACTTTCTTTTGTTTGAAATTAAGTTTATTACTTAATACAAAGTATTTAATAATTGACTAAAAAAAAAGAGTACATTTTCCTTTGCTCTTAAGCTACTTCAAGCAAGAATGTGCTTGCATTCCAAGTAGTAAATAAATAGGTCCCCTGTCCCTGGATTGCAGGCCACGTTGGAAGGAAGGGAACCTATGTGACAGCAGGACTGTGGCACTGAGGTGGGCCCAGGTGCTATTCCACAAGGAGAATCAGGTGATTGGTAAGCTCCTTCTGTATGTTCAGCTACACACATATGAGAAGTGTGAGAGATGTAAACAGCCTTATCCAAGAACCTGAACAAGTTTGACTTTCCAGATTAAAAAAAAAATCTGTAAGAGTAAATTAATACTTAATAGCACAGTTGCCAGAATTGAGAAAATGAAACTATAACTCTCACTTTGGACAAGGTCTCCTGTATCAATATTCAAATGCAATGATATACTCAAGTGTCTGCCTTAGCCCCAACCTCCTCCCGGGAAACGATGGTGCCTCATTCACTGTGGATAGTCCAGATGTCCTAGCACAGTAGCTGGGATACAGAACATGCGCAGTGAGTGTCTATTGAGTGAATGAATCGATGGTCATTATAATATTAACAGCAAACCTGCATTGGACCACACTGTATGCCAGGCATTATGCTAAAAGCTTCACACATTTTCTCGTTTGATGCCCAGGCTTCAGAGAAGGTCCTACCAGAGTCACTGTTAGTACACACAGCAGCTTACTGTGATTTAGGAAAAGGCTTCTTCTCTGGGCTCATGAATTAGAAAGTGGTGCCTCTTCTGAGAAAATGCAGCCGCAAGGGCATGCAGCTAAGTGAGTGTACCCTGGCCTGAATTTCATCCTGTGTGGCCCCCTTGGCTGCTTGCTCCGTGTAAGGCACAGCCCACATGGTCGTACACTGCAGCCCTGGGCACTCCCATTATCTCCAGCTTATGCCTGAGGAAACTGAGATGTGGAGAGGTCAAGTAAATTGTTCAAGACACATAACTACTACTTGTAGCTATGTAGATTTGGGAGACTGGCATGGTTCATGTGACTTGTACGGTTTGTGAGATCCTGAAGACTCCAGGAGCCACCTCTTTGTCACAGTCTAGCACTTAGGAAGAAGGGGTCATTGTTCATGGCTGTCATAGTGACAATATGGAACCATTTTCAGAGCCCCACCCAGTGTTGCCTCAAGGTTACCACAGGGGGTATTAGATGGGAGCTGACCATGGCATCCTGACATCCCGGGGTCCCCATGATAATAAAGACAATGATTAATGGTGATCCTGAATATTCATGTAAGACTTACAGTTAAGTGTCTTTCCATTAAGGTAATATAACAGTGGATTAAAATTATTAAGTTCTCACAAAAGTCCCTTGAGAAAGGCAGGGTAGGTGCTATAATCTCTATTATTTAAATGAGACAAATGAAGATAAGGAAAAATAATGTGACTACCCAAAGTCTCATGACCAATGAGGACCAGAGAGGGATTTGGATCCAGGCTCCTACTCCAGCGTTCAGTCTTCTGGTCACTTTCCCGTTGCCCAGTATGAGCTCTGCTCTGTAAGATGTCGGTTGCTGTTAACTAAGCCCATGGCTCCGAAGCCTGAATGAGCATCAGAACCACTAGAAAAGCTTTTAAAATACAGGCTCCTGAACTCCTCACCAGATCCATTGAATCAAAATCATCCCTGGGGGAGCATATAGTGAGTATGTTTATATGCACGTGGCAGTGGGTGGGGGAGACGTAATTACATTTTTAACATGCCTCCTAGGTGATTTTTGTTGTTTGTTTACAGCCTGCCTGGCACTGTCCTCCCACCAGTGACTGGAAATGGCTCTAAATTCATGAATTTTTTCAGGCTCTATGCCTTGTGCTATTCTAGTGTCTTCTAGTCTCATACTTTTCTCTCTCTTCTGCCTGCCTAGATCGTAGCCATTTTCAAGGACTGGCTCAAGTCCTTAATTACTTTGCTGCTAGTGCCATTCTGGTTATGCCCACTCCTGCCTGCAGACATCTCACATTCTTACCTAAGTGCTCCCAGGGGGACTAGAGGGTGGGAGCACTATGAGGGCCTGCTGCATGTCAGGCCCCTAAATTCAGTGTTTTTCCCCCATGTTACCATGTTAACCATCACAGCAAGATGCTAAGGTCATGGTTATCATTCCCATTTTAAAGAAGGAGTACATGAAGAAACCCGGCTGGGGCCATCGCATCTAGGATAGGGCATAGTCTCATCTGGCTTCAAGTTCCTGCCTTTCTGTTCACTCTGCTGAATGTTCCAGTCTTCAGAAACTAGGGAGATTTCTTTTGTGCTATCGTTGAGAAACTGTCTTATGTTAAAAAAAAAATCTTTTACGGGGCGCCTGGACGGCTTAGTCGGTTAAGCGTCTGACTTTCGCTTAGGTCATGATCTCGCGGTTGGTGGGTTCGGGCCCCGCGTTGGGCTCTGTGCTGACTGCCAGCTCAGAGCCTGGAGCCTATTTCAGAGTCTGTGTCTCCCTCTCTCTCTGACCCTCCCCTGCTCACGCTGTCTCTCACTCTCTCTCCTAGAAATTAAAAAAAAAAAAAATCTTTTACCTCCTACTGTATAACCCACATAGTAAAATAACCTAGTTGCTAAAGAAATAAAAGAACGAGTGCCTTTCATCCTTTTCTGCAATCACTTCCTCGCAAGCTTCAAAAAGCTTAACTGATATTGATCAAGATATTATATTTATTTACTCAAACTATTTAATATTATGAGAAAATAAAAGCCAACATTCCATCCTATTCTTCCTTTTAACTGAGAAACACATGAAATGTTATAGCCTATGGATGACTTACGGATTACATTGTCCAGGCTATTCATTTTACAAGGGTTGACTGAACCTCAGAGATATTCAGTTAACCTGTTCAGGTCACATATCTTATTGGTGATACATTTGAGATTAGAGTCCAGCTCCGTCTCAAACCAAGTGACTTTTGGGATTATAGGTGAATTCATACTTGGCCATCCATTAGCAAGCAATATGCCCATTTTTGAAACTAGTCTAGAGTCAAAACTTCTTGAGGTAAAAATGGTTCCTTACCTCAAGAGCAAAGCTTTCCCCATGATATATGTTTATGAGTGTTTGTTCAGGCAGCCTGACTCCCTGCCTCTGTGATGGAAGGACATTAAAGGAATAATTGCTCCCTTCTAAGTGCTCTGGTGGCCTCATACCCTGCAAGATAACCTTGACCTGTTCTCCAGCCTCCTTCCAAGGTGCAATTGGAAATTTTATAGCTAAAGAAAACAGACACTGTTATCACCACATATTGAGTGAGGAAAATGGAAAATGCATAAGTGAAATTTAAATAACAAGTTTTCATCTATTTAAAGGTGATGTTCCCCTTTGGCCATTTTTTAAAATTACAGAGCTAGAGGGAAAAAATGATTTTTAACACCCAAATCATATGATTTTTTTTCCAATAGTGACTCCAAGTTCTTATTCACTTAAATCAGTCAACAAATATTTATTAAGTCCCTACCATGTCGAACCTTGTCCCACCTACTGGGGATTCAGTGGTGACCAAAAGACAAAATCCACACCCTCACTGAGCTTCTATTTGAGTGGAGGGAGACAAATAGTATTGAAAAAATATATACTATATGTTACAGATAACACATTATGAAGAAAAACAAATAATAAGAAGGAGCTGGAGAATGAAAGGGAGTGAGTGCTATTTTGGATCTGACGGTCAGAGAAGATTTCTCTAGGGAGGAAGAAATTGGAGCAGAGACAATCAAAGATCTGGGGCAAAGAGTGTTCTAGGCAGAAGGAACAGGACGTGGATCATTCCTGAAGCGGGAGTACACGGATGTGTTTGAAGAAAAGCAAGGATGTCAGTGGGGCTTGGGGTACAGTGATTGAGTCGGGCAGTGGTCAGAAAATGGACTGACAAACAGCCAGGTCCTCTGCAGCTTTATGGCCTAGGAAGGAGTCCCGATATGATCTTGAGTATAATTTGCTATGAACAGTTATCTGGTTTATGATGTAAATGTTGAAAAGCCAAGAAAATAAAGGCCAAGAGTGGAAGCAAAAAGACTTAAAAAATTCTTAATGTTTATTTATCTTTGAGAAGGAGACAGTGTGAGTGGGGGAGGGGCCGAGAAGGAGACACAGAATCTGAAGCAGGCTCCAGGCTCTGAGGTGTCCACACAGAGCCTGACATGAGGCTCGAATCGACGAACCATGAGATCATGGCCTGAGCTGAAGTTGGACCCTTAACCTACTGGCAACCCATGCACCCCAGAAAGACTTTTTAGAGGCCTCCTAGAAATACCAAATTTAGTTAATGTCTCCATTACAAAACAAACAAATAAAATAAATAAATAAATAAATAAATAAATAAATTTTTAGTTACTAGTCACATTAGAGGCCAGTGCTTAATTAAATAAACAGAAGGAGAGAATAACATCTGGCCCTCAATTTTTTGACACAATGAGAGGAATTAATTAGATCCATTCATTCATTCGGAAACATTTATTTAATGAATATCATATTCCAGATACTCTGCTATGCTATGTCCCAAACATAAAAAGATGAAAAAGACACTAAGTCTTACCCTCAAGGACTTGTAAAAAATGCAAAGCAGCAGCAGCATATACAAACTGTAGAGGTAGATTAGAGGGTGGAGTGATGAACTTGGCCTGGCTTTGCAGAGCACACAACCCTAGAAATGGGCCTTAAAGGAGAAAAATTGCACTCTAAGGTAGGGAAAAGGCAAGCACATGCAAAGAAACAGAGAGGCATGAAGTTCCATGAGTAATTTTTAAATATTGATTGATGGGACCTGGGGTCAAGAAGGGGAATCATTGAAGAAAACTGGAGAGGTGGCCAGAGGCCAGATTATGAGTCTGTGGATTTTATCTAGGATTTGCAGGGCTGTGTCAGATCGTCTGTAATTTCTTTTCTAGCTCTAGGACTTTTTGTCATATGAATCCATTTTCGTTTCTCCATCAGAGTTCAAGGTAAGCATCACCAGCCCCTGTTTATTTTTGTATTTATCTTTGTAACATTACCTCGCATTACAACTTTAAAGAATAACCATCAGAACCTCTTTTCTTGCATGAGTGTTGCAAAGAACTTGAGGTCTTCTATGGCTTTTAACAATGACTTTAGTTAAATCAGCAGAAACTACAGAAACTCCTGTGAATTCCCACTTTCTTGCCTTTCTCCTTGGGGTCTTTTCACTCTTCGTCTTGGTGCAGTTGCTTGGCTTTGCAAGTGTAAAGTTATGGTGAGTGCCCGATAAGCATCTGGTTTATTACAGAGATTTGGTAGTCGGTAATTTTCACAGGAAAACTAATCTGACTTCTTGCTCAATTTTTCAGAGGTTTGGGGCAATAGTTACTTTAAAAAGAATCCTCTTGTAAAAGAACTCCGAAGTGGAAGTCACGGGCAGTATTTAATAATTCATAAGCATTTATGGATGCCCTGCTTTAGGCAAGATCTCATACCAGGGAGTAGAGACACAAAAATGAATAAGATAAAATTCTTCCTTTCAAGAAACGTACAAGTGTGGATAACTTCTTACAGTTCTTATAAGAAATCTTATAATTCTCTGACTGTAGTATATACACCGAATGGTTTTAGGTTCACAGTTAAAAAGGTTTTTACAAAAGTTCATTAAAAATAGTTGAATTCTTTGATAATGCATAAGCTTAGCCTCTCCTGGAAAGCTGGATTTATTTATCCAACACACTGACTAGAGGCAAGGAGGAGAAAAAAAAAAAGACTAGAAGAAAAGTCCTAATTCATGATACATAACTCGAGAATCCCTGTTGAACAGCTGCATTGTAACACTTACCCTTTTTGTTCACATGGAGTTGCTCTGTGGAATCCTCAGATATCCATGGTTGCCTGAGGGCTCTTCAAATGTCACCAGGGCAACACCAAAGTAACACACATGAAGAAGCCCTTCAGTGGCATTCTTTCTGAAAAGCATTGAATTAAATTATTGCATAACAAATCATCTGCATATGAAAGGCAGTGAACTGTTGGAGAACCCAACTGGAAACAATGCTGAATTTGATTCCTACCTCCACTGATGACTTCCTGGCACCCTTAGCAATCTTGTTGTGACCAGAGTCCTCCTTTTGGAATGTGGGAAATATTAACACTGTACTTAGGACCTCTGGGGATTGTGAGCTAAATTAGTGAGGTTGTTGAGATGGTCATAGAAAAACTCCCTTAGCCCCGTTCCTCTCAGCCTTTCTCCGTCAACCTTTCAAAAAGATGAAGTAATTTCCCACTCTGGATGAAACCGTTGCTTCCCCCAATGAGACCCTAGCAAAACAGACAACAACTGCTTTGATGGAGTCTTATCATGTGCCAGAGACCATGCTAAGCACTTCACATGCATAATATTTATGTCACCCTAATGACCTGTATTGTAAGATCAGTATTATCGAAGTCTTCATTTTATAATGGAGACATTTAGATTCTAAAACGTATGTGATTCTTGGCCCAGGTTCACAAAGCTGAGGAGTATTCCGAGGCAAAGAATTAGAACCAGGTGATCTGTCTCAGGAGCCCTCAAACCCTGTACATATTGGTTTAGAGAAACTGTATATCACAGCACACCCTCTGTCACTATTATACCTGGCTACTGCTTATTCTGGAAGGAAATTTTTGTAGTGGGAAAAGTAATTTCTACAGACTAAGTACATTCATTCAAGAAAGCCAGTGGAGAGACAGTGTATGAAAAATAGATGTGATGTTTTAGGCTTGATTAAACCAAATAAGACAGATTGTGGAAAATATAATGAAGTATTTACATCCAAATGATACTGCCGCTGGCATCTCAGCCTCCCCAGATGCATAATGCTTGATGCTATTCTTGGGGGAATTGTCCCCTTATTAACCACCTAGAAGAAAATGAGTGTCACTTCCGTTTGGCTAGATTTCAATGTTGGGTCCCCAGAGAAAATGAATCACCTTCTTTTAACCAGCATTGTCCGTGAAAGACGTAAGTATTTTAAAGATCAAGTCCATTCTCACAGTGCAAGAAATTGGCACCACTAACATATATTGAAAGGACAGATTCCCCCCTTTAAAATTTATTTATTAATAATCATAAAAATAGCATGTTGATTATAAAACATACACGTTGATTATAAAACTAACATACTGATTTTAAAAAGCACCCCAAAACAATCTAACATGTACTCAAAAGAGCATTTTGAAATATTTCAAGCAAGCGAGCCAGCCAGCCAGCATTTTAGAAAGTAAATGTGATCTCCCAAGAGAATTCCTCTGATGGAGATATCAGATACATGGCTTTTGCAGGTATTTTTTATTTTATTTTTATTTTTATTCTTTTAAATAGTTTATGGTCAAGTTGGTTTCCATATAACACCCAGTGCTCATCCCAACAAGTGCCCTCCTTGACGTCCATCACCCCCTTTCCCCTCTCTCCCACCCCCATTAGCCCTCAGTTTGTTCTCAGCATTCAAGAGTCTCTCATGGTTTGCCTCCCTCCCTCTCCCCAATTATTTTTCCCCTTCTTCTCCCCCATGGTCCTCCGTTAAGTTCCTCCTAATCCATCTATATGTGCAAACATATGGTATCTGTCCTTCTCTGTCTGACCTTCTTCGCTCAGCATAACACCCTCGAGTTCTATCCATGTTGCTACAAATGACCAGATTCCATTCTTTCTCATTGCCATGTAGTATTTCATTGTATAAATAAACCACATCTTCTTGATCCATTCATCAGTGATGGACACTTAGTCTCTATGTTTTGGCTATTGTTGAGAGTGCTGCTATGAACATTGGGGTACATGTGCCCCTATGCATCAGCACTCCTGTATCCCTTGGGTAAATTCCTAGCAGTGCTATTGCTGGGTCCTAGGGGAGTTCTAGTGTTAATTTTTGGAGGAAACTCCACACTGTTTTCCAGGGGTCTGCACCAGTTTACATTCCCACCAACAGTGTAGTAGGGTGCCCGTTTCTCCACATCCTCGCCAGCATCTAGATTCTTCTGATTTGTTTATTTTAGCCACTCTGACTGGTGTGAGGTGGTATCTCAGTGTGGTTTTGATTTGTATTTCCTGGATGAGGAGGGACATTGAGCACTGTTTCATGTGTTTCTTGGTCATTTGGATGTCCTCTTTGGAGAGGTGTCTGTTCATGTCTTCTGCCCATTTCTTCACTGGATTATTTGTTTTTCAGGTGTGGAGTTTGGTGAGTTCCTTATAGATTTTGGATAGTAGCTCTTCATCTGATATGTCATTTGCAACTATCTTTTCCCATTCTGTCAAGTTGCCTATTAGTTTTATGGATTGTTTCCTTTGCTGTGCAGAAGCTTTTTATCTTGATGAGGTCCCAATAGTTCATTTTTGCTCTTGAGACCCTTGCCTTTGGGGATGTGTCTAGTAAGAAATTGTTGCGGTTGAGGTCAAGGAGGTTGTTTCCTGCTTTCTCCTCTAGGGTTTTGATGGTTTCCTGTCTCACATTCAGGTCCTTTATCCATTTTGAGTTTATTTTTGTGCATGGTGTGAGAAAATGATCTAGTTTCATTCTTCTGCATGTTTCTGTCTAGTTCTCCCAGCACCATCTGTTAAAGAGGCTGTCTTTATTCCATTGGATACCCTTTCCTGCTTTGTCAAAGATTAGTTGGCTGTACATTTGTGGGTCCAATTCTGAGTTCTCTATTCTATTCCATTGGCCTATGTGTCTGTTTTTGTGCCAATACCATACTATCTTGATGATGACAGCTTTGTAGTAGAGGCTAAAGTCTGGGATAGTGATGCCTCCCATTTTGGTTTTCTTCTTCACTATTATTTTGGCTATTAGGGGTCATTTGTGGTTCCATACAAATTTTAGGATAGTTTGCTCTAGCTTTGAGAAGAATGCTGGTAAATTTTGATTGGGATTGCATTGAATGCATAGATTGCTTTGGGTAGTAATGACATTTTAACAATATTTATTCTTCTGATCCATGAGCATGGAATGTTTTTCCATTTCTTTGTGTCTTCTTCAATTTCCTTCATAAGTTTTCTCTAGGTTTCTTCATACAGATCTCTTAATTCTTTGGTTTGGTTTATTCCTAGGTATTTTATGGGTTTTTTTTGTATGTGCAGTTGTGAATAGGACCAGTTTCTTGATTTCTCTTTCTGTTGCTTCATTATTGGTATATAAAAATGCAACCAATTTCTGTACATTGATTTTGTACCCTTCAACTTTGCTGAATTTGTGGATCAGTTCTAGTAGGCTTCTGGTGGAGTCTTTCAGGTTTTCAATGTAGAGTATCATGTTGTCTGCAAAAAGTGAAAGTTTGACTTTGCCAATTCTCATGCCTTTGATTTTGATTTGTTGTCTGATGGCTGATGCTAGGACTTCCAGCACTATGTTAAACAACAGTGGTGAGAGTGGACATCCCTGTCGTGGTCCTGATTTCAGGGGGAAAGCTCTCAGTTTCTCCCCATTGAGGATGATGTTAGCTGAAGGCTTCTCATAGATGGCTTTTATGATGTTTAAGTAAGTTCCTTCTATCATGACTTTCTCAAGGGTCTTTATGAAGAAGGATGCTGTATTTTGTCAGATGCTTTTTCTGCATCTATCGACAGGATCATATCCTTTTTATCTTTTCTTTTGTTAATGTGATGTATCACATGGATTGATTTGTGAATATTGAACCAGCCCTGTAACCCAAGAATGAATCTCACTTGATCATGGTGGATAGCTCTTTTTATGTGCTGTTGAATTTGATTTGCAAGTATCTTGTTGAGGATTTTTGTATCTGTATTCATCAAGGATATTGGCCCGTAGTTCTCTTTTTTTTGCTGGGTCTCTATCTGAGTTGGGAATCAAAGTGATGGTGGCTTTGTAGAATGAGTCTGTAAGTTTTCTTTCAATTTCTATTTTTTGGAATAGCTTGAGAAGAATGGGTATTAATTATGTTTTAAATGTCAGGCAGAATTTTCTAGGGAAGCCATCGGGCCCAGGGCTCTTATTTGTTGGGAGATTTTTGATAACTGATTCAATTTCTTCATAGTTACGGGTTTCTTCAGATTTTCTATCTCTTCCCATGTGAATTTTGGTAGTGAATGTGTATTTAGGAATTTGTCTATTTCTTCTAAGTTGTCCACTTTGTTGGCATATAATTTTTCATAGTATTCCCTGATAATAGCTTGTATTTCTGAGGGGTTGGTTGTAATAAGTCCATTTTCATTCATGATTTTGTCTATTTGGATGCTCTCTCTTTTTTTTTTTTTGAGAAGTCTTGCAGGTGTTTTTTAAATGGTAACATTGCTTTAAAATCATATATCTAATTGCCTATTCTAAGACTTCAATCTTGTGCTTCAGCACAATTTGTGGATACATATACAATTATTTCTTGGTGGCACCATTTTTTTTCAAGAAAATTTATAATATGTACAATGTTTTGGATGTTAACCATGTTCCAGGTACACAAGTTATTGTATCTAATACTTAAAACAGACCTAGCAAGTCAGTATTACACTCATTTTTCTTTTTTTTTTTTTAAGTTTATTTATTTTGAAAGAGAGAGTACTTGAACAAGTTGGGGAGGGGCAGTGAGGGTGAGGGAGAGAGAGAACCCAAGCAGGTTCTGCACTGTCAGCACAGAGCCCAATGCCAGGCTCAAGCCCACAAACCATGAGATCAAGACCTGAGCCTAAATCAAGAGTTGAACGCTTAATCCTCTGAAACACTCAGGCTACCCTACACTCATTTTTCATGCGATACAAGTAAAGCTTATATAGGCTTAGGAATTAAGCAGAGTCTCATAGTTAGGGCTGTCTTTCATGGAGGCTCACCCATGACACATCCATGACAGAAGAGAAGCACAGTTATTTCTGCTTAAAGGGAGAATAAACATACAAACCGAATTATTAACATCAGCACTTGGGTGTTAACAGGCTCCTAGAACTGACATGAGATGTATTCTTCAATGGCTAAACGAGAGAACCTGTATGAAAGCATTTAGACAAAGTCATTCCAGTCATTCGTAACTTTTTGTACAGAAGAATCATCTGAGGGGCTTTTCAATACACAGAATCTGGAATCCACCAGTTAAAGAGTCAGTTTAGGTAGATGGGGGATCCAGGAGCCTGCATTTTTAGGATGTCTTCCAGAGAATTATGAGGCTGTAGATCTCTGGGACCCTCTTTATTTTATTTTATTTTTTAATATAATTTATTGTCAAATTGGTTTCCATACAACATCCAATGCTCATCCCAACAAGTGCCCTCCTCAATGCCCATCACCCCCTTTTCTGTGACCCTCTTTAAAAAACACCAGTTTATCACACAGCAGATACTCTCAGTGTGGTTTCCTTTCCAAAAGCCTAAATGTACAGGAAGAAAACCAAAGACAATAGTTGAAAACAAAAGCTCAGTTCATAGGGCATTGTGTCTGGTTTACATTACTTTATTGAAATACGCCAAAGTGAAATTTCATTTAGCCTCTTACCTTGATGGCCTCCATGTAAAACTTCAATGTTCAAAAGTGGTGTAAAGAAAGCTCTCACAGAAACTCTGGTTTGATCAGGCTTAGGATTCTCGCAGCATGTAAGGCACAGCTAAAGTAATGCCAGGTGGGGATGAGGGAGATTTCCTGTTTATTTGTTTTACCTATTTAAAATGATTTTATACATCCTGTGATTTTTACAGTTGTTGTGAAAGGAAGCTCTTATATTTAACTCTATTGAAATGTAGCACTTGTGTTTTTAGAGGAGGGGAAGATGGGGATAAATCTCCTTGGCAATTTTCATGAGTTAATGAATTATGTTCTTGCAGCTTCACTTTTCTGCTGTCTATAACAAAGACAAAGTTAGGCTTCAGAGGACTGATGATGAATTTCTAAGGTTCATAAATTATGAATAGACAGTGCAGGCGGTGGGGGTATGCGGGTTTCCCCAGCCCCCCACTTCTCTTGTCCTTTGGGCGTGTAACATTTGGATAGTTCAACTGAGCCCATAATGGGATGGGCAAGAGAAGGGGATTAAAATTCTCTAATGTACCTCACATAAAAAAAGTTTTGTGAAGAAAAAAGATTCAAAAATCTTAGATTATATCAAGACTTCGTGTTACTTTTCATTTTCTTTACTCATTTTCTTTGCTCTTTATAGGAATAATCAGGAGGTAGCTATGGGCAGAGCTGTCAGTTGATGACAGCAAGTGGAGTGAGTGTCTGGGAAGGTTCTCAACTTATTTTTTTCCTGCAGGTCCTGAGACCTGGCCTGTCAGCCATTTTAGGGTTAGATAAAGGTTAGGGATAAAAGTTAAGTTCAGCCTTCACTACTCAGCCTCAGCAGGAAGTAGTGCTGCTGGTGTTTTCAGAAAAGATGGCGAGTGGCCTGTGATACTCAAGCAGCATAATGACAAGCTTTTCTAATGTGTAGGTTCAGAATCCCTTCAGTTTACTTTCTTTACATTTTTTTAATGTTTTATTTATTTCTTTTTTTTTTTTTAATTTTTTGTGTTTTATTTATTTCTAGGAGAGAGAGAGACAGCGTGAGCAGGGGAGGGTCAGAGAGAGAGGGAGTCACAGACTGAAACAGGCTCCAGGCTCTGAGCTGGCAGTCAGCACAGAGCCCGACGCGGGGCTCGAACCCACGAACGCGAGATCATGACCTAAGCGAAAGTCGGACGCTTAACCGACTAAGCCACCCAGGCGCCCCATGTTTTATTTATTTCTGCGAGAGAGAGAGAGAGAGAGACCGTGTGAGCAGGGGAGGGTCAGAGAGAGAGGGAGACACAGGAATCTGAAACAGGCTCCAGGCTCTAAGCTAGCTGTCAACACAGAGCCCGACACGGGCCTTGAACCCACAAACCGTGAGATCATGACCTGAGCCGAAGTTGGACACTTAACCCACTGAGCCACCCAGGTGCCCCAGTTTACTTTATAAAAAGAGAGAGAAATATAGCATATCATATATACTTTAGACCTACAAGGAAGAAAAAATTAGTAGCAGGAAAATAGACCCAAGGCCAAGAGGAATGGATTTGGTTGCATAGACTGGAGAAGCAGCACCCACTTTCAGAAGGGAGAGTTTTAGGGATAGACTAGGTATGGATATAGATCAGTATCCATCTGCACATAGTTATTACTATCTTCAATATACTTAAAAGACACATACAACATTTTTTTGTAAAGATTTTTTTAAGTTTATTTATTTTTTAGAGAGAGAGAGTACAACAGGGAAGGAGCAGAGAGAGAGTGAGAGAGAGAGACAGAATCCAAAGCAGGCTCCAGGTTCGGAGCTGTCAGCACAGAGCCCAATGTGGGGCTCGAAGCCACAAACCACAAGATCACGACCTGAGCCGAAGTCAGACACTCAACCAACTGAACCACCCAGGCACTTCCACATGCAACCTTTTTAAATGATAAAAGTAGAGGGTTTTGTTTTGTTTTGTTTTGTTTTCAAAAAATTAGGTAATCCAAATATCTTAATCTGTCAAAAACACACAAATTACAAAATCACATGTAATATCTCTTCATTAACATTGAGTAAAAAAATGGAAAGCCATGAGGTTAGTGGGGGACAAGAACATGATGAAACACTAATACCTCTTTCCCTGAATAATTTTCATGAGTATTTTCAAGTTGTTTTTGTGAACAAGCTCTGGAGGATTTTTTTTTTTTTTTTTCTAAAAAGAGGAAGACAGTTTTGAGGACTAGTCTGATTTTGGAGCTTCAGACTTTAATTCTTTATTCAACATCAACTTTTGGTTCTGTGTTTGATATGCCAGGCTTGTAAAGATAGACATTTTGCAAGTCCATGTAGAATTTTTAATTCTCGATGAAATAAACCCGATTTCTAAGTTAGGTATCAGCCCTCACCCTTGGCATAAGGAGCTTCTGTTATGCAGGACTTGAGGAATGCCCCAGCTGGGGAAATGCCAGTTAATAGATTCAGACAGATGGATTTTGATGAGAGTGTGCACTGTTCACACCCTTTTAGCAAATGTTTTCAAATATTCTCAAGTAACACACTTAACTTGAAAACAAATATGGATTTGCTTACTTTAGCGTCAATAGTAATTATTATCATTAGTAGTATATAAAAATATCTGCTCTGTTTGTGCATATGAGAGTGCTAAATTCATATGTCACATTATATCTCTAGACCTGTAGCTGCCTTGTACATACAGAGAAAACATACTTTGAATTTAAAACAGGTTTTGGCAGAAAATTATTTCAGCTGTTGTGAAATATAGCACTTTTTTTTTTCAACTTCCCTCCCCCATAAAGTTAGAGTCATCGTCAGCTGTGGAAATAGCCTTACGAAATTCCCGAGAGGAATGCAATTTTTTTTTTCTCAGTGGAGACTGTGAAACCAGACCAGAAAGGAATGACATTGGAATAGAAATGAGACTGGTTTAAGAAGCAGGGGAATGTTTCTTATGGGAGTCATTTTATGGAGTCCAGTGCTCTCTTCATGAGCATGAGACACAGCTCTGGCCACATGTGTTGCCAAAGACCATTTTTCCCTGGCATTACCTTAATTGAAAGCCCAGAACCAAGTTTAAGGTATACGAAAACGGGAAAGCACGAGGTTAAAACTAGTGCTTTGAAGTGTAAATATATGCGTTAATATATTGAGTGCCCTTTTGGGCAAGGCGCTTTGCTGGGTTTGTGGATGTAGCTGGGAAAAAAAAAAAAGATCTCATAAAACTTGCAGTCCAGGACTGTGGATTGATGTTCTACAACAAATTGCACATTTAATTATTTAATTACAGTGTGAAAAGTGCTATGTAGGAGAAGAAAGGGTGCTATGGAAGTGTAGTAAGGGGACTGACAGCAACCGAAAGGTTGGAGAAGGCTTCATTGAAGAATCGCATTGGAGCTAAGTTCTAGAGTATGGTATGGAGTGTAAGTTCCTTAGAAGGAAGGATTAGAAAGGCATTTATGGCAATGAGAACAGCATTTGTGAAGGCTCAGAATCAGGAAAACATTAAGTCAGGCCAGGGATTAGAAGGCAGTTGGTGTGGTTGGAGCAAAGAGAACCAGTGAGGGACCAAGCCAATAGGTGCCATTTACACAGCATTGCAATGCACAGGGACGGGGAGGGGGACGCTTTTCTCATTATATGGTACCCTCCGTGGTAGAAGAAAAAATTCCTTGGCTGGAAGAAAAAATATCGGGACTTCAAGTTTATTCTCTTATTCTGTTTCAGTTCTTGCCTATGTTTCTATCTCCATCTCTAAGTTTCTTATGTTCCATAAGAAAATGATACTACTGCTTGTTCACAATGGTCTGGAAGTTTTAACTAATTTAATATCTGCAGGGCCTTACATGTCTTCAAAAATGGAATATTAGTTCAAATTGCTAGAAATATGAATTATTTTACATTATCGTAGCATGCACTGATTTAGTTTTTAAATACGAGTCTCTTCTTTTTAACTTCTGGAAGGTGTTGTTTAGAAAGAAGAAAATAAATAAAGTCTTCTGTACCGAAAGGGAAGGCTTTTAGATCCCATTTCTGGATAGCTGAATAATGTTTCTGCAGCTTTTACGTCACATTTATGTGTGCAACAGCTGTTAGATCATTCCTAAAACCTTAGCATTTGTTCATATTTTAAGATGTTCAACATTTTTATGTGCAGATGTAAGTTTCCAAGTTGTATTTGAAGAAAACATGTCTTTCCAAGTTGCAAAATATATTTTCTGGTTCATTTGTTAGGAAAGGAAAATATGAGATACATTTTCTAATGCACTTCTGATGGTTTAAATACTCAGCCAAACTATGTGGAGAATAGTGTAAACAACAGATGTTGGGCTCCTTTCACCTGTAGGTCAAGATTTTGCCAACTGCGTTGTTTTGAAGTTTCATGTTACTAAGACTTTGAGCTGTTTATTTGCGTATTGTATACATTAGGAGGAAATAGAAGCCATTCTTGTTGATTACCTTCCCTCAGATTCAAGAAGTTGTATAAGTGAAGATACTAGATACAATAGTGAGTAGTAATGTAAAACTAAATGAAATCGATTTTGAAGTGAGATGAAGTGTTTCTTAGGCAGTTGCAATCATGCTATTCCCACCACTGTGATTAATGAGTGGTGAGCTGATAATGTCTGCTGAACAACTACTTTAATTCAAAACATTCTTTCATGCACAAGTCATAGCAGAATTAAAAAAGAGAGAGAGAGAGCAAGAGAAAGAAAAAGAACATCGTCTCTTCTTTATAATTAAACAGAAGTTTAACATGATGTACAAAATACATGTCTTTGATGATAGTTAAAAAAGATTACCAAAGTAACAAATTAATGCTCTAGAAAACTGAGTTTATAAATTCTAAGAAGATAGAGGAAAACAATTCCTATCAATAAGTTGCTTATAGAAAGCCTCTGGAGAGAGATTTGGCTTGGCTGGAGAGGAAAATAAGTAATGAGAACTGATGCCTATTCATCATGAGGTCTAAATAGTAGGAGAGCCTGAATTTTGTCTGGTACCATCTCCCAGCTGTGTGGCTTTAGGCCAGATACTTCACCACTTGAACTAAGTTTTCTCATCTGTAAAATGGAGCTACTAATCAAGTTGCTGTGTGTTTGAATAAACTATGTAAAAGAATGGGGATGGCACAGAGTAAGTGCTTAAAATGTCAGCTTTTATTTTCTATTACCTTTATTCATTAATGAAACTAGTAGAAGTCAGGGTTATGAGGTACAGAGAATGCCATAAACAAAATTAAAGAGGAAAGGACAGATCTACCTGAAAGTATTCAGTCAGTTTTAAACAATAGAAATGTTATTCCTAGCAAATAACATACACTAAATGCTCACTTATTATTTATTTTGAGAGAGAGAGAACACATGCAGGAGAGAGACAGAGAAGGAGAGAGAGAAGCCCCAATTTGCTGGGTTTGATCTCCCAAACTGTGAGATCATGACCTGAGCTGAAATCAAGAGTCAGAGGCAAGCCATCCAGGTGCCCCTACATGCACAGTATTTAATGGTCTCCATAAAGTTGATTGTATGACTTGTAAATGCCCTTAAAAATCTAGAAAATGTTTCATACATTCAGAATTAGAGACACGACTAGTCCATGACTAACCTTTAATGATACGTTTATAATGGCAGAATGAGCGTGTGCTCCCTGACATGAACGAAGGAGGGTGTCATGACTTTTCCTGAAAATTTGCTAGTCCGGCTTTCCATCTAAATTAGTACACATAGAAAGTCATTTAAAAAATATCATTTAAAAAGTATCTATGGGTAGAAATGTGATTTAGAGAAACGTACATAAAATATATAGTATAAGGATACTTTGAGAATTTACAGGTTCTGAAAAAAATTGTGTAAGTTGAGCTGGGAGAAGGACCGAAGACTTAGGGTCGTATTCAGACGAATGTCATTTTTCTCATACTGGTTAGCTAATCCCCACATCCGCTATACCATGAAACCCTCCATTGCCCTGATCCCAGGATGGACAGGACCCTGGAATCCTGCTGTGTGGCCTCTCTTGCGAGAGGACTGGGGTTGGGGGTGGGGAGCAGATCCCTAGAGTGAGAGTTCCTGGCCCAAGTCGCTCAGTAGGGCTGACTGTGTTTCCTTATGTAAAGCGAGTACCTTAAGTCTTTGTGTAAGGACTGAAAGAAATAACATTTGGAGAAAAAAAAAAACCACTAGATACACCCTTTCTACAATCTGGATATTCAGCTATTGCTCTTTATTCTAAAAGTAACCATAAGCTGTAATCACCTTATTTTGTTTTAAGCATCTATTAGTAAGCTTTATGATTAGTGCTTACCAAATAGAAAGTCGTCTAATACTCAGTTTTACAGAGGAGGGAACGGAGGCAAAATGAGGTGGTGTAACTTGTCTAAGGTCAGGCATTTAGCAAATGGCTGAGCAGGGCTTTCGGCTTGGACGGTATGGCTCCTACACAGGTGTGCTCTCACCCAGCAAACCACACAAGTATGGCAAGGAGCATACAAATGTGTATCTTATCTCTGTTGTAGTTTTGTACACATACTAAGTTTTTGTACAGACTTACACTGAGCTGTGAAACTAAAGGTGACTTTAGAGATTATCTGTGAATCCAACTCCTTATTTTATAAGTCCTCACCAAAGACCAGGGAGGGTGAATAATTGACCCGCCATCACAGTGATCTTGGTAGCAGAAATGTGGCAGGTACCCAGGGGTCTTGATTCAGTGCTCTTTCTGGTCCACTATGCTGCTTCTCCATAGTCACAAAAGGTCATTTTCGTTAGAATCATATTACTTAAAAACATTTTAAATTGAGATATAACTTTCATAAAATTCACCCTTATAAAGTGTATCTACCTCAATAGTTAGTGTTTTCACAAAGTTGTACAACCAGCACCACTGTCTAATTCTGGCACATTTCTGTCACCTCCAAATGCCTATTAGGAGAATTCATGCCCTCTTTCCCCCTCCTCCCAGCCCTTGGCAATGCTAAGCTACTTTCTGTCTCTATGAATTTGCCTATTATGATTCTATTTCACGTGAATAGAATCATATAACGTATGCCTTTGTGTCTGGCTTTTTTCACTCAGCACAGTGTTTTCAAAGTTTATCTATATTGTAGCATGCATTCGTACTTTATTCCTGTTTATGGCTGAATAATATTCCCTTGTACAGATATACCATATTTTGTTTATCTCCTCTTCAGTTGATGGATATTTGGGTTGTCCCCACTTTTCAGCTATGATTTTCTTGACTGTGTCTTTTAAAGCACAATTTCTTATTTTTACTCAAGTCCAGTTTATCTGCTCTTTTCTTTGATTGCTTATTGCTTTAGGTATCATTTCTAAGAAACCATTGCCTAATCCAAGGTCATAAAAATCTGTATTTATGTTTTCCTTTAAGAGTTTAATAGTTTTCAGAAACCTGGGTGGCTCAGTCAGTTAAGTGTTGGACTTTTGGTTTCAGTTCAGATCATGATCTCCCAGTTCGTGGAATCAGGCCCCTGACTGGAATTTTTTCTTTCTCTCCCTCTGCCCTTCCTCTGTTTGCTTTCTCTCTCTCTCTCTCTCTGGGTTATCTTTGATTTTCTTGACTGTGTCCTACCTCCCTCTCTCTCCCCCCCAAATATAAATAAATACACTTTAAAAAAGAGCTTAATAGTTTTTAGTCTTACATTTATGTCTCTGATTCATTTTGAGTTAACTTGAGTATGTAGTATGAGAGGTAAGAATCCAACTTCATTCTTTTGCATGTGGATACTCAGTTGTCCCAGCATCATTAGTTGAAGACTATTCTTTCCCCATTGAAATGTCCTAGAATCCTTCATTCTTATATTAAAATGAATAACTGTTCTTTACAAGTCATAAGTAAAGTGTTATTTGTTGTATTACTTTTTAAACTGATTGGGCTATAAGAATGTCTCTGTGATCCTGTCATTTCATCTATAAAATGAGAGTGATAATACTTTGCTGTAGTACCATTTGAAGTATATAATATCTCATGGAAGATGGAGGCCTAGATCATATCATATCCCAATATATTGCCCAGTTTTAAAGTTCTAATTTTGATTCTGATGTTGTTTAAAGTCCTTTGAGTCTGACTGACCTGGGTTCAAATCTTGACTCCATTACATACAAGTTATATGATGTGGGCAAGTTAAAATTTTTAAAAAAGTTTATTTATTTATTTTGAGTGAGACAGTGTGCATGTCTTTGGGGAAGGGAAAGACAGAGATGGAGGGGCATAGAGAAAGGGAGGGAGAATCCCAGCATGGAGCCCAACACAGGGCTTGATCCCTCGACCGTGAGACCTGAGCCAAAATCGAAAGTCAGATATTTAACTGACTGAGCCACCCAGGCACCCCGGTAAATTTTATTTTTAATTAAAGTACAGTTGGCATATTAGTTTTAGTTATCCAACATAGTGATCTGACAATTATATACATTACAAAATGCTTATAGTGAGAAGGATAGTTACCATGTGTTACCATACAAAGTTATTGCAATATTATTGACTATTTCCTATGCTATAGTTTTCATCCTCATGAGTTATTAATTTTATAGGTAGAAATCTGTATCTTTTAGTTCCTTTCAGCTATTTTGTCTGTCCCCTCACTCCCTCCCTTCTGGCAACCACTAGTGTGTTCTCTGTTTTTGTGAGTTTGTTTCTTTCTTATTGTTGTTTGCTTTGTTTTTTAGATTTCACATATAAGTGAAATTGTATTACTTAGCATAAAACCCTCTAGGTCCATTCATGTTATAGTGAATGGCAAGGTTTCATTTTTTTTCATGGATTTGTCATATTCCATTGTGTGTATATATACCATTTCTTTTTCATCTACCCATCTACTGATCTATGCTTAGATTGCTTTCATATCTTGGCTATTGTAATTAATGCTGCAATAAACATAAGGGTACATATATTTTTTCAAATTAGTTTTTTCATTTTCTGTGGGTAAATACCCAGAAGTGGAATTACTGCATCGTACGGTATTTTTATTTTTAATTTTTCTGAGAAACCTCCATACTGTTTTCTACAGTAGATGCACCAATTTGCATTCCTATCAACAGTCTCGTATAATTCGTAAAAGATAAATCATCCAGCATGACAGTTGCTTCCATTTTATTATTAAAGCTCAATGCTTCCATGAACCTGGCATGTTAAAGCAGCTGTGCTTACTAGCAGCAAGAACCATATGGTAAAATGACAACAGAAGCCCCCTGGCACGCACTTTAAAGATAACTTTACAATCGTGTAGATGTATTGACCATTGCTCCCAAAATGCTGGTGACTGGATGGCAATCTGATGAAACTTTCATGACTTCATGGAGAAAATATTATATAATGTTTTTAACTGATAATTTTTTCTTTATTATGAGGTAATGGCTTTTCTTCCTTTTGATGTTTTAAATGCCAGTTTTTTTTTAAGTGTAATGATGGTGGTGGTGGTGAGTTCCTTGACCTAGCAAAATGAGAAGGTAGGTAACTTTAGTATTACTCCCATACTTGCTTTTGAAATTATTTCCAGTCTATAAAACCTCTAAATCTGGGATCCTCTGTCTTAAAGTACACTATCCCAGAAATCTGTAAACATTGTTTCACTTAATTATGAAGAGGTCACAAAGAGTCTCTAGCCACCATGCTGTTAGGAGATAATAGCTCAGCCTATCAGGAGTCTCTAAGAGGGCTCTTTTCATTCCAGAAGCAGCCATTTAAAAGTCCCTAAAGGAAGCTTCTGTAATACATACAAAATGTGAAGTCTGGTATATGCATATAATTCACATCTGTATTATTTATTTTTTTTAATGTTTTTTAAATGTTTATTTCCGAGAGAGAAACAGAGAGACAGACAGCATGAGCAGGGGAGGGTCGGAGAGAGAGGGAGATACAGAATCTGAAACAGGCTCCAGGCTCTGAGCTAACTGTCAGCACAGAGCCCGATGCGGGGCTCAAACCCATGAACTCTGAGAGCATGACCTGAGCCAAAGTTGGACGCCCAAATAACTAAGCCCCCCAGGTGCCCCTGTATTATTTAATTTTAACTCTCAGCTTCTATTGAATGAGGTTGACCAGATGCTTAGATGATATTTTTTAATGTTAATTTATTTATTTTGAGAGAGAGCACACACATGAGTCGGGGAGAGCCAGAGAGAGAGAGAATCCCAAGCAGGCCCCACGCTGTCAGTACACAGCCTGATGCAGGGCTCAATCCCAAGAACCATGAGATCATGACTTGAGTGGAAATCAAGATAGATGCCCAATCAACTGAGCCATTCAGATGTCCTGCTTAGATCATAATGAACATTCATGCAAGATATTAGTTGACTGGAAGAATTTGATGAAATGACATGGAGAAGTTGAGTTTTACCATGAGCTTTCATGTGTTAAATAAAGTTTCTGTAGTTTTGGTGTCACATTTGTGTTACTAAGACAAGCATCCATGGAGAGCTATGTTCTAAGTAGAGTAAGTTCATTTTAGTTTATATCAGTGAAGATACTACCTATGTCTCTTCCTTGATAACATATTTTTAGAAAATGTTTTATGTTGTTTCTTCCCAAGGATGTTATAGACTACACACACCATTCAAAGCCTCCATCAACCATTGTAACTGTCAATGAGAGGCTGGGTTTTCCAACTTAAAAAAAAAAAAAAAAAAAAAAGTGTGTCATTTGTTTTAGCTCTTTCTTTTTCTACGACCTGAATATTCTTGGATTCTTAGTAATCATATACATTCTGCACAGAATATACTATGCTCTGTAATTGTAAAGAACATACTTTCTGGTCTCAAGAACTTAACTACTAGGTATGAGATACATGGGTATAAAGCGCCAATGCAAGCTGGTAGTAAAGAAGGACCTCAGCTTTAGTGTCCTGACAGACCTGTGTTTGAATTCAGCTACTTGATAGGTGAAAACATTTGCTTGGTGTTCTGTGGAGTTTCATGGACAGCCAACAAATTAGATGACAGTGGAAGTTTGGAGAAGTAAGTTGTGGAATGCTTTCCAGAATAGGTGGCTTGCAAGATGAATTTTTAAGAATAAGTAAAAATTCACAGAGGATGGGGAGGAGGTAAGGACGCTCTGGCAAAGATATTTAGGCATGATGCCATAGCAAGTCGTAAGCAAAGGGTCCAGGATTACTGACCCCAGATCAGGATGCCCGAAGGACATATGAATGAAAATATTCAGTAGAGGGGCACCTGGGTGGCTCATTCTGTTAAGTGTCTAACTCTTGATTTCAGCTCAGGTCATGATCTTGAGGTTTGTGAGTTTGAGTCCCATGTGGGGCTCTGTGCTGACAGTGCAGAGCCTGCTTGGGATTCTCTCTCCCTCTCTCTCTTTGCCCCTCTCCTGCTCGTGGTCTCTCTGTCTCACTCTCAAAATAAATAAATAAACTTAAAAAATATTCAATAGAGCTGGTGGCTTCTACTTATTTGGCTCATGTGAACATTTAGCCAATAAAGTAAGCAATTTGTTGATATTACAAAGTAATGAAATTTCCCATTGGAGTAGCAAATTCTTCATTCTGAATATCCTGTTTTTCCAACAAATATATCTCTAGGGCAATGAACTCATGCTAAATTAAAAAAAATTCCCAACAATGACATTTTAAATTATTTCTTTTTATTAGATGCTTATACAAATCTTACTCCTATTCCCCGATTTAAAAATATCTGACAGCAAAAGTTAGCCATTTTGATTAAAAGGAAATACGGGTTTGAGTTGAGACTTTAGTTCTACTAATGAGGATATAAACATTTGGTAACTCATTACAAGTGTCTAAGGGAGAACTGAGAAGGTTTTTACCTAAAGAAAGACTTTCATTAGAATTATGATAAATCTGGCTCAACAAATGGATCATTCTTCGTGGAAATTATTTGTTTGTTATTAGAAATGTTGTTGTTACTTTGATCTGAATGAAACATTCCAAAGTAAAATGTGTCTCTGAGTCCAATAACAGATACCTATAGACTTACTCAGCAGGATTTTTTTTTTATTTGCAGAAGAGAGCTATGTTGCCACATGTCTACCCAAATAAATTAACATTACTGTCTAAACTGACTCATTTGTAAGGAACAAGTCTACAAAGCAGAAAGTATAACATATCATAAAGGATGCATGCCAAGAACATCAAAATGGACAGGTTTCTCATTTTCTCTTGTTAATG
Organism: Proteles cristata cristata; assembly: GCA_017311185.1. NCBI lineage: Eukaryota > Metazoa > Chordata > Mammalia > Carnivora > Hyaenidae > Proteles > Proteles cristata. Next base: position 569,807 of record JAESUZ010005288.1, read on the forward strand.
ATGCCATCTCTTGACCTTTACCTGCACCCTGATTCTAGCACAAATACTAAAATGTAGAATCATAGAAAAAAGAGGAAGGGGGTGGGAAGCAGGGAAGTGGGAAAAAGATGGGGTCAGGAGAGGAAGCATGAAAGTCAGGATGCCCTTTCTCAAGACAGGAATTTAGGAGGGAAATGCCCCTGACAAGGGAATTCTTACTTGAAAGACTATCTTCCCCAGCTAGGTGGCATCTAGAACCTATGGTTGCCATTCAGAGAAAAGGAGAAAGAGAAAAAGGAATATAGCATTTTCCCTTTAGGGCAGAATGTTTCTCTTTAATGTATACATGGACTTAAATGTGGAACCTCAGATTTTTATAGTCAAAGCAAAGGAAACCATAAGATAAACAGTAAAAATGATTTGTTGATACAATGTTATTATAGCTTTTATGTATATTTTGTCAAGCAAAACGTAGATATTTCATACAATGCTTTAAGCACAACTTTTGAAAGAAAAACAATAGCCATTTGCTCTGATAGGAACCGCATGTTCAATAGTAGACACATCTTGTAGCATTACTGTTTTTCTTATAGCAATGACATTTGGTGTTTTGGGGGGATTGAATCAATTATACCACCTTTCCACTTACATGGAACTTTATTAAATAATCCACATGCAGGAAAAGCATAGCATAAATAATGTCCTTACCTATTAATTTGCTTTCCACTTAAGCTGAGACCAGGACCTGGCTCTACCTTTGGCTTCATTTCCTACCATGGCTTCTTATTCTCCTTGAGCCTGACATGAAACTTGGACACTTTATAATTTTGTCTTTTATTCCAGTGCCTGAAAGGAGTACACTAACTTTTTTTTTTTTTTTTGCTAATGAATAAGGAAATGAATAACTTTAGGCTAGAAATGATGAAACATAGATAATATTACAACTAAAACTACAGTTTATAAAGCGTTTTCACTATCTGATTTAATAGTCAAAATCATGGCATGAGGTAGATACCTCCTATCCCTATTTTACAAACAAGGGAACAGAAGCCCAGAGAGGTTAGGTAGGCTGCCCAGAACACAGCTAATGAAGTCACTTAGTTGGGATTTGAACTTAAATTCTCCCTAAATTCCAGGTGCTTTCTACTCTATCCTGCTGTCTCTAGAGGCCTTATACACAAAGAGTAGAAACTGGAAAGATTTTATCTCATATATTGAATTTTATTCAGGGTGAAATCAGTAAAGCCTTCTATTTTTAAAAAGTTCAGAATATTAATAACATTTTATGAATGCTCACATTCATTCAGTTTATTATTTTTTATCAATATGAAAGAAGAAGAACCAGCAGTGCCAGTTTAATATCACGAGAGATGTGGGAGGGTTTTATTAAGCTGGCTGCTGGGTTGCCTGCTGTGATGGAAGTGCTGCTGTTTATCAGTTTGTGCAGATGGACTGAATTCCAGCCTAGATGTTACCTTTCACGTACAGAAAAGAAGCCTGGAGGGTACAAAGCCTTCTATTGTAATCCCAGAAAATATTTTTAAATATATATTTCCCCTCGGCAATCCCATAATGGTTTCCTTTCAGGTAATCTCATCGTTAATGGGTTTATACCTGGAAGAATCACCAGCACCCAGGAGGGTGTCAGCAATACGCCATTGGGAGAACTGAGTGACAGCTGCCTGCTGCCATCTTGACTTGAGGTTGGAAAGAGCACAGATGGCCCCATGCAGTGTGTTCTTGTGTTTCTAGTGGTCCACAGTCCAGGAAGTGAGAGGCCTTTACACGTTGCTAGCCTTTCTCCATAGTTATCCGCTTCCTTACCCCACGGGAGCATAATGTCCATGGACCCTACAGGAAGGTTCTAGAAAATGAGGTAGTATACTTATAATACATGTCATTTACTAGAAATGAGATGCTGTCTGGAGGAAAAACATTAGGAATAGTCTGGTCAGGGCTTAAGAGCATGCACTGTCCCCATCCTCAGTCTGCCTCTTGGAAGGAATACCTTTCATTCCAAAGAAACTCTTCCTGCCCCATTCATGCTTAGTTTAGAATACTGATATCTGCTTATAGCTGCCTTTTCTGCTATCATGTGCACACTCTAAAAAAAATGCAAATTATAAGGAAGTTGTGACAAATGTCATGGGTAGGAATAGGAAATTCTAAACACAGGACAGTTATTTCAGATTACCATAGAAAGCTACCTGCCAGTGTGTTTTAGGAGGGTTCATTGTTCAGTGTATTTGAATGAAACTACGGTTGAACATGACTATTCTCTCCTGATCTTCTTTCTTGTTTGCCCATCAATTGCCTCACTGGCTCAGCCTGTGCTAATTGTAGACACCACACCAGTTTCTCTCCTCCACCTTCCTTTTGTTTGGTCTGGTGCCTTCCTTGCAGAGGGCTGACCTGTCGCTCCCATTCTCACTATGGCCCCTATTATGAAGATTCCGACTTACCTCATCCAGCTCTGTGGCTTCCTCTAGGGTCCTGAGCCATCCTCTGCACTCACAACTCTCTAATTTCACTTCACACTCTTTAAGAGTTCAGAGAGGGAAGAATGAGAGTATGATCACGGAAGGTGTCATGGAGGAGGCAGGGCTTAAATCTACAATAATGGTGGACAGACTCTTCTATATCAAAACTGCCCAGATAGAGCTTTTATGTTAAGACAATTTACTGAATTATTCAACATCATGCCTAATACACATCCAGTGCTTGTGTAAGTTTAAACTGAATTTCTCGAGTACGATAAGGTTTAAGTTGGCAGAAAGCTGTGTTTGCTAGAGAATCACAAAATTCAGTATTTGGCGAAAGAGCTCGGTAAGAGGCAAAATGACCATCATGAGATCCTTGGTGGTCTTGCAGACCTCAGAGCTCCAGAGAGATTCCCAGCACACTTATTGTGGGCAACGATCAGGAACCATACGGGAGGAAATGGGCAGTCCTACAAGCCAAACACATTTTGCCAGGACATTTGATAGGAAATTAGAAAAAACAAATGAACAGATCACAGGGTCCAGGTTTAATGCCTCAAGAAATGCCAAGTATGCACATTGACAGATACTTTTCCAATATTTAAAATATATATACTGTGAACTCTGTTCTTATGTCCATGTCTGGCATGTCAACTTTAATACAGTCTCCTGCTCTATTTTCTCTGTGCTCTGTGTATTACTTATATATTCAGGAACATTTTCGTAGGAATACTAGTGGGAAATGGGCTAATTCTAAAGCCACAGTGACGATGGTTGTGGGAGGAGATGGCCATGATTTAATTGTTCTTCCTCGGGAGACAATCGGTAGGGTGGGTTTTGCCAAGTGCCCTAAAGCAAATACTACTATAAAGCTCCATGTGGAGTAGGACTATTGTTCCTCCAAATATAGTCCCTTTGTGTTGAGGGCCAAGAAATCCAGTAACGGAATGAAACCATGGAAGTCTGCCCAGAACCTTTTGTAAAGAGCGATCTCTTTGGTAAAACTGACAGATAAAGAAGCACCACAATTGCTCTTGTACCAGTAATTCTTTAAAATATTTGATTGCGAATGAAAAATATTTGGTGGTTTTTGACCAAAGAGGTTCACATTTTTATGTGTGCTCCCCAAAGGAAGAAGTGATAGATATAGTATAAGCACAGATAGATTAACACAAAATCTGAATTCTAATGTATATCTGGGGGCTTTTGTAGATCCAGGATCTAGCTCTATTAGGGAGCATAAATGCAAACCTTTCAACTGGATCTAGAAGCCCCCTGCACCTCTACATGGGTGACAGGGTCTGCCTGCACGAAGCCCTGTGTTTTGATATATCATAATACTTACTAAAGGGTATTATCATTATTGTTACTTTCTCCCCCCATGTAAGGAGAGTCTACATCTTTCATTTCTTTGTTCCTAATAGATAGCATAGTACAAGGCACCTAGCAGATACTAGCTAATAGTAAATAGTTGCTAAATTCACGACTATCCCCATTGCTAAAACATTTATAATCAACATATTTTTTTAATGTTTTATTTATTTCTAGGAGAGAGAGAGAGAGAGACAGCGTGAGCAGGGGAGGGTCAGAGAGAGAGGGAGATACAGACTCTGAAATAGGCTCCAGGCTCTGAGCCGGCAGTCAGCACAGAACCCGACACGGGGCTTGAACCCACGAACCGTGAGATCATGACCTAAGCGAAAGTCGGACGCTTAACCAACTAAGCCACCCAGACGCCCCAATCAACATATGTTTTAATATGTTTTACCGACAGGGACATTCACTGCTGGCTTGCTATCCACTCTGTAAGGAGAATGTTGCTTTCTTGAGCAAACAAGTTGTATGTTTGCTCTGTATAAGGGGTTCTGCTAATCACTGTGGAGGACACGGAGATGTAAAAGAGATGAGACTCTACCCAACTCCAGTTTTATCCCCAGGCTAATGTGGAGCACTCCTCTTTAACTCACTGTGAATCATCACCTGTCAATTCTTTGAAGGTTTAGTGACTAGGATACACTAGGTACTCATTAAATGTCTGGTGAAAGACTAGATAAATGAATCTATCTAGTCCTTGTGGTCAATTTGACATCAAAAGCTTGGGACTAATTGCTATCAGTGTCCTAATGAAATTCTTTAATCTTTCATGGGATCTTTTCTCAGCCAATTATGGTCAGCATTTTTAATACACAACTGCAGTATAAGATCCTTGAAGGAAGATACTAACCGTATTGATCTTACTCAGCATTGAATCTCCCACACATGGTAGATGATCAGTAAATACTTGCAGAATGAAGTTTTTAATGTTTCCTTTTTCATCATTGTAAAGTACATGCCTAAAGTAGACAGATAGTTATGATAAAAAAAAAAAACAGAGTAAAAAATAAATAAAACAAAATAATAGGGGGACTCACTTGTGGCCAAGATCATGTCTTATTGTGGAAGTACAACATTTTTTGTAAATAATAAATTTTAATAACATGTTGGGTAGATCTTAAAGAAACAGATAGAATTTCCATAGGTGTTCCAGGAGAACATTAACTTTTATTTTTAAAAGAAGCCTCATTCTTCAAAGTTACAGAATTCCTTGGTTTAGAGATGTGGAGTTTCAAAAATATACAGAATTCTTTATGTCTGCAAGGAAAATCAAGTATTTTTAAGTTGAATTTTTTTAATCACATGGAGTGTGGATAGTTTTTATTAAAAAAACTGAAAGGGGAAATTTCAGAATTTAATTCTGTGAAATTAATGTTAGGCACTAAAACACATTCCTATAAAAGTTTAAAATATTTTGGTCCACAAAATAGGCTTTAGCTCTTTTCTTAAAACTAAAAGCCATCTAAATCAATAAGATCTTTAAGAAAAATAATTTTACTTCCAGTGTTAAATAATATTAAAAATATAATATCATTGAGTAGAAATATTCAAAGCAATGCCTAAAATATTCACCTAATCATGTAAGAATCTGTGGCTCAGCAGAAAGATCAAAACACCAAGATTAAAGCACCTCAGCCTGTGTTGTGTCTGCAGGTAGATTTCACAACCTGGGAAAGTCCAATACACCCATCTTCCTGGTTGATGGAAAGAGGGGGTTAGGGGCACCTGGGTGACTCAGTCAGTTAAGCGTCGGGCTTGAGCTCAGGTCATTATCTCGCAGTCCCTGGGTTCCAGCCTGCTTAGGGCTCTGCTGACAGCTCAGAGCCTGGAGCCTGCTTTGGATTCTGTGTCTCCTTTTCTCTCTCTGCGACCCCCCCAGCCCCCACCCCAGCTCTCTCTCTCTCTCTCTCTCTTACTCTCCCTTTCAAAAATGAATAAACATTAAAACTTTTTAATTAAAAAAGAAGGGGTTATATTAGAACAGCACCTCTTGAAACTTTACCACTAATCACCTGCCAATCTAGTTGAAATATAGATTCTGACTGAGCAGGTTGAGGAGTTGGGGAGGAGGTTCTGTGTTCTCATTAAGCTCCCAATGTTGCCTAGGCTGCTGGTTGTCGACCTCAGTATCAGTAACAAGCACTGGAAATCTTTTGAGGTTTTCTGCTGCCCGGGGATCCTAGGTAAGTAAGGTTTCCAGGTTTCCAGCATGAAAATTATGTTATCAGACATAAGCTGGAATGTGGTTCAACTACAAACACTTCTGGAAGTCCTTCTCATTGAGTGTGCACCATGCTAATCATTATTTTACCACCTGGATTTAAAGGAATAATCTTCTCTAAACATTTTGTTTTAATGTTTATTTATTTTTGAGAGAGACAGAGAGTGGGCGGGGGAGGGGCAGAAAGAGAGAGAGAGGGAGACAGGGAATCTGAAGCTGGCTCTAGGCTCTGAACTGTCAGCACAGAGCCCTACATGGGGCTTGAACTCATGAACTGTGAGATCATGACCTGAGCCGAAATCGGACGCTTAACCGACTGAGCCACTCAGGTGCCCCATGAAGGAATAACCTTTTCTAGATATCACTGGCATACAGTACACTCTTCTTCCTTAATTTCCCTCTGATAAGCCTGAGAACATCATACTTAAATACCACTATGTAATATAATTTGCCTTGTGTGAATTCAGGCACTCTTAAGAATCTGGCCAGCAGTCAGGCGCATGGGTGGCTCAGTCAGTTAAGCACCCGACTTTAGCTCAGGTCATGATCTCACGGTTCATGGATTCGAACCCCGCATCGGGCTCTGTGCTGACAGCTAGCTCAGAGCCTGGAGCCTGTTTCAGATTCTGTATCTTCCCCTCTCTCTCTCTGACCCTCCCCTGCTTGCTTGCTCTCTCTCTCTCTCTCTCTCTCTCTCTCTCTCTCAGAAATAAATAAACATTAAAAATATTTAAAGAAAAAATGAGTAGGAATTTAAGGAGCAGAGAAGAGAGCTTCATAGACATTGGGGGTAGGAGTGAAATCTCTTTTCTTACAAACATTAAAAATTTCAAGGCTTTTTCAGACAACCGGAATGGAGTCTACTATGACAGGCCTTTACTACCAGACCAAAGAATTTGGATTTCATCCTTTTATAACAGGGGAACCTCTCCATGTTTATAAATAATATATCAGAACTACACTTTAGAGGATTACCCTGGCAACCAAAAGTGTGAAAAATTAGAGCTGAAGAGGCAGGAGGCAGGAATATTCTGAGGTCAGTTTTTTATCTGTAAAATGAGGAAATCACAGTAACTACTTCACAGGGTTTTTTTGAGAATTAGATGAGACATGTACGTAAAGGACCTAGAATGGCACCTGACACATATTTTTTTAAATAGTTTATTGTCAAGCTGGTTTCCATATAACACCCAGTGCTCATTCCAATAAGTGCCCTCCCCCATGCCCATCACCCCCCTTCCCCTCTCAGTTTGTTCTCAGCATTCAAGAGTCTCTCATGGTTTGCCTCCCTCCGTCTCCCCAACTATTTTTCGCCTTCTTCTCCCCCATGGTCCTCCGTTAAGTTCCTCCTAATCCTCCTATACGTGCAAACATATGGTAGCTGTCCTTCTCTGCCTGACGTATTTCACTCAGCATAACACCCTCAAGGTCCATCCACGTTGCTACACATGGCCAGATTTCATTCTTTCTCATTGGCATGTGGTATTCCATCGTATACATGAACCACATCTTCTTGATCCATTCATCAGTTGATGGACACTTAGGCTCTCTCCATGATTTGGCTATTGTTGAGAGTGCTGCTATGAACATCGGGGTGCATGTGCCTGTATCCCTTGGGTAAATTCCTAGCAGTGCTATTGCTGGGTCCTAGGGAAGTGCTACTGTTAATTTTTTGAGGAATCTCCACACTGTTTTCCAGAGGGGCTGCACCAGTTTACATTCCCACCAACAGTGTAGGAGGGTGCCCATTTCTCCACATCCTCACCAGCATCTAGAGTCCTTTGATTTGCTCATTTTAGCCACTCTGACCGGTGTGAGGTGGTACATGACGCATAGTATTAACAGATTTCAACTACCACTACTTCCGTTCTCTAGGTTTGGAGATGAACGAGCCCAAATCCTGCACTTATTTCCACGTAACAATTATTAGATGCAGTTCTTCACTTCCAGGGCCTTGTAGTACCGCGTCAGGCTTGTGGGGGGCCTTTCCTGTGTTGCTGGTATCATCACCATCCTCTTCTTCTGTGCTTCCTCCAGTAGAGGAAACACCTCCAGGTGTTTGCTCATGCCATCTTTTCTCGAAACTTAAGTGTCTTCAGGGCAACACAGTGACTTCCTTTGGCTTAATGTTGCTTTCTTGGCTGTATCAATCTTTCTCCCTTTAATTCTACATGAGCATGCTATCTGCTTGTAGGCACAAGTATGAAAGAAGGGCTATAATTCTGAGAACAATTTAAAAATAAGCAGGTGAGGCTTGGTTTTCTAAGAAAAGGAAACTCAAGGTGGAAATTCCCAGGGCAGAACTTGATTGAGAGAGTGACATTTGATATGTATCAGCAGCTTCACATTTTCCCTAGGTTAGTCCTGCTCTATAAACCAAGACTTAACATACTAAAGTAAAAGGCACATTATACATCTTTAATTAGAACAGAGTCCAATCCAGAAGAGAGGAGAGAGAAGAAAAGATACAGTGTGGGAGAGGAAGGATAAAGTAATAGTGAAGGCAACAGGTCCCCATGCTTCAACCCCACTGAGTGGTCAGATGCCCTATTTGCCTTTCATCCAATAGTCCATTCTATTAAAATTTACTCTTCACACCTGTATGCCAGGCACTGGGCCAAATTCTGAGATACAGTAATGAGCAATAACATACATGGTCCCTGCCTTCAAAAAATGTACAAACTAGGGGAGGGAGATAGACAGATATTAATCTAATACTCACTCTTCTCCCACCCATATCACAATGCAGCTGGGACAGGCTATAAAGGAAATGCTCAGATCATGATCCCAGGGTGTAGGATCGAGACCCATGTCAGGCTCTGTGCTGAGCGTGGAGCCTGCTTGAGATTCTCTCCTTCTCCCTCTGCCCCTCTTCCCTGCTCACTCTCTCTCTAAAAATAAAAATAAAGAAAATAAAATAAAGGGTTGTGTTCATTATCAAATAAAAAGAAGGGCTTTAATTTATAACTTTAAAATCTTTAAAAATTATAAAATGCTAAACAAATCAACAATTTCATTATCATCATGAGTATTGCCTTTCTGGAGTTATACTAAGAGAATTGCACCAAATCGCATGATATAACTTAATACAAACATTTATTCCACTCCAGATATCAAAGAACAAAGTTTGGCTGTTCACTGAGTCATAAAATACTCACCAAAGAAAAGTCTAGGCATCCACCTTTTTGGTACATATAACGCTGGTGATTTCAAGGAACCATAAACTTGTAACTTTGAAGGACTTTCCTCACTAACCTATGACATTTCCGGTACAGCTGAGGGCACTGAAATTGAAAGTCTCTCGCTTTCAATGAAGAACTCTGAGCTATTGAAGGCAACCATTCTGTCTGTGTGCTTTGAACTTAATTCAAAGGTCTCACTCATATTTTGGATCAGAACCTACAAGGTGAGGAGGGAGGCGCAAACCTTAAAGTGTGCCAGTCACATACCTAATCTGGTTCAGTCCCCACGAGAGCTTTATGAGACCTAACCTCATAAAAATGAATGAATTTTTATTTGCCCAAGCTTATATAGTTAGTAAATAGCAGAACCTGACTTCAAACACATGTTGACTTGACTTTAAAGCCACATTTCTATGTATCCTAGAACTATACTTTAGAGTCGTTTAAAAAATACTTGGATAGTTACAGCATATTTTGAAAATCTGGTAACCTCTAAAAACCTATGCTCAAGAAAAGTAAATGTATGCACAAAATTGTGTAAACAATTCCAGAATTTAGGTGGCTCATAGATCAGAGGTTAATAAACCCATTCTATCGTGTTTACTGGTTAGAACAGGAGTTTCACTAGGACACATTGCTGCATCCCCAGCACTAAGAACATTGCCTGGCAAAGAGTAGGAGTTCAAAAAATAGTTGCTGAACAAAAGTAATTCCAAATGCCTGAGTCCATTCACCTAATTACTGAGAGTGGGGTGATAAAAATATAGCATGGAGGGGTTGCTTCTGTGCAAAATTTAGAACCACAGAATGACTTCCCAATAATGACCACGGGGGACCCAAGAGATCTGAAAAAGGACCTCACGGGTCCAAGTCTGAGTCATTATGGGCCATGGTTGTTTTTTTTTGCTTTGCTTTTTAACTTTAAACTCATTTTTTCTTCCCCCAATCTCAGAAAAAGATAATGTCTTTAAAAGTTTCTTTTTAAATTGGAATTTGAGATACACTAGTAAAGACAGCACTTCTGAGTCAATTTTCAGGAAGTATTTGGATAAAAAGTATATGGAACACATTGTCCGAATGTTTCCTGGTGTCACCACTATATTAGTTAAATGAATTTTTCTCATTGTCAGGAGGCAAGAACTTTAGTATGCTTATGTATATTTAGCATGCTTAAAACTGAAGTAAAAATCAATTCTTAGAAAATAGCTGTAAAGATATAACATATTATCTATCCTGGGTTTTATTTTTATTTGTTTTTAGATTTTTTTTTTCCTTAATGTTTATTTGTTTTTGAGATGTGGGAGGGGCAGAGAGAGAGAGACACACACACAGAATCTGAAGCAGGCTCTAGGCCATCAGATACAGGGCTTAAACTCACAAACCTCGAGATGGTAACCTGAGCTGAAGTTAACCGACTGAGCCACCCAGGTGTCCCTCTATCCCAGGTTTTAAAACCAAGAATAGCTGAGAAGGTCTTTCCATATATTCAGAGATTGGGTCTTGTGCAGTTGACAGTTCTTAGTGCTCCCAGTGAATCTTTCCGCAAAAAGTGACATTCAAGAAGTGATACAAAGTCTTCTTTCAACTAGTTGTTTTTTTTTCTTGGTATAAATGCTAATCCAGTCGAAGCAAAGGATGGGAATGGAACGATTATCATATATACTTGGCCTGCTTATTTATATGTATATAAATATAAAGCATGTAGATAAGGAAAGGGACACCTGAAATGACTCAATACCTTACACAGTAAGTCGTAGATCTGGGACAGTATTTGGTGTTTTGCAACAGGAGAGCACTAAGATGGAAGTGCTATCCTGAGAAGTTAAGTGTTCTGTGATGCTCAGGTGGTACTCAGGTAGGCAAGAGTGGACACACAGACACAAGCTGGACTGTCAGAGTCATCTAGGCAAGGGGCTGGTCCCTATACAGTGGAGGCGCTAACACAAGAAGGAATGGATGTGAGAAGCATTTTGAAAAAGGAATCCAAACACTTCTCTCCCTCTCTCTTTTTCTCTTTCTCTTGTTCTGAGCACTAAGATCTTGCCTAATACTGTGTTAGGCACTAAGGAAGTTCAAGCTGTGTTAGACCGTATCTATAATTTTTGTGCAGATTTATCTCCTCCCTATCTTACATCTGTGAGACACAGAAGCAGTTCAAAATAAACTGAGGCTGAGGTCCTTCTCCACACCTCCTGACATGAATCACTGGGTAGTGATATCAGATGATTATCACTGGATAATGATCCCCTCATTACATAAAAAATATAATTAATCATATGACAGAATATTTGGAAAATGGAAATTTAAAAGACATTACCCATAAATCCACCATCCTAAAGATGGACACAGTTATATTTTTGGTGTGTTTGCTTCTCATCTTTTCTTTACTGTGCATTTAATTAATTAATTAATTATTATTATTTTTTTACAAAATGTAATTGTAGTAGATACTGCACCATTTTGTGCGCCTCATTTTCTAAACGCAACAATACACACTGATTGATTAACAGAATGCTATGGGACTGGATTTTCTAAGGTAATCCAAATTGAGAAAGAAACCAAGGCCAAGAATAGTCCTTGAGACCCCAAGACTTAGAGAATGAGAGAAGGAAGTTCATCAAAGACCAAGAGTAGCTTTCAGTATGTTCTATCCTTCTGTGTAGCAAACACATTTTTGGTACTTTGTGTTTTCCTGTGATTGATTAGTGTTGAGTCATCTTGGTGGAGCCGCATAAAGGCAAGATAACCACGCCCAGCTATGAATGGCGTGCTTGGTCTGTTTAAACAGGTCTGTCTTAAGATACAGTGTGATTATGATGATGCTCTCGAAGGTTGGCCAGAGTCCACTGCATGCTTCGATAAACATCAAGCTCTAAAGAAATAGTAACATGAGAAATCTCAGGACAGTCTCTATATATTTAAACACACACATATATTCTAGAACAAAAAAGAACTCCTCAGAAAGCCTATATGAAATAGGCATAACAGCCAAGCAATACTTTTTCCTTCCCTTAATTAAAAGAAGCACCAATGGGTGTAGGTTTGGAAACCTGATTTATCTTTAAAGGTAGCATTGTACTGGGGGCACTTGGGTGATTCAGTTGGTTAAGCATCTGACTTCGGCTCAGGTCATGATCTTGTGGTTTCTGAGTTTGAGCCCTGTACCCGACTCTGGTGATAGCTCAGAGCCTGGAGCCTGCTTCAGATTCTGTGTGTGTGTGTGTGTGTGTGTGTGTGTGTGTGTATGTGTGTCTGCCCCTCTCCCACTAATACTCCCTTCTCTCAAAAATAAAGAAACATTTTAAAAAATTAAAGTATCATTGTACCGATTTTGAAAACCCGTTAGACAAAGGATAGTTTCACAATGCCAGAGTTCCATTTGATGGGTAGATAGATTCAGTACTTCCTACATATGTTATCTTTATGAATCCTTCTGGCAGACTCCTCTTAACTTCTTCCCACACCTGTAACTCCTGAATTCAGTTTGCCTTCTTAGCTCTTTACCATTATTCACCATAGTCCTTCTTCTAAAAGGACAAGTACCTCTAGGAAATAGCTGAGGCTGAAAGATATTCCCCCATTTTAGAGCTTTGGTGGAGACACAGGAGGATGAATCATGGAGAACATTTAGGGGAGGGGTGTGTCCCCTCAAGTTGAGTCTTAGAATCTGAGAGGTCTCTATAACATTGTGATTTGAAATACAATTCCTCCTATTAATTAAAGAAGGGAGCAGCAGGGCGCCTGGGTGGCTTAGTCGGTTAAGCGTCTGACTTTCGCTTCGGTCATGATCTCGCGGTTCGTGGGTTCGAGCCCCGCGTCGGGCTCTGTGCTGACTGCCAGCTCAGAGCCTGGAGCCTGTTTCAGTCCATGACTCCCTCTCTCTCTGACCCTCCCCTGCTCACACTGTCTCTCCCTCTCTCTCTCTTTCCTAGAAATAAATAAAAAAAAAAACATTAAAAAAAAAAAAGGGAGCAGCACATAGGAAAGTATTAATGTATGTTTTCTTTTTTCTGTTTCATGACCATGTTTTTCTTGATATTATCTTCACCTTATTCTCACCCAGACATGTATCCGTCCAGGCTCAGCACTGCGTTTCCTACTGTGCAGAATGAATTTGATCCTGTTCTGATCTAGCTACTCTGCTCCCACAGGTGCCTCTGCACACCTCTGTTATATAATGAAGTCTGGTGATTGTAACTGGATAAACCACCATGATAAATCATACTGTGGAGAAGAGGGATGATGTCATGTCCACCTTTGTACCACTGGTGCCTAACACTATGCCTGGCATGAACTATGCACTGGAAATATTTGAGTAGGAAAGGGTGAAAGAAAGAAACTGTGACACAAGCTAATTAGTGGCTTTGTCTCTATTTATGAGAAACAAGATGCCAACAAATAATCATATTTTCATTACAGCAGAATCACCTTTGGTTAAATCATTCCTCCCAACCCAAAAGAGGAATCTGCTTTTAGTGTCCAGTCATAAACCCTGAAATATGTCTTCTCCATCACCTCAAAGTTCCACTGATACTGGTTTCTAGGGTTCCAGAAAGCTATCTTGCTATCTTCTCATCTTCTTAATTTTGTAGTGTTTCTTTCTTTATGGGATGTATTTTAATGCTATTGCTCCTCCTGGTACCACTTGCCATTCTTTAAAGGAGGTTGATGGTCTTTTATTAGGAATAAGGAGAAAAAACATTTGATCATATTCTTAGTGTACTGAGTGTATCCAATAACTTGTATTAGTTTAAATGTATAAGAAACGTAATTGCATTATGAATCCCACACTCTTATTCTTCCACAGTCTGTGGACAATGATTATTTACAAACTTTTCTTAGTGCCCAACTGTTGCATGATGCCAGATGGGAAGCAATTACATAAAAAATGGAGACTGGCTCCAGAGCAACAGGTCAGCATACAATCTAAATAATGGTGTACCTTTCATTGGGCAATCTCAAATATTTACAAAACAAATAATGTGGAGAATCAATAAAGAGTTTTCCAAAGGACTCATCACAGGATTTCTTTAATGAGCAAGCTTCCTTTTTATATTCAAATTATAATTTGAGTCAATGTTGAAAAAATATATTTACTTGTTTAAGATAGGGAGTTTATAGAATCTAATCTGATGTAAATGAGGATAAATTTCTAAGTGCAGACCAATCCCGCCTAAGAGACTGAAAGATCCCATGCAGAAATAAAGGCAATCCTTTAAAAAGGGAAGGGAAAAAAAACACCAGAAATGAGCAACCTTTTTTTCAAGTTGGGCAAAAACACATAGGTTCTAGAAAATACCAGAGAGTAAATTAATTAAAATCTCCACCAAAACTCTTGAAAGAGTTATTCGAAGCTATTAATGAGCATGAAGAAGCAGAGGTGGTTGATATTATAGATGTAGTATGGGTCCATAAAGAAAAAGGCCCCATGTTGTTTGCCTTGTAATTGAAAGCACAGCAGGTGTTGAGGCTGACTCAAAGCTAAGAAGATAGCTTTTCTGTTTCTTTTTTCTTAAATGCCTTTCAGCCTCTCTCTGGGAGGGAGCAAGGATTGCTCATCCCTCCAGGCTCCCTAATTTTCACAAGAAACCTTAAATTGCCCTCTATTTGATGGTCAAAGCGTATACTTTTGCCACTAACCAACAAAGTGAAATACATGCATTTAAGTCCCCTTCCCCACCCTCCCCAGAATAAAACCTTGAATTATCTACTGTTCAGTCCTTATCCAATCCAAATGCTGTAGTAACAACAACAGCAACCTTTATGATGATTGCCTCAAAAATATGCATCCATTCTTCTAGACATTGTAGACATTCTAGATCTTTGGAAGAATTCAAATTATCATTTACTCAATTACTTATTTAATCCTTTATTAAACCAATTGCTGTTGATTTCCCACTATGTGCCAGGCCTTGCCATAGGCAATGAGTGTAGAATGTGAATGGAATAGACATGGTTCAGTATGACAATCTACTGGGGGAGAAAGGCAATGTGTGAGTTAACGGACAAATAAATATGTGATTATAATTTTTTAAAAATTCTTTTAGTGTTTATTTATTTTTTGAGACAGAAACCGAGTGCAAGTATGAGTGTGGGAGGGGCAGAGAGAGAGGGAGACACAGAATCTGAGCTCTCAGCACAGAGCCCGACAATGGGGATTGAACCCACAAACTGAGATCATGACCTGAGTCGAAGTAGAACGTTTAACTGACTGAGCCTCACAGGTGCCCCTGTGATTATAAATTTAGAAGGTGCTATGGAGATAAATGGAGTGTTGCTTCTGCTTAGGTAAAGCAAACAGGGATGACCTGCCTGAGATGTACCAGTTAAATTGATACTTGAAAGCTGAAAAGAAGCCAGTGATGGAAGGACTCCATGAAGAGCATGCAGGCTAAGAGGTAGCATGTGTGGAAAGAGTTAGCAAAGTAGAGGAGTCTGGGTGATGGGGTGGGAGCGGTAAGGAGGGAATAGATTATGCAGGACCTCGTAGGCCAGGTAACAAGTTTGGATTTTGTTCTAGGTGGAATGGGAAATTTTGAAGTATTTTAAGTAGGGAAGTGATATTATTCAATGCATAGTTTACATGACCAGAGTGAAGAGCATACTTAAATCATGGTTTTTGGAGCCCCTCATAGAAACTACTTTTCCCAAAAAGTGCTTTGTTGTTTCACTAGTATTGACATTGAAGGCTGCAGATCAGAAACCATGAGCTCAAGTTTGTTACCATATCCAGTATCATTGAAGATGCTGATTCTTTATGAAGTCTTTCCTTTATGAGAAAAGTTTTCTTGGGGGTCTCAATATTTGGTGATCTGTGTTTATCTTGTATAACCTTTTTGTTTTTATCTCACAGGTATGCTGAGTTTTGTAACTGACCTTATTTCCCTTCTGCTTTGTCTCATAGGAATCTTCAATCACCTCCCACAAATGTACAGAATTGTAAGGCTTATATTTCTGTAAATTGATTTCAGCCTTGGCTTTATTATTTTCCTACACTTACTTTACCTTTTTTCCAAACTCATGTAACTATTCATTTTATGCTTTAAAAATACAGATATTTTTGCCAGCTACATCAAAGACCAAGGCAGAATTAAATAGTTGGAGGAGAAAATCAGGAATTGAAAATATCTCAATAATTCCAATGCTGAAAGACCTGTTCTTTAGTTTGAAAGGTCGTTTGTTAAATACAGAATAGAGAACACTCATTTAACAGCACATTTTATGAAGATACATAAATACCACATGGCTTAAGCACTTAGATTGGCTGTAAAACAGAATGAGGGAATAGAGATAGCCTGCCACATAACACTTAACATTGGTGTAATGGTGAGTCGCTTCTCTATCTTCTTTGGCAGACTCTCCCTTGAGGGCAGAGACCACACTGTATTCGCCTTTGTGGCTCTCATACTTACTATAGTGCTGTACAAACATTCAGTCCATGCTGAATTAGTGATTGAGGAAATATAGATTAAAACAATCAAACATCTCATATCTTAGACTGCATCAGCAAAAATACAATGCATTGAATGCAGGAAGTATTCACATATTATATTACGAGCTACTGTACTTGGCCGTTTCTACAACTCTAAGTTTAGGGTGGGGGCCATATTCTTAAAGAGATACTGACAGACAGGACTAGATCCAAAAGTTAGCAACTGAGCCAGTGGATGGAAATTATAAGGAAAAACTTTCTTAAACAGGTTGTGGTCCTAAGTGAAATAAAACACTTCATATATGTGAGTACAGTATTACTTAATTGATCTGTATACTTAGTTGATCTGAGTGGTTGGGTTAGAAGATATTTAATATCCTTTCCAAAGCCAAGATGTAAAAACTTTATGCCAATAGGCGTTGCAATGAATAAGTGGATTCCATATTAGCATGTAACAAGCCAATCTAATTAATGCTCCACATAATGACTATTTACAGGTATTAACATGACTGTTAATACTAAATATTTTTGCATTAGTCATGAAAATGTTTCTGAAGGCAGTAGGTTTTAACAGGGTGAAAGAAGAGGAAATCACACAGTTCCAAATCTTTGAAACAACTTAGCAAAGTGAAAGAATTTTGGTTTGGCTAGAATAGATGGGTGTAGGCAATGAGCCCAGGACAAGTCAGACCAGATCTCTTGCCATATGAACTGGGGCTGACGGTTGGGTCCCCAGGGGATGACATGAGGGCAGTGCATATGCTCTTGGAGACCCACAGAAGCAAAGTTAACCAAAGACCGTACGGAGGACTGACAGACAAAATAAAGCAAATCTGTTACCACCCACAAGTCCAGCAGCAGGAACTGGACTCAATAGACTCTATGGTCTATAGCTGGTGAAGCTGAACCAGAAGAAACTCCACTCTGAAACTTTTCATGGAGGGTCCAGGTCATGGCTATGAATGTTAGTTTTACTGTCTTTCCTGCATTGGTCATTGGACATGTGGTGCATGCATGTTGGGAAGGCTTATTGGCACAGAGTTGGGCACAGACTCCTCAAATCAATTGGTGGAAATCCTCAAACTGAGCTTCACAACCCACAGGAAGGCTTTGCCATTAACCTGCAACGTTTGGATTCAAGTAATTTCAAAAGCAGCTTTCCAAATCGGTGCTGCTTTTTTCTGCCTACCACTTATATCTCAAACATTTTCCTGCTTGGCAGGACTACCTTGGCTCCCTCTGAACAGGCTGATGAGGAAGCTGGAATGCATGTGAAGGAGGAGAAGGAGTAGTAGACAGATGAAAGCACAGGGAGTCATTCCTCGTTCTGTAAAATTGCACATAGCTTTCTTCTATGTGTACCTAAGATTCCACAGAGTGCTACTCTCGGATCATTTACCAAAAGACTTGGAACCAAAAGCTTTGTCTAGAGGTCAAGTTTCAGAATTTTGACTGTATTTGGAGAGTTTGCATGGAGAAGAAACTCCCTAGAAAAGGTAAGACAATATGCAGAGTTAGCCTTGAGGAAGAACAGAAAGCAGAGGGCAAAGAGCCTACCCTGCAAAAGGAATTATTAAACAAAAAGACAGTCAAGCTGCTTCTGCATTTTAGGATTGGGGTGGGAGTGGGTGGGTTTCCAGTTCTTAGCCTTGGGTTGCTCTTAAGACGATCTGTGGTTCTCACTGGTTAATTAAAATCTCTGGGCTGTGTAGCTAGCTCTCTAGACATCTAGATCTCGACCACTACAACAATTTAGCTAACCCATACCTATGCAGTGGACCTTTGAACAACAAGGGGGTTAGGGCACCAACCCCCATGAAGTCTGCATATAACTTGGCCCCCGGAAAACTTAACCACTAATAGCTTACTTGACAGGAAGGAAGCTTTAGTGGTAATACAGAGTCGATTAACACATATTTTGTATATATATATATATATATATATTTTATATGTATATATTCGTACAATAGTCCCTAAATTCTTTAAAAAAATTTCAGTATATCTAGGCTATGTTGTTTTTCTGCAAGTTTTTTAAGTTGTTGCAAGTCCCCAAAAGTTTTCCCAATGTATTTATTGAAAAACATCTGCGTGGAAGTAGACCCACGTGAATAAATATGTTGTATCTAAAGGTCAACTGTATTTTCATTTAAGCATTCTGGTATCACATGAAATTAAAGAGGATTAAGATCATTTCCAATATATCCCTCTAAAATTTTGTCCTCTATCCAGTTTCCTCAGCACCCTCTCAGTGCCACAATTTTCCTCTCCCTGTCCCTTGTGTCTGATAGTGTAAAGAGTTAAAATATCATCAGCTTGGAGATAAACAGTGGCTCTACACTTGTTTGCTCTATGACCTAGGATATCTCTTCATCCTTGGGAGTCTTAGTATCCTGTTCTACAAAATTGGAGACCACAGACATTAACTAAAGATATGCCTGGCATATACAAGGAGCCCAACACTGTTATCTCCTCCCGCCTCCCTCTTCCCCTGTTTATTGCTCTCTTTGGGCCTCTAAGTATTCATCAGTTTATTCCAACCCCGAAATAGTCTAAGTGAAGATTGCTTTTGGCCAAATTAGGAAAGAGGAAAAGAGGTGAAAACTAAAAACTAGCACCATCGATTTTCCTCATTTTTTAAATTTTTTATTTATTTCTAGGAGAGAGAGAGAGAGAGAGCCAGCATGAGTAGGGGAGGGTCAGAGAGAGAGGGAGACACAGACTCTGAAACAGGCTCCAGGCTCTGAGCTGGCAGTCAGCACAGAGCCCGACGCGGGGCTCGAACCCACGAACCACGAGATCATGACCCAAGAGAAAGTCAGACACTTAACTGACTAAGCCACCCAGGTGCCCCCCATTTTCCTCATTTTTATTTTTTAATTTTTATTTATTTATTTTAAAGCTTATTTTATTTATTTTGACAGCAAGAGAGAGAAGGTGAGGAGTAGAGAGATGGGGAGAGAGAGAGAATCCCAAGCAAGCTCCATGCCAACAGAACAGAGCCCAATGTGGGGCTCGAACCATGAGATCATAACCTTAGACAAACCTTAGACGCTCAACGGACTGAGCCACGCAGGCACCCATTTTCCCCATTTTTAAAAGGAATTGGAAAGGAAGAAATCCAGCATTAGTCTTGAAAGATACACTTGGGTGTTCAGCATTTTTCTCCTTCTTTTTTTATTTTTTTAAAATGTTTTATTTATTTCTAGGAGAGAGAGAGAGACAGCGTGAGCACGGGAGGGTCAGAGAGAGAGGGAGTCACAGACTCTGAAATAGGCTCCAGGCTCTGAGCTGGCAGTCAGCACAGAGCCCTACACGGGGCTCGAACCCACGAACTGTGAGATCATGACCTAAGCGAAAGTCGGACGCTCAACCAACTAAGCCACCCAGGCACCCCAGCATTTTCTCCTTCTCTCTGATTTCTTTGGAACTCTCTCACTCACCAGTGAAGACAGAGTTCTCTCAATTAGTTGAATGGAGACATTATCAGCCCAGGGAAGATTATTAGCAATTTCTCACTTTTACATTTACAGCAAACAGAAAGAACTGCCCACCCAGTGGTAATTATTTGATCATTAGAGCTAAATAATGAAAAAACATTCAATAAAAGGGTGTGGGTTTCAAAGCAATACATTAGCATAAATCAAGGCATTAATGACACTAGTAAGAAAACAGTTACTTATCTGCTTTAAATACGGTATTTTGGACATTTGAGATGACAAAAACATGATTAAGCAGTTGCATGGACTTATAGCTACTACTTGAACCATAAAATCAAACTTGTCATGATAGGAAGGACAGAAATGCTGATATGTAATCCTTCATAAATCCCCTTATTAAAACTTAAGCTGGTTTTTAGAAAAATTAGGCTTTTTTCTAAGTTGCCTTTCTTTTAATCGTGGAGTAGAAATTCCTTTTTTTCCTTAATTTACATTTAATTCTTGTCCTTTATTACCAATCTCTTATGAAACACTATGTATCATCTTATTGTATCTGTTTACGTGTATATCAAAGAATACATATTTATGATCTTGATGTTTTCAGAACAAAACACCTTGAGACTTTCAATGCAGAAAGGAGGCACTGTGTTTTGTTTTGTTTTTTTTTCAAATACTAAGCTGGCCATGACACACTGCAGTGCTTCTCAGAGAGAATCATCCCATTTATTTTTAAAATGTAGCCAAGTCAGTAATGAACTACCAGGCTGGCATTGGGAATGGCCCATCTTTAAGTATTATTCACAGCTATAAAACAACTAGATATTATTTCCAGACTTTTCCTTCCCTTTGCTTAGCTTTTGGAACATATCCCAAGTTGCTAAGTTCATGGTCTTCTTTCTCTCTCCATTCTCCTTCCATTCTCTCCTTGTGCAAAAGTGCTAACTGCCAAGTGTCTGGCTTGAACATATGTTCAATGACAAAAATGTCCCTAATGTTGGCCTATCAAAACAAAAGCACATGCAGAGTAGTGGATTTTGATTTGATTTCAATTGAATTTGATTAAATTACAGGATCTAATATTGAAGTGTAACGCTAAACCTGTCACCCATTACTGCCCATGCTTTTGGCATACCAGGGCCACTACATCTTAGATCCCTTTCACTTTCTACTTTTCACTGCCCTGGAACAGCAAAACTCTGATCAAACCCTAAATAAGAATGGAAAGGGAACAAAAAATCCAGCGAGATCTTCCTTTCCTTTATTACAGTGATGCTACTGAAAGCCTGACGCTTGCATAGTGATTGGAAGAGGCTCACAACTGCCATGAGAGAGAGTATATTCTACTGAAGGCTCTGTTCATTTACGCAGTAGGATAGTTATGCGAGATGAGCTGCTGGTCAGAATCTGGCCAGCAAAAATTCCTACAGGGAAAAGTGTTAGGGTTGACCACCGTTAGACACAGTAACAATTAGAATTGGGGTCCTAATTTAAGTCCTGTTAAACTTCTGAGAGTTTGTGCATCATTAGGACCATGAATCGCAGACCAGGCTATGTTTCATTTTCAATAAGCCAAATGTAAGAACAACTTGGCCATATGCTTCTTTTTCAAAGAACTTTATTCATTTAGCCCCAGGCTCAGAATTCAATACTGTTTTCTATGGACTTTTTCTCTTCACATCAAATAATATTAAAGAGGAAAAATACGGGGGAAAAGTCTAATTACTCCCATATGTATACTTGGAAATGGCCGAATTGAATTATTCACAGTTTCCTTAAACACATGTTCTGGTTCCTGATCTCCACACATATGGGCATAGACCCTAGTGCCATGCTCTACTCAGGCTCCGTTTGTTAGAATCGCACCCATTTTTTTTTAAAGCTCACCCAAATGTCTTCTTTGTGTGCCCTGCCGTGATCACCCCAGTCAAAAATAATATCACTCCCCCAACATTGCCTCTGTGTCTTTTTTTTTTTTTTTTTTTGAGACACCTTTTACATAAGGTTTGTGAAAGCCTTAAGCTTTTGTATAACTTCTCTCGGATCCTTAGCAGCTTGGTGACATAAATCTGAATCTTTACAGTGATTCATGGCAGCGTCTTCAATGTGATCGGTACTTCATAACTATTTTGCTTCTTGGTGATTAACTATTGGGCAAGTAGAAAAATTAAAGGGAAACAGATACTTAACAAATATGCTTATGCCCTTTGCCTCTCCCAGTCGTCTGTAAGCTCTCAGCCTTCCACTGCAGAAGGTCAGGAGTCTGTAGTATATTTACTCTGGGTGTTAAAGCACTTGAAAGTTTATTTTTTCACTGGAAGAGATTTATTTGATTCATTCTTTGTAAGGAAGGGTGGTAGCAGACTGAGCTGTTTATGCTTATTTGAAGTAGTTTTTCATCGGAGACGGTTATCACACCCATTTTTTTACCTGTCTGCCTGCAGCTGCCTTGGAGAAAGCAAATGTGCTTTCTGTAACTTTTACAGCCTAAAAGGAAATCTATGCCCAGGGCTTATTTTTCTTCTACTGCCTTTGCTGTTACCTTTCTCTTTTTCACTCGTTTAGTGGGTGCTGCTTCCTGGCGATCCGTCAGCTCCGTGGCACCGCGAACGCTGGCATTTGCCTTCAGCACTGCGGGGCGGTCTGAGCTGCTGGAAGCGCCTGGCTGGGGGGCTTGGGGCTGACTGTGTACGGGCCTGGTCTCCTTTCTCCTTCTGATTGGCTGCCCGAGGTCACGTGCAGGCCGGGGGTTGGAATTCTGAGTTGTGGCTTTTGGCACTCCTTTTTCTTTTTAAAAATCGCCTGGTCTGTTGAGCTCGGCCGGGCTTGGTGCCTTGCTCCCTTATTGAGGCTGGAGACAGACGGAAACAGCCACAGGGCAGACTGAGGTGGCAAAAGGGAAATCTGCCGAGATGTTCAGTCAGGGACCCAGGACCCCAGCTTCAGGCTGCTACTATCTAAATTCCATGACACCTGAGGGCCAGGAGATGTACTTGCGATTTGATCAGACTGCGAGGCGCTCTCCTTACAGGATGAGCCGGATTCTAGCACGCCATCAGCTAGTGACTAAAATTCAACAAGGTGAGTGGCCGGTAGAGGAAGGCTGTTGCTAATTCTGATTTCTGTTGGCTCTATTTCATGCTAACTCAGTTTTTTACATTGTTGTTTTCACTTTACAACCCATGGATTTCTCTATGCCACGCCGCACGTTACTTTTAGAAATAACTTTAGGCAGCAGTTTTAAACAAACAGTGACAGCGCTTAGCTGCCACATAACTCAACATAAAGTGCACAGAAAACTTCACGGTAGGACGGTGAATCCTACATTTCCAAAATTTATGTGCGTCTACACAATAAATGAGACAGATTTACTCGGTGTATATTTGGGAGCTTTTCTGCAGGTTCCTCACCCTCTGTCACATTTAAAACTTGGACATTTGTTTATTTAATTGGAGGGGAGGATGGAGAGAGGGGACTAACTTGTACCCCGCCCAGATTCTTTAGAACACTTTTAGCCACAGGGGAAAGTTGGAATTCTATTCTTATGGCCATTGGGCTGACAACCAGCCTCGAATTCTTTATTTGTATGTTTATGTCAGTAGTTGCCTTTGATTTGTTGGTACTGTTTTCTGGTGAGGGGTAAAGGTGTCGGCTAAGTTCAAAACAAAGCTTGTCACATGTGCTTAAGAAGCACCAGCTTCCTAAGCCAAGAGGAGAGGATATTGATTGCAAGCTGTTAGATGACCCTTTTTATTCTCTGCAAAAAAATTAATAAATAAAAATTTAAAAAATAGATCAACAGCCTGGACATCACTAAGACTCATCATCCTCCAAAAATAGTTAAAACATGCTTCTTATCTTAGGGTTGGTCTGTAGAAGCTCGAAAATGAGCATTCCTAAGAGACTCCTAACTGGTGCTCATTGAAAAGACACACATATACCCTCATCATCAGAGTAAGTTTATGAAGTTTATGACCACCTCACTCCTGGACTCAAAACAAAAAAAAAAAAACAACCAAACCAATAATCAAATTATTATATTGGTGATACAAAATTTACCAGGGATTTCTAGAGCCATTATACAAACACAATTTCCACTTCAATAAATAAGTTTAAGATTATATTGAATTTTAGAAGGGAAGTTGGGATTTGTAATTGTGAAAATCTTATTGTAATGTTTCCAAAAGGAACAATATGTATTCTAGCGAGTAGCAGTTGATGAGATTGTTTCCTTGGAAATTAGGATTTGTTTGTAAAGGTTCAGGAACTGGTTATGTGTGAAGGATACTGGTCTTACATACCAGTCTGATTTCAGGAAGGATATTATGTCATTCCATAAACTCTGTGTGCAGGTCTTGATTGAATAGAAACAAAAGTAATTATTTCCCTGTGGCTTGATTTAAAAATACATCAGTCTTAGAATAAAAACCAGCTAAAGCTTTAGAGATTTCTGACAATGGTGCTTTACCAGATGTCATCATCGCTATGGATGCAGAAACTTGACAAATGTTTGATGATGCTTTATAATCTATGCTCGGTAAACGTACTTCAGCATGCATGTAAAGTGTATTCTGTTAGAAACACTGCATATAGAAATAGTTTGAAGTTGTTTTGCAGATCTCCTTAAATATATTTACATTTAATTGATTTCATTAAAGTTCTTTATGGTTTTTGGGGATGAAAGTTATATTCCTATTGAGGATTTGAAGTTATGAACACATGCATGATCATTGAAAGTATACTCTGAGTCTATGTGTCTTTTGCCTAAATAGAATATGTGAACATTCTCACCCTTTTGTGCTGGGCAATAGAATGTTGAAACCAATGAATGCCTAGAAATTAAGAGTGATCATGAAGATCATAGGGAAGCATGAAGGAATTCCAACAGTCCAGCAATTGAGAGCTCATTATTTGTTATTATACAGTTGTATAGTAGGACATTATACTAGCAGAAGCAAATGATTTTCTGGGTTTACTGTATTAGTGGATCACTTCATTCTAAGAGTAGAGAATATTGTTATATTGATATATATATAATTTCAATTTATTTTACCCTCAAAAAAATCCTATAAGTGAGTACATACTATTATTATAACCATTTTAAAGGCAGGAAAACAGAGACACATAGAGTTCATGTAACGCCTCGCAGTTTACATAGTAGGTGCTAGTATTTTAATATAACTCTGAAGCCCATGATCTGCAATACACTAAACTATTCTTGGTTTTTATAATGACTGTTGAAGTATTAGACCTGTGATTTATTTTAGATTCTGTAATATGCCAAAGTCAATTTCAGTCTTTTGTACTCAGGATGCAGCAATGAACCATATGACAGAATCAGAATCAGTCACTCACAATATTTCCAGTCAGGTTTTATTTCTCTAATAGAAACAAAGTGCTGTGTGTTTTACTTTCCTTGAACAGGTAGTATCCAATAATGCATGAAGTCAAGTTATTTTACTGATGGCCTATAATTATTCAATTAAAGTTTATCAAGTGCATGTTAAATTAATAGCATCATTACTTTTTGTAGTTCACATATCGGTATCTTGAAATGACAGCAACATCAGTAAAATTGTTTACATTACTCTATTGTAGATCTTTCATGGAGAATTTAGCATTGTATTATTGTAATTTGGGGCATTATTACTTATGATCATAATCTCTTTGGCTGTCGGGAACAGTGAAAACAAGAGTAAGTTGCTCCCCACTGACCTCATTATAGTGAGCTAATCATTGAATGGCATGGACATGATTCAACAGTAGATACACTCATGAGAAGGAAAACAAAGAGGAGAAATAAAGGAATCTTTGATGATGCATAGGATCAGAATTAGTTGCTCAAACCCAGGATGAATCTAAACTTGCTCATCTTAGGGTATGCTCCAAAATATACATGCATTATTGCTCTTAGCCTTCTTTATAGTTCTGGAGTTTTAAGTCCAGTTAAAAGAGAAGAGAAGTTTAAAATAGAGGACTGCTTTGGAAAGTGAAAGTTTATCGTAAGTCACACTGCCCAGAATCCCTACCCCCCAATCTCGCTATATCAATGGAGAAATTGTTGTATGGAGAGAGAATGGAAATAATAATGGTCTTTATTTCCCTCACTAGCAGGCATTTGGGAATGGACAAGAAGGGGATACTGGGGAGGTGGAGGAAGAGCATGTTAGGTCACAGGAAAGAGAATTGGGATCTCTTATCATTTGATAGCTATGATGTATTGGCTACATGACGCCATGTTGAAAGCTATATACTCATGCACATGCTATCTGGAAAATCCAAATCTAGGCAAATACATAAATGTGATTATTTGCTTTGTGAAAGAATCTTGCTATTATACTATTTTTTTAAAATTGTTTTAAATGCTTGAAACGGCATGATATGGACCCATTGTAGTCACGTTCACTGAGCCAGAACAAAGGAGACCAGGATGCAGGCTCTTATTTAGACAGTCTTTCATTCTTTCACAATGGCAGGTTTTAGAACCTTCCTGGACCTTCGTTTCTTGATGAGAAAATGAGATGCTAAGTCTCTGATTTCTCAGGTTTCTTCTGGTCCTCAAGTTTTCTCTGTGGTTGAGTCAGTAACCCCTTGAACAAGAATGTGCAAAGCAGGGACTTCTTGAACCTAAAATAATAAGTTGAAAAGAAAACAGAGCAGTGTGGAATACATCAGTGGCTTATAATTTTTCTACCACTTGTCAAGGAAATTATTAAAGTAGAAATCAGATTTTAGTTCTGTGGCTGTCACTAGTTAATTGTGTGATCTGGGGCACACTACAACTTCTCTGGGCATTCTTTCCTTCCTCCATTAAATAAAGGGTTTGGATTAAGCAAATGTGAAGTCCCCATCATGTCCAAAATTCTAGGATTCATGATCACAGGTATTATTTTAAGAAAGAGAGGCCGTTCTTATTTCCATTTTTCTTATTATGTCATTTGATACCTACATGGACATGTTTCTTTGATACCTGTTTAATGCTCTTATTATCAATTTAATGGGAACGTTAGGATGTCCAGTCTTGTGGACTATTTAAATATTATTACTACCTATAATTATAACGAAACTGTAAAAAATTAAAGCCTTTCTTTCTCCAGAGTCCAAGACTGTGAAATGGAGGTATTGTAGTGCCTGGCCTATTGCAAAGAACGCCCGTGTGTGTGCCCTGTGTTCACAGAAAGACCTCTTTTCTTGATAGGAAATGCAGAATGTAGAAAATTTCACAACGAAGGGAATTAGTGAAAGTTGGATTTGCATTTTCATTGACTTTTTTAAAGTTTATTTCTTTTTGAGAGAGAGCTAGCAAGTGGGAGAGGGGCAAAGAGAAAGGGAAAGAGAATCTTAAGCACGCTCTGCCCACAGCATGAAGCCCAAAATGTGGCTCAAACTCACGATCAGCACCTGAGGTGAAGTCAAGAGTCAAGCAATGCTCAATGGACTCAGTCACCCTGGCATCCTTCTTTGACTTTTTATCTGAGACTATTTTTAAGGATTGCATCTGAGTTGAACTCAGCCAGAGTAGAATAAACTGTCTTTCTTATGTTCCCAGGGAATGGAACTGGGCGTTAGCGATGTGCTGTTCTGTCTGTCTGTCTGTCTCTCTCTCTCTCTCTCATTCTCTCTCCTTTCGTTACTCCATCAGGTCACATGGCATCTCGGGAATTTGCCTGACCTAAGTGGTAGCCTTGCTCATCCTGGTGGGAGAACCCCTCTACCAACTGGATAGTGTCATCGGAAATGAAACAATCATTGATTCTTTGAGAATTGCCCTTTCTCTATGTTCAATACTTTCTTACCCAACTACTTTCAGAAATGGAGGGTGGATACACTGGCAGAAAAACAGATGGAACACAGAAAACAGGGTGAGAATACATCAGTCCTGTATTGCTCAAGTTCCTTTTTAAAAAAGTGGCAACTGTCAGAAATTCATATTTCATGAATCAGAGTCTCTTTCTGTTCAGCGCTGGTGACGGAAGGGCCTGTACATGAAGGATACTATTTAACCGAAAGTTACAGGAAAATCTGTTGAGGGAATTAAGTCAATGAACTTTGCATAACATTTTAAAAGTGATTCCATATTAAAAATCTGAGCAGTTAAGAAATAAGTACTAGAAGGGAATTAGCAAAGAATGATATGTAAAACTTGAGAGTTTAACTTTAACCAGATTGAGACATCCATAGCTGCACGTCACAGCTTTTATTAGCTCTGATTTTATAAACACACATCCCAGATGCAGGCAGTTGCCAAATTTGGATTTTGTGATATTATTTTAAATGAGTAGAGATTCATTTCTTTTTCTCCTCTTTTGCCCAAAGTCAGTGCTTTAGTTCTATGTTAATTCTTGACGCTGGTCAACTCTTATGAAGCAAGGTTCTTCATTTCCTTAGCCACCTAAGTACTTATAGCTCTTCAGAGTCTAAGCAACATTAATTGATGACCAGAAAAAAAATTTAGACAGAGAGAAGTGATAAGTGGGTTTTGGTAAACCTCTATACTGAGGGAAACATATCAGCTG
Organism: Proteles cristata cristata; assembly: GCA_017311185.1. NCBI lineage: Eukaryota > Metazoa > Chordata > Mammalia > Carnivora > Hyaenidae > Proteles > Proteles cristata. Next base: position 598,425 of record JAESUZ010005288.1, read on the forward strand.
GGATTTCATGGTGACAGGTCATGAATGTGTATGTGCCTTGTACTTTTTATCAGCTATGAGAACCCAGTGGTAAATCTAGAGTAGGAGATACAAGATGATAGGAGACCACAAGTTGCATCTCTCGTATTTGAATGAAGTAAGGATCACATGAAAATCATTTTCTGTCTCTACAGGGGCAGTCTGAATATGATTTTCATGTAAGTAAAGACATAGATTAATTTACATTCTAATGCATTACCTGAAGGATTTGATGTAGTGTATAGAAGAACATACAACTCTGTGAAGATTATTAAAAGACAAATCTGCTGAAGAGAAAAATGTAAGTTAATTAATATAATAAAGCTGGGGAGAGATATTACATAAAATTTGAAATGTAAGGTGCTGAATAATTATTAAAAATGGGCTATAAATTTAGCTTGAGCTTCCCTAATCTAAGCAAAAAGGAAGACATGATCAGGGGAAGATTTGCCATGGTAAAAAACATACCCAGCACAGTTTTTCCTGGGACTTGATGTTTGGAAGAATTTGCTCCTGAGAACTTGATATATGACAACAGTTTCATACAAATCTCATTAAGGGAACGCTACACCCATTTAGTGGGTAAATTAAACATTCCGATCGTGAATTCAATTGCAGGTTTCCTATAGGATCCTGCAGTGAAACCGGAGGCATAATAACAAATTATAATTCAGTAAAAATATTTGGGGATGAGGTGAGTGGCTCAAAACAAGGAGGGTCAGGTATGCAACCTGATTCTCCAGCTTAATCTTGAAATAGCATGGAGGCTGTCTAGAGACAGTTTCTCATTTGGCTTCACAGAACACTAGTCCTGTTAGATATTCAGGGAAGAAATGTTTCTGTGGTGAAGTAATTTGGGAAATGCTATATCCTCTTTCCCTTTTTGGAAATTCACACTTATGAAAGGCCCAGAGAAATCCTGCGGAAAGTAATTTAACTTTGTTTAAACTGATATATTTCATCATGAATCCGTTTTTCACCAGATACCAGGAAGTGACATCTTATAAAATCATGTTCCCTGGGGAACGCATTGTGGAAAAGCTGATTTAGGACGATTCAGGACCTGTTGTTCATTCAGCTAATTCTTTTTGACTATATTTCTTGCATGGGTTGGGCAATAGATAGTTTGAGGTTGTATTTTGGAAAGTAAATTGCAAGTATTCTTTGTTTTCAAATAAGGCCAGCTCCATATACTCTAAAAATCAACTGGGTAAAGACAGGATGGACATCTCTTTATAAAAATTAACAACCAAAGGAAGATTCTTACCTGTTTGGGTGGCCCCTACATGTTTGCCAGGCAGAAAACTGAAGGAATAGGTATATGGGCAGAGTTAATAATTTTACCAAGAATACAACCAGTCATCAAATAACGCTACAAGATAGGTCCTGCTGGGGCAGAAGCAAGACATTATTGCTTTTTGGCTCTGGTTTTTCTCACCTATGATAAAGCTGAAGCCCTGGGCAAATTCCAAAGAGGTCTGCTATTATCTCAGCTAATTTAGGATATTCCATTACTGCTGGGAAGTGGAGGCACTGCCCCCACAGGAAAGAACGGGAAACCCTTCAGTAGTGTCAGATTCCCTTGACTATCTGTGACGTGGGATATGGACTCTCTGAGACTCAGGCATTGATGAGTGTGACTCAAAGTCCATTTCTGACTTCACAGTCTAATCGTATCTCTGGTTACATGACGTCTCTGTCAGCATGAGAGAATAAAATGAACTAATAGATAATAGGTCATTTTAATTAGGAAAGCTTGTTTGTGTAGTTAGATAAGCAACTTACAAGTTTCTCCAAAAGGCTGAAAACATATTCTTAAGGTACTTTTCCTCATACTGGCAAAGTGAAAGTGATAGCCTTTGCATTATGAATGATGCTTTTGGAGATACTCTACAAAATATTTAAAAAGTTACAACAGAATTCATGGGGAACTAGCCTTACTGTGTAGCCCAAACCCCCATGTAAAGTCACAAGGGACCATAGCAGTCATTACAGCCTACAGAATGGTACAGCCTAGCAGGACAGGCACACAGTTTACCATGAAAATTTGCATACTATTGTTTGAAGAGACCTGAGTTCCTGAATTCTCTCTCTCTCTCTCTCTCTCTTTCTCTTTAAAATTTAGAATCTAAAGGAATTTAAATGGAGCAGTGGTCTCAATTAATGGAGCATACTCAGTGGGTGCCTGGGTGGCTCAGTCCTTTGAGCCTTAGGTCAAGCCCCATGTTGGGCTTTGCACTGACAATGCAGAACCTCCTTGGGATTCTCTTTCCCTCTCTCTACTTCTCCCCTGCTTTCTCACTCTCTCTCAAAAATAAATAAATAAACTTAAAAATAAATCAATAAATGGAATGGTTGCAACATAACTGAAAATTACACCACATGCTAAGGCTGATTTAAAAAAAAAAAAGAAAATCAATAAAAATAAATCCAAAAATGTCTGGCCATGCTCTCAAATGATTTTCTCACAAGACATAGCAATCCTGACAGTTTTAAAAGTCTCACAGAGGCAGAGCTGACTAAAATACCAATGATTTGCATTGCTTTGCCTCTGTAACACTCTGATAATACATAAGCACGAACAGTGTAAAGGAAAAGGGTAGGCATTGTAAAGAAACTAGGCAGTCACAAGTAACTAATATACATGCCAGTATTTTGAGCTAAAGAATGTTTTCTCTTTCTGCGTTCCAAGCCTCCTCTTTCTAGCTAATTTTAAAAATCATACATATGGATGGCAAGAACATTGGATGAATATTCAGTCTTGATAAGTGAATGGTAGCAATTCACATACTCTTGTATTCACCAATGACACACTGGAAAAAAGTATGTAATCATAAAATCATATTTTACTACCCCAATATTATTTATAATATTTTAAATTATTATAAGAAATAAGAAAGATTCACAATCCCAGTGATAATAGCATTCTAACCATCCCCCCCTAAATAAGACTGGAGTTCTTAATAGAGGACTTTAAATCTCTCCCAGGTGCTTTCAAGGACACAAAACATTTCCTCCTAAAAGCATTTCCCAAACTAGAGAGTGAAATCCATTGCAAAGCCTTACTGTTTGGACTTTTGTAAAAGCATGTGTGGTGTAGAGCAAGTTCTTAGTAATCAAATCGCTGTCACTTCTACCATTGATCTTTTTCGAGTAGAAAGGTCTGCTAACACCCCTTCTTTCTACACCCCCATCCTCACCACTCGTACTCCATTCCACCTGCTGTTACTATCTCAGACTTACTGCAAGGATTCAATGTGATAATATAGTTAAGCAGAGTAAAGTGTCTGGAACATACTAAGTACTAGATATAAGACAAAATACACACATATATAACAAACATCCATGTACATATGGCCCTTCAAGGCACTATATCATAAAATGAAGAATAAATAAGACACTTTATACCAAGTCGACTAAGGTAAGCATACATACTACCATATTTTTGTGTCTTATAGAAAGCCTCACAAAATTTAAAACAAAAGATTTTTGTTTGGTTTAGTGTTTTGGAGGGTTTTTTTTTTTGTTTGTTTCCTTTTTTTAATCTAAAACTGTAATGAAATCTGCTTTTCCCAAATGTGGTTTCCTTTACTTCATTTACTTAGTAACATCAGTTTACTTAGTAATTGAATGTACAATTACTCTTAGTTGCCCTGAAGTGACCTGAAATGATGGGTTTAGGCCAGGTTTCAACTCATATAGATAAACAGCAAAGCCTGTTGTTCCCAACCTCCTGGCAAATAAAAGAGACTGTTCTGGGCAGGAAGTGTTCCTGGCTCCTGGAACCACTTGGTAGGAAACTCTGAGGCTCAGAGACAGCAGCAGAGCTGGCGGAAGGGGGCTAGGCTCTGAACACAGGTAGGCCAGAGTCAGAGGCCAGGGAGGTGACCTGGGCACTGTAAGCAAGGGGCTCGGCAAGCATCGCTAACCAATCAGTCCTTATCTCTGTGCCTGAGTTCTCTCTCTGCCTGATGAGTGAATCTGTGATGCCTGAATCCCCCTCCCAGATTGTTGTGATTTTCTAAACTGGGCAGTTAACTTGGAGACTTTTGCCAATTTTATAAAAATCTTCCCATTTTGAATGATCTTTGTGTAGAAGACTTAAAAGAAATCTTGTTTTAAGGATAACAAAAAACAAAATCCTTGTTTTACAGGATAAAATTTTTGATGTCTGCATATGGCCTCCTGGAAACCCTGAAAAAACTATTATAATAGTAATTCCTTAACTGGTATGGTGCATGACCATTTGTGGAGCAATTCCATATGCCTTCGCTTTTTGAATACATGCATAAAGGGGCATTATAATCTTGGATGAGGAAGCTTTGTCCCCTAGAATCTGTCTGTCAGAGACCTGACCAACGCTTCTGCAAGTTTCTCTACTTTGAATTATTTCTACTCTTGTTTTCCGGAGTCATTCCTTCGGACGCAGAGTTTTCACCTGGTATTATTGTATGGAATGGCACAATTCCCTGAGTGGGTAGAAAAGCACAGACACACTTGATAGAATAAGGAAACTTGGTAGTAGTGAGCAATGAGTTTATTAAACATTAACTAACCGGTGGAACAGAGATGGTTTCAGAGGCCAGTTTTTACCTTTCCCTCCTCCGCGTAGAGTAAAATTACTTCCTCACCTCCAGCTTTACAGTTCCATTTCTGATGAAGCCATTCTGTTCCTGGTTCAAATGAGGTTTCTCCTGTCACTTGGCCGCCCTCTCCCACCTTTGGTTACTCCTGCAGGGCTGACCCTGGACACTGGCAGCTTGTGTTCTGTGAAGCTTTCTGCTTTGTTCCAGAATGCAGGAGTTGTGACAGGCCCTTCTCAGCTCATTAACCCTCAGTCATGCCTCCTGCAGGCTGGGTCTGGGGGCGTGGGAGCCCTGCCTCCTGTCTGAGGGACGCCATTTCCACTGGCTCATCCTCATGAAGAGAAAAGTGGGAGTCCGGCTTGGCCATGGAGAGGCAGACTGTCCACACAGTTTACTAGCATTTTGGTACATTTACATAAAAGATTTGGGTCTGGGGTGGCTATTGGACTTTTTATAAATTTTACAACACATAGTTTAGGTTTAGAAACATCTACGACATTTAAAAAATGGTAACATAATACCTATAGCTACTCCTATTGAGTGTTCTCTATTATATACCAGGGACTATTTTCAACATATATTGGTGTTTTAATTAATTTTTGTGAAGACCCCAGAGTTAGGTTTACTCCTCTGGAAAATAAATATGGTAAGGCCTAACGCTTAAGGGTTTACTGTGTTTTTCTTCCAGATGGGTCAACCAAGGCTTAGAGAGTTTAAATAACCTTCCCAAAGTCTCCCAGCAAGTGGGTGGCAAAGGTGGGCTTTGAACTCAAGTCTGTATGACCCAGGAGACCACATTATTCACCACTGTGCAACCCCATCACCCTTATAATTATAGGTAGTCATGGTCTACTTGTAACCAAAGAAGGTTGTTCGTTTTGGTTTTTTCCATCATTTAGGCCTGGTTGGTGCTTTCTTCCTCACCCGCCCTTCAAGCTGTTGGCAGACTTCCCTGTGTCTCCAAAACCAGCAGCAACTCCGAGTGACTGTCCTATATACTAACTACCCTCCCGCCGCCCTCTTGAGGGTTGGCTGCTCTTTATCAAGAATGCTCTGTCCAAAGTCAATGTCAGGGCAGCAGCATTCCAGCCTTTGGCAAGGAATCTAGCATAGTTAGGTAGGAACATGCCTAACAGAGGGAAAGGACAGATTCCTCCACCCCCAAGCTCCTTTCCCTACTTCCAAACCTGCAGAATTCTGCCCTTCCTCCTAGAAAGTGCTGGAGGCAGAACACTTCCCTCCTCTACGTTTTCTAGGGGCCCTTAGGACCCACCTCACTCAGTAGCCCCTGTACGTTTCCCAGGAGGCCTTCACAGACAAGAAGCAAGGTGGGAGTCAGGTCAAACCACTGTTGTTCGCTGGACCTAAATCTCAGACAGCAGTTCCATAGTGGAAGGAAAGCAAGTATTAAACCAGGGTCTCTATTTCCAGAGAGAAGTCCTGTATGGAGGTTTTTTTTTTCCCCCAGATTTTGCAATTTTGACTTCAGTCCCAGCCGAGGCCCGTAGATCAGAATAGTTGCAGTTGCGCTCTGCACTTGCAGCTAGAGAACAGTAGCCAGTCAGAAGAAAATATCAATGTTCTGCCAACTTCTGCTGTTTGTGAAATTTTGCCAGAAGCAAAACAGGATCAAAAATAATAAACAGACCTCCTCCCTTACTGCATGACTGCTATTTACATAAAGAGATTGATGAACTGACTGTGCTATGTGAATGCACAGGAAAGGGACATTTTAAGGAGAAAAAATTAATTTTTCTGGTCCTTGGTTGTATGTGGTTTGAGGTTTTCTCAAATAACTGGGTTTCCAAAGAGACAACCCATAGCACAGATAGTGCTGTTTCTCCAGTGTAAGTGGACTAACCCATGGATAAAACAACTTCACACATGAATTACATGCAGCTGTAAACCTCTGCAAGGAGAATGGGTCTTGGAGAGTAAGGAACAGTGTGAGTCTCAACTGAAATAGTGATGTTTCTAGGAGAAAGAGAAGTGGGACCTGTATAGTAACCCCAGAAGGCAGGAAGCCTGTGTGCTGGGAGACCTTTGTCCTAATGGACACCTGGTCACTGTGGGTGACTTTATTTAACCTCTTGGTGCCTCAGTTTCTTCATCTATCAAATGGAAATAATATTAGCTCCTACTTTTTGTAATATTATTGAGGAAAGAAAGAATTGATGTGAAATCATTTCAAATGGAAGTCATGAAAGGTGCCTGGTGGCTCAGTGGTTTGATCTTCCAACTTCGGCTCAGGTCATGATCTTACAGTTCGTGAGTTTGAACCCTGTGTCAGGCTCTGTGCTGATAGCTCAGAGCCTGGAGCCTGCTTCCCTCTCTTCCCCTTCTCTGCTTATTCTCTGCCTGTCTCCCTCTCTCAAAAATAAATAAACATTAAAAATTTTTTTTTTAAATGGAAGACATGATGTTCAGTTCTGGAGTGGCTAAACAATGTTAGGGTGCATCTCTTAGGGATCACAGGACTAGTCCAGACACAAGAGCCACACAAAACAAGACGTAGCCCTTTATTCTCATTTGGACACAAAGCCTCAGTATACTTGCTTCCTCTTCCTTGAATAATAATTCATATTACTCGTTAAGGGTATGGGAATAATGAACTGCTCCGTAGTTTTGTTTTATTTTTATTATTTTTTAATATTTATTTATTTTGAGGAGAGTGTACATAGGGGAGGGGCAGTGGGGGGACAGAGGATCCGAAGCAGACTCTGCACGGACAGGCTGACAACAGGGAGCCCAGTGTGAGGCTCGAACTCATGAACCAAACCACCAGATCACAGCCTGAACCAAAGTAGGATACTCAACCAACTGAGCCACTCAGTTTTGTTTTATTTTAATTGGTTGTCAAATGTACAAAGTCTACTAGCTCTTTCTTTCAGTTTATGTTTTCTTTTTATGTATTTGATGTGCTATTTAAGGTCATTTCAAATGCTAGTTTTCCCTCTTATTTTTCTTTCATTCTGAGGTGTCAAGAATTTTGCTCTGTGTTTTTACTCAGGTCATAAATATTACTTCACCCTTAATGAGTAGTTTCCCATAATTAGGATCATAATAAACCATTTTAAAGTGAAAGATACTGTGTTATAGACTCAGGGACTTTGACCAGTTAGAGTGTGATAAATCATGTGCTTTCAGGGTCATGAAGCTCCAATAGAAATTGGGCTTCTTGCCTAAGACTAGAATTTCTTTCTTTTTTTCTTTTTTTAGTGTATATTTTATTTTGAGAGAGTGAGTGTGCAGATGAGTGTGTGAGTGAACTGGGGAAGAGTAGAGAGAGAGAGGGACAGAGAGAGAATTCCAAGCAGACTCCACACTCAGCAAGGAACCCCATGTGGGGCTCAATCCACATGAGATCATGACCCGAGCTGAAATCAAGGGCCGGCCACTTAACTGAGCCACCCAGGTGCCCCCTGAGACTGACATTTCATGTGGATAGTCACCCATTTGGGCAGGATACCCTGCTGTGGCTGTTTAGCTGGAGGCTACAGGGGCTTACTGTGGTCACAGCAGATCGTTTAAGTCTGCGGGGGCAGAAAGAACCTGATGTTGTGGTGTCCAAATTATCCAATGCGTGAAAGATGCGCCCAGTGCTTCCCTGCTGCCCTGCTTGGCACAACCTGGTCTGGAAAGTCTTAGGTCAGTAAGGTGAAGGATGAAAGGAACGTACACTTCATAAACACATCCCTTTAAAATGTAATGTTTGAGTTTTGCTTGATAGGTTTGATACCGGTTTTATTTTTTGTTTTAAATGTTTAAGCTTGCTGCTGATGGTGAATTCCAAGAAAAAGGGCCTTTGCTAAACTAAGACTTGTGTGAAAATCTTTGAAAATTGTTAAGCACTCTGTATATTTGGCTATTCTTTGGAAAGGCTGGGAGTCTTAAACGAAGTGGAATTTCGGTGGGGGTGGGGAACAGAAATGAAGAGAAGCGAAGAGCTTGTCTGATGGAGAAGTATCCAGGTAGATGGATGGCTTGCCAAAACCTCTTCAACAAAAACAGAACCCTAAGGCTCTGTTGACTTTTTCTTGCGCATGAGGGTAAGACTGGCTTCTCTCCTCCCCCACACCGATACGTGATGCTCTGTGTTTCCCTGCAGTCTTTGGCTTAGCAGAACACATTTCTTGTTTATAGCTGGCTGTGTTCGATGATCAGTCATTTAAATAAATTTCCATGTTCTATGATTGATGTTAATAATTTGACATGGGAGTTATGAAGCCTTCAGATCCTTGATTTATCAGAGAAAGAATCTTTCAGACATATTTTTCTTTCGCCCTGGGAGGCTGTGCTTTTTCTGAAACTTGTATTTCAGAGATGCAATGTGCATTGCATAAAAGCAAGAGCTTCGCTGTTTTCTGGATCCAGGTTCAATTCCTAGTTCAAGCACTGATTAGCTGTGTAATCTTAGCAGATTCCATGACCTCTGTAAGCCTATTTCCTCATACAAAGTGGGAAAAATAATAATGTCTGCTGCCTAGAGTTGTGGAATGAAGTGTTGTCACACATGCAAAGTGTTTAGCATGGAGCCAAACACTTACTCAGGGCTCAGTGTCCCTTAGTCTAAAAACGAAACAAAAAGACACTACAAATCTGCAGCATGACCCAAAACTATGGCTTAACTACTTCTGGGGAAAATTAAAAATTTCCAGGCTTGGATAATCACATGAAGTGGAAGTTGAGAAAGGGCCGTAATCACAGTGGATCTGAAATTAGAATGTCTGAAGTTTCCTCAAAAGAGAAAAAGTATGACAGGGACCACTTAGAAACTATGCCATTTTAAAGAAGGATTTTCCTAACCAAATGGAATTTACCTCTGAAATCAAATAGTTGTGAAATTCGGCTATAACAGCCAAATTTGGTAAGAGAAGCCCAGGGGATGCCTATTATCCCATTTCAGCCCTCCCTCCGGTGTTTGCACCCTGCTCTAACGCCTGTGGGAAAAGGGACAACACAGGTAGTGAGACAAGATAGCTTCAAAGCCTAGAATCTCTCTTCGAAGACTGCCTTTTAAATCTTCTGTTTTTACAAAGTTCCACTGAACTCAAAACACCTGAATCTCCACCTCATTGCAACTCACTCAGTTAGCTTACAGAAAATGAAATGCATTCATTCTTTACATTTTGCATGGAGGAACATAGTCATCTACTCACTAATGGAATCCCTTCTTTTATTTTTTTAAGTTTATTTATTTATTTTGAGAGGGATAGACAGTGCGAGTCAGGGAGGGGCAGAAAGAAAGGGAAAAAGAGGGAAAGAATCCCAGGCAGGCTCCACACTGCCAGTGCAGATCCCGACCTGGGGCTTGAACCCATGAAACTGTGAGATCATGACCTGAGCCGAAACCTAGAGTTGGACGCTTAACCGACTGAGTCACCCAGGCACCCCACCAAATCGCTTCTTGAGTGCCTACTCTGTGCCAGGTGTTGTTAGGTCGTTGGGCCATCACCATGCATGAAAATGCAACCCAGTGAATCACTGAATTCTGTTCCTGAGACCAACATTGCCCTATATGTTAACTAATTAAAATTTAAATAAATAAATAAATAATAACAGATAAAAATACATAAAACATAACCCATGCCACAATTTAAAAAATTTTTTTAATGTTTTATTTATTTCTGAAAGAGAGAGAGAGAGAGAGAGAGAGAGAGAGACAGTGTGAGCAGGGGAGGGTCAGAGAGAGAGGGAGATTCAGAATCTGAAACAGGCTCCAGGCTCTGAGCTGGCTGTCAGCACAGAGCCCGATGTGGGGCTCGAACCATGAGATCATGATCTGAGCTGAAGTCAGACGCTTAACCAACTGAGCCACCCAGGCGCCCACCCCCATGCCACAATTTAACAGGTGGACTTTCAACAGGTGTCACAGAGTTTTATAAGTATGAGGATGGGGGTCCATGCAGGGAGGGTGGAGACACAATGGAAGGAAACTGGCTCTAGCTTTATCTATTGGTTTGTTGTTGTTTTAGTGTTTTGCTGTTCCCTTGCTTCATCTTTTATTCCTTTAGCAGAAAGTATCCATGCTTGGCGTTCTTGGAAGCGATTCTGACTGTCTGGGAAATCCTGGTGTTAAGACTTCATCAGTTTTTGCCCCATCGGTTTGCCATAGGTCTTCCTTAGAATCTTAATAACTGTGCTCCAGCCATTTGAGAACATGGACCTTTCTCCCTCTGGTGTAAAGTAAATTGCTGCTCTTCTCTGTCTTTTAAAAGTAAGGGCCCATCATTTACAGGCAGCTTACCTCTGCTAGAACTGCTATACTAGCATTTGGGCTCCCCCTGGAAGGATTAGGATGGTGGCTAATTTTTCATGAAATCAACTTTCATAACATAGCAATCACTAACACAGATATTTAAGAAAGGCTATATTTTGGAAACATTTTTTTTTTTTTACATCCAAGTCCATTGTGTGCAAGGCCTTTGTTGATCTTACGTATGTGAAAAATTATATGAAACATGATCACTGCCCTCAATTAAGTGAGATAAAACATACAAATAGTGATTAATATGGGCAATTCAAGGGAGTGCATGGTTCCGTGACTAGCAGGCTGTCAAAATGTAGGCATTCAAAAGAGAGCATTGTCAGCAGGATAGCAAGGTAATGAAATAAGATCACTGAGCTTGAGCTATGGAAAGTGGCTGTGTTTCCGCTGAGCAAAAATCAGAGTGAGTTTTAAGGAGATCAACAGAATGAGTTGAAAATTCTGATTGAAGTAATTGCAAGTGTGATTCAAATCTGGTGAACTGGAGGGTGGCAGGAAGCATAGACAATAAAGCGGTAAAAGAAGTTTTAGATCAAACAGCAGTAAGTTTGAAACTTTATTATAGGTAATGGAGAGTTACTGAAGGTCTTTGAGTCGAAAAGAAGTAGGATGAAAACAGCAGTTTAGAAAGATGAATAGATGAACATGGCATTGAAGTGGTCAGACTGACTGTAAAGAGAGAAACAGTCATTGAGCATGTGTTCTGTCCAGGCCTGAAGAACGATAAATAGTTCTCTCACTGAGTCTTCCAGGAGTAGGTAGCACTGACATGCCCATTTTAAAGATTAAGAAATTGAGGCCCAGAGAGGTTAAAATAACTTGTTTACATTAAACGCAAATAAGTAGCAAAGCCAAGAATTGAACCCAGGGCTGTCCGACTCTGAGACTATGTTCTTCCACAGATCAAGACTTCTGCTGACCCTTGCGGTTGCTGTTGTTACAGTCACTACCTCCAAAAATACCCTGAGGGATGAGGATTTTAACTGGCGATAAAGAAGTGATAAATATAGGATTTAGTTTCATAACTTTTCAGAATGGCAAAATATTTATATGCTTTATAAAATTTTAATATTTCCAATTACTAATCTATCTCTTTTTGCCTTTTTCCCACTTACTGTAAGAATCCATTAGTTTGAATTTATTACTGTATCTTCTACTGGGAATTGTCATTCGACTTGGAGACATGTACCCAGTAATTTGTGTTCCCAGTAAGTCTTATGAGGTAAAGTTTGGGTCACTTTACAATAGAAGTTTCACTGGATTGTAATTAAATTACCTGATGGAACTGTACATACTTTTTTTCTGCTTTAGGCATAATCCCTTTAAAAATTTACTGGTAAGGAATAAGTAAAATCAAATACTAATATTAAATGAATTTAATATGGTGTGGTAAGGAGATTTGAATTTTAAACCTGTAGACATTACCAATTAGCTTGAATGATTTTATATTTCAGGGGAAAAAAAGCTTTTCTAAGAGTATTATGTACTCAAATACAAATATAACTTAGTGCCTAATTTTAGAAATGTGAACAAACCAAACCACTGGTTAAACTGGGCCAATTGGCTAAAATAGTTTGAAACCACAAGATTAATTTGTAGGGAAACCCAATAAACAAATATCCCTATAGGACACCTGTTCTTGTTGTTTATACCAAATTCTTAAGCAGCCAGTCATTATTTTATCAAGAAAGGGAGTTTCACATGTGAATTCATCTAGAAGTAATTTAAAGATGTTTAAATATTTTATGAAGTATGAAATTGCACATTTGTGCCTGAGGCAGGTGCCCTGCTGGTATTGAATAAAAAATACTCATATAGTATTTTAAAAGAGCTATTAATATAAAGTTTTACTTCTCTGCCTCAGTTGTAGTTCATATTCTGAATCTAGCTGCAGGTCAAATCCCAATTAAATGAAGTGACTAAAGGGCCTCCAGGAGACAGAGTTGATGTGCTTCAGGGGAAGAGAATTGGCTTACTCAGATATTGTGCAAATGGTACTGAATTATCAACCATGGTCTTTAGCACCCAGGCACACATTCTACTCTTTTCTCAACACACTCTAGTCTCATGACTCTTGCTGAGAAGGTAACTTTCACCATTTCCCTCAAGTCCGGTTCACTTCTATCTTTCTTCATCAAGATGGCTCTCTATATAGATCAAGATGGGGTAAAGGTCATGGCGAGTTGGGCAGAGTCTCTTTTCTTGGCAGCTTATGGTCATACGTACTCCCATGACCTCTCCCAATAAGCAAAATCTAGAGTCACTGCCCAACCTCTGAGTCAATGCCAGTTTATTCTCTAGGATAGGCTGTTCTGGATCCAATAATTGGCTCCTGAAGGCTTTTCAAGGAAATGCTCTCTTTTTAAGGCTCATACTTAATGTTCTTGTCTTATATTTATATGTAAATCCCAGTCTCCCTTTCCGTTTCCTATATATTTAGGTCTTTTCACATGAATGGCATGAAGGAAATCACTGCAACTGCTATGTATAAGAAAGACCTCTACCACTGGCAAAATGTGTGGCCTTAAGTTCCCCACCATGCCCGATGGCAGATCCATTCCTTGACTGCTTCAGATGTAACCTCCAACTGAGCAAATCCTATGAGACCCAAGTTCTCCAGTGAATACATTCTTTGATCAGCAGTGGTCAAAATTCATGATGGTGTGTTTAGTTACTATTGGCATGTAACAAGCCACCCAAACTGAGTGGTATGAAACACCTATTATAATGCTCATGGATGCTGTGGGTCAGGAATTTGGAAGAGATGCAGTGCAGATGGTTTGTCTCTGCTCCATGATAACTGACTTTAGCTGGAAAAGCTTGAAGGTTGGGGATGACCCAGTGACTGGGTTCTGGAATCATCCAAAGCTTCATTCACTCGCAGAACAGGCTGTTGATGCTGAGGTCAGTGGGACCAGCTGCCAGCCAGAACCTCTGCATGTGTCCTCTCCAAGTGGCTGCCTAGGCTTTCTCACAGCACGGACACTGCCTTCTGAGAGTGAATGAGGCAAAGCACATGCCTTCTTCTGACTAGCCTTGAAAGTTGCATAGGATCACTTTTGTTTATTCTATTGGTCAACATAGTCATAAAGGTCTGCCCAGGTTCAAGGGAAGAGGACATTGACCCACCACCTCGGAGGAGGGCCAGAGAATTCACAGTTGTATTTTATAACAGCAACAAATTATGTTTAACATCTTTGAGAGCTCTGGGTTTCTGCCATTCTTTTTAAAAAAAAAATTTTTTTAATGTTTTTATTTATTTCTGAAAGAGAGAGACAGCAAGAGCGGTTTCTGCCATTCTTGCTGGCGTGTGGCTGGCCCTTGACTGCTGTTATTTGTCTGAATGCTATAGCTGGAATCATCATGCAGTGTGACTTTGCCGCCAGGTGGGAAGAAAGTGAGTGCCTTGGTGACATTCCTAATTGCCCTAATTCTTTGGCTGTGATTTTATGACATTACAGGTGTCATTCTGCACATACGTTGTCTTGTGTAAGCCCCATAACCATCCTCAAAGGAGAATGTTCTCCCACCCCCACCCTTTGCCCAAGAATAGAATAAAATCCAGAATCTCCAAGTTTTGGGCTAGAGAGAGTCTCCAGGTGAAGCCAGATGTTTCTCAATTTACACCAAACCCTGTCATCCAGAGATGACAATTGTGAGTTGTCTCATTTCACTCAGACCTACATTCTTTAGTGCTACCCTGAATCCATAGGGGTAGAATTCAAGTTTATGGCTGCTGTTTTATTAAGAAAATAAAGAAGGGGGTTCCCTTTACAGGATTGGTTCTCAAGCAGGGGCAGTTTTATTCTCCAGGAGCAGTTGGCAGTATCTGGAGACATTTTTTATTGTCCTGCTTACATGGTAGCACTACCAGCGTGCAGGACATGGAGGCCTGGGATGCCGCTAAAGATTCTTCAGTGCACGGGGTAACCCACCGCACCGACGGATCGTCTGACCCGGAATGTCAGTGCTGTGCCCTCGGAGAATCCTCCTTCCCAGGGCATTTTTATGATTCCCCTTATGAAAATGAGGAACCTGGGGCTCAGAGGACCTAAATTACTTGCTCGAGATCCACAACCAGCAAACAGGGGAGCTGGCTGAACACCCCTCCTGAACTCCTCAGTTTCTTATTTCCTTTCGGTACTTCAGCTTGCCCTGCCTCCTGCCCAGAGAGGGAAAGAAAGAGGAGGCCAAAGTGGTTTTTCTCACTTTGTTCATGTCTTGGGCAGTGTAAGGTCCACCACACAGTTATAATGAGCACAAATCATCATGAGGGACATAGTGCTGCCTCATTTTCTTTGCCCTTCATGACATGCGTGTGCTGCTCACACAGGCAGCGTGAAGACTGGGTTAATGCATTGGTGGGGTTTGGGCTCTGACCTCTCAGAATGAGACTTAAAAATAACACCTGAACTGGTACACACAGTGCGTGCATGTGTGTGTGTGTGTGTGTGTGTGTGTGGTCTAGGAGTGTTGTGGGAGGGCAGTAAGATCTTATCTTACAATGACAAGCAAACAGCTAATTACTTGTAATTTTGGAGATAATTGTTTTCTCATCTGCAAGCAGGCCGAACAGGAAATTAATCTAAACCCCAGAAAGTTTGGATCGTCTGCAGATCGTCAGGAAAGAAACACTCATTATCCCCTTAGAGCCCCCATCACATCTAACAGCCACAGCTGTGGCCTAGTGCCACCACCACCATGCTGGGCCCCAGGCTCACTGCTAACTGGAGAGAAAACAGTACAGAATGTCTGGCAAAAGGCAGGCCCCAGGCAGACAGGGCCCCCGCTCCCTCTCGACACCTGATTAATGCTGCCCGATGCAGAATGTCTGGCTTTGAGTCATCCCTTCTGATAGACCCATTCATCACTTCACATTCCATGTCAGCGCAAGAACAGGCTTCTTTCTGCCTTGGACAAATGAGCCTTCAGGTAATAGATGGTAGTTTAAATGTCAGGCCAGGGTTATCTCTAGTGAAAGACTTGGCTGTCTCTGCTCAGTCCCTTTGCTTCCAGTTTGAGGAAGTCTCTCTTCATTTCCAAAAGGGAGGATAAATACAATCCAGATTATCCACTTAAATGAAGCATCTTCTGCTTCTTCTTCTCACTTGCTCTTGGGCCCAAGTGCTCCGGGGAAGGCCTTCTAGGGGTGAGCCACAGAACAAAAGGAAAAGCCTGCCCTCCCTTCCGAACCCGAGGAGCCCACACATACAGTGTTTTAACTGTTCTGGAAAGAATGAAGCATTCATAAGCCATTCTGTTTTCAAGAAAAAAATTTCCTGTGACATTTTAATTCCCTTGTGTGCTGGAGCATTTTTAGAGTTTTCTCCTGCCAGTCATCTCGAGTGTTTTGTATCTTTCCCTTTTAGCTGAATTGCATATTATGAGCCATGACCCACAATAAAAAATAATGCCACTGTTTCTGAATGAAAGTCTCGTTCTTTGGGTTATTCTGGGCTATGGGTCAGCATACGAATGCTGACTTCTGAAAGTCCAGAGGCGTTATCTGCTTGAGACTCATGTTGGGAGAACAAAAATGAGCCATGAGATGAAAATGACCGCCTGGGATGTCCAGTTTGGTTTATGATTCTCCAAAATGCTTTCTATAAACGATATGACTGGCTGCCATAGTGTTTGTCCTAATGTGAGATCTGGCTTATTTCTGAGATCTCTTGACTGCTTATGAAATTTTCGTAGATATTCTGTATCTAAATCAGGGTTTCTTAACCTCAGCACTATTGACACTTGGGGGCCAGATAATTCTTTATTGTGGAGACTGTGCTTTGTAGGATATTAAGTGCCATCTGTGGTTTCTGCCCTCTAGATAACAGAATGTCCTTCCTCCAAATTGAGGGTCAAAACTAAAGTGTCTGATGTGTCTTCAGACACTGCCAAGGATTTGTAGGCCAGCAAAATCACAATTGGTTGAGAACCGATGATTTAGATTTAAAAAGTACCCAGATGTCCGTGAATTCACTGTTCATTCCTTTTACAAATATCTTGAGTGCCTAATGTGTGACAAAATCTTCTTTGGGGACTATAAATTGAGAGTTCATAGTTGAGACTTGCAAGGCAGACAGACTTGAAAGTAAATAATTGCATCAAGGATGTACTCTAATAAAATAGGAAGGATTTGGCTTGGGAGTTCAGAGGAGAAAGTTTTAACTTTGAATCAAGTATTAGACTTCCTGGAAATTCTTGGTTCTCCCTTTATTCAGGAAGTGCCTGTGCTTCCAGGGGGAAAATTCCTGTTTACCAAGACCTTATACTATAGAGAACTATCAAAGGAAACTCGTGAATTCTTTTATAAATGTATTGATAAGGTAAAATTTGAATGATCAAATGTAGTTGGAAAAATTATCTGGGCTCTGGACTTAACTAAAATGCAAAACATATATATGAGAGCATCTGGATGATTCCATTGGGTATTGGTAGTCCCGAGAGCTGAGTGAGCTCTGGACCTTGAACCATGTGGAGGCTTGGTTTCAGGAAGGTATCTGTCATGCTTTGAAGTCGGTTTTCAACCTTTGTTCAGAAGTAACAGACTACAGTGGATGTTTACACTGCTCTGGGCCTCAGATGTGATAATCTCTCCATAAAATATAGAAGCCAGTAAAATAAAACTCAAGTAAGCCATCCTAACTATTGAAGCGGTGGCGGCAGTGGTGGTGTACCGTGAGCTGCGTGCAGCAAGTAATGCAGCTTTCAGCGCTCCAGCTGGAATTACCACGTTTTCTCTTTCTCTGCAAATAAGTGTGAGAGATGCTATTGTAAGGGATGATTTTGAATGTATGCAAATTTATATTTAAAATCAGGTGTGGGGCACCTGGGTGGCTTAGCCGGTTAAGCGTCCGACTTTCGCTTGGGTCATGATCTCGCGGTTCGTGGGTTCGAGCCCCGCGTCGGGCTCTGGGCTGACTGCCAGCTCGGAGCCTGGAGCCTGTTTCAGTCTCTGACTCCCTCTCTCTCTGACCCTCCCCTGCTCACGCTGTCTCTCTCTCTCTCCTAGAAATAAATAAAACAGTAAAAAAAAAAAAAAATTAAAAAAATAAATAAATAAAAAAAATAAAATAAAATAAAATCAGGTGTATGTTTTAACCGTGTCGGAGGCAGTGCAATTTCATCATCAAGAACACAGGCTGCAGAGTTAGAAACCCCTTGAGTAAAATCCAGACTCCACCAGGACTAGCTGTTTGACCTTGGACAATTTATCTAACCCAACTGTGCTTCAAGTTGTTTGTAGAAATTGGTGCAGGAACACCTACCTCAAAAGATTGCTGTAAGAATTACAGATATTTGAAAATTGCCTGACCTAAGTATTTGGTGACTGGGGTAGTGGCACTATTGTTAGTAACACATGACTCATCATATGCCTCACACTGGTGTGCCCGGGACCCTATGGTTAAAAACTGTTTTTGTTTTATATTATGAATATCTGATTTCACTTTATTTTTTAATGAAGCGTAGTTAACATACAATGTTATATTAGTTTCAGGTGTGCAAATATAATGAATCAAGTATTCTATGCATTACTCAGTGCATATCACGATAAACATATTCTTCATCCCTTTTATTTACTTCACGCATCCCCCCACTGACCTCTCCTCTGACAACCACCAGTTTGCACTCCGTACTTAAGAGCTTCTTGGTTTAGTTTGTCTCCTTTTTTTTGTTCTTTGTTTTGTTTCTTAAATTCTGCATATGAGTGAAATCATATGGTATTTGTCTTTCCCTGTCTGATTTATTTCACTTAGCAGTATACCCTCTAGATCCTTCCATGTTGTTGCAAATGGGAAGAACTCCATGAAAAGATGCTCAACATCACTATTTGTCAGGGAAATGCAAATCAAAACCGCAATGAGATATCATTTTACAACTGTCAGAGTGACTAAAATCAAAAAGACAAGAAGTAACAAGTGTTGGTGATGATGTGGAGAAAAAGGAACCCTCATGTATTATTGATGGCAATGCAGATTGGTGCAGCCACTGGAGAAAACAGTATGGAGTTTCCTCAAAAAATTAAAAAAATAATCACCATGATCTAATCACTACTGTTTACTAATCAGTAATCACTAATACACTACTGAGTATTTACCCAAGGAAAATGAAAACACTAATTCAAAAAGATAGATGTTTATTACAACATTATTTACAATAGCCAAGATATGGAAGCAACTCAAATGCCCATCCATAGATGAATGGAT